>JAPMUY010005681.1:202500-802500 GCA_026901105.3 Galaxias olidus | reverse complement strand
GAGATGAGGAAAAACCACTCCCTGGCTACGCCGCCGTAGTCCAGCCCCTTCTCTCCCTCAAACTCCACCCACAGCCGCGCCTTTAAGAAGTCCGCCTTCTTGACAGACAGGATGCGCCTGTAGGAGTCCTCAAACATGTTGTTTCGTCTCAGCTTCATCTCAAACCGGTTGGGGATGTCAGCCTGGGACCGTAGGCAGAATAGTTCACATTAAATCAGAGGGGGATGAGTGAGTTGGCAGTAGAAAGCCTGATCTAAACCCGTGACAACGTGGTACACTTTATTCTCCCTATATGGGCCATTTACAGCTATTTGGGAACTCAAGAAGTAGGGGTCTTTCAACATGGAGGAATTAGGAGGTGGGGACTATTAACTACCTCTAGAGGAATCAGGAGGTAGGACCTGTTGCGTACCGTGTACCGAGCCCCTCACAGGCGAAAATTAGGAGCTAATATCCCTCCACGTAAACAAAAACTAAACACTGTAAATGTGTTCTTCAAAGGTGTCGCTGTGAGCTTTCCAATGCGCTGACTAAAATAAACAGAACTAAAAAAGACGGGGCAAAGAGCTTCTAGGTTTTACCACAAAGGGTTCTGATTGTGACATCCAAGGAGCCAGCTACTCAATCCACTAGCTCTGGGACACTGCCAACCATCCCACACATCAAACAACCTCTGCTAACCTCTCACTACACCTTTCAACACAAACGGAGCACGTGGAGGCCCTTTTAAAAGCCTTACCTCCCATCAAAACAGCTGGTGGTGGTTTTCAATAATGAGGCAGATGGATTCCTATTGGTCTAGGACTTTAAGTGTCTGGTGGTAATTGAAGAACTCATCACTCTGGTATTACACCAGACACTCCCCCTACCCTTCCTCTGTCATGGCACATGCCTTACTGAGAAATGGGAATACGTAACGCGGCTCACGGATAAATAAGAAGGATAAGGGGGTAGGCCACAAACTGTGGTCCAGGGAAAAGGTATGGTTGTAAAATGAAGTAAAATGAAGGATAGCAATGCAAACATGTAATCAAAAAAGTGATATTTTTATAGATTTTTCAGATCACATTTTAATGGGAAGAATCATGCTTACCGGTTTCTTCAGCTTCTTACGAAAGTAATCATACTTCTGCTTATAGTCTCTGGAGTAAGGCACAGCCTAAAGCACAGATACATATGATCAGAAATAAATTCTGAGCATATGATCAATTATATATACTTATGGACAGCACGGAGAACCCAGCTACAAATAAAGAGCAGTCTTGACTCTCCCAGATTCATGACCAGAACATTACTATAGAAACATCAACACTCACTGGTCCAGTTATGGCAGAGTTCTGTAGTCTGGGATCTTCCCACTGTGTGGTTTTAGTGTCTGAAAAAACAAAACGTAATTATTAATTAAAAACATATTAAAGATTAAAAGGCAACCTTTGTGACTCTGGAGCTTGTGTGTCAGAGCTGTAAATGACTAATAATTACAAATGATAGTCCACCATATTTTACATACTGTGATCTATGTAGAATATCCTCCCATCACTGTGGACCCTTTCCTCCCAGCCAGCCTGAGACAGGGGGAGGAAGGATAAATGTCACATTCTCCATTACCGTAAAGAAATGCAACACTTTTGGTTTAAGGTCCTTCCTCATCCAACGGTGTTATTTTGGAATTTCTAGTAGCAAACCTATCAAATTATACTGTAACACGCAAAAAAAAAAGGATAGTTACACCTTCAGCTTGGGAAGCGTATGGTTGCTTATGAATATCCATTTTCCATGGATTGCTGTTTTTGGGGATGACTTTACTTACCGGCATCGGCCCAAGATCCGTCGGGTCAAGTGAAGATCTTCGTCTCATGTGCACAGGGATCTTTAACCTTGGGTCTTCCTGTTCAAAGTAAGGACATGAGGTTAGTCACACCAACAGATATTTGAATAGACAACTGTAGTACTGATAAGTGGATAAAAGGTCATGGCCAACCTTGATCTTCACTCACACCCACAGAACTAGGTACTATGCAAATATGTAATTCCCCCACGAAATGCTCCTTACTCACCCAGGAAGTGGTCTTTGTGTTGTGGTCTATGAAGAAAGGTCTCCCATTGGGGGCACTGCGGACCTCCCAACCTGTAGGCATGAAGCCAGACTCATATTTGGGCTGTGGGCTTAAGGCATGTTGGGGGGATCCCTCGGGGGATAGCATAGGAGGATGGTACAGCGTGGGGCTCTGGGACAGAGCGCTCTGGGTTTCAGTCTCGGAAGTGATCTGTTGGACGGATCAAATAAGACAAAACTGGATTGGCTTGGCTTACTTAGGGGAGAAAGTACACACCTACATGACAGTAGTGACAAATAGAACACGGTGGTACGTGTGGGGCTCAGCGCAGCCCACTCTGTACAGGTCAGAGAGGGGCACCAAACACAACTGCGTACCTGAATGAGGGGTCGTGTCCAGGAGGTGGTTTTGCTGTTATGGTTGACGTAGTAGTGTCTTCCCTTACTGTCCTGTTTCTCCTCCCAGCCTGCAGGCAAACCAGCAGAGGTCGGGAGCAACTGTCAAAAGAACAGAGAACAATAAAAATAATCAAATAATCCATACAAGAAACCCAATGCCTCTCAATGTAACATGCAAGCACCTAGAGTCATAATGCTACTTATGCAAGAACAACAAATGTTAATTTTATCTGCCATCTTCTAAAGGACATACCATGCTAATCTAGCTCCAACCCTCTGGTTTTACTCTACCAAACACAAACACAGTAGCACTTGGCTGTGACACAAAGGCAAGTGAAGGGCAGATTGGGGTAGGAGGAGGAGGAGAACCAGGGAACGTGATACACACCACAGGAGGAACAGGATGCTCCTCTGCTGTCAAAGTCTGGGCACTCCCTCTGCGACTGGAGTGGCCGGAGTGACTTGCGTGGCCCTGCAGCTACAGAGGACAGCATTAAATAATTACCCAACCCTGGCAGTAGGGATGGGCATCGGGCGATACCACAGATTTTGTTTTCGATCTGATACCAAGCGATATTATGTCAAATATCCCGATACCAATACTTTTGAAAGTCTTCTTGTGTACATAAAAAGGGGATATCTTTGTGATTTTTGCTGTTAAAATAGGTAAATGCTGTCATAAAACAATATATTTGAAAGTCATTACATCAGTTTTAAATAAGCGGACAAAATGATCTGTTTTCTGTTTAGTAGCAGCAATTTAGGAACTTGTTAAACTTGTTAAATTGTTCTACAATGTTCCACAAATGTTCAGTTCAATTACTAGCTTTTTCAAGCTTCAAACATTTCAACTTAATTTTCTGGGCTAATCAAATACCCTTAAGTGAATGCTGAACCACAAGAAAATACTTTTGACTTTAGTTTTGTCTGCCTGTTAGAAAGGCCACAACAGTACAGCTGTCTCGTAGTTGCGTGACTGACTGACTGCAAAGCGCTGCACATAATACATGGAGGGGCGAGACAGGGCGGAAGAAGAAGTAGTAGCATAAATCGAATATATATATGATTATAAAACAATGCTGGTTAAAGCAAACACTTGGTATCGATAGTTTTACGTGAGCATCGATTCTCAAAAAATAAACTTCAAGATTGATAGGATCAATACTTTAGAATCGACCTACCCATCCCTACCTAGCAGGTTTTCTCAAACACTAAAGAGTTTCTCATCGAGGTTAAACACCATATAACACTGGAATAAATCACAATATTCCTAATGGTTCACCAATAATGTTGAAGTCATTGCCTTGTAATGACCCTTGATAGGAAAAGCTTGGTGCCCTGACAGGTTTAGGTAATGTGAGCCCCGTGTGGCACAATGACTCACCGTGAGGGAGGTGCGTCGCTCGCTGGGCGTGCCCCCTGACGCCTGAAGACGATTCAGCTCGTCGGAGAGGGAGTGGAACTCCAGGGGGGAGTGGGGTGGTGGCGGGGAGCACTGGCTGTTGTACAAGGTGGACTCGTCCTCTGGGACGATCTCCCAGCTCTGGGGGGAGAGAAGGCACAGGACTCATATACCATGCCACCTGTCCAAACAGAGTTTCTGACTTTGCTCTTGGCGATGTTATGTCACTTTGTCATAACTCGGGCCTCTTGTTTATTAGCTAAGAAAACAGTTATCTAGTTGTCATGGCATCAAGTAACATTCTGACACAGTACTGAAATGTTGAAATGTGATACGGTTGCAGTACAGCAAGGGACCCTCTCCTCCTCCTCCTCCTTCCCCCCCCCCCCCCCCCCCCCTTTTTTTTTTTTTTTTTGCACTTTGGGTACATCCTGATCGTGAACCTTGCCTGCGGCTGTGCTTGACAATTCTGACAGTTACTAATTTGCTCAGCGAGCAACAACTTTAAACCACAGAGATCAGATTACATGGCCAGGTCTTAGGAAAATGCCTATATATTTCACAAGTCACATACTGCACAGTGGAGCTGTCTATATAAGCACAGATCAAGCCAGGACAAAAAAGTCTCGCTTAGACCATGAGCACTATACAGTGCCTTGCAAAGGTATTCACCCCCCTTGGCTTGTTACTTATTTTGTTACATTACAACCTGTAATTTAAATGTTTTTTTAATCTGAATTTTATGTGATGGATCTGCACAAAATAGTCTAAGTTGGTGAAGTGAAATGAGAAAAAAATATATATTAAAAATTATTTTTAAAAATTAAAATCTGGAAATTGGCATGTGCATATGTATTCACCCCCTTTGCTATGAAGCCCCTCAAAACTTCTCGTGCAACCAATTACCTTCAGAAGTAACATAATTAGTGAAATGAAGTCCACCTGTGTGTAATCTAAGTGTCACATGATCTGTCAGTATAAACACACCTTTTCTGAAAGGTCCCAGAGGCTGCAACACCACTAAGCAAGAGGCATCACACCATGAAGACCAAGGAGCTCTCCAAACAAGTCAGGGACAAAGTTGTTGAGAAGTACTAGTCAGGGTTGGGTTATAAAAAAATATCCAAATCTTTGATGATCCCCCAGAGCACCATCAAATCCATCATCTTCAAATGGAATGAACACGGTACCACAACAAACCTGCCAAGAGAGGGCCGCACACCAAAACTCACAGACCGGGCAAGGAGGGCATTAATCAGAGAGGCAGCACAGAGACCAAAGGTAACCCTAAAGGAGCTGCAGAGTTCCACAGCAGAGACTGGTGTATCTGCGCATGGGACCACAATAGACCGTACACTCCATAGAGCTGGGCTTTATGGAAGAGTGGCCAGAAAAAAGCCATTACTTAGTGTTAAAAATAAGATGGCACGTTTTGAGTTTGCCAAAAGGCATGTGGGCGACTCCCCAAATGTATGGAGGAAGGTGCTCTGGTCAGATGAGACTAAAATTGAACTTTTCGGCCACCAAGGAAAACGCTATGTATGGCGCAAACCCAACACATCCCATCACCCCAAGAACACCATCCCCACATTGAAACATGGTGGTGGCAGCATCATGCAGTGGGGATGTTTTTCAGCAGCAGGTACTGGGAAACTGATTCGAGTCGAGGGAAAGATGGATGGTGCTAAATACTGGGATATTCTTGAGCAAAACCTGTTTCAGTCTGCCTGTGATTTGAGACTGGGACGGGGGTTCACCTTCCAGCAGGACAATGACCTGAAGCATACTGCTAAAGCGACACTCGAGTGGTTTAAGGGGAAACATTTAAATGTGTTGGAATGGCCTAGTCAAAGCCCAGATCTCAATCCAATTGAGAATCTGTGGTCAGTCTTGAAGATTGCTGTTCACAAGCGGAAACCATCCAACATGAAAGAGCTGGAGCAGTTTTGCCTTGAGGAATGGGCAAAAATCCCAGTGGCAAGATGTGGCAAGCTCATAGAGACTTATCCAAAGCGACTTGCAGCTGTAATTGCCGTAAAAGGTGGCTCTACAAAGTACTGACTTTAGGGGGGTGAATAGTTATGCACGCTGAAGTTTTGTTATTTTGTCCTATTTGTTGTTTGCTTCACAATAAAAAAAAAAATCACATCTTCAAAGTTGTAGGCATGTTCTGTGGATAAAATGATGCAAACCTTCAAACAATCCGTTCTAATTACAGGTTGTGAGGCAACAAAACATGAAAAATGCCAAGGGTGGTGAATACTTTTGCAAGGCACTGTATAACAAATAATGCAGTGGTAAACATTCAGTTTCAGACAGTGAAGACAAACCTCTGGTGACTCCCGCCTTTCGTCCTCGTGGTCAGAGATTTGTCGCCGGGCTGTGAAAGCATGCTGAGCTTCAAGATGGATGTTCTGCCTTTCTTCTGCCTCTGCCTGGCGGTCTCTATTCAGGGAATAGGTCCCCACACGTTATCATTTATATTAACATCTTTAAAAGCAACTGGATAATGTTGGAACATCGACATGCACCATGTATGGAGAGAATTGAGACAGAGTATGCAATAAATGGAAGGGCTGAAGACTTACTGCACTATGGGCCTGTGCCACTGTGTGGTCCTGCTCTCATGGTTGACAAAGTAAGTTCTTCCCAGGTTGTCCTGCCTCTCCTCCCAGCCAGGGGGCAGCGCGGGCAGTTGGCTGTTTTGCCGGGGACCTGACATGTCCTGGCCCTCCAGGAACTCCCAGCCCGGCTGCACGACAAAAACAAACACTGTTACACAACACGGCACATGCAAATGTCAACATGGCCACTATCTCTTGACATTCAACTGTATATTTGCTGAATTAGAACAATGACTTGGCAACCGCAAAGGGAATGCAGTGTCTAGCATAACTGTTTGGGCCTGGTAACCAAGCTTGGCTTCAAGTGATTCTAAGGGGAATGTCAGCTTATTTCTCAAAGGCCATGGGCTCGTCACGGGACAAATTTAGATTGCCCTTTTGGACATGCTGTTCCTAGCCAGTACTTACATTAGGCATGTTTAAGAATGATGACGTGCTGCTTTTATCAATAACTACATTGAGAGAGCTGCTAGGCCCATTAGTCAACTGGACTTGGCAGAGTTCACATCTGGTAAAATGAGTCAAATGTCTTCTCCTGAAAGAGACTATCACTAACATGCTGAGCTAGTTCATACCTTATGAACACTGACCCAGCAAAGTCACAGCGATTGGAAACAGTGTAATCTAAATGTTAAGCGGGACCACAACAGGCAAATTCAATACGTGAAGAGTCTGTGGTGGGATAGTGGGATGGGTATTGATCCGACAAACGGACAAGGCAGATCTGTGACTCTTACATCTGTGTCTTCAGTCTGATCTGCGGAGTCCTCCCCAGATTGAGGGTTCTTTGGCAGGTAGGTCATTTTGAGACGCAGGTGACCTTTCACTCGGGACTTGTGACTACATAAAAACACAAAGACAAACTTATTCCAAATTAAAGTGGTTTAAATAGGCTACATCCATTAGACACCCTCAAGCTTACTCAGTCTTGGAATTCAGGAGTGTCAATATAAGATCTCCTGTAAAAATGTGTAGTCAAATCAATTCTGTAACGAGGCAGGAGGGAGGATAGGAGCAATCATGAAGCAATGCCAACCTTCTTGGGTGAAGTAGAAAATCCTTGAATGTGTATGGCCTTTCAATGTTAGGATTTTCTGTCTGAAATAAAACAATTATAGAAAAGTAATACTTATAAACGTATATTTTCAGAGCATGTTATAAGATCCCTACTCCCTAGCATGAATTAAGAAGATATATTACACCTACAAAAAGCCATTACGTAGGCAATGTATTTACAGTATAACTAATGACAGTACAAGTTTGTATTTATATAGTAGCACCAACATCACAAATGGATGGTATTTCCATTCTAAACACCAGAAAGTGCAATGGACTATGGAAATGATGGTGTGCATATATGGGTAAGGTTATGGAGAGGTTATGGGTAAAAGTGAAACAAAACGTTTAAATCAACTTGTGTAAAGTGCATCACATCAGTCACAGGACACGTCAATAAAACATATAGATTTCCACTAAACTAAGGCTTACCGGTATCTGATGTAAAGGTACATCCACTTGGCCAAGAAAGTCATCGCGTGTCTGTCAAAATAAACAAAAGAGCATTTTCAAAAGGGCCTTATAAGACTTTGTCTGTAAAACTACGTTGATACACTTATTCAAAGTAGGTACAACTGCAATATAATCAGAATCGCAGACAACAATAGGTGAGAGAGAGAGAGAGAGAGAGAGAGAGAGAATAGCAGGACAAAATACTATGCAAGGGTTATCTTTAATGTGATTGCTGTTTGTGTGGTTACAAACTGCCTGGCAGCGGTATAAAGATAGTTCGTATAAACACACTACCAAAGCACAACTAATATATTTAAAATGATGCTTATTCGATTCACTTGGGATGTTTGTTAGCATTTGTTACCATGACGCTCTGTTTGTAATGGACACAGAAACCAAACAGCGAATATCTGCAGATTCACCTGGGTGTGTTTAAGTAGACCATATGCTTACTTTCTCAACATTGTGTTAGCTCAAAACGTTTGTTATTAGTGCTTAAAAAAGACCAAAAAACTAACAAAACTGAACAGAATGTAATTGGGATTTAGAGGAACGGACGGGAAAAAGTCAGGCAACGTTTTGTTCTTGAAACAAAATTGGTTTTGCAACCATTTCAAATTGAAGCAATTTTAATGGGTATGCAGACATTCTATTTGTATAGCCATAGTTCAGCCTAATCCTTATTTCTAACCTCACCCATCATCAAAAGCAGAGTAGTAGCATAAGTCCTTCGTCCACTTCAATAGCTAAGAGTTAATGCAGGTATACACATTTAATAAGGGATACTCAAACAGCTAAACAAAATGCAAATCACTAACAAAATTAAAAGTATAATAAAGAGGCATGCATTTGGCATGGCAATCTACTTAGTGTATTGTTTTCAAGTATGCGTAGCGAATCAAATTAATTTGAAAGATTTGGTCATAAAGCTTCTACAAAGCCTTTTGACGGTTCAACAACGATAGGCCACCAGTTTTACAAAGCCGGCTGATATAATTTTGTTGAAGGATATCAGATTCATTTTACCACGTTTAAATTCGTACAGCATGGTACCTCAGTATCACATGGTTTCAACTTTTCCCTGCACAGAAAACAACCTGGAGGCAGTGCCAGGCTCCTTTGATGACCCACCGGTTGAAATTATATGCTACAAAAATAAGAGATCAACAATTATAAAAACAATGCATAGCGCTAATTGTCTATGGATATGCCAGCACTACTGATATGTTGGGATAACTACTGAAATTAGCCTGTCACATAATCCTGGACCATCAACTCATGCTCTAGATGAAAACACAAATCTCTGTAACGAACTAGTCAAAACAGCTGCAGCCAATATTTTTCACAGAACCGTTTCAGTTTGCATCGATGCATATGTTGCATTTTCAAGTCTTCTGCAGCTTATCTGGCAATGTTAGATCAATTCAAAGTGAACAGGAAGAGAGACAGAAGCAGACCAACATGGATTGCCACAGAACACATGATTGTTTATGTATCTGGGAGCTGTGTATTATGATTGATTCAATGTAAAATGTTAAATTGCTCTCGTAGTAAAACCTCAAAGCAATAAACCAATGGGCTTGACACTGACAGTTCCAAAAGCCATAGCATCACGTCCGCTATGCCAGCCAGCCCTGTTTGACGTGTCAGAAACACCACATATGAACATATGCTGCAGGGCTGCCATAGATGGACGCCGTAAACACTTACAACTACAGGGATGATGACATTTCCTGAAAGAAACAGGAAAATGAAGGGAATACGAGCACAACTCTGGCTTAGGTCCTACCCTTTTCACACAACTAAAATCAAAACTATGAAAAGTGTTCTTCGGTTTGCATATGCTACTCCCTTTCTAAAATAAAAGCAGACTATTTCATATTCACTAAATGTTTCATTGCAAAATTACATTAATTGCTACTAACTAATGAAATGGCAAAACTTCCTCACAAACATCTACTGTGTCGTTCTTTTTTAATAGTTTCTAGTCTAGTTTCTGGTCCTTGTGAGTAACAAATAATATGTGAAAAAATGCAGCTGTATAGAAGATTGTTTTAAGACATCAGAAAAGTACAAGTGGGTATCAAATGTATTTTGGCCTACTTTGGGTGCAAGTCTTACTTTACAAGATGGTCAATGCTTAAAAACAAGAGAAAGAGGGAAAGAGAGAACGTGAGAATATGGTGAGAGAGTTGACGGAAAGAGTGGACATGACATCTGATGCTTTACAAACACCTAGCGGGGGGACCCATAGAGAGGGGAACACATCACATTTAACTGCAAGAGGACCACTAGCCCGCTTTACTCCCCCCACTCTGCCTACATTACATGACCCTCGGTGCTGCAGATGGCTGGCATTACTGAGAGCTGCTCTAGTATCATGTTGTTAAATCTGAATCCACAGGACTGGGCAGTGCTACAGCCGACCAGACTCTCTGGAGTCAGAGGGAATATTTAGGAGGTGCTTTATTTAAAGCAAGAAGTGTGGGGGGGGGGGGGGGGTCCGCTTTTCCTGCATCCCAAATTAGACCGGGTAAATACTTGCCTGATTACTCAAAGCGTTAACAGAATAATAAAAATGGAGAATCCCTCTAAACCGAAGCATGCGTACACTCTCACACATACACACACTGCCTTAAGACTCCCAAATCCCCCAAGATGTAAACTTGCCCTCCCTCATCTAGATTATGCATAATTTCCCCAGAATGTCATTCCTCTCCTTTATGGACTGCAGGTTACAGTATATACAAGCAGTATCAAATTCAATCACTTTAAATGACTGGGAGGTTTGAAGTGCCTTGAGGAATCATAACTGAACTTTGACGTTTTTCTAACAAGACTGCCACAGCTTACACTATCAGTTCATCGAGCTTTGTAAAGCAGTAGGCTACTAATGACATCCTATGCTGCGAGGAAAAACGAACTAAACTTGGAATTTTGACTTACGTTCTTTTGAATACGATCTCTTTTCTGGATTGCATTTACATCACCCACAGAACTAGAAACCCTTGCCCCAGAGCCATGGGACACGTGAATATGCACATGTGGAGAGCAAGAGCTGTCAAGCTTTGGCTTGGAAACATGACATGAAATGCCAGTGTTACGGCAGGGTACTTCCAGTGAAAAGCTCCTTTGTAAAACATGATATTTTTCCTCAGACACGTCCTGTCCACGAACACCCTGACAAGCAGCAGGGCTCTTTTCAGAGAATTTAGCTAAAGGCAAAACACAGGCGGAGGTACTGCGATAGAGTTTGATATGGCGATGCCCTTGGTCCGGAGACAAGACTTGAGTCTCGGGGTAGTCCCCATTGACTGTAGCCTGGGGTGGAGCCCCCTTCCCAGGTATACATGGTTTCTGATGGGCAAAGTGCAATAGCACACTAGAGTGTCGATTCTGCTGTTCAAGCGTAGCTGATCGGTCAGCCATCTTTAGCTTCTCCTCAGCCTTATCTGGTTCTGGAACGTTAAAATGCACAACGGGTCTAGCGTCCCTGTACTCTGCGGGAGGGCAGCTACTTTTGGAGAGGCGCAGGCCATTTAGTCCTGTGGCAATGGAACATTTAGAGCTGGCAGCCTCCTCCTCATGTGGAGATTCGCTGGCAGACAACTGAAGCTGGTGGGATGTATGGTAGGATCCCCTGGCTGGTGGCAGGACAGGCAGAGCCAAAGGACTGACGGGAGAGGCAGGTGGGGTGGTACAAGGGCTCCTGGGAAATATGACCAAGGAGGAGCATCGCCTTAGGGGGACTTTGGCCTTGCGCCGGTGGAGGTTCCTCTCCTGAGCTGCCCTGCGCTGCTCGGGGATGTCTGGCTCAAATATGCTGCTGCTGCTGCAGTAACCTGCATCGCTGGTACAGGAGCCTCCTTCTGAGCCACTGCTCACTCCCACATGATCCCCGTCCTCTGCACTGCTCTCCAGCTCTCCAGCGGCTTTCCCACAGGGCTGAAGGGAGATTTGCAGAGTGCTCTTCTTGCCTCCAGTGTGGAACTTGGGTATAAATACAGAAGAGTAACGATGTGAATTATTACAGTCCGGTGACAGGGGAGGCAAAGCCAGGGCCAGCTGCCCAGGAGCCACCTTCATGCGGACGGAGCCGTGCGTAAGGCTGTCAGGGGGGTTACGGGCCGACACGCTGACACCACTCTCTTCTCCATGGCTGATCAAAGTCTCTGACAGAGGGTCAGTGTTGCTTCTCTTTGATGCAAAATGTAAGCGGAGCCGGTGTGCCATTTATTTTACACACTAATCCCTGGGGTCCAGAAGTTCCGACGAGCATGGCAAACCTGTTAAGGGGAGAAAGTGCCGCAAAGCAACTGCTCCAAGTCCTGCTCTGCGATTACAATCATTAGCAGCAGCGCATAGCCAAAATAGCTCTGGTGACAAGCTCCGTTCCTCTTAAGGCTGCTCTCTGACGATTAGTTGTGGGGGTCAGGTGTGCGACCAAAAATCACAGCCCCTGAAACCAAAGCAAACCTAGTGGTCCGCCTCTTTAAAGAGCTGACATCTACTTAGAAAACTGACCTTAAAATTTACCGGTCTGAACTCCAACTGCTGATCTACACTAAAACAAGTTCCTGCCTACCCACAGCTTCTTCAATCTAGCAAAACCTTATCCAACCTCCAACCCCCCCATCCACCCCTTAAAGCAACCACACTTCTAGTTGCAGTTCATCTGCTCAGTGTACCAACAAATATTTTAGGTATAGAGTTTCAGGAAATAAAGGGGAATATGTTTCGGCATAACTTTATATCAATCTGAAGGATTAAATTGCCTAATAACATCCATTATCTTGGGAAATATGCTGGGTGGCTGATGGAATTTATGAACTGCATTAAAAAATAAACCGAATGCTTCAGCTTCTTGGCAGATCTATAAGTAAAAGAGCGAGAAAGCAAAGGGATAACTTGACACTGTGTAAATCAGAAATAGTGCTTTGAATACGTCGTCTGCCATGACTTCACACAAGCCATGGGACGCCTCATGCAGAAAGCCGCTACTGGGTTTCAACACACTCCATGTCACCTAAATCTTTACGTCAATCCAAACCTCAATCTATTGTGAGAAACCACAGCTATGTTGGGGGGTAAACTGTCAGCTGAGAGTCCAGGTCAGTTCCATAGTGTAATTATATGAAAGTGTATCGGCCAGAAAAGTGACATGACTCATCAGAAGAGACTGCTTGATGAAAATCCCCGAAGAAATGTCAACGCCTTGTGCCCCAAAATAACTATTTTGACAACTGTGATTGTTTGACACTGACACTAATGTCAAAGGCACATTACACGCTGTAGTTTATATAATAAATAATAATAATACATTTAATTTATAGGGGCCTTTCTAGACACGTACTGTCAGCAACTGATTACTTGGAAGGGACAACCTAGACTGAGCCAAGAGATGCAACGCGTCATTCTAAGCTGCCTAGAAAGAGCATCTGATTCCTACAAAAGAGAAAAGCCTCTTTGTTTCCCAGACAAGTATAGCCAACCCTCCAATTGGACCCACACTTCTAGTTAGCCTTGCATTAGGTGTCCGAGGACCAATGATGGGCTGGCTTGAAACTGGGTCAGCAGCTGTTCTGACACAGCATCAGGCCCATGACCACCCATTAGTTCAGTAATGCTTGGCTGTGGTGTCTGACATTATGTGATAACAATTGACCTGCGTGCTTATTGTTTAACATCAACAGCAAGAATTTCTTTCCCTACAAAAGCTGCAAATGTTACAATGTTGACAACTTGAAGCAACTGTAGGTAACTTCTTTATATTAACGGATTATCAATACATTTCTTCTGATAGCACATTGTAATCTCTATGGGAGAATGAAAAAAAATCGCGGTTCAGATCAGACCTCTTGAAGTCTCAATTTAACACAAATTTTGTCTGCCACAGGGTACGATCTCCCTCGAAACTGTAACGAATTGCTTTTTGGCACAAGGAGGTGCGTCACTAAATCAGGAAGAGATGCCCATACTTGGAGTATAGTCATTGATCATGCAAGTGATATGCACTGATCACGAGCATTCTGCATGTCTTCTTTGCAACGGTTAGGAAAAATAATTACACTAAGCAAACGATAGGGGTTGCCAAAATCACCTCCTACAGATAAATTGCCTCTAGTAACTTTAATTACCAAACGATTTTCATCAAACACCTCCAGCAGCAGACGATGCTTCCTTGGATGAACCTGAAAGAAAAGAGATTGCAACAGAATCAACGAGATTGTCTAAATTCTAAATATAATAAAAACGTAGTCATTGAAACACTATTTCAATTTAGAATCATTAACAAACAAATCAAAAAAACTTGCCTCAAGGGCAGCTTTAAATACAACAAGACTGCACTATATGTAGCCTTTTTTCCCCCCATAGAAATAGTTTACAAAGACACTGAACGTTACAAATATAACATTCAGTTGGCTAAAAAAAAAGTTAACCTATAGGTAGACCAAGGCCTATTTACTCTATGTTCAATTAACATTTCAGGTATTTAAGCAAATGTGACGTGCATGATTGGGCACGTCTATACATAGAGACCAGCAAATTCCCAGTTAGCCTAACATGCAGAACATAATTTAGAAAATAGAGCATCCAGTGTATTTCTCATGTTAATTTAACATTATCTAGCTAAACAATACTGAACAGGTAAAAACAAGTAGTATTTACTTAAAATAAACACTTTAAACAACATTTATAATGGGATATCTAGCCATTTTTCTTTTCATATTACCTTAAGAAAAAGCAGAAATAACTAATTAAAAAAAAATTCAGTTTTCGATAAATAAAGGAAAAACCAATTAACGGAAAGTACACAGCCCTACTGGCAACCGAAAAGTGGTTGTTGTAGCGCTTCACACTGATTTGATGATGGGAGGGGTGATTAAGCTGGATATTGCCTCAATGTTTTAAATTTCGGTTGCAAACGCCCCCTACTGTCCAAATATGACATACACAAAAGTGGCTTAATGCAAACTCCAGACAGGCTGCCAAAAGCCTTTTGCTCTGAGGCTTTCATTCAGCCAATCTGACATTGTCACTGGGAAAGAAGAAGCTATGGGAGTAGCTGCAGGTCAATAGTTTAATATCATTGTTTGTAGAATTTTGCAATTGACATTTTAAAACTGGATTTTGCCATTTTGAGGTGATCTCCTTTTTGTGACTAAATTTAGACTAAGAGGTTTAGACTTAACGTAGAACACTAAATTATTGGTCAGTTTCAAAGAAAAAGAGTATGGTAAAGGAGACGTTGTAACTACAGCAACCAACCCAGTAACTCCTATGACAGTAGAATGGTAGAACAGGTTTTATGCTAAAATGGACTTCCATTGTTCACACTAATTTGTAAAGTACTAATACCAAGAATCCACAAACCATCAATTTGAATTTGGAACGTATTTGTGATTACCATACTCTTAAGTCAACGTAATGCACACTTATAAGTAAAAATGCCAAAAGGCTCATTGTGTTTCTAGATTATATGAAAAAAAAAAAAAAGTCCCTAGAATCAGACCTTGACCTTAAGGCAGTTCAAATTTAATAGCATAATTTGAGGATTTGGAAAACTAAAAAAAAATATATTCTAGAAACGGTGTCAATTGAAAAGTTAGGATATATTATCCTGGGACTTGGGTTCCTAAAACCTTTCATACACTGGTTCCCTTATTATGCTTTGTCCATATCCGGGACCATTTTTTTAATGGACTGCTTATTTCACAATTGTGTTGTCATAAACTCGTACAAGGTATAAAAGCACTGAGATAAATAAATTATGTGAATTTAATTGACATAATAGTTAAAATAAGAAAATATTCTTTAAATTGTTTATGACCACTTTAGGAAGCACTTTCCTGATTACAGCAATGGTAAACAACTGGTAGGTATGTTGGTAACCCAAACTATACAAGAACTCAAAATAGTTTTGATAATATCTTTCACTTACTCTGAAGTAAAATTCCTCGTTCCATTTAGGGTCCAACGTCTGCAAACGGGGAAAAGAAATAGAAAGTCGAAATAAAGAAGTACAAGCATTTTAATAAATATATACCTACATGGTACAAATAGCCAAACAAAATATCTGTCATTGAGTAGTTGGTTACTCACTTTTTTTATTGTTTTAGTCTGAAGGCTTGTTAGTTCTCCATTGACAGGATCATAGAGGGAAATCCTTGTATATGGATCACTGCAAAAAGAAGAAAATATAAGAGAGATTATAATTTATGTTATATGAAGCATTCAAGTAAAACCTTACAGAATACGTTTTGAATCTTAAAATGAAATAACATTTGTTCCATTGTGCTCGTAAAATATCCAACGTCTCTGCAGCATTTCGTAACAGTTGCATATGTTCAATCAACACCATTGGTTATCTGCCCCCCCAAAACACTGGCCTATTAGTAGCCTACACCATGTGGGGGTTTTAATGTGACCTCTATAAACAAATGTAGGCCCAATGACATACTCCTGATTACAGTGCCATCTAAAGGTTGGATTAAGCGCACAGCTGTCTTGGAAGACAGTATTTTTGTTAGTCATTCATTTGACATGGCCTATATTAATTTGTAAATTAACGTTGATGGAAACAGTCCCCATTTTATCACAAACTGCACTGATACTCGGCATTGAAATTTACTTCAGATTCTATCGTCGCAACAATATGACTGCACCGAAAGTACGTCTCAAACTTGAGATCTAAGGATGCATTGTCTTGTTTTAGAATCTTACTCAAGTTGCATTGTTCTTTGTTGCAAGGATCATATTTCTAACACCACATGAGAATACAGGCTCAGTACAACAGATAGGTAGCCTAAACCACTTTGCTTATAGCTGTCCAAGAGGCAAGTGTTTACAGTATAAACTAGGCCAAGGTCTAACCCACTTACATACACTTGTTTCCTGTAAAAGATAAACATTATCGTTTCATCTTTCAATACTGGCAAAATACAAAGCATTGAGCCATCAAAAACATGTATTTTCAATTTATATCGCACATGCTTAGTTTTATCTTCAGCTGCAATTACCAAAGTTGAAATACCACAGGATTTGTTTTAACATGAAGCTCACATCTGGAACAAATGAATGAATCTCCCAAAAATACGGTACACATGCCAATCCCAACTGACCTGGCTCCAAGGATATCTTTTTTAGCCAATCCCATTCCAGCTATGACTTTAACTCGTAAAATTCTAGACTCTTCCTGTAAAGATAACATGACATAGTAAAACATAGAAAGAAAATAAACTAGACAACCCTTAATAGGCGACGAACAAAATAATATGAAATACATGAACAGTTCATGTTGGGCATAGGCTACATCTTGGGTTCTTATTTCACCTAGGTATCACATAAATGCAGAACATTAATACATATATTTATCAAATTTCTTAATTAAAGGCTTAACGTTAGAACTGTTAAGTGCATAGTGGCATGTGATTGAAGTGAGTCACAAGTCATTGGCAAGAATCATATGACTCACGATTATCTCGTCTAGATTTTGGCTACATTGGCTAATTCTTATGGAAAACTAGCTAGCAGCTAACGTTAACTAATAAAGTTGGAAAATGGTTCAGCACAGAGCTAGTAGCTAGCTTAGTATTATTAACTACAGTATACAATCATACAGGCTAGCAAATAGTAGATTATTGTACATAGCTAGCTACACTGTTATAATTATAGTCATACACAGCAGTTAACAGCGTGAAACAATTGATAGGGAGAATATTGTGATAGCATAATCAAAGCTAGCGAGTTAATGTTAAGCTACCTACCTCAACATCAGTCTGGAGTCCTCGAACCTCGGAAACAGGAGCAGCCATGCTGTCTCTGTAACTGTTGATATCGCACAAAAAATGCTAGCTGCCTATGCTAACGTCAATTATAGGCGCAGACAAGTACAAGACAAGTAAACGGACCTGGTCACGAGAATATTACACTTGTCTACAAATGTACAAACATTAGCTATCGTTAAAGTTCCTTGTCAAGTTAAATTAACAGGAAAGAACGCAGCTTGTTCTTACTCAGCTTAGTTCGCTACTACTACAGGTACTACTGAACCGTCGATTGGAACGATACAATCAACACCCTCCTTCAGGCACGCTAGTTCCGTACCCGACACGCCCCCTACGTTACTCACGCATTGATTTGGTAACCCTAAAGTACAAAGATCTTATCTGAAATACCGGGCCTAACCCAGACAGCATTACAAGATTTACGTCCAGATCACAAGTTCTCTCAAACCCGTCATGTTAACTTTCTTTCCTCAATGTGGAGGTTAATGCACATAGGCATCTGTTTCTGTGATGCAGGATCAAAGCCTTGAGCTAGAGGAGATAATAGCCTACAGGCTGAAGTTAGTGCAAGTGTTTGAAAGATTTAAGCAATTCTGAAAAAAGCCTAATTTCAGAACACGCAAGGTGTTAAACTCCATGTCTGATGAGCCAAACCTAAGTTGCCCTGCATGTTCGAATCACATCATCCATAAGGGCTACTTCTTTTAGTTTTATTTTATGGAGCAGAACACAACGCGGATAAACGCTTTACTCTTTGTGACAGGCCAGCATAACTTTACTCTTCTTTTTTTTTTTTTTACAAAAGGGCGAATGATAGGTTGTCATTGCCAACCGGATAATGGTACACCTACGACATTACATACTGTTTGAATTAACTGGAATTGCACACTTACAAGAGCAGGGGGAGCCAGAATCAACCAGAATGTACACATTCATAACCTATGCGGTTAATGTTGCTTCATGCTGTCTTAATACGAAGTAAAATATGTATATTTTACACTTGTTACTGTAACAAGACCCAATTTGCGTGGAAACAAATATGTACACTTAAATTCTTTTTTGTGTGTTTTCTCCCCCTCCCTGCTAACTTGTTTGCAAATGCTTGAACTTTATAGGACAGATGGCGTGAGCATTTGATTTATTTTGGTTATCAAAGAGAAAGTGTAACTACAATTCAATAAAAGGAACAAGACAAATTATATAGTTTAAAAAAGTTTATTGGTTTTTAAAACCACTTAAAAAAACCCAACATCGGTGAGCACTTCCAATTATAAAAGAAAGAAGAAAAATTGCCGAAATGCTGTAGCAAAAGTATCAAAACCGTTTGCTGTACAACAGACAACAACAATACCAGTAACAATGCAGCAGAGGATAGCCCTACAGGTCTAGACTGAGGACATGGTTCACTTAATGGGTTTCTACAAGGTCAGTGAAAAGTCTAGTACCAGACTCACAACTTCTGCACAATACAAAATGACATCAAAATGTCCTAATTTAAATAAAAATATCAGTGCTTACTTTCAATGATTTATGAAATTTATCCTTCACAGATACATAAGGGTGAAAACCTAATGCAAACAAAACAAAACAAAAAACAACGAAACACCAGAACTTATCATAATTAGTAAACATCAAAACAAAGTGACAGGACCAGTCCTTTTTCAACAAAGTGTTTACTAATACGCTGTACAATATTCTGCACAGTACAATATAATTCAACACACATGCACATAGAGAATTCATCAATATTAGGGATCCTCTCACAACTGATTAATTAATACTCTCATTTGGCTTTTTTTATTAGATCGGTTCTTTTTCTCTTGTATGAGGAAGAAAACCTTATCTCATTGAGATTAGTGTCCATTGTTAGACAATTGTCATATCTTTTGACAGATTTTTTATTTTTAACTCTTTAAAACTGAACTTATTGGGGTTTAATCAGTATATTGCAAATCCTTGGTTCAAGAAAAGTTTAGTGCAAAAGGATGAACCTTCAATGCTTAGAAGAACAATGAAATCGGAGTTTAATAATGTCCTGAATCCAAAATTCGTCATAACGATATGCTGTGTAGTAATTTCTTAAGTATTATTTAAAAGTCCATGCTATTTAATTTCACTCAAAGCACAAGTATCTTCTGCTAAAGCAGGGCACTATAAATCTCAAGGAGCAAAAAAAATGTACAGAAAACCAAAAACGGCGTGATTTGTACAAAAAAATATTTTTGCAAAAAAACAAAAACACAAGCACAGTTCAACTGACTCCTGATTACAATGCTTTTAGAGAAACTGATCCTGTGAAATGTATCAAGCGGTATCTAATAGTCATAATAATACAGTGTCTTTTAAATCATTATATTGAATATTTACAAACAACAGTCACTTAAATATCCCCCAGTATTACCCTGCTACATAAAAAGTTTTTAAACTGAAGACTAGTAGTGTGGTTATCAGTAGATTTTCCAGTGCTACAGATGCGTTTCAACAGTATGGTGACTTTGCCTTTTATAACCCTTCCTCTTACCAAGAAAGATTGCATATGACCATACACACAAAGGTAATTTGTATGCCAGACAGGTGAGAAATCTAACATGTTACCCGTTTTTCTTTGGTACGGACATAAGGCTCAGAAGGCTACAATTGCTTGAATACCATAGGCATCATCCTCTAGATGTGACTTTATAATCTCAACAGAGGTTTTCTTTTTAGTGTAGGTACCCATGCCTCGAATCACCAATAAAAAAATCTTTGCAATTAAAACCAGTGTAATTAGAAATTTAAAATTTTGATTATCTTGGAGAAAAAGTCCCTTTTATTTTCTAAACAAATGCAAAGTGCATTTGTGAAAATACAAAATCAGGGGAAAGGAAATAGTTAAGTTATTCATCTTCTTGGGGGCAGTAAATACACTTTTTAACATTGGTGAACCCAAGGCATCATCTCTAAGATTCATTTACAATTCCTATTTCCAAAGCTTTTAAGGTCAATACAGATGTTTGTATGGACCATACACTGTAAACCACTATCTTCTTTAAAAACACAATTTGTCAGCTTGATGCTACAGAAGGATAAAATCCATGTTAACCATGGTCTGACACAATAACAATATTTCAATAGTTAACGAATTACTTGTAATCAATGAAGTTTTAATTGCATAACTTTGCCCAGAAAAACTGGCAAGCAACCATACAATGTGAATGCACTTATTACTTTACAAATTATAACCAGCTAATTAACTGGATGGGTGCTTCCACAATTTGTTTTATTTGTGAAAACACAAAAGCTTTTTTATTTTTTAAACAACAAATATTGAACCTATATGTTTGTGAGCCTGATAGACACTGATTGTACTTTGATAAATAAAAATAAATGTATGGTTCAAAGCAAACCTTAAATAATAAACAAAATATTTGTTCTTCCAAATAGACATGACTGATTCTCAAATGACTACACTTTGGCATAAAGAATTCAAGATTCTTATTTATATATTAATTTACTTCTAGGTCAATATATTAGATTTTTTTTATAAAAACCAGAGTAATAATATGGTGATTGTAATTGGTTATTGTATTGTAGTAGTACACAAGTATGTATACAATTTCGACATACCCTATCTTACAAAACACTTTTCACACTTCATGGGAAACGGTCTACCACTGATTATGGTATACTTCTATGTTAAAACTATGCAGCACATTTGCACTCAGGGGAGATTTGATACTTTAGCAATAAATGCCCGCTAGAATTCTATGTTTGCCCACCCAAAAAATATTGTGTTGTGAACAACACAAAAGAGGAGTACTTTGGATGAGCTTATGTCATGCTTCACATTCTTGTTTGAGCAACTAAATACCCAAAATTTCACAAATGTGATTAAAAGATATACATAGCTCTTGAGATAATGTTTTCTTTCAGCTGATGAGTCATTGAAACTGTACCTGGTTATCCAAGTGAGGTTCTTACCCTCAAAATTTGCACTGTATGCATTACTGAAGAAGCACGAAGTGAGGCTCTATTGATTTAAGTGATACGTGGTGGTGTCTGCGCATAGGATAACAAATAAAAAAGCACCAGCGGAAAAAGTATACTCTGGGATATGATGGCATTTAAAAATTATGTGGAGTAGATGATAAAGCACCTTATTAGAAGCCAAGAATAGGCATACATATTGCAAAAATGTCAAATTGAAAGACATCAAATCAGTGCTCAGAATAAACCTTTTAGGTCTGTGTCAGAGAGAACCAGCATTCTAATAGAGTAATCATTTCTGTTAAGCCTGGCACTTAGACAAATATTTCTCATTTTGAGTTCAGCAGTGTGCTACACATTGCTTAAAAACAAATAGAAAAACAACGCTTATACATAATTTCACCCCCAAAGATAACCACAATACCTGTTTTTAGCCCATTAATCCAACTGTAGGCTGGTCTTTGCTTTCCAGCCAATCAAACCCATTCGCATTTGCAGTCTCGCTGCAAATCTGTTGGAACAGTGGATCATTCATCAGCTCTTCTGGTGTGGCGTCTTCGTATTGTCCCTGCTGCTGATTGGGGTCAAACAGGAGATTTGTGTCCAAAGTGTTCAGGTCGTTGATGTTACTGGTGATTTCACTCTGAAACTCTGACCCTCCAGAATTGAGGTCTGACACCTGTGTCACAAGCTGGTTGCTAGTAGTAAGGCTGTCATTGGCAAGGAGCTCTTTAACAGTAGTGCTGAAATCTAGCTGCTGCTCCTGCTGCTGCTGATGATGACGATGACGATGACGATGACGATGATGATGTTGTTGTTGTTGCTGCTGCTGCTGAGGGTTCTGGGCTAGCAGCATGGCCTGCTCATGCTGTTGTTGCTGTTGCTGCTGTTGCTGCGGTTGCTGTCCTCTTAGCTGCTGTTTCTCTCCAGGAGTTGATTGTGCTTGGCTGTCACGTGCGGGGAGGATCATTTGTTCATTTCTGGTGTTCTTCATGAGGTAGCCTGGCTTCTGGAAATTGTATGCATTGGTAGTGTGGCTAGAAGCAATCAGGGTCTGGTGGTTGGCACTGCCAGAAAAGGTGGGGTCGGTCTCCAGGATCTGGGTGAGGTTCATGCGGGCCATGTAGCTGGACGTGAGGTTGTTGATACCCAAGCCCCGCACGGCGTCATCGCTATCCCCTTCCATCTTGCTCAGGAGCATGTTGGTGATCTTCTTGGTATTGCTCTGCTGGCCCTGCATGGGCAGCACTTCATTCTGCATCATCACATTGAGTGGCACCGACTGGCTCCTTTGCACCATGCTACTCACATCTCCATCTGGCCGACTGTTAGCAAAAATGTTCAATACCTCGGGAGTTACAGGGCAGCTGAAGGGGGACACAACAGCCCTGGAGACGTTGGGCAGGCCAGCGGTGTTAGTGTTTCCACTGAGGTTGCGCTGGCGCACGGCTGGGCTTACGCTGCGGCAGCGAAAGCTGGACGCAGAGCTAGTGGTTTTATTGTCCAGAGGGGCAGGCACAGCAAAGCCCTCCTGTTTGGCCAAGTTTGCCATGTTGGACACCTGTTGTTGTACTGGAGAGATGGGGGTCAGGCGACCAAAATGGCTCTCGTGGTGCCTCTGTGTCTGAGAATGGTAAGACTGACCAGGAATAGCAAAGGCGTGAGGTTTACGGAAACGATCGTCAACCAGGCCCTGATAGGTGGCAAGGATGCTGATACCGTTGTTGGAGTTGCCTCCGCTGCTGCTATTGTAACCATTATTCATCCAATCAAGTTTGGCCTTGTCCGGGTGGGTGGCCATAGGCCTCTGCATAGGTTTGACAGGGCTGCTGGACACTATATTATCTTGGTAGCCGGTGCTGTTTGAGTTGATAGGTGTGAATGCAAAGGGGTTGCGGCACTCCACCGGGCTGGGAGGGACACTACCGCTGCAGTTGGAGTGTGGTGTGCCAATTGGGGTGAGACGGCTGCTGCCTAGAGCACTATCCACAGGGGTAGTGGGAGCGAGGCGAGAACAGGGGCTCTCTCTGCTCAGTCCTTGGCCTCCTCCCATTATCTCAGAGGTGGGTGTGGGAGTAGGGGTGGGGGTGGGCGTTCCACCGCTGTATGCCGAATGGTAGTAAGGAGTGGGAGTCTGGTTGGAGGACATCATGCTGCTCTGCCCTACAGCCTGGTGGCTTTGCAGTTGAACATCGGCACAACCCCCAAACGCTTGCAGACTGTTGTTGAGCTTCATCTGCTCTTCCATCTGCACCAGCTCCTCCACAATGCTGTCCTGTGTCATGTCGTCGTCATGGAAGGGAAAATAATCCACATCTGTCTGAAGGGAGAGCTGGCTGGAGGACTGGGCCTGGCCAATCCCTGCCATAGGCTCCAGGACTGGGGAGGATGTCTGCTTGTGGTTACCCTGGTCCATCTGCTGGGGGTACCCCCCACGTTGACTGACTTCCAATTGATCCCCAGCCCACATGGAGCTCCCTAGGTCACTCATGTTAGAGTGCTCCGGAAGGCCAGAGGAACCGTGGAGCGTGTTGTCTATTAAGTGTTGTTGCTGCTGCTGTTGCTGCTGTTGCTGCCGTTGTTGCAGCTGCTGCTGCTGGTGTTGTTGCTGCTGCTGCTGCTGCTGCTGCTGCTGCTGCTGCTGCTCTTGTTGTTGTTGCTGCTGGCGTTGTTGCTGCTGCTGCTGCTGTTGTTGCTGCTGCTGCTGTTGTTGCTGTTTTTGCTGCTGCTGCTGTACAACAGCATGATTGACTGAGGCATTTACATTAGTGCTGCTGCTAGAATCCATGGCTGTGGGAGTGCCTTTCCTCTGCATGGAGCTTTGCGGGTCGACAGTCTGGAAGCCACTGTTTCCAACTGCCGAGTCAAAGAGAGCAAATATAGGAGTTGGTGCCGTAGAGTTCCCTTTTATGGTACCTCTTCCGATGGCTGAGGCTGGGGCACTCTCGGGCCTGACGGTGGCCCCTGGTCTGGGCAGTTTCTTCACAGCAGCACCTATCCCCTGCTTGATGAAGTAGCAGCCCCCAACTGGCTGCTGCGAGATAAAGACCCTCTTGACAGGTGAAGGGTGAGACTCTGGGCTAAGCACTGAGCGCTTCCTTGGGCTTTTAGAGTTCAGGAAGCCAACCTTGGGCAGTGTGGCCTCTTTGGCTCCCCCTAGAGACAGAACAGCGTTGCTATTCTGGTCGGAAACGGACATGTTCAAAGTTATTTCATTGCTGGAGTCAATATTGCTGTCAGATGGAGCTGCCAAAATGCTGGCACTTGAAGGGGGCTTTTCATTGCATTTGGTTCCAGCCAATGCCTGCAGTCCCAGTGAGCCTTTTGTTTGAAGTGTGGGTACGCTGGCTGCCCTGGGCATGGCCCCTCTAGCCCTCTGTCCCACTGCAGCTTCAGGAGAGCCATTGAGCCTGCTAGTACCCAGTTCATTCCCACTTATGGCTTCGGGCTCCTTCTTGAAATCAGTGGTAAAGGTGGAAGTGGCCCATCCTGGCCTGGGGGACAAAATGTGGGTTGCAGACCCACTTCTCATCCTGAAGCTTGGCTTCATCTCTTCTGTGGCACCAACACAACTCAGGCCTGTAGAGGCTGGTCGTAAGGTGGTGTTGGTAAAGGTGGTTGTGGTAGTGCTGCTATTGGGTGCCAGGGAGATGGTGGTCATTTTCACCACATTGACCGAGCTGACATGTGGCGTGGGAATCACAGTATTAATGGGACTGTTAGTGATGAGCAGGGTTGGGGGTGAGCGCAGTGTGAGGGCACTGGTAGAGGAGGGCTTAGGAAGGATTTGAGCATAGCGTTGCCTGGCAGAGCGGTCCCCTACAGGGCTGGCTGGGATATTCTGGGGGGTCTTGGGGTTCTGCTTCACCGGCTGCATGTTCTGGGCCACCACTTGAAAGTTTACGGGCAAGTTCACTTTGCCCTCCCCTGTTGAGACTGGACTGGGAGACATCAGCTGCCTGTTCCTCTGTATCTGGGGGAATAAAATCATGACAGCATTCATTAAAATAACAGGTAATAGCATTCAAAAGGTTCAAGGTTCAACTTTCAGGTTTATAGAAAATGGCTTTTAGAGAAAGTATTTAATGCTACTACGCAAACAAAATAAGGAAATGTAAGAAACATCGATTATTTTATTCAAGAACAACAATCACCATACCATGAAAACATATGTTTCATATAGTAATTCACTCATGAGCTGAGGCAAACAATAGCATTCCATATAAGTTCCAACATTTCTTACTGTTATTGGGCTGGGCACAGCAGATACCATTATTCCAATGGTAGGTTGAGGGGAGAGGAGGGCCGGGCTTCCACAAGAGAGGGAGCTGGCACCAGGCGTGCCCCCACCAGCCCTCCTGGCCTGGGCCTCACCCGGCAAAGGAGAGTGCAGCTTTTGCTCCTGCTGTTTCTTTTGGATTTTCCTCTGTAGTTGCTGTTTTGCATCAATTGAGGGGGAGGGCAGGGTTTTCACCTGGGGCTGAAAGGGGTGGGCTTCAGCCATGGGGATGAACGCTGAGGTCAGCAGAGGAGTCTTGACACCTGAAGACCGGGGACAGGAAGACACAGGTTAACAAACAGTGGGTTCTGAAAGATTTCAGTCCCCCTTAAGTTTTGATTTAATTAGATATTTACAGTTTTTGATTTTGTATTAATTAATATCTAAAAACACATTTTCTCTGTCATTATAGGTTATCGTGTGTGGATTGAAAGTGTAAAGTTATATTTCTGGAATACATTGTACATAGACAGCCTTATGTTTAGTCAAAATTAGTCTTTTTTCCATTTAAATCTTTTTTTTCTCCTTTTTTAAATATTTGAAATTAAAATTATTGTTCAATCAATTTATAATAATGTATATATTGATTTGCCCTAATTAAACTTTACTTTCTTTATTAATTAAATGCTCTATATAGTATCAATTCACAACAAATACAATTCATGTCACAATCTTGCTGTCCTTTAAAAATAAACCATCTCTGAAGCTGAAATAAATCAGACAAAAACCAGATCATGCTTACAAAAGTATGGTTTCAAGAGCTATCCTTAGTTAATGCATTTACTGGTATAAATAAATGGTACCCTTAAATATATTGTCTCTATGTTGATTGGTTGGATTATATCGCAGTTGCCACCAGATGCCAGCATTGTGCTCCTCGCTATTCAAGAAGAGATTCAATTTGAAGTATGCACACAATCCAGGCACGTTGTGCTTCTTACCTGTTGGTGTACCTGTCATGACAGTAAGAGCTGCCACAGACTTGGTGCCAATGTAGTGGCTGTTAAGAAGGAAGCGAGCCAGGTCCTCCACAGCTTCAAACTGGCGACTAAGCACCTTCTGGGCCCATTCACAGACCAGTCCACAGGCAGCAGAGCGAACTTCCTCTTCAGCACTTGTCAGCTGGCCTGACTGTTCCAGGACCTCACACTGGTACACACAACACAGATATTGAGACGGTGTGGCAAAACTTCACATATGAAAAAAGCTGCTGCTTTATTGTTGCTTTTATGTGTCACATAAATCAGTTCCACGCTTACCCCATCCCCTGTTTTATGTAAATCCAGATTTGGTAAAGATGGCATCTGGACAAAGGCCTTCTTTCTCAGTCCACTGTAGCAGTATGTAAGCAGGGGTTAAGGCCATACATAGCATATAATACAAGTTGTCTGTTAGTACACAAGACGTCATGAACGACTTCGGAACCATTCTGCTTTGACATGTGGCCTACAGAACATTGTAAGCCGAGTGCTTCAGGGCAGAGGGTCAGTTAAACCTCAGTCGACTCGGCCAAATCTGAAAAAGAAACCTCTTACTAATGGCCATCAACAACGCGGTAACTCTGACTCCTGGCCTAATCCCCAGCCCCTCAGGCACCTCATACGCACAGTGAGCTTTCTTTTCCCCTCCAACCTTTGTGCCAAGACAAACTCCATAGCCCAAAATACTCAGTGGATTTGTGACGAGAGGGTGACAACAGGTGTTCCTGGAAAAATATCTCTAAGCAATGGAGGTGTCTCACGCTACCAAGCAAGTAGGGGAACTAACAATTGCACAAAATGACTACTCATAGATTATTATGTATGAAAGAGTGAGCCGTATGAGGTTAGGCTGAATTTGCATTGGTACTCACATTGAGTTGCAGTTGATATTGCAACAAGCACACACAAACAAACCAAGTCAAACCTTTTCCAGGAACGCAAGGTTCAAATGAAATGTTCACGCAAGTAAACATCCTATACAGTTGTATTTTTAAAGCCTTAATCAGTCATCCCACAGACAGTCCACACACATGCAAATTCTAGTGTTGTGATCTCATGGAAAAGAGAAATAAAATCCATAAATGTTTCCTAAAGGTCAAGAACAGAGATATTCCCCTAAGTGGCTCAGTACAACCCCACTACTATCCACACAGGCGATTTATTCAGTTCAAATTTAGCTCTATATTTAGAGCTTTCACAAACTGCAACAACAGATGTTCTTTGACAAAATCAAGGGAATCAAGATTTTACAAAAAACTGTCCCAGTAAAGGATATTTGGATTTGCCTCTCATGCCAAGACGACGCGCCTTCATGTTTGGAAATACATTTTTCATGATTTTTCCAAAGTCCGCAGCACTCAGTGGATGGTAGTTCAGATTGTCACAATAGCTTCTGATGGAGAGACAAGGGGGGATATAATGTGTCAGTGTCTCCATTGTCCAAGCAGTTTTAATTAAAAAAAAAATCATAAAGGGTGACATTAGGATAATTACAACAAATTTACAATTACTTAACTAGCAGTTCATTTGTCCAAAAGGCATGTTAAATAACACGAATTTCCATTACTGTCTCAGACTTTCCGTTCTAGTGTTACAAACACATGGCACACAACATTTCCCCCGCTTCCAAGATCTATTTATAATGATGCTTTGGCTGGCAGTAACTTAAATATAACATGAAGATGTAGACAAGGGCTGTTGAAATTGGGGCCTGCGGGCCTCAGTCTATCCTTTGACAAGTCGGTTTAGGCATTAGATGTTCCTTGAATTGTGCAACTTTTTAAAATTATTCTGAACTATTGGTTACTGGCCACATTACCCATTATGCCAGCACATAAAACAAGCAATTTTTTATTATATTGGCTTTAACAAGCATTTTCAATGCAAGTTACCCAGGAAGCTTCAATTTAATCTTAATGTGAAGTAAGCGAAAATGCCATGTGTCATGTGTTAAATGTATACATTTTTATATTTTCCCTTTAAGTAAGGCATTTATATCCTGGGTATATTTAAAAACAATTTACAATCTGCATTTTAAGGAATGATAGGATAACTTTAAATCCAATGGAAAATTAAATGTACTATATTCTTACTTCAATTGGAACACGTGCAAGAAAAATAGCTATACAATTGTATTCATTGTCTTATTGGGAGAAAAACTAAATACTAATAAAATACAATACATAATTGCATATCAATTCATAAGATTCAACAGGAATTTAAATTAGAACAGTTTTTTTCTGTTTAACAATTTAAACCTTTATTGGAGGATTTGGAGTGAAGAGTGTTCTTGTTTTGGTTGAAACTTAAATATTGTAACACATTTTTCACTATTTCTATTTTTTGCTGTTGTAATTTATATATTCTGCCTTCAAACAGGGCACTGTTGGAAAATAGATCTGGCCTCAGTCGGTTGCCCCTGTATAAATAAAATATACTGTTTTTGCGTGTGAGAAGTCGACCTTGTGTATTAGTCGACTCATGACTTTGGCGATAAAAATTAGGGATAAATAGTTTTTTCCATATTTTTATGGTTCAGGCCTAGACGGGAGTCTCTCTCTAGACTACAGCAAATAGGACTACGGCAGCAACAACTAATTTAAGAACTTTGCATAGTCCTAGGGATGAAAACTAGTACGTTGTTGACTATCTTAATAATTAATCCTAACCTTAAATGAAATAATAAAATAAAAACCTATAGTGCTCGAGCCAGGATCGATTAGGTTGCGATTGCGGACTACAATGGGTGTCTATTTCTGTCAACTTCACTTAACGCGGACAGACCTAGTCCTGGTCTAGTATTGGTCGATACCAAGTATAAGTCGGCACCCCAGCTTTGAAGTTTATATTTTGATGAATATTTCTCGACTTATACACGTGCAAATACGGTATATTGCAATAATGCTGGGAAAATATGTGAACTGAACTGTTGGAAACATTGACTCCTGAGAAAGAATATCTCCAATTTACTAAAAAATACCTACTTGTACTCATCATAGACTTCCTGCTTTGGTAGGGAGGTCTCTGGGTGTTCCTCTAGGTTATTGCGAATCCAGTTGAATGCATGCATCTGTTGTGTGCGACTTGATGACATTGAGTTCTGGTCACTAAGTAAAGAGATAAAGATTAACAAGATTACTTTAAGAGCAAGCACAGGGATATTCCAATGCTTCAAAGTTGTCCTAGCATTCATCCCATTAAAACTCATGCCCCCACCCCCATTTCTGTGTTTAAAGGAAGAGAGGTTAAGTACCATGAGAGTGATCCAGGACTGGTAGACCCTCTCTGATGCTCAGTCCTGATGACGGGCATCGTGTGGAGTGTTTTTGGGGGGTTGAGGATTAGATGGAGACAAGTAGAGACACAATGCAATGTATTGAAAGAGGAATTGATCATTGAATGTGAATCTTTCCTATTATATTACAATATAAAAGCTGTGGACCCATTTTATCTAGAGCCAATTTTGACTGATATGACTTATGATGATATTCTTGTTGGCTTACAATGGTAAAACCCTGTCAACATAAGCATGACATAATTAAAATTGGCCTACTTTTTCAAATGTGGCCATTTCAAATGATAGTACCGATATTTGCCAATGAGGGATCTTAATCGATGCAATATTAAATAATTGTGGAGCTCAACAAACATAAAATGTTTTACTACACAATAATTCACAGAATTAATAAAAAAAATTAAGAAACTCAATTATTAACGGGCCTAAATATCTCTTTTGTATTTCAATGGCCGAACATTGTTTGTTTTATGTTTTTTAATCAATATCTTTATTTTATTATGTATTATTCAAAGTAAAGTGCAATACTTTACTTTTTGTCACTGCCACTGCTGGGACCAGAAGGCAACTTAAGGTAGAGGTAGAGTTTTTCAATGTCTGTAAACTTCTCCACATCTTGCTGCAAGAAAAAAACAGAAATAAAAATGATTGTCAATACTGTTTCATGAACACACACTGTCAAAGGTCTCCCCTTACATAAACAAAAACAAGGAGGATCTCACAAAATGGCAGGGAAAAGGAAAGGGGCACGAAGGTACCCTGGATGACACTTCACCCAGAAATGTACTAAAGCTATAGTACCTGCTCAAATTTACAGTAGGCTCCCAATACAGACTACTGTACACCTACTATTTTGTTGTAGTCTAAACCTCTGCACTGCATCATCAACCTTTTTATGCGGGGAATCTCCCATTGAGATCGAGGTCTCTTCCATAGGAGAGCACAGTAAGGGACAATACAGAATTGTTTACAGTAGGAAATAGTTTGGTAGGGACTATTATATAGACATAGGCAGATTAACCCCTACTGTAACTACCAAACCATTCGTAATTTTGCCATAGGCCACTTTTTCTGGAAGTCCAAAATGTACCTTTTTCGATCACAATCAAAACCACTATTCTTGTCGAACAATGCCTACTTCCAGAGGAACCTCTTCCCAACAGTAAAGCATGGTGGTAGGATTGTCAAGATCTGGGGCAATTTTTCGTCCTCCTAGACCTAGAAAATCTACTAGAGCCCATCCTATTTATCAGTCAGCCTAAATGGGCTTATCACAGACATTTTGGAGAAAAATGGATTGGGCAGTTAGAGAGAGGAGCAGGCCGTGTTCCGTATCTGACTGGGCCTTAAGGTATTTCACAGACCGAGAGGAGGCTTGAGGCTGGTCACACTGACATCCAGTAGCAGCCACTCCTCCCAAAGGGACGAGCTACTTCAGTCAACCATGAGTACGATTTGTCACCATGTGCTCCACAGACAAATAGGTCTACTACTCACTCACACTTAAACAACCAATAGATACATCCGGCCTGTGCTTTCCTGCTGATACTATTATATACGAGTTTGTGAAACTGTTATGAGGGCAGTTTCATAAACTTGTAGCTTCGAGCTAGCTACACAGGCATTGGGACATGACTAGATAAATGGGAGGAAACTCACTGATGCAAAGCAAACAAAGCTCATTCTCATCTATAGGGCATTTCTTTCTCTTTGTATGCCCTACAAGCCTGGATGTAAGGTGGCAGTTGAACCCTACAAACAGTGCAGCTCTACCAACACAGCTCTTCAAAGAGAATAGGGAAGATGATAAGGCGGGGCAACAGTCATTTAAATTCTGATGGGGTACAGGGCAGCAGACAAGTGTCTGTGGCTCCAGGCACAAAGAGACAACATTTTGTGGGAAGCTTTGGAAGAGGGGATTTTTTCTGCCATTGCATTCTGCCTTGGTGATTTAATCCAGTGAGATGTTTCACAGAAAGAAAGTACAATTACAATTGGACGGTGAAAACGCACGGTAAAGTGCCATTTTAATGCTGACGGATGGGAATGTTCCCTCTTAATAAAATGGCAGGGATAAAGTGAAGTCTGGAGTTTGAATGGCCAACCCTACCCCACCCCCCGTAGAGGAAGTCATCTGAGGTAGCAATAATCCGTTGAATACCTAATCCGGGGGTAAGCAGAGCAGAGAGAACAGCTAAACCCGCATAAACAAGCTTTTGTTTTCATGGTGTAGACACCTACTAGACCTAGGGTACCAGAGTAAGATGGAATTTGATGAACTAATAGATTTCTTAAACAAAAACTAAATGAAAGTATTACTACTTTCTATAAGAATAATGTTTGCATTAAATAAATAGATCGAATGTGTTTTATGTGGATACAAATGTTCCATGCTGAATATGGCAAGTAAGTATATAATGCGTGCCTGCTTATGCAACATAATTCTTGGACCTCGACAACACACCACTGACGGTGATACTGTGTCTAAAACGATGTGGGCACTGTCAAAAGTAAGATAATGCCAAAAGGAGCCCCGGCATGTCTCGACTGCAAGGGTGCAAATAGCCATATATGCTTTGATGGGGCTTGATAAACGGACTGTATGTGCACTAGTGAACGGAAATCTCCTGCCTTTAACCCTTTCCCCAAGACTGGCCTCTGGGAGTGGCTACGCCGGCCCATCACACAAGTGTGTCCACACACACACTTTGGGCTGGTACATACACCACCAGAACCTTTAAATTGGTTTCCAAGAATAGAACCCCCCCCCACCCCCCTCAATCTTTTCTATTTACCTCTTTGTTGCTAGGGTAAGGGGAACCTGTCCAATGGCTAAAGTTACCAGCCAAAGAGTGGCATTAGCAACGGGCAAGAAAGGTAAATAAAAAAGACATGTAGTCACTATGAATTCAACTGGAAAGTCGTTTTAGGGAGCGGGACTGCCTGGTAAGTCGAGCAAGCTAGGAGAGCAAATACACCATGCACGGCTTCAAGCTGGTCACACACACAGACAAAGGAGTGAAGAAAGATAGACCACTCTCCCTTGCTGCTGTAGAGGAGAGCTCACATAGAATAGCCTACCTAAAAAACTCCATTAAAGAGCAGCACTGCAAACTACACAACCATACAATTTAACTTGGCAGAACGACACCACACGATTTAATTCCAGCACTCTTGGCAAAACAGGTGTTCATACAAGTCATGTGTGGAATCTTGATTAAAAAACTTCAACATAGGAGCGTCCAACTAATTGAATATAGATAGAAACAACACATGAAGCGCCATTAACAAATTAGCCTAAACTGCTGCTCTTCATCTGCAGCAACAACATCCTGTCTCTCACTCTGGGCAGCCCCACCCTACAGTCTCTTGACAAGAGCAAACAGACCAGGGTCTTTACACTCGGCAGTCCCCTGCCGCAAGGGCAATAAATCAGCCCATTTCTGCAGGAAAAGTCTCTATCCTCCCCACCAGCTTTGCAGCGGTATAACTTAAACATTAACAACAACAACACTGGCTGAACTATTAGCCTATCAGACAGTCACAACAAGGCTTTTTTTAGGCAAACTGCTATGTGTCCTGCTTTATGTCAACAACTTTATCGGGTGGTCCGGAACAAAAGGATGTTTTATAGGCCGAATCGGGAGCTAAAGATAAGCAATTGCATGTTGATACCTTAATCTGGCTTTAGGGCCGTTTAATAGTAGCATTGCCTAAAACATTTTTGGTACAACATTGCGGAAGAAGGGGATAAAAAGTGTAATACCCAATAGAAGTGCATTTGAATTGGGCCCTCAAACACAATAAAAGCATTTATTATGAAAACTGATGACTAGTGGAACAATTACACAATATACACGTTAAGTATTTCACATCTGCATTATTTAATGCCCTGTCTTTTTTCTCTTTGGCCATGATAGTCACATTACAATTATAATTTTACATCCACTCCTGTTACAGCCTTTTCAATGATGCACTTGCAGATCTCCTTAACCAGGTCAAGATCACTGAGGCAGGCCATTAGAGCTGAAGGGCACCAGTAGTGTCATCATGATCTTCATTTGACGGAGAAATGTAAAAAAATATATATAAATTAACAGCGAGTTCACTTTTGGATTCACAATGAGCGGACAGATTTGTTTCTTATGAGGAAGATAACGAGGCATTTAGAAATATAGTTAGTGTACATGTTTTAGAGTTGGGATGAGGGGTTTTTATGCAACCAAGCTAGTCATCGATGTCAAATAGAAGCACGTAAATCTGAACTGGTGTTTAAATGAGCCTGTCATATGACACCCATTTATATACTTATGTGATTAATTAGTCTCTTTAAATTGGAAGACTAAGGTTAACAGGTAGAGTACAAGACATTCTAGAGTTCTCAACGGGCCGAGAAATTCAAACCCAAACCCAGACCGACCCAGTATAGTTGTGACACAAGCCGAACCAAGATCGAATTTGTTATCTGAATTCCCGACCCGGGCCCAACCCGATCCGAGCATCTGTTCTAACAACAGTTTAGTTTTGTTTTTTGGTCCAGTGTGCCTTCAATGTATAGTTGAATGCAACTGTCAGCAGGATAAACAGCTACAGGGTAGGAGAGGAGAAAATACCAAGTTCTTGGCTGCGTAATAGTAGACTTTTTCAACTTTGTCAAGACTTTTCAAGGATAAAAACAGGCCAGCAAAAAAGGTACTTTGGTACAATTAAACCACAGCCTAGGACCTTCACCGTGCCAAACAGACTTGTCTTGTGCAAGAGGTGTAGGCAGCACAGCAAACTGTGGCACACAGATATTATATACTTTTTGGTGCAGCCCGAGGCCCGACCCCAAACACTGGGAACTCGATGACATACCTGAAAAAAACATCTACAGTACCAGTCAAAAGTTTGGACACACTTTCCCATTCAAGCAAATGTAAACGGGAAAGTGTGTTCATACTTTTGACTGGTATTGTACTTCCAAATGCAATGTATATTGATGTTGTGACTTACCAAAATGGTATCAATTTTTGATTGTACAGATTTGCTGAAAAAGAAGAGACAACAAAACTTAGTATGGAGCATGTTTAGTGCGAGAACCTCATGCATACAGCTGATTTATTAATACATCTTTGGAATGTATGGCATGAGATAACCCTCCCATCCCCTTCTCTCAGGTCATAACAAATATATCCCCAGACCAGGACCACATGTTGTCATTTGTAAAAACAGAGACAGACAGATAGACCCCACATAAATGTGCTATCGGTCAGATTGCCTGCCTATTAATATCAACCTCCCAGCTAGTCCTTGACAGTCATCGCAGGGGGCTTTGGTGATCCAGTATGAACCGGTATCCGATCCACTAGAGCATGGAACTGGTAGGAACGATGTGACCACATGCAATATCTGCTTAAAGCCCTGATGAGGACATGTGGGAAGTGTAACAATCCTTTCGTCCGACTCTATATCCCAAATCAGACAGGCGTCTGCACTAGTAAGGCTTTATTATTCCCATAGACGGCCTTTTAACAGACCATCAAGTAAACTAAAAGATTCTGCTAATCGCCGTCAGAGTGGACACAGCTTGCTAAGCCCACCAACTCACATCAACTCATCAATTCCATACCCATATTTGACACAATTTCCCCTTTAGCCTACAGAACTGTAAAGTCAGGACAGACTGGCTGTTGCTTTAACAACACATTGACAAGAACATATGATTACATGTTTGCAGTGTGCATCTACATGGCGTGTGCAGAAAGGTGAGTGAATAGTGCACATCGTCACATAGCATCATACTATACCATCAGTTTGCTAAAGATCCAGTGCATTCAAGACAGTATTCAGACCCCTTCACTTTTCCACATTTTGCTACGTTACGGCTTTATTCTAAAATGGATAATGTATTTTTTTCTCTCATCAATTTACTCACAACAACCTAATTACAAAAGTGAAAACAGGTTTGTACATTTTTTCAAAAGACAATCACATAAGTATTTAGACCCTTTGTTATGACACTCAAATTTGACCTCAGGTGCATCCTGCCTTTATTGATCATCCTTGAGATGTTTCTAAAACTTAATTGGAGTCCACCTGTGGTAAATTCAATTGATTGGACATGATTTGAAAAGGCACACACCTATCTGTATAAGGTCCCACAGTGTACAGTGCATTTCAGAGCAAAATCAAGGTCATGAAGTAAAAGGAATTGTCTGTAACAAGAGAAGGTGAAAACCACACCGGGTAGATAAATAAATGCATCCTTAACCCAATAAGAGTTTTCAATTAAAGTCACCAAATTTGAGAACATTAAATGCAGATGCAACTGTTATAATTAAGAGCCTAAATGGTGTCTGAACAGGTGTGTCTTGTAGTTTTGATGGAAGGTGGGTGAGACTTTGCGGACAAAGTAAAGATCCTTGATTAAAGCCTGCTCTGGACCTCAGACTCCCCATCCAACCTGACAGAACTTGAGAGGATCTGTAGAGTAGAAGGAGAGAAATTCCCCCAAATACAGGTGTGACAAGCTTATCACACTCAAGAAGGCTGTAATCGCTGCAAAAGGAACCCCAACTACGTACTGAGTAAAGGGTCTGAATATTTAAATGTTTAATGTGATCAGCTTATTGTTTAATGAATTTGCACAGATATCTACCAACCTGTCTCTCCTTTGACATTATGGTGTTATTGTGTGTAGATGAAAAAGGGTTTGACTCATTCAAGTTAAAAACCAAAATCTAGTTCTAAATAAGGGCCCTTAGCCATATGAAAGCCTCACTCTTCTCTGCTATCAGTATTTCTGCTATGTTTTACAATATTCCCAAAAAAATGTAAACCACCTTAAAATTAAAACTGAAGCTCATACTTAAATTTTAGGGTCACCTTAATCTAGTATTCGATTTTAGTTATGACAAATTCAGAAACGTGTAAAATGTGCAGGGCAAATATTTTGTCTTGCTGTGTGTGACCCTGCTGGCACTTGATATTTTTGGTTGAGATGCTTATGAAACTCAACAAAGCAATACAAAGTTGGCTGTCAAGAGGAACGTTTTTTAAGATGTGCAAGGTATTACCAGCACTTTCAAACCTAGGTCAGATTCACACGATAGGCTGTTACTATGTGAGTGAGGGCAGGTCAGAATCAGGAGACAACAGGCTATACAAGTGAGAGCTAGCTTTAATTGACTGTTACTAGGGACACCAGGATTTCTCACTTAATGAGCCATTCATTAAGCTGGTTCTATGTAATCCTGGGCTGGTACAATGACTTATAAAGCCATTTTTGCTCTGGGGAGCTGGGCAGGGAAGATTTAGCTTAAGTTAGATTTAATAAATCGCTTTCCTAAAGCACATCATTTATAACCTTGGTTGATTGAAAGGTCATGGTAATTTCTAAAAATATATAATTTATTTTAAGTATACATTGGCTGCTATGTAAAAATTGAATTCAATAAACTATTCAGTATAAACTTATTAGGTTTAAAATTGTTGGGTCAATAGATATTGAATGATTGTAAATGTATGCTTGCCCTTGCAGTAGACCTAAATTAAATTGACTGAGTGTTACTTAACATTTGAGCCAATGTATTAGTTAGCCTACTTCAGGAGACACAACCTCAAATGGAGGTGGGCTATTGAGTAATGGCAAACACCTTGCTTAGATAAGGTGCAAGACTGAAGTAGCTGGAACCTACAGGGACAGTGAGATGTACCTATTCACTAGCGTTTGGTAGTATTCTTTGAAACATGGTTCTCTGAAGGCTTTCTACCCCATGACACAAATGAGCTAAAGTTGAGCAGCACAGAGTGAACCCGCTCACCCAGACCAAGACGGCTGCATTCCGTCATGCAACTAAGCAGCAGGTTAGAGGTAAAGGCTCCTAATTGTCTTTATTCTGAATGGCATGTTTCTTTTGCTTTTGTATTTTCAAATATTTTCTCAGGACATAATTTGATGCCTGAATAATATTTATTGTGAAAAAGGCCTACAGCAACAGACATGTAATCTTTGGATAAAAAAAATATATAATAACATTGAAACCATAAAATAAAACACAGACCTGTCCTCCAGGACAAATAACCTCTCCTGCTCTCTTCCTACAGAATGTAAACAATTGTCAGAACTGACAGAACTAGACGGTGCTGCTGTCTGTCTTTCTCAATATGGCTGCCTTAGGGATAAGACGGATTGTCTGCCCACTACTCATCTCTGAACCTTGGGGTTATTTGACTACTAGATGGCCTCCAATGTTTTTGGTGCCATTACCTTTGTGGCATTCTTGTATCAAGTTTGAAAAGCAATTTTTGTTCAAAATGTGACCAAACTACCTACAGTTCGTACGTCCGACTATAGGTTAGCTGGCCTATACTGATTATGGATTATATTAGTCACAGCAATATTTTACCCATACAACATATCTATTATATGGTTTAACACAGCCTTCAATATTGGATTCCAATTTGCAGCATCTCAACATCCACAGATCTCCTCTCTGAACATGGTTGTAAAGCCTATGTGCCTTTACATCCATGTGAAGGTTACTAACGACCTTAGAGTTTATCAACATTTAAGATGTAGCCAAGACAAGTGACAGAAAACATCGACAATTTACAGCTAGTGATTTGCTACTCGACATAGCGACCAGAAGCAAGCCAACGTCAGACTATTTAATACTGATATGACCAATCAGTGACTAGAACATGTAATTAATGTTTACAAACTTCCCCTGTAGTCTCTTTGCTTAACATAACACTAGTAATATAATGGATCATAAAAGATGATGCTGACCAAAAAAGCCTAAGTACAGTTTCAACTGACCATTGTGATTGTAAATCCTCAAATCACATTAGGCAACAAATAGTTTGAAGGGAGTAAAGAAACAGAAATTGATGGTGTTTTAACTATTGTTTCATATTAGACACTGAAACAATAACTAGCCAATGCAAAATCATCAGTTTTTCACCTACTGGAGGTTTTACCTGAAATGTCAAACTTTATCCTAACTTTCCAGTGAGGCCCTAAATACAGTTCTTTCCACAGGCAGCTTTCAGAATACTTGAGTCAAGAGTATGCATATGTCTGTCTATTTAGTGTGATCTATAAGTTGAGCCAAGCTAACCTTTAGTTTCACTTAGCCAGTAGTTAGCTGGCTAATAGGCCATACCAATAAGATAAATCAAAACCACCCCATTTAATTTATGTTCAATGTCCTACACCTAGGGCTGGGCGATATGGCCTATAAATAATATGGTGATATTTTTAGGCTATATTGTGATACACAATATATATCTTGATATTTTTTAAATCTCCTCCTAAAGCACTTCCTAAATGCTCGATTTAACCCTTTGATGCATACAATCACACCAGTATGATGATTCTAGCAGTCCCTGCAATGAATGTCTGCATTAAAACATTATTGTTCCTATTCATTAGTGGTTTCTATTTGGAACAATTTTAAACTTGCCTGCAAAAAGGAGACAATAACAACCAAGTTAAATTTAACAAAAGTTTGTGTCTGTGAGCCAGTATCTGAAAAAATTGTGACAAATTTAAACTTGAATGTTTGGGATATAGTCATATACCACATCCCACGTAGCCGCGATACATCGAGTTCGATATATTGCCCACCCCTACCTACACCTGTCCTATTCCATGCAACACAGCTACTTAATTTAAGCCATCATTTAATGGAAAACACAGCTTAGTTCGTATTTATACTAAATCATGCAGTAATAAAAATAAGAATGCAAAACTAATTTATATGTGCGATGATGCTATAATAAAATAAGGTGGTGAAATAGGGCCTCTAGCCTTGGCGTTTGGGTGATATAAAATAATCTTGTCCGTCCAAGTCGATTGTGTGTGCAAACTTTGAAATTGTAAGAGTCGACACTGAGGTGTAAAATTATCTAACAAGGGATGGTGAATATCATTATTTAGTACATGCAGTCAGTCCTCTGGCGTGTTATCCACTAATACTACCCGCTATGTTATGTTGTGGTAGTGCATGCAACTCGCCTAACCTACATTCTTGTTGAAAGTATGCATACAAATAAAATGTAAAGATGATAATGTAACTTCCCGAAAAGAACACGATGAGGCACAATATGAGAGATCAATATGGTCAACCCAAATCCCGTGTTGTTTACGCTGTGATGGAAATGGGGGGCGGGGGAGGCTTCGCTAGCTAGATTATCGAGTATTTTAGCGAACGTTAGCTAACGTTAGTGGTAGGGGGCACGACACTAAACCAGGCGGAAGCTAGCAAGCTAACTATCTATGGCCGCAAATCAAATTCATTAACGTCACAGCAAACGTGAAAATAAAAGCACATTTCTTACCAAATAGAGTTCTTTATTTTTAGCTGCAATGCACTGGCTTCGTTGCCTTGCAGTCCAGGGACCATGACTGGTAGGGTGCCTAATCCCAAACCCAGTTTCTGGTGCAGATCAGTTTGAGGATCCTCAGCCATCATGATGAGAGAGGATGGGAGGGAAGAGATTTAAAAACAAGGGCCCAACATGGACCTCGAAAAAGCAGTTCGGCTACAAATGAAAAAGAACATCACTATTCCATTAGATTCGCAAAAAAAATTGCTTCAGTTCCCAGGCCAGATGCGATGTAGGAAAAGCATCATTTAGCAGTTAAGTCTGTCGCTGTGCAAAGCACACTTAAAAACGAGTCCTGAAGAAAAACAAGCTTTTCTCCGGACAGCAACTGTGAGCCTCAGTCCGGATTCCGTCACTACCTTGCTTTCAGCACGTTCTGTGTGAATGTGTGTGCATGAGTGCGTGCGTGCGTGCGTGCGTGTACGAAAACTAGTGCAGTCGCTGTCATTTCGGATTCAAGCTGCTCATGCGCAATGTGCTACACACCCAGGCGGCAAGTTATAGTAGTTCCGTCCTTCGAATATAGGCGTTCCTCTCCAGTTCAGTTTATGCAAATATATTTCTTACAAATAAATAGATATATACTAGATACAATAACATAATATTTTACAAACTGGCAAATGTTGAGCAGTATTAGCATATTATTCATTATTTGTATGTAATTTATGTCGCTTTCGGTTGAGGCCACGGGGGTCACACAAAACTGTAACACTGGGTTGCTATGCAACAATAAAGTCACAAAGTCAAAAACAGTTTTGCTGTGGTAAAGCTGCGTGTTTTACTTAGCTGGTTAGGTTGACCTTTGTCATTGTTGGCTATTTACCTTTGCTACTCGTCTATCTAACAATACCTAGTAAAGTTACTACCAGGACCAACATGCAGGTTTGTGCATTTATTGGTATCTATTTATCTTGGCTAACGACGTAGCTGCTAACTAAATTAATGTAAATCGCTCGTGATTAGCCGGTTAACATTAGCTGAACTTACATGGCTGAATATACCAGTATTTGGGAAAAACTGAAGTTAACGTTAGCTGGTGTTGTCAGTAGACCCACCACATTTATTTAGCAGATTGTAACGATACTATCTGCTAAATTACTAGATTAGCTAGCTAACGTTAGCTGTATTCAGACATCATACACCACAGCGGCTGTTGTCGGCTGATAACACTAAACTATGGCTTTGGGCCAGAGACAAAAAGGAAATATAGTAACATATTGCACATAAAAGAAGTGCTTGCAATCGTCACAGTCGACGTTTCGAAATACTATTAGGTGAGTTCGTCGGGCCAAATGAACACCAACCAGTCGCCTGCCCTGCATGTTACCTTCCCTCTTTTAGTAGTTCATCTGCTTGTATGACACAATGTACATTGCCGCCACCTGTTGGGCTTGGGGTTTATTCACACAGCAAAATATTTAATCTTAATATGTTATCTGAAAATATGAAATCGCTAATACAGTACTGCTTACTGGGCAGGATTTTTTTTAAATAAACGTTAAAAATCCAAAAATACTTTTTAAACACGAAACCAATCAGTTCTAAGCTTTTTAATATGAATGTTGTGACTATTTTAAACGCACTCAGTCCTACACGCCACACACTGCAGGTGTTTGAGTTTGTGATATTAACAAGTTACCGCCTCCACCCCAGTCTCAACCTCTAGGTTAGGCTTGTTCCGTATGGGGTATATTTCAAGTAGCACACTCTGCTTGCTTGTGCATGTTAAACTGCAGGCCATCTCATGTTGCACGCGAGGGGAGTACCCGGCCAAAGGAGCAGAGCTTATAACACCAAATCAAAAATGATTATGTATTTCTTCATTGCAATAAATGGTTACGTTTCCAGACGTGTGCGCTCCTGATTGAATCAAATTTATGATCCTTTTCATAACTATGGTATTTATTAAAATCATATTAATGTAAATGTGACTTGGAGCCACACCTGTCACCTATAAAACAAACAATGCTTATCAATTTGTAACATTTATTTAAGGTTTCAGTGAGGCTTTAACTGTACCGTGTTCTTACACTTTTATATTTTAGCGGAGAAGACCACAGTCATCCAGGCTTGGGACTCAAAGGTCCCAAGAGTCAAAACCAGTAAACCGCCCTGCATCTGACCCAGAAAAAAAAACGACTATCAATTTTTTTGCTAAAGAGGAAGACTACAAGTAAGGCACCAACCATTTTCCAAAAACCCTAACATTTTGTTTTCAATAATACTGCTGTTCTTTTCTTTGGTTTGTGAAGTAGCTAGCTAATTGTTTTTATTTCTTGTGTTTCCCTTTAGACGGCTCAATGCCGAGCTCGAAGCAAAAACTGCAGAGCTAGTTCGTCAGGCAGAGCAAGTTATGGTAAGTCACAATACCTGTGCAGTGTGCACTATTTTTGTCTTGCCCAAAGATGCCTTATTAGTAATAACAATAATATAAGGTATCATAGGTAATATGCATTATCACCTACTTTAACATAAATAATAATTATTGTTATTATTATAACTATGATAATATTTACTTCACAAATCAGTCATGTAGCTAACATCCTTTTATCCAAAGCGCCTTACAGATAATTGTGTTGATTGACTCCATTGACCTGATTATTCCATTACTTTAGAAAGAGCAAAATGAAGTGTTGGCTACACCAATCTTTTCTCACCTTGATGTAAATATTGATGATGAAGATGAGTTTAGGTAATTAAGACAATTATTCAAATAAAAATGCATCCAAAAAGTATACAAATATAAACTAAGAAAATAACAAATGTGTGTCTAATTTGTTTATTTAGAAAAATAAACCTCCGGGAACCTACAAGGAAGCGTCCCAGTATAAAGGTATTCTCATGAAACATTTGTTTTTAAAGCCCAAAGAACAATTGAAACGCATTTCATTGTTAAATACGATGTCAAATTATGATTAAATGTATTTTATTTGTTGTTTTAAGTTGTTGTTTTAATGTTGTGGTTTCTTACTTGACTGTTCATACTGTTTCTAACTCAGTCAGTGTCAGAGGGACGGGACACATCCAAATCCATGCCACAAAACAGACGTAATCTTGGAAGCCGTAAAAAAACAGAGTCAGCTACCATCCACAATATAGTTGCATGCACATTTGAGGATATAATTATAATGTCATATAATTATTAGTCATTTTAAAGCTCAGAATGTTATTTGCTTTTTCGTTTCAGAACGTCAAAGGCCTCTTTAGTTGACAATGTTGCCATTGTTGAAGATTTTGCTTGTATTTCCTTTGCCAACACAATACAAAACTTAGAGGAAAAACAGGATAATGATGATGGTTGTGATAATATTGAGGATGATATTTTGCCAAATGTCGGGGAAGCAATGGGAAAAGGTAAAGAAATTATGTTAAGGAAGCTTTCTCCAAACCAGTCTTTCTCATCCATCACTACCTTTGAAAAAACTTCTACAAATTACAATACAAAGACTTATTGGTCTTGAAATTACATTCTATTGTAAATATTATACTTTTGAATATTTCAGATGCTCAGATACGGTTTTTGAAAGCCAAACTCCGTGTAATGCAAGAAGAATTAAACAGGCTATCACATGAATGTAGCAGTAAGGTAAATGCACAAAATGAATAAATAAAAATAATAAAATGCTGTTGATTTATCCATGTGAAGACCTTTTTTGTTGTTGAAGGATGATGAAAACAGAAGTCTGAGTGGCAAAATAAAGGATCTTGAAGAGGATCATGTGAGAATTCAGAAGACAGCAAATATACAGCAAATTCATATAGAGAAGCACAAAGCCTTAGCAGAGGAGTCTAACAAAAACTGTGATGGGCTGCAGCAGCAAGTTACCGCTTTACAGAAGGTTGGTGTCAACAAAACAGACATTTATCATAGACTACAGCACGAGTATGGATTGTGACTATTAGAATGATTTTATTGCGGCCACGAGAACTGGAACAGCATTGCCCTAATGGTAACCAGTGATAGCAGGAAGCATAATTGTAAAGGTTATAAAATAAACTTGTTAAAAGAGGATAGTGTTAAATCTACTTAGTATTCCAATTATTAGAATGACACTTTAATTCAGGACAGTTTTAATTTCTTTAAAACAGAAAACTATGCCTTCATTAAATTATACAACTTTATTATCATGTCTATATGTTTGTATTTAATTAGGAAATTGAATGCTTTAAGAGAGCCCAGAAACAGTCTGCAAGCAACCACAGTACAGTGGAAGTAAGATTGAACAGAGCCTTGGAGGAATTAGAGAGGTCAAAAACTCAACTGAACAAGATCAAGCAAACAAGCAAGGTAAGGAAATGTGATAGGACCAGAAGAGAAGATTGTATCATTACAAACTTTGCAGATGGGTTTTAGCTCTGATTTATAACTGAATTTCTGTGTAAGATCTTTTTGCACATAATTACTGAAAAGTGTACCGACACAGCTTTAGTAACTAAACAAAAGTAAACAAACAGTTGATAGACAAAAAAAGGTGTTTTGGGTGCAGGATGGACTTACAAATAGATATTTTTGAGCCTAAGAAGTTGAATACTCAGTCTGCGTTCTATTAGGAAATAGTATTATAATCTCAGAGTTAAAGGATGTGAATTTATATGAGTCCAAGAAGATTATATTGGTCTAAAATATGTAATTTAAGAAACCATCCTTAACAGTACTACTGTAGTTTCAAATGTTGGTCCCCGTTGCGCAATGTCAAATGTGCCCTTTGTGTATGATTATATGTACTTATTTTTACAGGGTGGACTGACTGATACAACGTATAACTAAACATCTATTTAGAATAAAAAATTATACACAAATTGTAAGATTTGCAAGTCTTTTTAATTTAACTTTTTTCTGTTTTGTTTTTGTCAAAAAGGACAATGCCAACCAGGAACATCAGAAAATAGAGTCTCTGCTAGTTGAAAACAAAAAGCTAGAAAAGCAGAAAGCAGAGCTTATTGTGGGGTTTAAGAAGCAGCTTAAGTTGATAGACAATCTAAAAAAACAAAAAGTAAGTAAATTTATGAGTTATAGTACCTTCTAAATGCTTAATATTTATTCTTGATAAATTGCTTAATGTTAAATGTATTGTTCTACTCTTTCTTCCATATTGACCAGATGCATTTTGAAGCAGCAAAGATGTTGTCCTTCACAGAGGAAGAATTCATGAAAGCTCTTGACTGGGGGAAATCATAGACCAGTGGCTATCGCTTTATATCGTAAATAAAAATGTAAAGTTTTAATATCAAGATGTGCATTTATTATAGTAGTTGTTAAAAACAATTCACTTTTGAAAGCCATTGCATTATTGTCCTAAAATGCAATTACAATTCAGTAATATGTTCTGGTGTTTTTTTACTAAACGGAATCTTAATTAGTGAGCATTTATCATTAAAGTCATTTTACAGTCAGCCTGGGTACACTGAGTTCACAAAAAACAAAGACTTGTATCTAGTGGGGAAACACAGAAACTGGCTATTCATCTCCCCAGCCCTCCTCGGAGAGAAGGTCGGCTTGGCGTTTCTGGAAGTTACTTTTGAAATCCTCATCAAAATGTTCTAGGTCATCTTCATGGAATATTCCCTAAAAAATATAAGCAATATAGTTATTAGCGCAGCCAATGTCAATTTGAAAATACCATTCCACAAAAACGTTTTTTTGCATACCTTAGGAAGATAACCAAGTAGTTTAGTAGCATGGAGTTTAAGAAGTCGTCGCCTCTCTTCTTCAATGATTTGCATACGCGATGCCTCCCTCTTTTGTTCTGTTGCTATTTCATCAGCCTCACGTTCCTTTTGAAAGAAAATAAAATTACCATTTTGATAAGTAATAATTTGTGAGCAGTAAAGAATAAATCCAATATTTAAAAGTTGCATCAATTACAATAGCCCAAAGTCGTAAAAAATATGCACAATTGCACATATGCTAGAAACTGAATGTACTTGCAGGTGGATAGAAAGCTTTTTCCATCATCTTTACCTTGTCAGCCAAATACTGCTGTCTTCTGTCCTCCATCAGTTTCTCCACAGCTCGCTTGTGCTCCAACTGTTTCATGCGACGTTTCTGGGCATTCATCTGCTCAACGCGGTCGTCTTCCGCATACTTGGCCATCATCAGCTGACGGAAAGTTTCTTCCTCCTCTTTCTCAGCCTGCTTCTGCATATTTTTAAATGCCATCTGCTCCTGGCACGTCTGCTGCAACTCCAACCTCTGTCGGATTCTCTTCTCCATCTCTTTCTGTTACAAACAAACAAAAAACACATGGCAGATTAAACATTGAATCTGTTCTGAAGCTGTTTAAGAACATTGTATGTACTAAATTGAAGATGATGATTTATTACAATATGCTTCTGTCTTGCAGCTTCTGCCTGTTCCTCCAAACAAAGCTCTTCGCGGACACGTTCCATCTCTTCACGCTGCTGCCTCTCCATTTCAATCTTCTCAGTGAGCTATGGAGGAGAAACATAAACAAGGATGGTTTTCATAAAGCCAGAATTGATAACATTTAGTTATTGGATAAAATAGTAAACACCGATGTTTGCATCCTACCGTTTGTTGAAGATTTTCTTTTGCTTTCTCACGCTCCCTGACTTTAGCCATTCTATCCTCCTCCATCTTCTGTTGGTGGTTTGCAAACTCGAGAATGCGCCTGTTTTCCGCCTCCATCTTCTCCTGCTCCATGCGACGCCATTCAGCCTGCTGCATCTTGAACTCATCTATATATCGCTTGGTAGCTGTCATTTTCTCCAGTCTCAGCTGCTTTTCCCTGTGAACAAGGTGGCGTTGCTGTAAAATGCACCTCTCAAGACTCCACAGGGATGACACCAAGCACCGTTTGCTTGGACAGTGTTACTGTGTGGTGCACATTACTCACATTTGATCTTCCTCATACAGCTTCTTGATAATTTCATCTACCATGAGCTTCTCTTTTAGGAACTCTTCATAGGCCTCCTGTCTCTTGTGTTCCTTCTCTTCCAATTGATGTTCCAAATCCTGATGGTACCGAACCACCTCATCATAGCGCTGCTGCTCCTTCTTCTCCAGCTCTATGGAGGCTCGGTTATGCTCACGTTTCATTTTTCGAGCAATATCTGCCTCCTGTCGCTGATGTGAGCCAAAAAAGTAATCAGACAGTACAATCTAAATATCAGCAGAATGGTTGGTTTTGGAGCCAACACACAAGACAGATTATGGAAATTATTAATGTTATTCTTACTTAAAGTTAACTAAATCTGAAACTGCTAAATCAAATTATTTTATAGTGAAATATAATTGATCTATATGCTTTTTCTTGTAGAAATAAATACATACTATTGGTTGTGATTACGCTTAACATAACATGAACGTTTTGTATGTTCGCTTTATATATATAACCTTTTTCTTTGTAAAAATAATTATGGTATACTTTGCTGCCTCCAAATACCTAATGTGGCTAATTGAAAAGTTAAATTTTTGGGGGGGATTATTATTATTATTATTATTCCCCATTAATAACCCCAATGGAATATCTGCTCTTAACCAAAATCCCTTCAAAAATATTGGTAATTGATATTATAACACCGTATTCTGTATATAATGGGTATTCATATTTTACTACAGTGTAAAGCATTAAATCATTCAGAACTAGTCTATTTATCTTAACTTTCAACTCCTTATGAAAAGCAGCTTTAATTCTATAGGTATGTCAGTAAGTGTTGAAGTCTGGCTTAAATTTAATTGTGATTTATCTTTGTCAGATTGCAAAAGTTGTATTGAATCCATTAAATGTAGTTTGTTGACTTAGTTGTTATACCTAAATATATGGCTACCATAAACAATTTGTAACTTCTGGTGCATTAGGTGCTGTACAAACAAAAACATGATCATATTTTTTACCATAGTATCATATCTCATAGCCTCCTTTTCAGCAATCTGAGCCGCACGCTCTCTATTCAGATATGCAGACTTTAGCTTTCCTTCCAATTCACGGAGCTCAACGCTAAAAATATGAGTAAAGCATTAGTAACTGCAATGAACATCCAACAGCCTTTTGTTATATAAAGAGAAAAAGAGAAAACATTACAAACAAATTGGTTACAATAGAGCAGTAGATTGTTTTTTTTGGGGGGGGGGGTTGGAAAGGAGTCGGGTTTTTTTATAAAGCCATAGGCATTTATACAGGGGTTAACTGATTGAGACTAACGATATGTCTCTTCCAGCACCCTGTTTCAAAGGCAGGTAATGACAGAGATATCATATGCATTAAACAAAACAAAATTAAGAAAATAAAAATTACAAATAAAAAGATTGAAGATATTTACAAATTACAATACGGTACCATTTTTAAGAGTCAAATGAAGCAAGAACATTAACTAGCAATGCCTCCAATTAAACTGGTTTGATGTTTGACACCCTCAGAATAAAAGTTCCCCACAAACATGTCCTCAGCCAGAAATAATGCATGCATGCAGGCAGGCAGGCAGGCAAGCAGGCAGGCATTCATTAATTTAATGATTTTACATCCACCATGATAAACACATTTGGACAGTTCCTAGTAATCCAAAGGCAGAAGCTGCAACAATAAATATTTAGAAAGTATGTACTGTACCAAACGCTCCTACACATGAGTGAATAATAAGATTACCTGTTATCTTTAATATACTGCATCACTTTTTCATCTCTGAGCTTCTCGTGGCTGATGCGAGCCAACTCTTTGGCCATACTCTCTTCTTGTTCAAGCTGTTTTTCCCTATATAATCGTTCCTCTTCAGCCTTCAACAGAATGTAAGTGTTGAATCCGTGTTCAACAACGATAGAACCATACTGAACTGTGACCAAACATAAGCTATGGTTGGTTATATTGCTTACCTTCTCAATGGCATCTTCGATTTCTCTCTCGTGTATCTCATCATGAATTTTTCGTAAGTATCTTTTCTTCTCAAACGTTTCCTCACATTGTAGATTTGCTTGCATCTGCCTGTCCTTGGCAATGTGTCTAATCTGCTCTTCACGTTGCTCATCCTGCCGACGTTGGTCCAAACGAGCCTGCGTTTTATTGCGCCGCTGACTCATTGAAGCCTGGGCAAAGAAAAAGCACACAGCATCGAACACTTCAAGTTACTAAGCACGGACTTGGTGTGGGTTGAAAGTTATTTTATAAGATTTAAGCGTTACCGAACGTAGCTAACTGTATTCTTAGATAACGTTGTGCAACGTTTACAACAACAGCACAGTTAGGTTAACAAACGTCGGCAGTTAAATTACTTATTCAATAACACAGCACATCACTGCTAGCTAACGTTTACTAACGATGGATAGCTAGCTAAGCAAGCTATCTAACGTTTGTCATCGTAAATTACGCCTATCGTAGACACGCTCTTTATGGTTTTCGTTCATTTACCATCATTGTGTTCCACGACAGGGACTGCCTTCAATAGTTAACTTTGTGTCTTGCTACCATGTTACCTTTTCTTTTTTTATAGAATGTCCACCTACGCTAGGCTAGTAAATGAGACGTTTACGGTTGTTTCGCTTTCTGTCGTCTTGGTAACCTCGTGCCTTTAGTCCCAATCTAAAGCGATTGGTTAATTAGTCTACCTCTGCCCCGCCCCAGAGCCAAGGTCTAAGCAAGGCTCTGCCCCTCACTGTCTTCCCATCTGTAGCGTGAAGGCAGCAACAACTAGTTACACTGATCGAAGATGGGGTCGAAATCGCTTTTCAGCCAGCCTTCAAAACAAGAGTTCTCAATTGAGTTCAAGTTAGTACCACAAAATTACAAATGAATAACGAATATAATCAGAAAAGACATGGCTTTTCACTATCATATAAAAGTGCGATTGTTCATTTTTGTACAAAATAATGTGTAACCATTCTTTAATGATACCTAATAATTATTATAATATGATATACCATATTTTATTTCTGTAAACTGCCAGATCAAATAAAACAAATAATAATACTATAATAACCAAATATGACGAGGACATGGATCCTTGGGTGCCATCAGCAACATGCAAGCTGGTCCAGTGTTAGTTTCTGTATAGGCCTACTGTATGTATAATAGGCCTACAGCATACTGTATGTTCAAGTATTCAAATCAAACCAAGATTATTTATAGAGCATGGTTAAAACAAGGAGATCTGACCAAAGTGCAATTTTACCACTGCATTTATCTGCTTGTCAAATTTAAAAGCAGGGTAAAAAAAATCACTCCCAGGTTTGTGGAGTGGGGTTTTAAGCTAGGTGGAAAGATGACCTAAACTCTTAGTACTCTTTGTAAGTCTGGGGAATTTGGAGGCCAAGTCAACACCTTGAACTCTTTGTCATGTTCCTCAAACCATTCCTGAACTATTTTTGCAGCGTGGTAGGGCGCATTATCCAGCTGAAAGAGGCCACTGCCATCAAGGAATACAGTTAAAGAGGTGTACTTGGTCTGCAACAATGTTTAGGTAGGTGATACATGTCAATGTAACATCCACATAAATGCCAGGGCCCAAGGTTTCTCAGCAAAACAATAATAATAATAATAATAATAATAATAATAATTATTATTATTATAATAATTATTATTATTATTATTAGTCAACAATTATAGATTTATTGCCTCCGTTGGCTTGCCACCTTCTCATAGTGCATCCTGGCGCCATCTCTTCCCCAAGTAAATGACGCACACGCACCCGGTCATTCACATGATCTAAAAGAAAACGTGATTCATCAAACCAGGCCACCTTTTTCCATTGCTCCATGGTCCAGTTCTGACGCTCACGTGCCCATGCAGGCGCTTTCGGCGGTGGACAGGGGTCAGCATGGGCACTCTGGCCAGTCTGCGGCTACGCAGCCCCATACGCAAGCTGTGATGCAGCGTGTGTTCTGACATCCGTCTATCATAGCCTCCATGAACTTTTTCAGCAATTTGTGCTACAGTAGCTCTTTTGTGGGATCGGACCAGACGGGCAAGCCTTCTCTCCCCACGCGCATTAATGAGCCTTGGGCGCCCATGACCCTGTCACCGGTACACCGGTTGTCATTCCTTGGACACCCCACAAGACCTGCAGTTTTGGAGATGCTCTGACCCAGTCATCTGCCATCAAAATTTGGCCCTTGTCAAAGTCACTCAGATCCTTACGCTTGCCCATTTTTTCCTGCTTCCAACACATCACTTTAAGAACTGACTGTTCACTTACTTTTATTTATACACAGATTAATTTGAGGTTGTGAACCCATTATGATAAAAAACATATCCATACATAAAGTAACTGCCTTCTATTTTACCATTGGAAACCTAGAGTCGAAGTACAAATCCCAGTTAAGGCACTTACAGTTGTCTCTTCTTACACCAAAATTCTACGTCCTCTCATTCTTGACCTCAAAGAACTATATGCAGAAGGGATTGCGATTTGTGTGAATGAAATAATTCACCATCTGAGGGGGGATCATGCAACCATTTCAGCTGACAATTTATCTGGCCACAACTGGATTTACTTGCTGTTTTAACAGTGGACGGGTGTGCATGGTTTCATATGACTACATACAGTGACTTAAAGGCACATGTAAATGAAGACAATGTGCACAACTTCCATCTGAATGCACTCACTGATAACTGTCCAAACGGACCTACGGTGTGGGTAAGCTGTGTCCATTTACTGTGCTTGAGTATTTTGAAGTCACCAGAGCATTTCCCCCAGACCTAATGCATGATTTCTTATAGGGCATTGTACCATACCAATTGCGGTCTGTAAAACTGTCACACTGAGTGACATCCATTCAGAGCTGGAAGCATTCAATATTGGAAGGAAGGATAGAGGTAACATCCCACAGAAATGACCACCAAGTATATTGAAACAAAATAAGCACAAAACTGATGTTTATTCAGGATCTTACCATTCCTTATTGGACACTACATTACGGAGGATGAGATACAATGGGACGTTTATCTCAAGTGCAAAGATTGGCGATATCATCCTCTCACCATATATGAACACACCACAATTTTTTTTGCATCCCAACATTATATTCTGTTAAGAGTATAATTTCAGGCTGGTAAGGGTTTAACATTCGTAAGTACAAAAAATGCTGACTAATAAATTCTCAGTGTTTTTTCCTTTGATTGTTTCAAGAAATATAATAGTGAAAAGTTCATCTGACTAAAGTGATTTTTCATTTGTATTTCGATGATGTTACTTTCATTTTAGAGGCTCAATAGCGGTTTAAACGCCAAATCGTTACTACCTTCACATTACTTCTGGACAGAGTTGCCTCAAAAGAACGTTTAAATTTGCGGATTGAAGTTGATTAAAGACAGGTCTCCAAATTTTCTAAATACAAACTCACCCCCTGGTGGATGGTCCAAAAGCATTTAAACATTTGTATTTTAAGGAGCAGTAATTTAAATCCACTACACACAAAACAAATACATTTTGACCTACCTACATCTGTTAGTGTAACCAAGTTAAGCTATTATGCACAAATCGCTATGTACATTTCTTTGTTACGGTATTTTACCAGAATCATAATGGTTGTACGTACATGTAAATCACTTTAAATTAGCACAAAAAAACCCTCCCTTTTACCAATGTTTATTTACTTCAACAAGATATACTTACACTTACTACTAGGTACAGACTAATAATAATAATAATAATAAAAGGGGGAACAGGTTGCCAAATGTACAAGACACTGTTATAAAAAAGAAGCCTTCACATTGATAATCAACAAAACATTCACAATGCTTAGACCTGTTCTAATCCAATGATACTGTGAGTGTGTGTATGTCACAAAGGGAGCAACTTTAGACTACCAATATTCCGACTAGCACTTCAGTCACTTATGGTGCCACGGAAAATGTTTATTGGGGTTATTTACTATTGTACATCAAGCTCTTACAAAAACATACGGTCTTACTTTTGTGTGAATGTTTGACTTTTAATCAAAAAGTAAGAAACATTTTTGATGCAAGTCACGATGTACTCCATACCATAGTAAAATTCTGTGACCATACAGTGCCATCTTAATTTAACCTTGTCACAGATAATGACCTTGCAGTTAGAGGAAAAGCAATTATATACTTCACAACATTGTAAAAAAATATAGGGATCTAAGCATTACATCCCTAAATACTATCCGCCCACTACACTGACACATTTTCATTGATTAATATATCATCAAAAAGGCCCTCTGGTTGACTATATTGAGACCGCACTTTCCTTTATTTCCACAATCTCGGTCAACTCTGGTTCCAGAGAAGTTAATGGGGTAGCGCATTCCAGAAGAGTGTTGATCTGTTCACCCCCACCTGATACTTCATTCAATGCACAGACCAAGGAAAGAGAGGGGGAAGTTGACTGAGGCCGCAGTGACCGTTCCTTTGTCAGTTTGTTCATAACAGAGCTTTCTGGGAGAGTTGTGTTTGGTAATTCCTTGTTCAGGGTATCTGCTGGAAATTCTTGCTCTGAAGCATTCTCTGGGTAGTGAGCTGTGGTTTTGCTGTCCAAAAGAATAACCCCACCAGAGTCTAGACTTTCAGACTGTGTCCCTATCATATACTTCAATCCCTCTGCGGTTGATTTGGGACACATTTCAGACACTTTTGAAGATTCCTCTAATTCACACCTGGTTATTAAAAGAAACATAAAAAAAATAATGCAATTGTGTAAAGCTATTGTATACAGTGACTTTCAAAAGCGCGCGCGCGCACACACACACACACACACACACACACACCTTTAATGGTACATATATGGTAAAAGCCAGTGGCAGCTGTATGCTATGTTGGAAAGACTATTAGGAATTAAGAGATGGATAAAAGTATAAATCTAGCAGTCTAAAAAATGCTCCAGCGTACAGACAACCTTTGACTGGGGATAAGGTTGAAATTTCAACACAACTTTAGGCAGACAAAAGTGGAATGGCTGTCATACACGTCTGAACGTTAGATTGGCATAGTCAAAGTGTGGACTTAAACCCAACCGGATATCTGTGTAGATGCCTGAATATTGCATACACTCAGATACTATCCAACCTGACTGAGCCTGAAAGGATCTTTTAGGACGTAAAGGAGATACTCCACAAAGACGAGTTTGCAACTCTGAAGAGTGACTTAACCCAGAATATTGTCTATCAAAGTTGCTTGATCAAAGTATTCAAAGGTCTAAATGTTATACATTTCAGTTTTTGATTTATTATGAATTTGCTTACATTTCAAAATGTGTTTTGATTTGTCATTACGGGTTATTGTGTAGAGTGCAGGCCCTCCAAAAATAAACTTCATTCAAAATACATTTAGAATTAAGTCCAAAAAAGTGTGAAGCGGTCTGTATTGTTTCTGAAGCCATTACATATATTACTTTAAATATGAACATTGACACTTATACATTTTTTTTGCTAATGAACACTTACCTCAGTTCATCAAACTCCTCTGCTTTTTTCAGTTGCTGGATGGAAGAAGCGCATACTCTGAAAGAGGAAACAGAAACCAAATAAGATTGCCAAGCATGCAGCTTTAATTGTTTTAACACTTCTTACACCTTAAATGCAGAGAAAAACTTTTAGAATATTTAACCCACAACACATTGCTGACACAAATCTGTTCAAATGAGAAGCATCAAGCATAAAATTGATATTATTTAAATTACAATCCCAGGAGAACTATAGCAGCCCCCTAGGAAAAACAAAGCAGCTGCTACTTTATAACCTACTTTGGAAGTTCAAAAGTTGCATTCAGTTTGAACTTTGAAATGTATATTATGATATTTCCCTGGAGGAGTTCAGCAAATACATGCAGGGCATTATTGCATCCTGCTATTGACCCCTTACTTTTTGCAACATTCCAAACCTTAATATAGGTACAAATTAATTTGGTGTCCCAGTATTAAATATAGATACATTTGCTAAGGTCTTAAAACTCTTTCTAATATGCAGCCCAATGTAAAATAAAAAAGAGCAAAATAAGATACTTCCAAACAAGTTCAAACAAGGACCTTAAAGTATCTGAAGTAGTTAATGACTTTTTGTAAAGCTTTTAACATGACAATATGAACAATAAATGATCCATTTAGCCATCATCAATGTATCTGGATCACGGTGCCCATTACTGAATTGGTGCTATAGATGCAAGGTTAACAGGTATACCACTTACCCTTTATCTGCAGTTTGGAGGCCTTCTGTATTAGAAAATAAGAGGCACAATGAAAGAGGTTTTTAGGGACCATATACGTACTTTAATTAAAGTCAGCAGCTGCTTTCCTAGTTTTGAAACTAACTATACAGGAATAATTTAACCAAAAGTATCTCAGGAAATCACTAAACTACCATGGTGATGTGCCTTGATATTGTGTTGATCGGAGAGAATTCAGATTTTGTCTTCAAAATAAAATAAACCTTACTAAAAATAAATGGCCAAACATTGGGCCTTTTGTTAAATAATTCATTTTAGTTGAGTTGGTTGGACAGATGGCACAAAATACACAGAAAACGTTTTTTCTGCTTCATTGTAATTATTTTGTTAAAGTCCCCCTCCAGTCACTGTATAAAACTTTTAAAATATTCTGCTTCAACGTATAAATCCTGTCTGTTATGTTTTTTCTGCAAAATACGTTCAATTACCTTGTTAATATCCTAAAAATTTTATCTTCTCCTCCTGCCTCAGTCAAAATTCCTGAATTCCCCCTCTATTCGAATACCCGCCCCCTTCCTCTGCACATACTTGCTCCTGAGTCACCCTGCCCATGAACAGTGGTTGGTTAAAAATTTGTGATGTCACAAATCTGGCTCATTGGAACGGTTCGCAGCCGAGTGTGAAGCGGCTGGGATGAGGATTAGCACCTCCAAATCTGAGGCCATGGTTCTCAGCAGGAAACCGATGGATTGTCTACTCCAAGTAGGGAATGAGTCTTTACCCCAAGTGAAGGAGTTCAAGTATCTCGGGGTCTTGTTCTCGAGTGAGGGGAAAATGGAACGAGAGATGGGCCGGAGAATTGGAGCAGCGGGTGCGGTGTTGCAGTCGCTTTATCGCACCGTTGTGACGAAGAGAGAGCTGAGCCAGAAGGTAAAGCTCTCAATCTACCGGTCTATCTTCATTCCTACTCTCACCTATGGTCATGAAGGGTGGGTCATGACCGAAAGAACGAGATCGCGGATACAAGCGGCGGAAATGAGTTTCCTCCGGAGGGTGGCTGGCATCTCCCTTAGGGATAGGGTGAGAAGTTCAGCCATTCGTGAGGGACTCGGAGTAGAGCCGCTGCTTCTTTGCGTAGAAAGGAGCTGGTTGAGGTGGTTCGGGCATCTAGTAAGGATGCCACCTGGCCGCCTCCCTAGGGGGGTGTTCCAGGCAAGTCCAGCTGGGCGGAGGCCACGGGGCAGACCTAGGACCAGGTGGAGGGATTATATCTCCACACTGGCCTGGGAACGCCTTGGAATCCTCCAGTCAGAGCTGGTTAATGTGGCCCGGGAAAGGGAAGTTTGGGATGCCCTGCTGGAACTGCTACCTCCGCGACCCGACCCCGGACAAAGCGGATGAAGATAATGATGATGATGATGACAAATCTGGCTTGTCTGAACTCGCCCGTTTGATACTGTCCTTGGTGCACTGCAGTTTCAAAGCATAAATGCTCAGCCATGGCGTTCACTGCTTATTTTCCTCCTGATATGTCTTGTAGCACATGAAAAATACCACAAGGAGATGTTAACGTTAAAAACTTGATTTTCACCAAAGGGGGTCTTTAAAATTAAAGATGGTTACCATCAAGACCTTATCAACTGTCTACATCACAGAAGATTTAGGTGCTTTGTTTTATAGGACATGCATTTCTACCGGTTCAGGAACCATGTAGATGTGAAAATCTGTAGAGCTATAGTTGTGGTGGATCTGACATTGGCAACATCCAATAAAAAAAGCTCTGGCCTACATTTTTCTTGTGAACAATACCTTTCTCATGGAGGACCTTGCAGATGTGATGTGGCCTTTCAGTCAAATGTTTGCTCATGCGGTCACACTCGGATGCATCCAACAGCAAGTCACAGTTCAAACAGACCAGGGACAAACTCCTGCAATAAACATAGATATTAACGATATCATGAGCGAGAAAAAACTACATATCTGAACAAAGATCTATCTATTTTGTGTTATTGACATCAAAATAGAAGTGTTTAAAATACAGATTTAACAGTTCTTACTTTAAAACATGTGGTATTTTCCTATTTTCCATTCTCCGGAATCTGTCTTTAGAAATGGTACTATGAAACCTACCAAGAGGGAAAAAAAACAGATTGACAATATTTATAGTCAAGCAGTTGTTCAAAGGTTTTTTTAGTTTTATAGTTATTAGTATTAAACTAATAATCAAATTTACCTCTCAAATATTTACTTGCCTTATCATATGATTCCCAAATGAGATACTGCAACTTGTTCGATACTTGCATGCCCCACAATTTGCAATTGTTGGAAAATGACCAAAGAAGTCATCAATCTTTGTGTCACACTCTATGCATGTGTAATGTCCATCGATGCTAAAGAAAGGGGAAAAATGGAAGTTACATTTGGTACAAGCTAACTTTAATTACACCAACTCCTGCCTCAAATGCAATAATTAATTTATTTATGCAATTAAATTTGTGGTGCCTTTAGGCAAATTGGGTCATCCAAAAGAACAAGATATGTGCCTACAATAAGGTAGATAAGGCAGCATGCCTGCAAGGACACACATGTAATAATAAAGCTAGCCACTAGTGTATCACCAATAGGAACAAAAATCGTATTAATGTAATTTACTAGACAAGACGTAAATTTGTAAAGGTGGGACAGAATTCGCAAGTGTCAACAAACACCAAGGGAAGTTTAGTGCAGTATCTTCTGTAGTGAAATTGTACAAATAAATACTTTATGTATTTTCTTTTTATCGATTGACAAAAAAAATAAATAAATAAATTGTTGTAATTAGAAATAGTTCCAAACGGCTACCAATTATATTAATGCCACGCAATCGAATTGGGTGATTATGTTAAAGTGACCCATAACGTAGACAATCATACATTTTTGGGTGCTTCCATATTTGCTAAAAAAATTATTATATACTTTTTATTAATTATTCTAGGCTGCCTCTTTCTTCCCTTCCAACTCACATGGCGTTTTCAGTGGTGAACGTGAGTTTACGCCCATGGCTCATTAACATTCATTAGCGGAGTAATGAACTGATGATGCAGCACTCATTGGATCGGTTCGCAGCCGAGTGTGAAGCGGCTGGGATGAGGATCAGCACCTCCAAATCTGAGGCCATGGTTCTCAGCAGGAAACCGATGGATTGTCTACTCCAGGTAGGGAATGAGTCTTTACCCCAAGTGAAGGAGTTCAAGTATCTTGGGGTCCTGTTCTCGAGTGAGGGTAAAGAGATGGGCCGGAGAATTGGAGCAGCGGGTGCGGTGTTGCAGTCGCTCTATCGCACCGTTGTGACGAAGAGAGAGCTGAGCCAGAAGGCAAAGCTCTCAATCTACCGGTCTATCTTCGTTCCTACTCTCACCTATGGTCATGAAGGGTGGGTCATGACCGAAAGAACGAGATCGCGGATACAAGCGGCGGAAATGAGTTTCCTCCGGAGGGTGGCTGACATCTCCCTTAGGGATAGGGTGAGAAGTTCAGCCATTCGTGAGGGACTCGGAGTAGAGCCGCTGCTTCTTTGCGTAGAAAGGAGCCAGTTGAGGTGGTTCGTGCATCTAGTAAGGATGCCACCTGGCCGCCTCCCTAGGGAGGTGTTCCAGGCACGTCCAGCTGGGCGGAGGCCGCGGGGCAGACCTAGGACCAGGTGGAGGGATTATATCTCCACACTGGCCTGGGAACGCCTTGGAATCCACCCAGTCAGAGCTGGTTAATGTGGCCCGGGAAAGGGAAGTTTGGGATGCCCTGCTTGAACTGCTACCTCCGCGACCCGCCCCCGGACAAAGCGGATGACGATGATGATGATGATAGCGGAGTAATGTTATTGGCTAGGCCCTAGCCGCTAGGGGATAGTAACATTGCGCTGGTGGGGTATGCAGTTTTCTGGAAAAGGCAACAAAAGAAACCCTGAATTTAAAAATATAGCCCTCTTCCTGCAGCTCCCCCTATCCTAAGCCCCTCCCAACAGACAAGCATGGGCATATGCACGCGCTTCATACTGGCGCAACACAAGGTTGCTTGACTTGACCAGACAGCCAAAGGCAACCACCTGCAAGCCAACGGCATATGGGGCTCTATTATTGGCAAAATTATGCAACTGGCTTTGCGTTTGTCGATGGCTATAGCGTCGGCTTTATACACTGCATTGGTCGTTGTTTTACGTTTGTAGTTGCCTATTGCTTTGGCTTTAATTATTAGTAATACTAATACTACTACTACTACTACTAATAATGCTTCATTTTAATTTTATAGCGCTTTTCTGACACCCAAAGACACATCACAATATTTACATAGAAAACATGACAAAAATAAACTATTAAACAGAAACAGGAGAACTGACAGAGAGCAACAACAGTTCTAACCATAAGTATAACAAAAGGAAAGCTTATCAAATAGAAGAATAAGACCGAATTCTAAACATAGTTAATTAGGGCTATAGGGTGAAAAGTTTGAAAGATTGATAGCAAGTTGGAATTGCAAATTAGAGGGAGAGTTCCATAGTTTAGGTGCTGCCCAACAATAAATGCGTTTCTCGTTGCCTATTGCGTTGGCCTTGTACAATGAAATTCTCGTTTCCTATTGCGTTGTCATTTGTATTGACTATTCTGGGAGAAGTAGGTATAAATAGTAACTATTTAAACTCCCCGACGGTCGACTATGTCGCAAACGTAACAGACAACAGCGATGGAAACATATCGCTAGTAGAAGGCTGTGTAACGATCAGCATAGTCAAAGCAATAGGCTACGAGCAACACATTGTACAAAGCCAAAGCAATAGGCAACTACAAAGGCAAATCAACGACCAACGCAATGTATAAAGCCGAAACTAACAACAGCGATGTAAACATATCGCTGGTGGAAGGCTGTGTGTAACTATCAGCATTGTCAATACAAAGGACAAAGCAATGGGCAACGACAAACACAATGTATAAAGCCAACGCAAAAGCCGACAATAGCCAACCACACGCAAAGCCAGTTGGCATTTGGCATCAAACAGTACCCCATAAACGGCAAGCTCCGACACCAAATTGTGGCCCTTGCAATCTTGGAGTTCTCTCCATCTCTGAAACGCTTCACCAATATTTACATGTGTTCTACTGCGTTTATGCGCAGGCTATTTTAGACTCTCTTTTGATTAATCTGTCTTCCTCTTTTTGAGTTGCTTTGTAGTGTAGGCAGTTGTTGCCAATGCTGGAATAGCAACTTTTTTTAGCAGGATTGTCCGCCATGGAATCACACTTCCACTGTCTGAAGGGACGTGAACGCGAGTCTGTATATGTAGCATAGCCGATAGGAACGCCTTCTCTCTGAAATGAACTGTGACTGGCCAAAGTCTACCGTCACGGGCTAGATTTTCTGAAACCTGTAAACAGCTAAGAGGAGGGCAGGAGTAGAGATTTTCTCTCAGACCACTTGAATTAGGCTATGCTGCACGGTTAATATGGAATTTTTGCCCAATGATGCCATCAATAAACTGCCTACCTCACCTTTAACTAGCCTGAGTACGTGAGATTGACTCCCATTTTCTACGTCACAAATTGCTGGGATTCAGAACAGCTTGTAAAATAGGTTAGATGTGTTGTCAGAGGTGAACTAGAGAAAATGCAACACGTAAACAGCCAACCTGAGATTTCTTAATGCCTGGTTATTCCTCGCAGCGAGGCGCTCTTGTTTCTTGCTTGTAGCTTTTCCCATGCTTGTGTTCATAGGGGAAGATTTCATCTTTGCTGAATTGCTCTTTTTGCGGGCAAGCGATGCAGTCTCTGAAATAAAACTGACACTTGATCTTTCATGACTATTTGGAGAAGAAGGACTTTGTAGTGAGAGGGAGGCCCGAATGGTCACCTAAAATAAAAAGTAAAAGTTTCATATATTTAAAAGTAAAAGTTTCAAACAATGAGCACGAAATTATCAATAATTATGTTAGCAAAGCAAAATATTTGCCATCTCCTCAACCAGCGACCGACCTTTGTTCCAGGTGGAAGACCCTCCAGGGCTTTAGGCTTTCTAAATGTCTTGTGGAAATGTGCTTTGTGTTCAACTCTCTCCTTGTAAGTGAGGAAATTCAACCTGCACTTCCCACATCGATGAATTCCTTTATTCTGAAAATACCCCAAAATATGCATTATACTAAGCACTGCCATAGTAACATAAAGTAGTTATATATACACACACATGAATGCTGTTCAACTCTAATTTATTAATTTACAAATAGGGTATTCATATTCATCAAAATTGATGCTTACAAAATGTCTAATGTCAAATCTTAGCAAGACACAAATTTATACCTGGTGTTTCATGTAGTGCTGCATAAATGTGTAACCACTTTTAAGAACTTTAAGACAGAAGGGACATAGGAGATCTTTAGTGTTTTGATGTACATTTCGGAAATGAGTTTCCACATCCGAAAAGAATGAAGACCTGTAATTGCACACCTGTTGGGACACAGAAACCACAAGCAGGTTTTCTTTTTAATAAAAAATACATTAAAAGCACTGCTTATTTAAAGTATTTTGCTTCAATCTGACATAAGACTCCACTACGGCTGGCATGTTTTCGTTTAACAAAGTGTGCATGGCTATGAGAAACAATAAAACATTTTTTAAAAGAGCATTAGGGTGTGTTGTAAGAACAATACAATTTGAGTAAACATGTTGTTTCATTTTAGCATGTTGGTCAAAAAAATAATAAAAGGTAAACTAAACATAACTTGTATCTATACCTTCAGGTAATTCTACTTGCATTCATTCTAAACTAAGCTAGTTAATTTCATCAAGAAATACTTTTCCCCTATCCTTGAAATCAGCTTTGAGAAATCTTGCAAACAAACTGGCATTTTCTGCCTCAAGAATGACCAATGATCAACCACGTCTGTTCTTTTCACAGGGAGGGATGAAGCCACCAATATCATCTACACTGCGGCGTAATCTATAACAAATACTGGCATCAGCATACCAAAACAACAGTTATCTAGGCATACTTTAAATTTGTAGCACATCATAAATTAAATTAAATTAAATTAAATTAAATAGGCTTAAAACTAACTGAACCAACCTGGCAGATGTAGGGCATCTCCCCAGGCTTGTGATTGTCCTTCATGTGTTCTAAAAGCACTTGCTCCGATTCAAAGGCTAACTCGCATATCTTGCAATTAGCTGAAAAACAAATCTTAAAATTAGGAAATAACATAGATTTCTGTCATCTCAGTATTTGTTTTTGTTAGTTTCCATTGTAATGACTATCATGTTATACTTGTGGATTCAAATGGGCTATGGGCACTCTCAATGTGACACTGCAGCTGGAATGGGGTGGAGTACTGTCGATAGCAGTGTTGACAGGTTGTGTGGCTTTCCCAACTTTCACAATTCTGTTTTTCAAGCTCGAGGTGATGCTTCATATGATTCATGAACCTGTAAGAGGACCAGCAATAACATTTACTGATGGTAACAAACCTAAGTCATACAAGTTAAAAATAGTAATTCAAATAAAAATAAAACGTCTAAAAGGCTCAACTATGCATTTCTTGAAAGAAAATATCCTTTCGCAAAGTGGCAAAATAAATGGGAGGTACAAGGAATGTACAGAAATACAATTTAACACACACAAAAAAGCTTTTTTTCCTGAACTACAATGCACATACACGTACATTCCAGATGTGTGATATTACTCAAGTGTAACTGGGAAAAAAAACTTTTAAATTAACTAAGAAGAGCATGAGAAAACTGACACAAATCTAAACTTATGTCAACCAACCAAATATATTACTGAAAGGGAATGTTATCCCACTATAACAGCTTACAACATACAAAGAATGGAACAAAACTGTTTGGGGATTTTGAGATAATTAATGCTAATAAATCCAACAGGATTTCCACTGAATAACGTTCAAACTCAGCGTACATAAAAAATTACTTAAACTCTAACCTTAATTTGGGGAAAAAACTAAAAAACTTTCATGAGTTTATGTAAATAAGGCCAGGCAGTATTCCAATAACTCTTTTAAAGAGTGCATGGTCTGTATGCTAAACCCTCGCTTCTGTTCCCAAAGGTTCAAAAGATAAATTAACAACCATTCTCCATGCATTTCACTTTCTAAGTATGTATAATGACCAATATGATACCAGCAATTACACAAAGCATTTTGTTTTGCTTAATGATGTGGTGCTTCCAGGTTCTTCCTACCTCTAATGCCCTGATGAGACATGGCCCATTTTTCAGACTGTACATTATGCTACCTCAGCTTCTCTAATAAGGATTTTTATGTGGATGAACTATGACCTTTGCTGTCAGACTATGGTTGTTGTACAAACGCATCTCCCCATTAAAAGGAGCTTACATAGGCTTTTCTTGCATCGCTGGGAAGCTAAGTTATTTAATCAAAGAAGCAGTTCATAGTCCAACTAAACTGGCAGCTATTATTCATTCCTGAGCCCTTTGACCACGTGGGAATGGGGCTGATATTGCCATCCATCTGAAGGGAGAAAATCTCTCGAGTCGAGTTTTAATTTCAGACCTAATAGGCAGAGGTCTCCACTTTCAGGATGCTGTCCATTTCTTTTTATCATTATTTACCTTTTTATTGTTATTTACCTAGAAAACGTAAACAGCATCTACAAATCAAGGAAATACAAAAACCATCGAAGGTTTTCCTTTTCCTGACCATTCAATCTATTGGATCTAAAGCCATTTTAAATAATTTTCCCCATTACAAAAACATAATTTTTTTTATCTCACCTGACATTGTTCTTCAATACTTTCAAACAACTCTGGCACTTGAAGGTAGTGCCTGTCTTTCTATCCTGCTGCTTCTCTTTTTCTCCCTCATATTTCCCATAATAAAAGTCCTTAACAAGCATGATGCGCTTGCTCACAGTTAGGCTGGTAACGTTTGGCGGTGACACGTTTGGAGTTGATGGAAGCACATTTTCTATAAGGTTTGGACAGCAGCTCTGGAACGGAAAAGCATTTAATAGCAATTTAAGTGTTTGTAATAAATGTTTGACTTATAAAGCGGGAACATACGGAATTGGTTCCATAACCATACCAGTATTTTAAACTCACCCTCATATGACTTTTCATTGTTTCTTGTGAAAAGAACTCAGCACGGCATTTTGGACACATTTTCCTGAAATTCCTTTTTTCTACTAAGTCAATTACATCAGAAGACCCTGCAAAAATGCAACATCTTAAAAATGCAATTGCACCTCTATAGCAACTTTAGTGTAATGGCATACTAAACTATCCGAAAACAAGAATAGCCGGGACAAAAGAGAGGCATTTTAAATTCAAACCATTTTGACAGATTAATAGTTCCAAACTATTGACATGGTCCCTACATGAAATAATTCAAAATGTGTATAGCAATAAACTAGAGTTCATTAACTGATACCTACCCTTATCAGACTTTGCTTTTTTTGCCGAGCCCTCATTTTGAAGTTGAGGTAAACTTCGTTTTATTGGGATGTTATCTGTGCCAAGACAAATCAATTAATTTAATTACATTTGCATCTCTAAATCAAACACTAATTGAGCACCATTCATACAAGTTTAAGTTAGATGCAGGTTTAGCTTCTTGGACAGACCAGGTTGTTGTGAACTTTGTGACTAATGCCTCATACACACTACACGACTTTCAAAGTCGTAAGATCGCTGCACACACTACACGATTTATCTGTTTTGTAATGGGGTATCTTGAAGTGGTTGTGATGTTCACGCAACATGACTGATCGACAACAAGGGGTCACACATTACAAGATTTTTCAGAAGGAGGAATCACAGATGAGTTTCCAAACTACGTTTAGTCACGGAAAACACGCGTGAGAAGTGGTGTTACAACTACTCCCCCTTGTTTTTGTCTTACAGTCTCATTGCCAGTTACAACACCATTCACACTACAGGATTTGGACTCTCTGACGCAACCAGATATTAAACCTGCTAGATATCCGGTCAGCAGTTGCGAGGCATCGGCGACGCATCTGCTACTGTCTCAGATCGCATCGTGAGCTGTTCACACTACGCGATCGTTGCTTACGAGAGCGCACTACGATATGCCTCCTGGGGCTTTTGTCTGCAATTTTAAAAAACTTTGTGGCGAGCGGAAAATTGGGCTGAAATCATGTAGTGTGCAGTTGGCATCAGTTGCTAAAAATGTGTTGACCAACCTGTCTAAAAAAAGTCCTCCAAAAATTTAACATACCAAAACATTTACTGGGCTAAACGTCTTCAGTTTAAATTATTACAAAATTGCATTTTAGAATACAAGTAATGTGAGACAATTATTCAAAACCCCTAGAAAGTATGAGGATTACATTTTGTTGTTCTGTTTTCATTTTTGCATTATTAAGCCATCCTAATCTCATCAGACAAGAATTTTAATGTGATGTTGATTGTCCCTAATACATGTTGATTTGATTGCCAGCGCTGTAGTACAGCGCAAAAAAAACAAAGTTATGCCAAAAGCTATAATGTAACACAATCCAAAAAATGCTGAAAATCTTTGTGCTTAGCTTGGTATTCAATAACTCGCTATAGGGAACAGACAAGGATGTGCCTGGGAGAAAATAATCTACCTTACGCCCTTGATATATAAAACAGCTATGCATGCAAAGAGTAGAAATAATGTTAGAAGCTGTGTGAAGGATAATATAGCCTAGTACACAAGTTACATTTAATTGCATACCTTGGATTTTTACAGGTGTAGACACAATTTGAACAGGCTGTGAGTTAGAGGTGTTTTGCTGCAGCTGTTTGGGTGCCTGTGTAAATGATGCAGGGCTCTGGACGTTAGACAGAGTCACTACGTTGTTGTGGATCTGCTGGACCTGAGGTCTGTGCACAACTCCAGGTACTGACTTTGCTGGAGTCACCTGCTGCAGAATATGCTGTTGACCCGCTGTTGGAAAGAAAAACAAATTACGAAACGAGACATTTGTTTTCAGTTGGAAAAACTAAAGTTGAATAGATATATGATACTGTATTTCTGTATACTGCATTACTATAACCAGCTACAGTTACTAAATGTCCAGGCACAATATCTACCCTGTATTGTTTTTGTTTCTTGCAATTTGTTTGCCTCACCTACTACATAGTGGGACAAAGTATCATATTGATATCATACTATTTTACCTGGTATTATTGTGAATGATGTTCCAGGGGGATACGGTTTCCCAAGAGAGGTAAAGAACCCTGAATTGTTTTGTAATTGTGGAGTCGTGACAATGTAGCCCTAAGTTAAAAAGGATTTGGTGACGTTAGCTCAGATATAAGTGTATATGCAAGGAAACATTTGCTCATTTGAAATGATTGACACTAAGTATAAAGTTAAAGAAATACACAAATTAAAACTACCTGATTGTTGACAATAATTGGTTGTTGGGTTATTGTTGTTAAACAAGTTGCAATGTTTCCGGCCTTTCCAGCTAAGATGTTTGAGGCAGCTGACTGAGTGAATCCCCTGCTTGGTTGAGGATGGAAAGACTGTGCTTGTCTTCCAGCTATACTGTTTTGAACAGGTGTAGTCTTGCAATTCTTTTGGTTGTTAGCTTCAAAAGAGAATGTGATATAAATTAGTAAAGCATTGTTTTTAATGAAGTTAGTGAATTCACTTATAATGTTGATAGTGGTACTCTGTAACATACTGAGCTCTCCAACAAAGATAGGTTCGTCATCATCATCATCGTCATCTTTCAATAAATTTACTTCTGCAACCTGTTTCTGCCATGGCTCCAACTCTTCCTCTTCACATTCCATAAAAAGCTCTGACATGTTGAACCTGTAAAAGATAAGGTAAAAATAAATCCGCACCGGATTGATTAAATCAGGATCACAGTAAATTAATTCCAGTAGCAAACGCCCTTTAAGTCCATTACCATAAACTATGAATCAAAAGTGGAAAGAAAAATTGGTAAGAATGGAGTTAATTTTGGGTAGAGTGAGAAAAGTGAAACTTTCAAATTGCATTTCCTGGATTATTTATAGGGATTCCAGCATTCTACATCATTGATTTAATCTGGTTCAGATATGGCAATATTTAATATGGTATCACATTAAAAGCCATAGGATCTGATGTCCTAATTTGGGAGGTCAATTATGTCCAAATATTAATTACATTTAATGGAAATATTTTTTAATGGTCATGATCACTTCTTGAATGCTTGGACCATATTTAAGCATAAATGTTCTCAAGTGGTGGTTAATTCAGTTTTTAACACACAGCATTTTTCTACTCTTTGTGCCTTGCAACATAGTATCATATTAAAAGTCCTATTGGCGGCATTACAGATAACAAAACTTCTAGTTTTAGCTTCTAGTGTGGCTGAGATGAAGCTGGTCTTGTACACTCCATTGACTGCTCAATCAGCCAGCCCTGAAGGCTCAAGTTGGTTCCACACCTTTTATGTACCTTTGTATGAATATAGATGTGTGTAGTTGTACTTTTGTTGTGTAGTTGTAAGATTAATTCTACACACGTGAGGGATTGTGTGTAGTTGCATTTAATGGTTTGTAGATTCATCATTATGCACATCCGTGATGGGCAAATGTTCAAGGTAATGTTTAGAATCTGGGTTTATTTTGCGTTCCTTGGCGGTTTCAGTGTGCGAGTACATGTGCGCTAGCCTAGAACATGTACCTTATCTAAATACTTTGTGTTTGCCATTCTTTTAAGAACATTTATTTGTGTAGAAACTGTCATAAATGCCATAGATAAAGTTTTAACAATTGTAATAAAAACATTTTTATGAAGATGTATAGTTTAGAGCAACTATTGGAAACTTTTTTGTATATCTGATAGCACATTGTAATGTATATGGGAGAAAGAAAAAAAATCAAAGATCAGTCCTCTTGAAGTCTCAATATTCAATACTCCTTTTGTCACTAAATCAGGAAGAGATGCCAATACTTGGAGTATAGTCGTTGATCGTGTCGGCCATATTCAGTGACCAGGAGCATCCTACAAGTCTTCTTTGACGGTTAAAGAAAATAATTACACCAAGCAAACGGTAGGGCTCGATTCAATCACCTCCTACATAATTCTGTTTATAGCAACTTTAGTCGATTACTCGATTAAAATGTGGATAGATCAATCTTGCCCTAGTGCCCAAGTCTAGTGGAATGTCAGACTCCACCTACCATGCCTGCAATTGTATTTAGTTTTAAGCGTTATTAAAAAAAAGGTTGGGCTGCAACTTCAACAAATTGTCCCGGTATAACTCGCACACTGGTTTACAGCCCTACTTTTAGTATCCCCCTCAGGAATTGCTCGAGAAAAAAAAGAATGTAATTGTCACTCCCAAAGGTGATATAGATCTGATTTTTGCCCCCGGCTGTGCAGGGATACAAACTTCGCTAAATTTGTATAGGATTCAACCTTTTTTAGTATTTGTCGTCGTTTCGCTCACCGGGTTTTGCGCGCTCGCCGTTTCACCGCACGCGATCTCGAGCCGTCTCCATAGAAAATGAATAGGGATCGAATCTTCGCGTCTTACCATCTTGTCCAGTGTGTGAAAACCACCGTTAAGACTGGGAGAAATCGATGGTTTTAGCTAGCTGACTATACATTAACCTAGCTGACAAAAATATATAATTTCCCACAGTAAAAACCTGATTTAAAAATATTACAACTTACGTTACTAATTGCCAATAAATAGCATACACTGCGACCTTGATCAGTCATTTTGGAAATATATAAATTCCTGTGAGGAAACTGGAATACGTCAGGAAGGCTAAGCATCTGTGAGTGTAAGGCTTACACTGTAGCTACACCGCAAGCTAACAACATTAGCCAGCTAGACACTTAATTTAACTAAGATATTTACGGCAAGTAGCCAACAAAGGATGACAAGATAATAATGTGGATGTTTATTAGACAATGTTGATGATAATCAACAGAAATTGCAACCAAGAAGCTCCACTTTTTGTGAGTCAACCATACTTGCTTAGCCTATTTTTTGGACTAGAAGTTATCTAGCTAGCTAGCGAGCGAGCTTGGCGTTAATCGCGCCGACAACAAAAACATTGTTGATTGAAAACGTTTTCACGATGCAGCAGTAATATGGAAATACGACTATTCGGGCTTAGTACTTCACAAGTTTTGTTCAAATGCCCTTACCTTTCTGTTCGTAAATGAACTACGTCTTTGTCAAATAAAATATTGCTAGCCAGGAAGCTAGCTAGCTATACGCTTGCTACTTAGCTAGCTAACCGCTTCCTAGTAGTACGTGAAACTTAGTAAAGGCTGCCGGGTAGCCAACTGCTGGCTACTAAGCAGTGTTGCCAGATCTTGCGAGACAAGCAACTTCTCTTCCAAAAACAAGCCCAAAACAAGCCCAACACTCTTATGGCCATATATTTATAAATACAAAATTATTAAAACTAGGAGGTGTGAACGTTTATGAAAACATTTAAGCATTTACCATAAGAAATGTTAAGCATTTACAGCTCTCACACATATCGTGTGTGTAAATACATAGGAAGTTACTTTCTCTTGTTTATACAGTTAGCTGTATATATCATTGTCATGAAATGCATTCTAATTAAATAGCTTAATCCAATCTTGAGTCGCCTAAATTGTGCCTTCATATCATCGCATTTTATACATTATGATTCTGGTTATTAGTTTGTTCAAATGCACGTGAAATAATACAAAATATTTTATATAAGAATACAACAAGAGTTTTTCACAGAGCTATTTGGCCGCAGTCTCTAAACTACTTTGTTTAGGCTCTATTGTCATTGTGAATAATCAGAGAGATTTTAATATTTTTGTTGGCGTAATTGATTTAATAAATGTGCCAACATATATAATTTACAGTACAAAAATAAAACTAAGAACTTAAATAAATAATAGCTCAACAACGGGTCCATAAAGCCTAATCTAGGTCACATAGGCCTACTACTTTTTACAAGGCTACTGGTAAAACACAAGCTGGATCTCGGCGAGGGAGGGGGCGGTGATATTACCCTTTATAAGTCAGTAGGACCTAAAGCCTAACCTAGTTCACATAGGCCTACTACTTTTTACTAGGCTACTGGTAAAACACAAGCTCGATCTCGGCGAGGGAGGGGGCAGTGATAGGTAAGCACCTTGCTATTATTAGACTAATGAGCGGACAGCGTCATTCAATGGCAATGCATGGAGGAAAGTTGCCTATAACATACGTAAAACAATTAGTTTATTAGATTTTCTTTACAAGCAACCATGTTTTTCTTCAAACAAGCCCAAAAAACCGCATCCCGCAACTCCTGCTTTTTTAAAGCGACTTTGAAAAAAAGAAGCCCAAAGTTGCTTGTTCTCAGCGGACTTGGCAACTCTGCTTACCCTAAAGAAAAATACACTGCTCGACCCACTGACAATAATAGCTTTTTAACTCAAGACACCATTGAAGTGTCAGAGTAAGGCAGTGTTTTAAACTATATATTTTACTGTTGTCTTGAAAATGTATTTAGACCTAGAATAGACCTATGAGCGCCTTTCTAAGGACACTTTACAAATGAAACGAACTAGGGGTGAGCTAAGGAGAACAAGATGAATAGGAAATTAAAAATATAGAAAATTAGCATACGCTTTGTATTTTCATGATAAAATGTAGGCTACTGCTAGGAGTAGGGGGTGATACATAAACTTGAGATACTTTTTTATAAGCAGAAGAGAGGATTTTATGTGCAACAACTGAGTTATTTAATTTTCATTCACAGATATGCTGGGTGGTTGTAACCAACCCAAATACTGGATAAGACCTGCTGGGTCGGTGTTCAGGGGCTAGTACGTTTGAATTATTTTTTTCGCTTTGGAAGGTTCCTAACTGAGTGAAATGACCCGGAAGGATCTTAGTGGGGACCATGATAAGTCCTGTTCGAATTATCGTTGCGTCTCAGTACCCGTACAACCATATTATAGCAGGGGTGCGTCTAGACCTTTGAAACACCAAGGCTGAGCCCTACAGATATTAATCGCTCACAAATTATTTTAAACTAATTAATTAATTAGCCAATGGTATCATGAAGTCTCTCAATTGTATTATAGGAAATCCAGTGTATAGGCCTAAAAAAGGGCATTTCATAAGAAAGTGAATAATGTAAAAAGCATATGTAATATTAGTTACAGGACTACACTTACAAAAAAAAATATTACATTGAAAAAAATATGCTGGGTTTATCTAATTCCACCTTTTGTGTGAGCCTAATTTATTTTTGTTTTTTAAAAGTATCTTTAATTCTCTTCCAAGTTTTAATGTGAACCAACACATCATTGCCAGATAGGGGTCACCTTCCTTGTTCCTAAGTCTGGTGCAAATTTGTTCTCTCCCCCTCTACCTTGTTCTCCTTCTATGTTGTCTGCCTCCCTGTTCTCCTCCTATGTGGTCTGCCTGTTTTCCTCCTGTGTGTCTGCCTGATCTCCTCCTGGTCCACCTCCCTGTACTCCTCCTGTGTTGCCTGTATCCCCCTTCTCCTCCTGTGTTGCCTGCCACCCCCTTCTCACCCTGTGTTGTCTGACTGTTTTCCTCCTGTTGTCTGACTGTTCTCCTCATATGCGGTCTGCCTGTTTTCCTCCGGCGTTGTTTGTCACCCTGTTATCCTCCTGTGTTTTCTGCCTCCCTGTTATTTTCCTGTTGGCTGTTTGTTCTCCTCCTGGGTTGTCTGCCTCCCTGTTCTCCTCCTGTGTGGCCTGCTTGTTCTCCTCCTATGTGGTCTGCATGTTCTCCTCCTGGGTGGCCCCCCTTTTCTCCTGTGTTGTCTGCCTCCGTGTTCTCTTGTGTTATCTGCCTCCCTGTTCTCTCCCTGTGTTACCCATTTGTTCTCTGCCTGTGCTCCTACTGTATTCCCTCCCTGTGTTAACCCTTTGTTCTCTGCCTGTGCTCCTACTGTGTTCACTCCATGTGCTCCTCCTGTGCTGCCTTGCTGTCCTATCCCATGCTGTTTCTTAAAAAAGTGTCTTATGTCCATATCTACAAAAGACAGATTTGTTTTAAAACATTGTATAACTATTCACAACTCAACGCTGTACTGGTATTTCTCCACACAAATGCACAGCTTTGATTTTTTTTACAGTTTTCATAAAGTCTGAAGAGTATCCATCTATCCATTAGCTTATCCTGGACAGGGTCACGGGGGGGCTGGAGCCTATCCCAGCAGACACAGGGCGAGAAGCAGGGTACACCCTGGACAGGTCGCCAGTCTATCACAGGGCCGACACATAGGGACAGACAACAACTCACACTCACATTCACATTCACGGGCAATTTAGAGTCACCAATTAACCTGCATGTTTTTTGGACTGTGGGAGGAAACCCACACGAACACGGGGAGAACATGCAAACTCCACACAGAAAGGCCCTTGGGTCAGGTGGGGATTGAACCCAGGACCTTCTTGCTGTGAGGCAACAGTGCTAACCACCGAGCCACTGTGCTGCCGTAGTCTGAAGAGTAGAAGTAGGTAATAGAATTACATGAAACTGAATTATTTAAGGAAAGCTGAATATATTGTGCATCTGTATCTCTAATTTACGGTGACCCTGAGAGGCCAATGCACTGCAACTTAAGAAAACACTTGCAAATAGACAAAACACAAGCAAATTAAGAAAACATCTACATCAACACGTGCAGCATTTAGAAAACGCGCTGCAATTTCAGACAACACAACACATTACAGAAAGTAAAGAGAAATGCGCTTCAAATCCAGGCGTCAATTGTACTTTAACATTGAAGCTACAGAGCTAACTACACAATGCTTGTAACAAATATGCTTTGTCTCTGTTGTGGCCATTCAGACAGCATAAAAACAAATCACTATATCCGCCAAAGAAGTGACATAGGGCCTACATGTAGCCTACAGTTGTCAGGAACACATTACGTTATGAATCCATCCATCCATCCATCCATTTGCTATGTCGCTTATCCTTTGCAGGGTCGCGATGGGGTGGAGCCTATCCCAGCTGACACAGGGCGAGAGGCAGGGTACACCCTGGACAGGTCGCCAGTCAATCACAGGGCTGACACATAGGGACAGACAACCACTCACACTCACACTCACACATTCGGACAATTTAGAGTCACCAATTAACCTGCATGTTTTTGGACTGTGGGAGGAACCCGGAGCACCCGGAGAGTACCCACGCAGACACAGGAAAAACATGCAAACTCCACACAGAAAGGCCCAAGCCCAACCTGGAATCTTCTTGCTGTGAGGCGACAACATTAACCACTGCACCACCGTGCCTCCCTTACGTTATGAATCAATTAGGTTATTTAATGACCCATGATAAAGATCAGCTCTAAATGCAATAACAAACGTGCAGAGGAGCATAAATGCTTGGTGACCGGCGCGGAGATATTCTGTTCTGGTGGACACAGCCAGTTTCGGGGCACTTCGCCGCCATTCGTGGCGCTCTCGGCGCTTCGCAGCCAGTGGACACCCGGCAGCCTTCGTTACATATGACTGCTTGTTGCAAGTTTCCAGCAACGTATATTCAGAGCTTGACGTCATGACGCATACATTTTTGCAATGCAGAAAAACATGTAGGTATCGATTTGTTAAGAATCGGAATTGTTAAGTTCTGAGGTGTAAAATTCTGAAGAATCTGACAATTTGGAACCTTTTCTCAACTGGAACTGGTTCTCGATTCCCATCTCTACTCAATACCCATACTACCATGCTATATAGTATGCCAGAAAAATATTTGGGCTGCGTCTCAATAGGCCTACTCATACTACCATACTATATTATAAGCCAGAGAAATATTTAGTATGTCCCAATACAGTATGCCAAAAATGCATGCAACAGTACATACTTTGCAAGTACCTCTTAAGTAACTACTAAAAGAAAAAAGTAGTACTACTAGTATACGATTTGAGACGCAGCATTGGTCAACAAATCGTTACACAAGCCCCATTTCCTAGAGGGTATATTAATCTCTAGGATTTCTGGGTATTGTGGTCCACTGTGAACGGCCAGATTTGAACGGCAAGCTTGAAAAATGAAAACAACGTTCTTAAAATCCTCTAGTTTGAGATTATTTTGTAATTTAAAGCAGAGATGTACTGTAATTAACATTTGAAACAAAATATTAAGTGAAAAGGTGAAATTCCCCTTTAACCGTAGCTAACTAACAAATACTAAGGAATAACTTTATTTAGCCTACATTTAACAAAGCTTGCTGCTGATGGATAATCCAGGGAAGGTATAAGGCATCAAAATGAAGGATAAGCTTCCTCGCAAAACCAATTGAAACATGACAAACATTTGCAAAGCAATGATAAGTGTTTGCTGGCCCATGCGTCGTTTCATTAAGATTTTCCTTTGTCATCTACATTTAGGATTATTAACTTGTATGTATTCTGGAACTATGGAACAAGTTAGTAACTCTTACTGAAGTATTTTTAGCCAATGTTTTTATCAAGTACTGGTGTGCTTGAGTAATTGATTTTGCTACAGCTTTAACCTCTGCAGGCAGCACAATATTGTCTTTAAATTCAATACAATTAAAAATGCAAGCTTGATTAAACGGGACACATTTAAGTCATCAGGTTTTATGGAAAACTTCCTGACCGATTGTTTTGAAATAGATGTTTCCTGTCAAGCGTGACATAGCATTTAGTGATGAGAGGGCTTTTGAATAATAAATATTAGTTCTTACCCACACTTTATACTAATAACTATTATAACTGAAATAATAAAAATGTATACAGATGTTATAAAATATTTTGTTGTCCATAATTGTGCCATATATTGATTATTCGAACTGAATATGGAGGCTTTAATTATGATGAGACACATATAGTCAACAATATAGAGTGATTTAAAATGGAATGCTCATATTCTATCTAAAGTATATATGCTGCATATTCATATGAAAATTGCTTTGGTTACAGTAAGAACTAGGCTTGATGCTGTAGAATGATAAATAAACATCAGAAACCATTTGTCTAATTTATCCCAGTCCCACCAATGGTCTCTTTGTTTCACTTATGAATCCTGACTCCCCAGCTCCATTGCACCTCTGCACAGCCTTCTACTTTTCTTCGGTCCTTTTGAAGGGGATAAAATCATTAAAAATATACACTCTATGCTGTGCTCCTGCAGTACTGCATATATTTCTTTGTACTGTGTTACATTAACAATATACTACCCTTAATACAAAGACAGATCACAGACATAAACAATAGCTAAATTATGCATTTAAGTATCTGTGTTAAATTATATAATAATAATTCATTAAAAAAAGTTAATTTTATATTGTTCCCAAAACAATTAACTTATGTTAATTTCTTGAACTGCCTTCCACTGCTGCAAAATAAACGTTGTCTCTGTCAACCCTGTATACATAAAAATAATATGCTGCAAAAACCTTGCAGTTAAAATTATACATATGTTCTTACCTTTGGTTGATGGATGATGTTGTCCAACAGGTGGCAGTCTGGAACTCATAATATACACAAGTGAATCACCTATAGCACAGTGACATTGGCACATAGCTTAATATAAAATGGCCTGTATCAGCAGGTGCATTTCCTTCTGAATTGTCAAAGTTTAATAGTCCCTGATTACCTATGACTTCTTTAATTTCCCCACTCAACTGTATTCATACCAAAGAACCCATTATAATGTTATCCTTCTCTTGATGTTTTTATATTTTGAACCCAATATGTGAAATACACATTTATTTACTAATCCACTTATATTTTTCCGTAAAAGTTATAAAGTCTCGATTACAAAATTTTAAAAGTAAAAAAAAAAAAGCTTCAGCCTATCAAGTGTAGGCTAATACAAACGCCACATTCTAGTTGCAATCATTGCTTTTATATGTAGCTAAAGAAGAAGAATTATCATAATTTATAGCCTAATTAAGAAAAATTCTATTTAAGGTAATTTTTATGAATTGTTGATCACAACTGCGATTAATCATTGAGTTCATATTTCCCAGCTGTCGGTTCATATACAATTCGATTGTCTTCCAGTGGAGTTGCTAGACTATATCTAAACTCACGCGCCACAATAATAATTTCCATGCCTCAAGCCTACGCCTACATTACTTTTTTTTCGTTTCCCGTTCTACTGTTTCAGCCAAGGTAAAAGTAGTTCCGACATTTTTCCCCCCAAGATGGTTAATTGGCTTTTTAGCCCTATTTAGCTGGGTATTTGCTGACAAGGATTGTAAATATATCGATATAGTTATGTCAGAGCTGAGTCGACCTCATAGCCGATGCTGTAATTCTTTTTTTTTACATTTAAAAAAAAAAAAAATGTATCTGTCATGATGAAAATGGCACGGCCAAACTATTTTCCACAATAAATAATAATAATAAATAACCGCTAAAAGTTTTCAGGATATGCTATGAAAAGTTTGCAGTGTCCTCCTATATTATGGCAATCGTGTATCTAGGCCTACAATAGATGGTCGCCTACAATTTATAATTATTCATCTTAATTTATACGATTATTTTCAATAAAAAATCTATTCTCACAGTAGCAGGTAGACCATATCGGATGAAATAAAACGTCTAGAATAGTTTTCTCTGTGTTGAGACGATTTTCATATTGATGTGCATTACGCGTAAGGACACTGTAGCCTACATTGTAGCGGAAGGATACAATACCGAATGTTATCGCTCATGTTGGTACGGTGGATTTTACCCAGCAAAAATGTCTGCCTAAGGGAAACTCGCAAGTGACACATAGGGGATATTTCACGAACTATTACTACATTAACTACTATTTTGTTGTCTGTGAGACATACAACAAGAAAGCGAAGCTCGTCCTGCCAGACCCGATCGCCCTAGTTGGAATTGTTCCCGTGAAAAGGTAAAATACTGTGTGGAGTTTTGTTAATGGGTTAGGACTAACCTAGGTGAAAGAAGTTAGGATACAAGACAGGAGCTTACGCTGTGTATTATGCAGAATGGATGTCGTGTTTCCCATGCCTACTTTTCATATATTTCAAATCACCATTACATAAAGTGAATTAAGCCTACCTTACTTCTTAAACCAACATTTAAGTACTAGTTTATTATGTGGCCATACGTTACAGACAGAGATAGCTAACGTCATAATATTTTCAGGCGTATGTATTATATAGCTAAATACTTCCTAGACATTGCCTCCAACTCTGCTAACTTACTTTAGTCGAAGCCATTCGCGTCTTTTTGCTTTTCAGTGGGTTTTTCTTTGTATTTTTTTTTCCAATGCTACGTAGGGGTATATTTTGTTTTTGTTTTGAGAAACTGTCTTTATGAATGATGCTGTGAAGTTGTCTATTAACTGATGTTAACGTGTCTGTGTTGTCACAAGATTTTCCAAAAAGAAATGTATATATATATATATAAATATAAATAACAAAACAAACCAAAGCTTGCAGTCAAATTAAAACTCCATTAATAGACCATTAACATTTTTGTAGTAGCTAGAAGTCTACCACCTAGTTGGATTTTAATCTTAACATACCGTTACTTTTGTCAATGACAATATATATCTATATATATATATTTTTTTTTTTACAAATGTATGCCTAATGTTATGTTAATCACTTCCAAAACAGATTTCTAAATTCCTTACATTTTGTGATTTCAGTTTCAGCAAGTAAAACATGTTATGTCTTCAAAGGTGTAGGCTAAATTACAAAGTTTTTGTTTCCTCTCCAGGCTTGAACATTGCCAGGCAGGATGAATCCTCAGCAGCGGATTGCCGCTATTGGAACAGATAAGGAATTGAGTGACTTACTGGATTTTAGTGCGGTAGGATGTCTGTGTTCTACATCATTACTTACTATTCTGTGCTAATTATAATCACATAAGTACAATGTAGATACTTTTGGGATAGTCTAAACTTTTCAATAAATTTAAAAACGAACAATTTCTTATCTTTTCTTGTAGATGTTTTCTCCACCAGTTAACAGTGGTAAAAACAGACCAACCACTCTTGGAAGTAGCCAGTTCAGTGCATCAGGTAGGATTCTATGCCTGAATGCTATTTTAATGTATCCTCTATTATGGAGCTTGTTTCTCCCCTCTGTAAAATGTATGTTAAAGTAAAGTGTGACAGATTTAGCCTTTTAGTGCCTGGTATCTGCTATTTTGGTTTTGGCAAAAATCTGTTCCATTTAGTGCAAACTAAATTTAGTTCTTAGCTCAGCGCTGTGTCTTTGTACACACAGTGCACATTTAGCGCCTGCAGCAGGATACACCCAGCTTAGACTAGCATATAGTGACTGCAGTGACCTATGATAGACATGTGAATGTAAAGACGTGGAACACAAACTGGTAAATAATAAATGTTTAGGATAAGGCTTATTGACCAAACATTTTCTAAACTGTAAATTGAGTTAATATTTTGTATTTCTTCCAAGAAATAAACCCATCAATGATATATTAATATATATATATATATATATATATATATATATATATATATATATATATATATATATATATATATATATATAAAATATATATATATATATATATATGTATATATGTATGTATATGTGGAATGTAATTTTCTTCTACAAATTATGAGCAGTAGGGTGATACACTGGAGGATTGTACATCCTATACGTAAAGCTGGGTCAGAAACGTAGCACTGTAGTTTATGGCTTTGGTCTAACCTACAGTAGTCAGGTATTTTACAAACCCCAACGCAAGAACTATTGACAGCCCTGTTGGTGTAATATTTAATTTTATTGTTCCCTTTTGTTATAGACCCAGCCTACACTGCCTTTGTTATGTTAGTACATTATAGGCAAACCAGAGATATAATATTATTCCTGTTAATACAATTCTAACCTATTTCACATAAATGCAAAGCATTTGATTAAGTGTCACTGTTGTTCATTGCCTTTATTGGGATTATTTCCCAAGTACTTATGTTTTAGCGACATTATTACAAACTAGGAAAGACAACTGTCAAGCATTTGTTCTGACCAATTGGTTTCTTATATACTCACAAAGCCTTGCTTGTAGTTAGATTTTTGCAACAGATTAGAAGAACTTTTAGAAAAACGTACAGACTGGAAAGTGGTTAGTGGTAATATTGGCCATTTGAGCTTCTTACATTTAAAAAAGAGAGAACAAATTCTAATAATACACTTAAAAGTTGCTGTAATTCACAAATGTCTGGGCTTCTATAATAATTTCTTATTTTAGAAATTACATTTAATATAGACTGCTATTCATCGACATGTCATGAGCAGCCTGCAGTTTGTAGGTTATGTACACTTCAAAAATAAAAATAGAAAATAGACCAGATTTGCATAGTGTTTTTACTTGGAATATAAATTAAATTAGGATTTACCAAAGCACATCCTTATTCATGCGAAAAAGCTTTATTTTCTCCACTAACAGAAACAAAAAATTGGAGCTGTCTTCTTGAACCTGTATATCCCATCATGTGATACACCATTGACGTGGACATGTTACAGTGTTGCCTATGTAAAGACCAAAGATAATGTAACTACTGCTTTGGTAACTTTGTGCTCACATGGCATTTGATTAAACACTAGTTGGAAAGCTATATTAGGAATAGTTCCATATCATGGAATCTCTCAATCCCTATTGGGGTGCTTTAGAACGGTCAGAGAACAATGCCAATAGCTGTATGATTTGTTGAAATCAAAGATGGTTAAACATTTCATTTCGTCCGAGTGTCTTTCAGACCACTTTCCTTCAGCAGATTTATTGTTGATGTAACTAGAAGAAATATTATACATGCAAAGTGTTTCATTGTGTTTTAATTGTTTTGTTGACATCAAATCAACAACGCATGTTATTACGTCCCCTTTAGAAGAAGATAAGATGCTAAATTTGGACTGAACTGAGGTTTAAATTGGGATAAGCTCTTATTTTCGAAAGATATGTAGACTCAACTTTTTTTTTGGTGCTTAAATTCCTTGCCATTGTTGAGTCTTTATTAAGTAGTCTGTATTGGAATCCTGCATTCATCCCTTGTTCTGTGCTCTAACCCTAACCAGTTTACAATGCCTTTATATTGACAATTTATTTTTGAATACTGGCATGCCACTGGAGGGGAGTATTCTGGGACTTTATGGACATTTCTTAATGATGTTTCCTGAATCAGTCTTCTTTACCTTCACTTGGTAAAGGGAATTGTGTTGTTGCCATAGTGATGCAAGTGTTTGAAGGCTGCTTTCTTTGCATTTTGCTTTTGGGGAGTCTGCCAAGAGGTTAGAACATCAAAATAATGTTTTCTGTCATCCAGAATGAGGTATTACATTACTGTTAGGCTTCACATGGGGTACCATTATTTGGATTGAAGAAAACTAGATCCAACTCCAATGTCCTTTGATGTCCATGTTTTTATTATTTGACAAGTCTTTGATGGGTATGATATCAAAGATGCAGTTCTTGGCATTTGCTATGTCAGTATTTGTTTTTAGAATTTTTTTTTCTCACAAGTACAAGTTTAGGTAGATAGTGGCATAAGCTACCTCAGCAATGATTGCTGGGCTAATAACTTGCAATTAGAGTCTGAAGAAGGGCTGTTTCAACAACCTACAGCCTTTGGTGTTAATTAATATACACAGGTCCAGCTATACTTTGGAGGGTAAACACATGAATGTTTTCTACTTATTTCCTCTTTGGACATTCTGGTAATATTTAGATAGAGGGGTTTCACTCATCTTAGGATCTGAATGCCCATGGCTGGAAAATGCAGCGCAGCGCACCGAACACTGACAGGCAGAAACCGGCAAGGCTTCTTTTGAGAACAAGTGAGGAAGGGCTATTAAGAAGTGAGGGAATAAGTAATGGCCTCTGTTTGATGTCCAGGTCTCCTGTGACAAAGTGGGGCATGTGGACAGGGCCCTGGGGATTTTGTTCTTAAGGGATCTATTGGCCTGCTGCTGTGAGGAATAGCCCACAACTTGTTTAACTTTATGCACTCATTAGCCAGATGAGGCCAGAGGAAAGGACACCCGGATTAAGTTTTTTTAGATCTTGCCTGTTCTTCTGTATTTATCCTGTATACGTATAGTGCCAAGAGAATGAATGTGCCCCTTTTTTTTTTAAAGTTCCTGCTTTTTTTCTCAAAATGTTGGCATTGCTTTGATCATACCTTCAAACAAAAATCTAATGCTACATATAAAAAGTGAGGAAATTACACACAATTTGAATGCTCGTGAAGTGTATATTCATGCGCATGCCAAAAATATAAAGGATTACTGTTGTCTTTAACAAGTATTGATATTTATCCAACTGGAAGGGTTTTCTAACCACATTTCTGAGGCTCTATCAAATCACAGGCAAGAGTAATGGAGAAAGTTTAGGACAGCACTTAATTTCCCTAGGATTGGTCGTTCTGCAAAAATGTGTTCAAGAGCAAAGCGCCAAACTGCCCAGAAAGTTGCAAGGATGCCTTGAACAACATTTAGACACCTGTAGGCCTCACTCAACTCGGTTAAGGTATGTGACTCAAACATCAGCCCTCATGGTTGACAGCACAGTGGCTCAGTGGTTAGCACTGGTGCCTCACAGCAAGAATGTCCTGGGTTCAAACCCCACCTGACCCAATGGCCTTTCTGTGTGGAGTTTGCATGTTCTCCCCATGTTTGTGTGGGTTTCCTCCCACCATCAAAAAACATGCTCCATTCTCCTACCAGTGCCCTGACCAGTCACTGCCAATTCACCTGGAGTTGGTCTGTGTGTCCTATGTGTGTGAGCAAGTCTGTCGGTACATGTTGGGTGAGCAAATTGGTTGCCGTGGTGTCACTCAGACTGAGTGTCGGTCCATTCGTTGTTCGTTCTGTGTTATTAATTGGCGACCGATTTGTGTAAGGCGCTTTGAGTCTCGAGAAAAGCACTAAATAAAATGAATTATTATTATTATGTTTTTTTGGGAGCAGTGTTCGCTGCCTTTCTGCTCTGACATGAATACTACTTTTGCCCACAGTATTTCTGATGGTGGAGTCATGAACATTGAACTTAGCCTATTTGTATGAGTCCTGTAGATGCCTGGGTGTTAATTGGTTTCTTTTATTAGGGCTGTGTATTGGCAAAAATCTGACGATACGATACGTATCACGATACAGGGGTTACGGTTCAATATATTGTGATATATTGTGATACTGTAAGCAAGGCGATATATTGCAATTTTGTTTTTATCTAACCTTTGGAAAACTGTCATAGTATGTAGTATAACAAAGTTTACTTGCATTTCTCGCATCGACGCATGCCAGCAGAACAGTGGGGTCTGCATTTTCATTGATTAAAGTCCCTGTAACATCCAACATCATAGCACAACATTCAGATGAGCACTCAGATCCTCACACATCGTTGTTTTTAACCCTTTTCAGACTGATAGACATGAAAAGCTTTGGTTTGGGACTTCAGGAATTCCTTATGATTTTCCATTATGTGCCAGTGGAAACCATGTGCAGATAACTTTACTCTGATGGTCAGGGTCATCTGCCAATGTCGTTCTGCTTGGACATCAATAGTCTTACGGAGCACTCTGAGACACTGATCCGTTACTACATGAAGCGATCGGTTGTGGTTATTGTAGCTAATTGTAGTTTAACCTGTTATTCAATTGAAGGGTGTATTTATTTAAAATGGGGGACATTGGATGTCGCCCAATTTTCTATAAGATATAAGTTTAATCCATGCTTTTGGTTTATTTAAGGTCCCCCTATCTAGCGTTAGATTTGAAGGAAAAACCTGATGTAAACTGTGTGGAAGTAAAGGAAAAGGTTACTGGGCAAATACCTTTTTTAAGGCACTGTACATGGAGAACCAGCTTCTGTTGTTGTTGTCCCACTTTACTGTGGGAGCCTTGGACTTGCATGGGTAACCATATTGACAGTTTAGCCAATCAGAACAATGAACTTCAGAGCCAGTAACTGATGTATTTATTCTTTTCCTGATGTAGTCATGCCGTCAGGTGCTCCGATAACTGATTCCGTAGCTTTGTCGATAAAGCTGTTGCGTATAGCCAGAGAGTTGTTTTGAATTATTTTGGCATTCAAAGTTCAGAGCTTACATGCATTTCTGGTCATGTCTAACTGTACGTCTCAATGGATTTTTTTTAACCTCACTGTTGGCCAACTTGTGGTTTATCCTTGCAACGTGAAGCCATCTAGTTTTAGTTTTGAAATTATTGATCAAAAAAGGTGTCTCTCTTCTCAATCATTGTCAGTGAATTTTGAAGGTTGGAGGACTGAATCTCTTGATTAGAAGAATCCCACTATCAATACGTTTTCCCTCAATGAATCCGGTTTCTAGTGTTTTTAGATATTTCAGGAATAGTTAATCACAAAATGTGTACATTTATATATATATACTGTATATATTTACCTGTTACCCCATAAACACACAGGACTGACACACAAAACACACTCTTTTCAGGTTGTGTGGTTTGTGAGGATATGGAAATAACAGTATTTGGCTTTGCATGACCTAAGGTTTGATACAATTATCAGGATTTCCATTTCAGATATAGAAAATGCTGATGAGTAGAAATGATTGTTGTGTGGGCCTAATCCCCAGTAGAGACTGTCTCTGCTGCTCGCACAGACTAGATGTAGTTGCAACTGCATTTGCCCTTAACATGGTATGTTATTTTTAGTTCTAGGGCTGAAATTTTTTTTTTTTTTCCTGTGCTGTGCAATATACTAATCAAATTGAAGGTCAATCTCTTTTCTTTTAAAAGACTGAAGGATTAATACGAAACACTGATTTATTTCTGGTTTTAATTTGTCTTTTTGAAGGATTAGGAGTGGTAAATTGAAGACGAGGAACTGAATCTTTCATAAAGCTCTACACTTTCATTTCATGCAACTGCATTATTGTATGTTACCATGGTAATTATTATACTGAAGGAAAGGATTTTAGCATTGGCTTCAATACATCATTGGGTAAGGGAGATAATGGTTTAGAAAACTAGGTTTATATGATCTTATATTCCACAGTTTTTGTTTTGTTCTTAGGCCTACATGTTTTCGAAAATAGGATTTTAGAACTGTGTTCTAGTTTTTTAACACATGTCTCTGCACCATCAGTATTTGTTTGCTACCAGAGGGCCCTCATCTCATTGGGGCCTCTCTGTGCCCTCTCGTGATGCTGTGTTGAAATGAGTAGTTGAGGCCATCGGAATGAGCTATCACCTTGGATGAGAATTAGGGCCTGGCTTTGTGCTGACAGACTAGGGTAAAGGCCCGACAGACAGACAGACAGACAGACAGACAGACAGACAGACAGACAGACAGACAGAGAGAGAGAGTCACCTTAAAAGATGCAGGCACATTGATTGCATAAATAGAATGTACTTGCCAGTAAGCAAAAAAATTATAATTCCGTGCTAACCTTTCTACTGAGTGGATTTAGTTCAACTTTATTTATTTTTTAAATTGGTTCTGGCATTCTGTGTAGAAACTTTAGTGATGCAACTGGTCTTGAAAAAGAAATGGCAGAAGCTAGAAGTAGAAGATAGGTACTCTATATCTACGTTTGACACACTTCATTTATTCAGTCACTGTTTGGATAGATTCGGTTTCTCTTCTTTACATCCTTTAACTTTTAAATTATGTCAATCAAATATTACCGAACATGGCATTGAAATGATATCACTTTTACCTATGAACATTGCAAGCTGAATTAAAAAGAAAGTAATTGATTCTGCTAAACAACTGCACCCTGACAGTTAGTGATAGTGGAGATAAATTCTCATCTCTTTAGGCTGTATGCTCCGGATTCTCTGATGGAGCTCAAGGTTGGAGGAAAAAGCACCTTTCCCCTGTAAGTGTTTGTGAACTTATGGTGAGAGGCAGAGGAAGGAAGGAAGGAAGTGTGGAAATTGTGGGGAATGAGAGTTTGGATTAATGCGTCTGAACTGGCCATAACCAGACAAATGCAGCAGAACTGTACTGGAAGGATCCTCTAAAGTGTGGCAGTATGGGAGATAGGAAAACTGACATGAACCCAGTGTGGAGCTCACAGAGATTACCTGTTTCTCCTTGCCCTTTAATGATAGGAATTGAATGGGGGGAAATTAGATTGCTCGTTATTACTCAATATCTTATTGAGCTATGAGGTAAAAATTGACTATATAATGTTTTTACCTAATTTCAGTCATATTAATTAAATTTTCTTTTTTTTTAACAAAGTGTTTTCTTCTGGATTTCTATTTTTGTTTATCTGAATTAAGTAAATGTATTAACAGTTTTACACAGCCTTCCCAGGCAGGGGTTGTCCCTCTTAGCCAATAGATCATCATCTAGTGACAGAAAGTGTAGCTGTTAGATTTGAAGAAACTAAAATAGCTCCCCTCTTTGCATACAGGCAAATAATCTCAAGCTGTGCACCCTCGCGTCCTGGTTGCCGGCAGTGTTGTCAGATGTGTTTCGTTAAAGCCTCCGTGACACATTCAAATGTGTATCTATTCATCTCTACAAAGCATGTCTTAACCTGCCTGCCTGATGACTGTTTGTTATGGGTATTTCAAAGGAAGAGCGATCTTGCCATTTGCTCTCTAGGCTCCTCTTTGTGACAGAGCTTTGTCAAAGACTTGATCAAAGAGAGATACAGATTTAATAAAGATATACTGCATCAGTGATCCTCCGTTGGTTAAGCTTTACAATAATTAAATCAGTGTTAAACCATTCTACTACAGTTATGGTTAGTACTGATACTGATACTGGTTTATTGTTTGGGTTTAGTTTAGATAACAAAACTTTTGAGGAAAAAGTCCTATATCAGTCTAATACTTCAGATGTTCCATCAGCAGAGCAATGCCTACTTACTCTGCCTGTTTGGTACTGTAGCAATGTATACACGTCCCAAAGTCTTGGACATCAGTTGGCGATGTCACGTCTGGTGTGTGTTTTTAGCGGTGGCCGGTCACGGTCATGTATGAAGTAACAACTGCATCTTTTTTTCAGTTGGGGTTTGCCAGAAAACAGGGGCTGAACAATCGATGCAGTGCCCTTTTCACTGTATGTCTGACTGAGGGGGATGTGGACACCTGCTCAGCAATTAAACTCCAGAGGAGAGCAAACTTTGCCAGGAGAAATATTTGCCCTCCATTCAAGGTTGTGTTCACATGTTTGACTTGAGATGTTGAGGATATTACGTGTTTGTTCCTGGCATGCAGATGGCAGTGATCTGAGCAGCAGTTCCCCATGCTAAACAGCTCTGCTCTATGATGGAAGAACAGATGCACGGTACTCAGAGAACCAAAAACTGTTCAGTGCTCACAGAACTGATTTGGAACTGAGCTATCATTTATAGCTACTCTATGATTTGATTTGTTTTCTTTGTATGTAGTTTCTCTTTAAATAAACATAAGTGGAACTGATGTTATTGAGCTACTGCATATTTTCTTTGGATGTTTTAGTATTTATAATGTTATTGCAGATAATTTCTTTACATAGTGCAAATAAAATTAGGCAGTAATTATAGTTTATTTCTCAATGTTGGGTCAGCAAATGTTTGCCCCATATACATATAGCAATGAGCTCTTTTAAAAATGGAGCCTTTTTAATTCAAGTTGTGCATATGCTGCTAACCATTAAATGTATGCTAGCATATTATTTGCACTTATGTCACGCCATCTTTTAGCACAAGTTGAATAAATTTTTTATGGTGTGTTATACTATTCTTACCTGTAATGCATTCCTCCATGTAGCAAACAGGAGTGAATTCTGCTTTATTCCAAGGTATTAGATCTTTGATGGTTCTCTGAGTGCAGACAGAAATTGTAGGTGGTTTGTTAGCCTTAAAAATATAAACACACTCAATATGATTCCATTCTCTTGTGTAGTAGAGAGTAGGCGTTCAGAAAATATTTTTGGCTCAGGAGTTGTGCTGTGCCCAAGTTTCAGTCTGCTATTGCCAAAGTGCCCTACAAATGTTCTTTTAAGCTAAGAACAAAGAAATGCTTTCATTTTTTTCAAAACACTAAAGAGGAAAGGTAGGGTAGGATATCTAATGACTGCCAGACTTTGAAAAAAAATACGATATAAGATTTGCACAAATTTGTAAAGATTTGCACAAAAGCAGTACCCGTTCCAAGTTAAATCCATATTTAAATTCTCATTTCGACAGGCACTGCATGTAAATTAACATTCTTTGGCACAGATCGGTATAGAGGCGGAGAGCCAGGAGAAGCAAATCCACTAACACCAAGATGAAGATTTCTGATCTGCCTCATGTCTTTGTCTGTTTCCTGTTCATTTCCATTATTAAGAACTGGATTTCAGAAATAAGCAAGCCATGTCCTTGACCCCCAACCGAACGACACACACACAGCTTGATGTTGAAACTGTGTGACCAGGGTGCCGGTGTGTGGAGTAGAGATTTGCTAGTATGTCACAGAGTGGAGTAGAGATTTGCTAGTATGTCACAGAGTGGAGTAGAGATTTACTAGTATGTCACAGAGTGGAGTAGAGATTTGCTAGTATGTCACAGAGTGGAGTAGAGATTTGCTAGTATGTCACAGAGTGGAGTAGAGATTTGCTAGTATGTCACAGAGTGGAGTAGAGATTTGCTAGTATGTCACAGAGTGGAGTAGAGATTTGCTAGTATGTCACAGAGTGGAGTAGAGATTTGCTAGTATGTCACAGAGTGGAGTAGAGATTTGCTAGTATGTCACAGAGTGGAGTAGAGATTTGCTAGTATGTCACAGAGTGGAGTAGAGATTTGATAGTATGTCACAGAGTGGAGTAGAGATTTGATGGTATGTCACAGAGTGGAGTAGAGATTTGCTAGTATGTCACAGAGTGGAGTAGAGATTTGATAGTATGTCACAGAGTAGAGTAGCCAAAGATGGGACGGACATGTTTGTGTGCCGTTGCACTCTAACATTTCTGCCCACAGCAGCAGCAGTACTAACACGTTTCATAAACCAGTTAGTGTGATGCGTATTGTAGGTAAATGTAGTACATTTTGGAGAAGATAAACTCATGTTATTGCAAGGATGAGCTGTTGGAGGGTTCGCTCTCATAACGTTGGTCTTCATAGTTATATACAGCAGAAAGAAATCTTGCCCTGGTTTAATATCAGTGTCTCCAGGGTTGGGGACAGGATTCATGCTTTCAAAACATTAGATAATATGACTACGTTTTAGAATGTTGAAGAGACAACTTAGTAACTCCGATTTTACAGAAAGAATTGGTCACAATTTGCAATAGCATTTTATTAAATAGATATAATGTACACCGTCATATCTAATATAAAAAAGAGACAATCTTTTATTGATTAATGTTTTTTCAATCTGACTTTAGAACTGTGCCATACAGCCATGTAAAAACAATGTCTTTGGTGGTACAGTGCTGATCCTTAGGCCTGACATGTTAACATGCTATTGTTGTGTGACTGTGTTTGTATACCACCTCGTATTGTGCTATTGTACATGTCTGTCTTGCTGCCTGCAGTAATCCATTCTTCATCACTAGCTGTGTGAGGAGAGAAAGGAGCCTGGAGCCCCAGGCAGGATCTGGCAGTCACACCAGAGACTGGAGCTGGTGACAGCTAATGCCCCAAAGAGCCATGCCGTTGCCACAGTCAAAGAGCCAAGGGCTTCAGCTAGTCTACAGCATGTCATCTCGCCTGATTCTCATCGCTAGGTTCCTGGAATTAAGCTGTGCTATTGTTTGATTACCCAGCCGGTGTGGGAACTAGTTGATTGGCAGTGGAGGCTCTACCTTGTGTTGAGTTGAGTTGAATTGGCTGCTGTTCTCTGTTCACTGCTGCCTGCCACACAGCCTTGTTGGCCTCGGCATTGTCTTTGGCACGGGATCAGAGTCTAGCCCACACATTCGTATTCCATGATGTAGGCCTAGTTTTTTTTCATCTGGAAAAATCTACTTCTGCTCTTGTTAACTAGTGCTGTTTGTCTCGCACTATAGGTGAATTCACATAACCGATTTTCAAGGGGTGCGCCTGCTTTTGTGGAACACATTTTAAAATGAATTAGTCTCAATAGTTTTGTTTTCTTTTAGCATTGTAATTTTTCATTCTGTCTGAGGCAAAGACAATTACTTTAAATCAGATTTTATTTTTCATTCAAAGGTAGAATTGAATGAATGGTATTGCACTTTTCAGAGCCAGGATGAAATTTTGAAGGGGAACAATCAATAATTTGCAATACATGTTGATGGTTCTCCCCCTCTGCAATTATGTCTAGTATGTGTGAACTGGGGAGTGGAATGCTGTTACCTACAAAACAATATTGTCTCAAACAGGGTGAATTTCAGCATCATATCACTCTTTTTTATTTTACAAAATAGGCTTCATAAATGTAATTTTCAAGGTCAGATGTTATTTTTGTTCATCACATACCAGATGTTGAATTCATGGTGTTTTGTCAAAGTTATTTAATTTATTTGTTTATCTGTTTTCTTGGTATGACTCTCGAACACGTCTTAAAATGAGATTTTATCAAGTTTCAGCGCTCAGCTGTTTTGACGGGGCCAGGCTATTCATCACTGCCAAATCAGGCAGACGAGTTGCACCCCAGCACATTTCAGTATGTACACCATGCTAAGGGGTGCACAATTTCTTGTCTTTGATTTATGTAAACGAAAACAAATGACGCAGTGAAAATTGGCCTTTTGCTGGTAAAGCTCAGCTGCTGAATATGATAGATTAGATTTTCTCGTCTACTATCTTCTTTCTCCTTTGCCTAAAGAGCGGCATTCCACTCTCCCGGTGACAGACATGATGTCAAGATGCCATGCTGTACTCGTGTTAAACCAGGCCCCTGGAGACTGGATGGGGTGTGGCTATTAGACACTTAGACGTGTGAATAGAACTAACCTTTTGGATTACCTACACAGCTGCCACATGCCTTTTTGTTAATACAATATCTCTCCGGTTCTTAAACGAGCACCATATTGAATTGTGTTCAATATCTGGTTTTCTTAGTCTTGGTAGTCATCATTGGATCCTTCCCTTTGTTGTATACTCATTGTGCTTTTCGGGGCAGTAAATAGTCGTTCAACTTTTGAATATTTTCTTTGTGTGTATCTGCACATGAAAGTGTTTACCAATTTGTTTATGCATGCCTATGCAATACTTTCTGCTTCGTGGTGAGGAAAACGACCAAGCTTCCAGCATGTTATAAATGCGGTGTGTCTTGCTAAACTGACTTAGTTTTGTCTTGTTTTCTCACAGGTTTGGAGGAGAGGCCAAGCCAGGGGTCCTGGGCCTCCGGTGGGCCGCCAAGTCCCTCCAGGGTAAGCCCCCCCCCCCCCCCCCCCCCCCCAACTCTTCATAAGCTAGCCGCTTGGCTTTTTACCTCACTGTTTATTACTAATTACATCAGCGTTTTCCATTGACAGTATACACAGTTCAAAGTAGGCAGTCATACACTGTGACCTGTAATTGGCCTAATTTTCTTTTCCTTTATGACCTAATTGTATGGCAAAATATCCTCTTATGTGATGGGTTTATACATTTTGTCATCGCAGTGGATTAATAGAGCTAAGATGTAATATTAAGCATTTGTCAGGGGAAGCTGATTAATGTTGTGTGTTTTGGAATATTATGACAACATCATGGATTTCTTCCCTTGGAGAAAATGACTCCACATATAAATCTGTTCCACTATTAGCATAGAGGTGAAATTATATAAAATGGTGTTGACTTTGAGATTATTCTATATTTTGACAAAATCTGCATTTTGACAGATATTTATATTATGCCACACATTTTTCCAAGGAGTGTTAACTTTTGACATGGTTTTCTCCAATAATAGCTAAGTTTATTAAGCTTTCAGTTTTATCTGTATTTCATTTATGTGTGCTAAATGAACATAAAATTAAGAGATTTACGAGAATTACGAAATACAGCCTTTTTTCTATTTTTGGGTGGCATTTATCTTCTTCCTCCCAAAGTGTGAACATATCAGGTTGTGTGTGTTTATCTCTTGTACACTAGTTGTTCTGGGTGCCCTGTATGAATTTCTTTCAATGTCAGTCTCCTGTCACTTTCCATCAGAAATCAGTTAAATGTCAGATCTGCTTGGCCTGCATTACCTTGTTTATTTCCCAATGCCCTTCCCGAATGAACATCTACAGGCTATGGTTCCATCAGCATCCTGATTTGAATTATAGGATGGAGACGCTTGAGATATCTTTGCTCTAGGTGCATATAAATCAGTGATTCTGTCATGGCAAGGGACAGGCATCAGCAAGCCGACAGCTGTTTGCGCCTCCATGCAGCACTCGCATACACATATGCAGACCTGTGTGCATGCAGACACAAACATAACGCTTGGCAGCACAGTGAATGCTTTCACACATACACAGAGACAAAACATATAGCAACTTAATTCAGCTGGAGGACAGCGTCAGCGGAATGTTACAATGTGGCTGTTAGGAAATTATGCTCTGAATTTGGCAGTTAGATTTACCTCCAGTTGTCATCATATCTGTTCCCACAAAGTGCAGCTAGGGTAATGATTTTCAGGTATAGTTACAGTGATAGTACAGGTTGGCCACAAAGTGATTTAGAGAACAACGGCATCATTGCTACACAGCATTGGTTCCTATAGCTGTCAAACATTCATCCGGTGACTTTGACAAGAGAGAATCCAGCCAATCTCTTTAATCCCTAGGCCTGTTTAAACTCTGCCTGCACCATGGTGTCTGTCCGTCCAAAACACGCTGGCTTACTTCTTTGTGTCGCTGGCCGGTATGATGTTGCAAGGTGCTGAAAGCACTGACTATTGGGAATTCATGTAACCAGCATTTGTTATGTGTGGTTCATAATTTGAGCATGAAGAGGTTACTCCCCCCCACCCCCCCACCCCCCACAGACAAAGAAATAAATCTGAGAATTGATTGACTGAGTAAATGAATATAGTTTTGTTGAAGCATTGTGCTTGTTTGTTACGTAGAGTTACAAAGCACAAGAAAAGTCCAAAATTCAATATGTTAGCACAGTTTACTGCTTTGCTCTCATTTGTGGAAAGAGTTGGTAATACTGAGCAATGTGTTTCAGTGTGTTCAGCAAAGACTTGTGGCCTTGCTGGACCCTGTGTGCTACCCGAGTGTGATTATTCGTGGACTGTGCACAGTCTCCAGTCCCGCTGTGCTGACCTTGGCTGTTAGCCAGCCGCTGCATCCTGGGCAGCTGTGGGCTCGTCTGACAGCCTGCGCTCTGCCCAGCGCCACCACAGGACAACCCCCGCAGCCCTGACGCGACACTTGCTTGCACATGTCCATCAAAGCCCATATCTTTGGTGCCCAAGATGCCGCCACACAGCCACACTTTCACCTGGGACACCACACGGAGTGCAAGCGATGACTTTTTAAACGGCGGGGCGAGCGCTAGGGGTGCGACGGGAGCCGTGGTGGGCAGCGTGCTTAGGGAGTGATGTGACAGTTAGTTAGTCTGCAGCCGTGCTAACTGTGCCCTGTGGTCACCGCGGTGACAGCTTGGGTTAGCGCTTGGGAGGCGCGCGGGCCAGGCCAACAGGGGTTGCGGAAATGATGGGGGCCCTGTGATTGATGATCTAATGGTGCCATAGGAGCAAGCTGCCCATGGGATGGCGTCTGAAAGCTCAGCACAATCCGCCCCACCCAGAACATTATCCCTTCTCCTTTCCTACCTGCCCCATCATCTTTGGCCTTTTCCAGCAGGATGGCAGCTATCACCCTCACAAGGGAAAAGGTCAGAGAAAATGAATAGAGGGCTTGCGATGTGAAATGTAGGTAATCTATTGGCAACCGTTCTTTGTTTTATTTGTTTGAAGAAATGTCAGATGACACATGTCTAGCAGATTCTAAGAAGAGATTGGAGCATTTTTTGAGAGATATTTATTTTATTTTGATTGCTGCATGCTCGTGAAGTTTGTTTGCAGTTTCCTCCCACAAGGCTGTTGTATTAGTGAGTCTGTTCACGGCATGATTAACAGAGTGTACGGGCCGGCAGGAGCACAATGGGGAATCTCTGTGGATTCCCGCGACACAGCACAACACACGGCTGCCTTTGAAATTACTCCATCACCGTCCACTCACAAAAAAAAGATGGATAATAAGATTAACTTTGTTACTGTATGTTGAATGCAGAGGGTATGAGTTGGTGAAAAAGCTCTATAGAAATTCCAGACCAGTGCAGCCCGGTCCCTCTGGTGGGAGTTAATGTAGTTTGGGGGGACGTATTTGACTGAAGCGCAGGAGGATTTTCACAGGGCCTTGGATTAGCGCTGCTACAGAGTATCTTTTATTGCAGGGGACCCTGAGTTTTCAAAGACCATACTGTGACCGATATTTAGACCTAAGCCCCTGAAGCTGATAACTGTCATGAAAGGACACTGTTCAGCCGCAGGAGAAAAAAAGGCAATTTTTTTAAGCTGCAGGTACCTTGGAAGGCTGGAGGGTGGCTTCCATCTGGATTTTTGCCTCTCCCATGATATAACAACGTGTTATTGAATATTTTCAAATTATAATCTGTAATAAATATATAGCTTTCTGTGTTTGATCGTTTTACTTTTTTGATTTGCATCTTATTAACCTAACTTTTCTTATAGGGTTTTAATGAGTGCAATTTTCTCAATTGTAGATGGCTTAAGGGTAAGAGGCACAATTGTTTCCCATTTATAAATCGGTGATGTATGCGTATGTTTTATCACAAATCCAATGAAATGCAAGATTGCAGCAGTGATACCGAATTGACTAATTCTGTGCTCTATAGCTTTTTCCTTATTGCTTCCATGTGTATAAGTTTCCATTAGAAACCTGCATGTTCTCATCCATGTAATGTGCACCGTTTGCATACAATTAAGACTTCGGCATCATTAACCCTGCGTTCCCTATTCCTAGAACATGTGGTGTACTTTGGGATTGTCTTCAGGGCACGGCTTCACTCTTTTTACAACCAGTCAGTGGTTTAAGAAGTGCTTTTTAATGATGGAAATAGAACTGCGGACCGTTTCAGGGGACAGTTGACCAATTGTGCTCTCCTTCCTCAGTAATTAGAGAAGTGTCATAGCAGTCAATTAGTGAAGCGGCCTAATAATGTGTTTAATACTCTGATCTCTCTCCCCCCAGGGCTTTGGAGACAGCGCTCATTATGGTGATCATTTGAGTGACAGTCGATTAGTGTCCCATGAAGGATTGTCACCAACACCTTTTATGAACTCAAGCATAATGGGTAAGTAGGTGATTCTCCCTTGCCTTCACCCCTCACACACCCGCTGGTAGCAGGCAGAGAAAACAATCCCCCAGTGCCTGGTGTGTGGACAGACAAAGTCACACATCTGGAGGTGGCAGCCCCCACAGCATCCGTGGACCACCCCAGTTATTTTATCCTCCTCTTTCTATCGTCTCCTTCCCTCACTCCCTTTCCCCAAGTGCTCCGTCTTCCTCTCTCCCTCTGTCTCTCCTCCTGTGGTGGCTGTCTTCAGAAGTTGACCCTCCCCCAGGGTTGGAGTCAGGCCATCACCACAGTTTTCCATCACAAAGGACTGTGTTCTAGCCATCAAAAAAGCCACCGGCACCTTCCAGTGGTGCACTGATGGTGGTAGTGGAGGATAGAAAGGGGGGGCTTAAAGAAGCAGATGTGCCAGTGACATATACAAACAGTCAGCCCCAGAAATTTCATTTAGGATTATGTAATATAATGCTTGAATGGCAGGTAATGTATAGGCAGGCTTTGTGTTTGGGTTTGGTAAATCGTGCGTATCCTCATTGTTGCCACTTTGATGTTGCAGCACCACCTCCATTTGTCTAACGCCTACCACTAAAGCGTGAATCTTCCAGAGTGAAAGCCTTCATTCTAAGGACCGCACTGATCCAATTCAGACTGTAAGGCTTTTGTAGATTTTCCATGCCGAATTCAGTGTTTTGGCTGGTTTTTGGCTAAACAATAAACTCACTGTCTCGTAGAATAGCATGAATATGACACAAAACTAATCTCCATCATGATCCCTTATTATGGATTTATATATTTTATCCAAAGAATGGGGGTTTATTACAATTTCTAAAGGTGATTTACACATTCAATGTGACAGATAATAGCAATTAAAAGCTATACGTTACCCAACTCGTTTGCCCCGTGTCATTGTGATGTGTTAGCACTTGACAGTTTAATGGGCGACTGAATCTCGGTTCATTGTGAAATTGCCCTGGAGACTGGTTGCCATGCAAGGTGGTTAGTTTACGGATGGGTGCTGGTGGGGTAGGCGACGGAGACTAAATGTTATCTTTGTTACAATTAATCACAGGAGGCTTTCAGGAGGCTCAGCTCCTCGCTGCTTTCCTGCTTTGCCTGTAATTATGCTTATAAGTAGCAGAATATGGAAATGATCTGCTGCAATGATGTGTCAGAGAATTAGATAATCTGATCGTATGACTAAATTGCATGTGCTTATCTGCGGCCAGGATTGCAAGATGAGCTTCCTCTTATCAAATTTAATTTCTACAGTAATTTTTGGGGGATTTACACGGAATTATGTAGTGTGTAGCTCAACCTTATTAAATCATCTTTGAGAGGTTATTTGTAACCAATGAAAGAGGTGAAACAAGCATGGCGAGGTGTAATGTAATTAAGACTCACAATGAATAGGCGTGTCATATCTGAGGGAAACCTTAACTGTCTGATTGGGAAAATGAGCCTTTATGTTATTATGTGTGCTCTCAGCACTGCAGTTTCAGGACAGAGCCATGCAAATCTAAATGGATTAAATAAATCCAAATCATAGCGCTCCCTTGTTTTCTTAAGGAAGAAAAATAAACATTGTGAAATGCTTTTCACACCTCATCGACGTTACTTCAAAATATGATGAACTAATATCCCATTGCCCTGCAATTCGGGCCACCGAGTACAGTCTATTTTCTAAGTACGGGCCTGTATGCTATTGTTCCAATGAGCTACACAAACATATTCCTCATTACAGTGTAGGTTGTTGTATTAGTTTAAGAATGGATATTGTTAAGGCTGATATGAGTGTTGATATTGTCTAAGTGCTCCTTGCTCCAGTGAGAGGCCTGCAGGTGGAGGGGGACAATGGGCAGTCCTGAGTCACTTCTTTTGTGTGTGCTCAGAGGAGCTAGACTCACAATGGCCAGGAAACCTCATTTGCTATGCTTTTGAAAAACATCCAAATCCGCTTTAGTATAGATAAGAAATCTTACCTCCTAAGACGTACTTAGACGAAAGAAACCCAGCAAGACATTGTCCTGGGTTTACTGTGTGCGTTTTTCTATCCTCCTTCTTTCAATAAACAGATAAACAAATATTAGTTTTACATTTCATTTCGTGGCTTTAGAGGGAGTATATAGGAGACGGTTGGTCCAGGCCTCGTTACACTATCACCATTTACATGATGTATGACATGTTGAAGCCAGCTCGGGGTTAATTTAGCTCAGTTATTGTGTATCATAAGGAAGTATGACATAGTGCTAGGCAGATGGCTAGCAATGGGACTTTAGTTGACATGATATTTTTACTAGGGGTATCACCGCCCTAATTAGGCCCCTAACTATCAACAATATCGGCTTATTTCAGGTCATCTTCAGTTCAAGTGTGGTGTTTTTATGACTACAGCTAAATAAGATGATAACAAAGGTAATAGCCAAAAGAATTGGGGTTGCTGCTGTGAATAGATGCATGTAACATGGTACTTAGCAATGGCCTATAACCACATGCATGTCCTCTTCCTGCCTTGTGGAATGGCCTGACCTTGGCTCTACCTAATGACTACAGTGTGAGGGTGGAAGCTGACAGGATTTTGGAGTTTTAATGAGTTGTTGCTGATGACTGAGACCAGGTTGATGGCACCATGCTCTCTGGAGGCCAGTTCCTGAACTCCCTGTGTCACTGCAAGTCAGGGGCCGACCGGTCTGTGCCGCACGTGGCTGACCCCCCCCCCCCCCCCCCCCCCCCCCCCCCACCACCACCACCACCAATACGTCATGCCTGGGCTGTCCAATCCTCTTACTGTCCCCACACACAAGGCTCAGAGAGGCCTCAGGAGGCTACCACGCGGTGCGTGCTCATGTGGATCCCTCTGACTCAACTACTGGTTGTCTGAATTACGAGGTGGTGATTAGCATCTTAGATAACACTACTTTCCATTTGTGTCTATTTAGAATACACCTATGTTTGGAAGGGAATTTAATTAGGCTTGCAAAGGGGTTAAACGTTTCTAGAACATTAGGAACCGTAATTTAGGAAATCTAGCCTCAACATTTGTAAAATTGTATAAAGTCAGTGTTGATGATTAAATTGACCAATGTGTAATGTTGATTTAGGAGCTAAAATAATGGGGGAAATGGAACCGAAATATAAGCTTTTCCGTTGAATTCCTCGATGATGTTTATGTGTGCTAATCAGCTTGACGTCTAACTGGTGGGAGCTGCTTGTGTTTAGAAACGAGACTGGGACTGGCCAGCTCCTTAGCAACCAATCCTTGCTGTTCATCCCTTACTGGTCTCCGTCCCTTACCCCGTCTTGGACTCGATGGCATTTCTGAACTAAACACAATGTACTCATTGTTTGGCTGATTAAGGCTAATGTGGCCGGTGGCTTAAATTTACTACAAAGGGCAACATTGCGTGATCTCCACAACGCTACACATGGATACACTTGGACGCTTTAGTGAAAACAGACTTTCAAAAAAACTGAGCATACAATGCAAAACTGTAATTAGGTCTGTTCAAAGTTGACATCAACACATGCACTCAAGTAGTTAGCATTCCTTCAAAACTATACATATGAACAAAATGATGTTGTAGAGTTTGTTTAAACCTGCACAGTCTGCATGACGTCACAGATGGAGCCTGTGCACATAAACACAGACCCAGCCTTGCATTTTCATGTTAATGGTTGTTAATTCCCATGAATTTACTGTTTTCACAAAGACAGTTTCCATCTCAGAAAATTCTTGGAACATTGCGTTCCCATCTAATGATATTATTGTAATCACGTGAAAGACCTTGAACCATTTGGTAATATTTCGGAATTACCATTTAAGGACTCACCATTTATTAGCGGTTCATCTGGCACTCTACTGTACAATGTACAGTACAGGGAGTTCCATATAAAAGCAGCATATACAACAACAACAGATAGAGTGCTGTGTTACTTTCAACCCCCAAATGCCATCCTGCCTTTCTGTGTTCTTTCTAGGGAGGAGGCTCTTGCATCATGCTGAATATGAGTCGTTGTTTGAGGCAATATTTAATAAGCTCTAATCCAGCTTTAGATTAAACAGAAATATGCAAACTGATAGGAAATCCTGCCACTTCAGCAGACGCTGTGTTTACCGGTCAAACGGATTATGATCATAAAGCGGAATTGGTTCAGTCTTTTGTTGATATTCAGGACAGTGCAGACAGTTGGCTAGTGAAAAAGCTTATTTATGGTATATCAAACAAATTAAATAAGCAAGTAAATAGATGATAGTGGAATTAATTAAATGTGTTAAACTGAATTATAGTTCTTTGTGTTCTTAGTACGTTGCGTCCCTGCAGACATTATTCGTTTATGTCTCACACTCGTTCTACTGTTAGTCTCCATAGAATCTTTCATCAAACCAAATGAACACTGTTGTTGTTTTTTTTCACCTGTTAGACTGCTCATGGATAGTGAAAATGTCCTGTATTCCCTGCAGTGAAAACATGGCAGGTTCTATTCATTGTACTGTGTGAGCGCTGCTGCAGAGGGTCAGAGACATGATGAGCAGTAGCTGGATCTGATTACTTGCAGTCTTCACTTGTTGTAGAAATGAGAGGAAACACAGAGGAGACAGCGGTGGATAACGAGCTGGTGCAATTAGTGCAATTAGCACAGAGGATAAGCTACAAATAAAAGAGACGCGTTGTATCCTAGTTTCAGGTTGTGTGATTAGAGAGGTGTGCATTTGTGTGAATAGCTTCTTGTTACTTTACGGTGTGTCTGTGTGTGTGTGTGTGTGTGTGTGTGTGTGTGTGTGTGTGTGTGTGGTCTTCGGGGATGGTGTTTCAAGAGGTTGGTGAAAAGTGCTTCATGATCTACAGTTTTGACTAAATAATTTAAAGTGTATTGACAGCTCGCTACAGCATTTAACCAGTGTGCTTCAACATCTGTCTCAACACGTGCATACAGTAGTTTCTCATTAGTCTAATAACAGCGCTGAGTTGCAACCAAACACTCACTTTTCATTGGTGTTCTCTATTTGCTGTGTGTAAATAGCAGCACCCATAAAAACCAATCAGATTATTAGTATCGTCATACAATCGTCCTGCCGTGCAATGCTCTGGAAACTTGCGTCGATGTGGGCTTAGTGTATTTCCTAAGCTTGTCTGAATGCCAGGTGCTTTTTTAGCTTGCTGAGTCAGCCGTGATCTCATAGGTGTGTTCTCGGGTTATTCAATAGTATCCCAGGGATTATGAACTGGCAGAAGAGACCTTTACCACTGATCTCATCACCCGGGCCGATTAAATCTATTAGGCGGTAGGTAAGTGGAAGCGCTAGGAGCCCAGTTCCTCAGAGAGCACCGCGTGTAGGTCTCTACAGCCCAGAGGCCAGCTCCCTTGTCTGCCCCTCAGGGAGCACTGAGCTCACCTTCTGCTCCCAATGGGGGGGCTGACTGGTACTGTATCCCATCTCAATCAGCCGGAGAAACACCTACTACACTGCTACAACAGGTCTGGCTGTTGTGTTAATGAGAGTTTTGTTGCACTTGAAAAGAAGCACGTAAAACCCTAAGTTGCTCCCTTCTCGACTGTTCAGATGATATACTTCAGACATTTATTTAATTTGAGATCCTTGGCACGATGTCTTAAAATGTTTTTGCCGATTGAACGATTGTGTTGTTTGTTGTGTTCATGGCACCAGGTACTTAGTCACCTAGACAGGCACGTGCACTATCAAGGAGTGTTGAGCACCGAGGCACACTGTAGCGCAGCGCTGCTCTGCCATTAGCATCCTGCTTTGCAGCTCGTAGTGCATGCTCTGCCATTTGTCTCTCTTCCTCTCTGCTCCCTAGGCTTTGTGCTAAATGAATTCTCCGTGCACAGAAGAATTGTTCTCATCTGTTTCTCGTCTCCTTTTGATGAAACCTAATGGGTTTCCAGGAAATGAAATGATGCGGTCGTTTAGTGACAATGCAAAGTGTGCCGTGCATTTTTGTAGCCTAAGGTTTTGTGCACGTGAGGGGCCTTGGCAGCGGCAAAATGTGTTCGCTCAGCCTCGGCTCTCTTTCAGCAGGGGAACAGAATCAATCTATCGCCGTGTCTTTGTAGTGTCTCTGTCTCTCCTTTCTGTTCTTAATTGTTCCTTAAGGCTTATCATGGAGAGCCAAATCCCACATCAAGCCGCCATCCCCAGCGTGTTCTTACCGGTGCAGGTGTTGGCGTGCCGGCGCTGTGCCCCGCGAGACAGCCTCCCCAGCCAGGGAGAGGCTGGGACTGTGGCCAGGTGTTGCTCAGGTGTTCACCAGGGTACCACTGTACTCTCGGTCACAGGGGTGGTTAAGGCTGCTCCTCCCCCAGCTGTCCCTCATACGCCTCCCCTCCACCCCGCCTCTTTCCCTCGTATTGGTGTCTCAGACAGTGCACAATATCTGCAGCCTCCTCCACAGTGTGGGAGGGGAAACGACTTTATGTCTGTGACTGTCGCGCACACGCACACACACGCACAAGACCAACACACAAGATCCACACACTCACACACAAATCACTCAAGCTACAAATCAACATCAACATGAGAATTCAAAGTGTTTCTTTTTATTACCCACTGTACAGAAACATAAATCTAGAGACAAGCTTTAAATTATACGAGGCCTTGCCCCTTCGAGGCACGCAGCTATTAGCTTGTTAACCTTTCTGTTCAAATGGCTTCTAATGACAGACTGATCCATTGATTATGTGGGGGATCACTATGGTCCTGATCAGCTGTATGTGTGAGGAGACTCAGAGTGGAGCAGGCAGAACAGAGGAGAGGAGGTGTGGTGTGGTGTGCTGTAGTCTAGTGGATGTAACTGGTCATTATGCAGAGCTGCAGGGTGCGCTTATCTGTTACTGTGCTCACTGGAGCGTGAAGAGCCCAAGACGAGCTGAAAGGGCACAAATCCCTTCCCTCCGTCCCTGCACACCCCGCGCCCCCCACCCCCCCGCCCCCCCGCCCACGTTCCCTATCTTCCCCATCCCCTCCCGCCCGCCCGCCCGCCCGCCCGCCCGCCCGCCCGGCCATCCCCTGCCCCGGCCAGCCCCTGCCCCCTGCCCTTCCCTCCAGGCCCTGGCTCCCAATCTGCTGCCTGCCAGGCGGCCTGTCCAGCTGCAGAGGATCAGCTGGGGGCTGGTCGGGCCTGTGGGGCTGCTTCTGGGTGACCGTCCAAGGTGTGCTGATGTCACCGGCCCCTGGGAGGCAGCTGCAGCAGGGGAGGGTTCCTAATTACAGGCCAGGGATCAGGGTTATCAGTAGTGGAGGAAGTGCCTTTTTAGAACATGGCTGTAATCAACCAACAATGCAAGTCAAGACCATAGCATGCCTCGGATAGATGGATAGGCCTGTGGGCTGAATAACATGGAATTCATCTCTGGTTTTACTTCATATACTTTATAAGTCAGGGGACATGTTGGCCTATTTCTTTACTTCTATCATACTGTCTTTTCTCTAGCATGTGTCTCCTGTTTCCCTTGGTGACACAGCCCACCCACTGCTCCAAAGCCCACACCTAATTTCGCACAAACATATTTCCATAGAAATCTCCGTAATGCTAAGTGGCACATCAAGAAGCAGGCGCAGGGCTTTACTCATGTGAGAGATGCATCTAGCAGGAGGGAGGATTTTCTGAACTGCGGTGAAGGTGTCTTGCTGTCTTGTGATGACAGAATCATTTAGCCCAATCCTTTTAAACACAACTCTAAAAGTACAGAACAGCAGCAGCACATCTAATAGTTAATTGGGAGCATCCATACTTCAACACGAGGTGCATGCAGTGCTCCCTTTCTTCTTTCTCTGTCTGTTATCCATTCTGTGTTCTCAGTCGCCCCCCCCCCCCTTTTTTTTTTTCTTTGTCAACTCCTGCTGATATTCTTTACCCCCCTTTCTATCCTCTTTTATCCCTTGTACTCTTTTTTTCTTACTCTACTGGCCCTCATTTTTATCTTCCCTCCCTCATTTCCCCCTTCTTATTTTACAATGCCCCCGTTTTCCTCTCCTTTCTCTCGTGGCTCTCTTTCTCCCTCTTGCTTCTGGTTGACAGCTAGTGCCAATAAAAATGTTATTGATTGTTTAACCAAAGCACAGGTTGACAGGGGCAATGAATCCTTCTGAAGGGATGTTGCCATAAGATGTGGGTAAGTCTATAGACACAACGCTTATGAGTCTGTGTCATCTCAGACGGCCCTGGAGGCTCCGCCCGCTGTACTGGGTGTCTGCTGGGAGGTGTCTGGCCAGGGCCTCCCTGTCTGCCGGGCGTTGAGCTCTCGCTGGTCCTTTAAACGCTGACATACAGTACTTAACCCGCACCGTATTCACAGCCTACGCTCCCTTGGTGTCTTACAGCTGTGTGTAGGAAGATGATTAAAACGCTGTGGCCTCCACTTTGATTGGGAAAAACGGAAGGACGATATGTTTTTTTTTTACAGGAAGTTGTATCATTTTGTTAGGCCTGCCGCTCAGACACGGCTGATGGGTCTTTCACGGGGAAACAGGAGGTTGCCACAGAGGTGATCTCGGCGCTCAGTCCAGAGGAGCTGTCATCCCTCGTGATCGGGTGGTGTGGCGCTCACACCGTCACGGCCGCTGTCCCCCTGCGTTTGCAGATGTTGTGCTGAGAGCGCGGCGCCCGGGCTACAGTTGTTTCTCCAGGGAGCCCCGGCATGAATAATTGACTCGGTCTCCATAACCCAGACTGACAGTGTGATTACACACCCATTCATACACTACGCAGCCTCTAGGCTGTTCTTCAGCCCAGAGTGAGAAGACGGGAGTCCTTGTTGAGATGACTTGAGCTACTGGAATTGACAGCTTGCTCCCCGGCGCTACCCACCCCCCACCTGTCAGCCTGAGCTTTTGACAGGCAGAGCCATGCAGGTGCCCCTTCTTATCCCCTGCACACACACAGACCCTGCACACCTGGCTGAGGGTACCTCAGGTGGCGCATGCATTGCCTCAGCCCCCCCCCCCCCCCCCCACAATATTCACCCTCCTATCCAATTCTGCGAGAGAGAGATGAATCTGAGAGATGAATCAATATAATCAGGTTAGTTTTCACTAGAAACTCGTCCCAGGAGCCACGCAGCCCAATCCCCTCTCCCAGGATGCATAGGGAATCCACAGACTCATCATCCTGTGTAATATAATCCAAGCTTCAGGCTTTGGCAAACAGCATAGACACACACATCCCCTGAGCACACGCACGCATACGCACGCACACACACACACACCCACACACACACACACACACACACACACACACACACACACACACACACACACACACACACACACACACACACACACACACACACACACAAATTCCCCCTACTTTGTCCCTGTTCACCCATATTAAATCTTTTATTACACATACAATATATTATTTTATTCATTGCTGCCATATCTAGCTGCAGGCAGTGTGGCTTAATGAGATAGTAATCTTATGTTCAGCAGGTCACGATATTTTAGAGATCACAGTCCTTACTTTGGTTTTTGGCAGTACCACCACTCACCTCACACAAAAAATACTTTCAATTTCAATTGTTTATTAACCTTTCTTCTGTACATTCAATGGTTATTTTATTAGCTTTTAAAAATACAAATACGTTCTTCTGGAGCTTTCCCAAGCTCTTTGGGGAACTTGAACAAATCCAAAGTGCTGTGCCTGCATGAAATGACATACAAACTGTGCCACAACTGACCCGTGATTAAATTACAGCCTTCACTGTGTGTGCTGGCTGAGCCTCTGTCAGAAGCACCACCCCTTCCCGCATTCAAGCCAAGCTGAGCCTGTCCCTCTCTCCCCTTGTTCTCCTCTTCTTTCCCCACCTCCCTATCTCTTTTCTCCCCCTCCTCCTCGCCCCCAAACTCCATTTCCCAGCCCCTTTAAGTCCCACCACTAACCCCCCTTCCTCTGCTGCCAAGGAGATGGAGGTGGGGAATTAAATGCTTAGTCAACTCGGAGAATATAAACTGAGCTCTCTTAAACGCCCACCCTACGTTTTAGCCACACAAACAAAGCCTGCTAGCCCTAAACACTAACCATGGAGAGAAAACACCCATTTGGACAGTATTGGGCCATCCTTTTCATGAGACTGTTCAGTGCTGGTTTTGGTGTAAGGCAATATGCCCACAGAGTTTGGAGAAGGATCAAGATTCCAGACCAGTGCCTCCCTCTCTCCTTCCTCGCCCTTCATCTCAGCTCTCTGATGTCTCATTGTCTAACAGTTGCCTGGCATCTAAAACCAGCCATCGACACTTCCTTTGATGTGGCGCACATCGACTGTACCATCCAGGGAACGCATGAACCCCCCCCCCCCCCTTTCAATTTCCGTGGCTTGTTAAATGTATTCTTGTTTTTCCCCTGATGCTCGTCCTTAGTCCTGATACGGCCAGCTCTCATGTACTGTAGCCACGTGGGTACATGTGTGCGGTCTCCATGGCGGTCTCCACACCAGTGTGTTGGCGTCGAGGCACTGGGCGAGGTTATTAGATAGCTCATTGGCCTCCTCTGCCATGAGAGTAGAGGTGTGATTATGAAGTCATCAGCCATGAACCAGTGGGGCTCTGGAGGAGAAGCCCCCCCCCCCCCCCCCCCTCTGGTCGGCAGCTCCTCAGGGTGCCATTGATTGGTGACCATGTGTTTGGGCCCGATAGACTGTGAAATGGTGTGTTGCAGCGCGGCTGTGTCGCACCTGCGTCCCACCAAGGTGATTGATTGGTTTGGTCATGTGGAATGTTCCCATCTGGTCTGCAGTAATGCATTTTTTCCCCTCATCTGTGAATAGCAAGCACTGGCTGGAGGATAGTTAGGCTTGGAAAACGGCAGAGGCCAAACGAACCCCCCCCCCCCCTCTCTACCCCTCCCTTTTCTCCACACCCCTTTTACCAAGGCAGAAAAAAATCAAATAGACGGGAGCCCCAGTACCTGATTATCCTGGTGGGGGAGGAGATTTGGGATAAATACAATCAGGAAATCCACACCTCTTCTCTCATGCCCAGGGACAGACCGTTGGGGAGAAGCCCTCTTTCTTTTGAGCCAGTCAGAGCTAGTCGCGGGGATGGCAGGGCAGCATTTTGAAAGACATACTTCAAGGCTAAAGGATGTGTATGATAATGAAGGTCGTCTTTGATCCAGCTGAATATTTAGAGTCCTTGTCATGATTGGAAACCATTTCATGCTCCCTTTTCTAAACTTGAGAGAGATGGAAGAAGCCTTTCTTGGCGGTTAGATTGAGCCTTTCCATTGTGCAGGGAGGGCATGACTCACCTTACAAAGTGTGCTCCGTTCTCTTCTTAAGTTGCTTCCCGTTTGATTAGGATTGCTCCTAATCCTGGCCTCTCTTTTAATTGATCTATTCATTCCACCTAATGACTAATTACATATCAGAGCGCATCAGCGGAGGCATTCATCATCGTAGAATGTAATAATCAATGACATTTCAACAAAGGAAAAAATAAATATGCAAATAAGAACTCATTAACATTTGCGCTAGCTGTTTGAATAATGCCGCTGCTGACAAGGCTGTAATTAACAGAAATTGATGCTGAGCCCAGGGTGGCACAGAGAGAGAGAGAGAGAGAGAGACGTGTTTTCCCCAGTGCTTTGTTGCTGGTCCAGTGTGGGTATAGCTCCTCCTGGTATCTGGGCCTGCCCCTGACTATCCCAGACAGAGAAGGAGAGGGCTGGGTACATCCCCTCTCTACCCTCCCTCCCTGACCTAACCTCCACCCCAAAGCCGGCGCACGACTGCACCAGCTTTTATTTACCATCAAGCACAACCTGTCGGAAACATCAGAAGGCTGCAACAGGATGGATGTACACAAACACTTGAGAGAAACGAAACAAAAGGGTGCATTTGAAAAGCCTGGGAAACCAGTGAGTGGGTGTGCTTGCTTTGTTCTTCGTTGTGATGTTTCGCTAGCCTGCCTGCCAGCCAGTAGATTGTGTGTTTTGGCCTCTGAGCATGCCCAATCCTAGTGCATTTTGTCAGCTTTTCCAGAGACACCAAACATTTTCACTACAGGGTTAGTATAGAATTTCATGGTGGTAGTTGAGCTGGCTGGTAAATGGCCTAACTCAATTCCCTCTGTGTGCTTTCACACTGCAAGGTCCTTCAAGTTCAGCCGTCTCACTCTTCCTGCTGGCCTTCCTGTTTTGACCATGGATATGAACAGAGGAGGCAGCAAACACAATGAAGCTGTTCATGTCAGGTTTGGAGACGTGTGGTGGTGAACTTACACAAACGGTTAGCACACCTACATATCAGAACCTTCTAGGTCAATGGTTTGAATATGTCTCTCACAGTGTTATTTTCCCATTACTGGGCACTAAAAGTGCTGATAGTAACAAGTTGAAGGCATTTCCTTTATTGCGTTTGGTAGCCTTGCCATATGGCCTAACATGCAACATTAACTTGACAGGGATAATGGATTGCTCTGGGGTGTTCCTACAGTCTTAACACGGGGACTGGAGCATGGCTCCTCTCTCTCTCTCTCTCTCTCTCTCTCTCTCTCTCTCTCTACCTCCCTCCCTCTCCCTCTCCCACTTTCCCCTTCTCACGCACATACGTAGCCTGGGCAAACAGCAGGAGGAGTCGGTGGAACAGCCTATATGTTCATTTGGCCCAGCTATTACCCTCGATTTCCTCATCCTGTGTTGTTTTGTTTGGTCATAGCCTTCCTTCGAGCATGGTCTCTGGGTGGAAAAACAAGGAGGCCCTCGGAATGCGTCGGAGAGAGGCAGCGGAGCGGGCTCGCTAATTGGCTGTTTTTGTGGCTGGGGTTTTGAATTGATCCCTGGAGATGCTTAGATCACTACCTCTTGCAGTTTGAACAACAAGAGGCGCGGCACAGCCCAGCGCTCCGCTCTGGCACTACGATCAATAGGGAGACATCCTGTGAGTGACTCCCCACAAGCTGCCTTTCTAATTCAGCGGGATTTCAATATTTAATACCAGAGGTTCTATTTTTAAAACACCACTCACACCTTTGCCCAACGTGTAGGGGATTAAGATTGCATTGGAATGGGAAGTAGGTGGAAAACAGTGTCGAGACTTTCGACACTCCTGTTTGACTTCATTTAGCTCCATTTCCCGTGGATGCTAACTTATCACCTTGCTCTTTTACAGAACTTACAATTTGAAGTTATTCAGTGAACAAAATGCAACGGGTAGAGATCATAACCATAATCATCATATTTGTATTCAAATGCACCCTACGGTATGATTTAACATTTACATTTGGCGGTGGCTGTGTGACAAAATTGAAGGACGTTTTTTTTTTCTTTTACCCCCGCTAAGATTGATTTTCACTGGGAGGTGCCGTTGTCACTGATATTGATTTGCCAAAGAGACGCTGATATCCAAGGTGACGATCCCCTGCGGACTTCATTTATATTTAGATCACTGGCAGCCATGGCTGTAATTAAACAGGCTTATTCCTGTTAGTATTTTGCATGATGTGTCTGGGGAATTGAGTGGGTGCTGTCCTGACTGCGTGGACATGTGTGTCTACACCTGGACAGCTCGGCTGCCTTCCTCCTAGGCAGGATGATGAATTCATTTGACGCCCCATCCATCAAGACACTCGGGAAGTAGGGATACAACAGCGAAATAAAGGAACAGGAAATGCAAACTGTCAGCGACAAGAATCTCACAATGAAACAGTTGAAAAATGTGCCGTTCTGTAGCCTTACTGCACCTGCTCAGAACACATCTAGTATTAGTGATGCTAGGGTTAGTACCTGCATGCTAAGGAGGCTAATAAACAGACATGGCTGATGCTATGTGGCAGGCTTGCTGCGACTCCTCCAATGAAAGATGTCCTTTATAGGGATGGATTTAGTTGCTCTCTCAGTCACAACAGGACTTTTATTTATGAGGTTTTGTTTGAAACGTCAGTGATTTATAATAGAGAATTAAGATTGTATATTTTTGGGTTATTCTCCGGCCCTGTAGGTAAAGGTTATTACAGGGACCATTTCTCATCATATTGAGTAATGTCTGCCTCAGATAGAGCAGAGCATGTGTTTGCATTCTAATTATTGTTTCTCGACTTTTGAAGAGAAATATTATCTGTGTGTGTGTGTGGGGCAACGTTCACTTCAGACTAAACCTGTACTTACTTTTGGCACAAGCACACAGCCTAATTTCTCCCCTTATACTCTGGATTTAATTTCTGCTGTGTTAAAATTATCTCAAATCCCAATACTATTCAAGACTCAAACAAAGCAACGTTGTAGGTCCTTTGTCAAAAGTATTTGAGAAAACTTTCCAAATGGCTGAGTTAGCATTTCCAATAGCAGCAGCAGCAGAAGTGCCCTCTACTACTATCAAAGCTCCCTTCAGCCTCAGGGATCTAAGATACTCTCTCTCTCTCTCTCTCTCTCTCTCTCTCTCTCTCTCTCTCTCTCTCTCTCTCTCTCTCTCTCTCTCTCTCCTATGTCTGGTACTGAGGCTTAGTCCCACACATCATATTCCACACTTCACACGGCTCTTAAAGTGCTATGATCTGGGCCCATTAATCAGACGCCATCCAGAGTGCTTCTATAATGTATGATGTGTCCTATTAGAGAGGGGAAGTGGCTGCTGGTGGCCTCTAGAGGGACGGCAGGGCCAGCCCGGGTTATTGATCAAAGCGCCCCTCTGCCTGTCACTCCCACAGCACAGCCTGGAGGGGCACAGATAGAGGAGATTAGATAAAACTAAGGGGCTAGCAGGTCTACTGGATCAGCAGCAGGCCAGGCCAGGCGAAGCAGGGACCAGTGACCTCTACATGGGATCCTGAAGTTCATCTGTAGCCGCACTCAGACTAAGGCCCTCCCCCTCCACTGCAACCCCCCCCCCCCCCCCCCCCCCCGCCCTGTTCCTGCCTTTCCTCCCATCCGAGTGACTCATTTGGCTCATGGTGAAGAGGAGGGGGAGTCGGGGTGAGGAGGGGTGTAAGAACGAGGGGTGGGGGTTAGGGTGGTGGGGAACAGTGGGCTCACAGCTGCGCTAGCTGGCATCGCTTCCTCAAACATCAGTGTCTCAGCCAGCAGCCTGCTTGGCACAGCCGCGGGCCAGCAACACTTAAACAAATCCTAAATGCAATGGCTCAGGCGGTCTTACATTGTTGACTTTTGACATTCCAGCAGAATCTTTCCCCTTTTTTGATGCATTCGCTAAATTGTCTAGATCCCTGTGTGTTATGAACCAGACCTTATTACTTTTGCTTATTTGCATTTTGTGTGATATTCAGCCCCTATGGATATCTCTGTCATTTATGGCAGCGCTCTCGTTTCTGACTCTCCTCATATCCCCCATGTCTCTTAGATTTCCCTTCTCCGTTGAAATACAGTCAAATACAGAAGTACATTCTGTTCTTTGTCTTGAAAATAACATATTTGACATTTAACATTTATGGTAACTTTTTAAATATTTGATTACCAATTTACTAATGTTGTAAATACATATATGTGTGTATATATATATATATATATATATATATATATATATATATATATATATACCGTATATATATATAAAATTACAACAAAAATAAATCAGTTCTGAGGTGTACACTTTATTAGGCCACTGTGAATATAGCAAATATGTGTGCAGCGTGAACCAGGTCTGAAACAGGAACAGAAACAGGTCTGTGTTTATTGTCATCAGCCTGTCTGTGGACTGTGAACATGTTGCTGTAGTAAGCAGTGGTGTGCCTCTAAGTGCACTGACTTGACGGGAACATCTCTTTGTTTACCATGGCCGCCCTCTTACAGTTGTGTGATCATGCGTGGCAGCCCGCTAAACAGTTAAATGCCTGTTTACCCGTTGTGTTCCTTGGGGACCTTCTCCTCTCGGCTCCTCTGTTGATTGTGCTGCGGTCCCCGGGCGTTTTACAACGCTTGGCTTGGCCGGGTCGTGCTCCAGAGGTCCAGGGGTGAGCCGCCGCCACAGTGCGCGGCCCGCCTCGCTCCCTCTCCCGTAGGGCCAGCACGAGAGGCTACGTTCACCAGGGGTGCCTCTCTGCTCGGATGAGGATCGAAACAACAACACTGCCCATCAATTATTCAGCGTGGACAGAGTGTGTGTTGTAACAAAACACATGCTGGCAATGAATATTTCACTATTGGACACCGCCGTGGCTTCAGACAGGGAGAGAGTGTGAGGGGATGACAGTATGTAGGCCAAACCACACTGAGGGACAGCGCAGGAAGTGCAGCAGCACATCTAAGTGTTCCGTCAACACAAAGCAGGTGTTCGATCCCCCTGCGGTAGCACAGGGGCTGCAGTAGTTAAGCCACAACCAGATACGTCTTCCCTCTGCAAGAGAGGTAACCTAGAAAGGTTATATCACATGAGTTGTGTTGGCACCACAAAGGAAAGCGGCTGTGTCAGTTAAACCACCTTGCAGTACCTGACAGCAGCCCCTCCGTCTCCCGAGACGCTGTGTACAGATGCAGGAGGGCCGTGCCCCGCGGCGCTGCTCGGCTGCAGGGGAATTCTCTTACATGGGGCTCGCGCTCGCCTGTGCCTGTGGGTACGAGGCTGAGATCAGTCACTGTATAACAGAATATCCAGGCTAGGCAAGTTTTTAACTCGCTAAAATATTTACCTTTTCCCCCGAGTAAACATAATTTAGTTTCAGTGCTTGGAATGTTTGGACGGCTGACAAAAATAATGTATGATGTCGTGGAAGTTGTTTATCATTTTCTCGTATCCACTTTCTGGTTTTGTTGTTTTTATGCGGGGCTAAAACTGCTGAGTTTAGATATTGCAAAGAGTATGATTCATGTGTGTTGTGCTTTGCCTGTTCTCCTGACGGCTGCGTGGAGGAGCGGCTCCTGCAAGCGGAGAGCAGACGTCTGACACTGATGGAGAGAATGTCGGATTCCACGACTGGATTCTGATAGCGTGGTTTAGGAATTAGGATTAGTGGTTTGTGCTTTGCTAACCCCTACCCTCTGTTTCATCATAGAGCAGTATAGCTTCATGGTGAGATGCTTTTGACGATGTAGCTGTGCAAGCTTACAAAACGTTCTGCGTCGTATGAAAGCAATTTTTGTTTATTTTTGTAATGGTATCAATATGTGATTTCCATGTTTGTGCCCACCACATATGAATGATAAATGCGGAGTGTCTATTCAATCGCAAGTACAGTATGTGTAAGATAATTGGTATAACAAACTCATCGTCCATATTGGGTTATTGAATATTGCACACAGTATGTGACAATACTCTTACACTTGGCTGTACTTTTTATCATAACACCGTGTGGAATTGATAGGCCATGTGGAACATATTCCATCAGTTTAACACAATCCTTTCTTTGTGTTCTTAGGTAAATCACCACGGTCTCAATTTCCTGCCTATGGGAGGACTCCTAACGTGTCAGGCACCCAGGTGAGTGCTGCTATCAACCGTCAATATGAAGTCTTTCAAATCAGCTGTACATGTTGATTGGAGCATTTTTGTTTGCATATCCTGCATCCTTGCATATGTCTTTTTGATACCATTCAATTGATGGACGACATTCCCAGCCAGTCAAAGATGGTATTCTACAGGTTGTACAGTGTTGTCTAATTTGAGGGGGTAAAGGGGATGTTTATGGACAGAAGCAACGATGCAGTGGTTTACGGCGTGTGAGAGAGAAGGCTCCTGAGAGTTGTCTGTGCAGGAGATAGTGAGTGAGTGGCTAGGGTGAGGCGTGCGCGGGTCTGCCTCTCCGTGCCCCGGGCCGCGCAGCGAGGCCAGCCCCACACCAGAGAGCCACACCACTGTCAGCACCTCCATTAGGCCAGGGTCACTGAGCACAGCCCAGCTCCCCTCTCCACACAGATGTTCCACACAAAGGCTCGATTGTGTGACAAAACCACGGCTCTCCCTCTCGCTCGGCCTGACGTCATTAAGTCAATAGGGAGAGCTATTCTGTTGGTTTTCTCTCTTCACTTTTCTCTCCCTCTGTCACTTACAGTCCCCCTCCCCCCTCTTTCCTCTCTCTTTGGACTCATTCCATACTGCCGATGTTCTCTCCGTGTCCCTCTCCTACTCTCAGTCTGGGAAACCTGTCAGAGAACTTTCTCAGAAAATAGCCTTCCATTAACGTTTTGCCTTCATCCTATTCTCTGTGCCTGGACCCAGTGGAGCTGTTTACAGTCCATTCCCCCTACAGTTAATGATATTGGGTTTGAGGTTTGCGTGCAGAGCCTGGAGCCTTTAAAGATTAGGAATGAGGGCCGTGGTTTAAATATGTCTTTAGTGAATAAAGCTACCTTGTTGGGCTTAACCCCGAGGTCAATGAGGCTCTGACCTCATTGTTCCGCTTGCTAACCCACACCCGCTACCTCGAGCTAATCAGGGGCCAGATAAATACCCGGCTCTGCTGGCCTTCCACTGTGAAAACGACTAATCTCTAAAGTCACTGGTTACCGGCTCTCCTGGGATCCACCAGGCGGTGCTCCCACAGTGACCGAGGGCTCCGTGTTTACAGCAGACAGACAGAGTCAAAACATAGCTACTAGACCTTGTTTGCTCATTCATAAAAGAGCTTTTCGAGAGGAAAAGCCAGTTCAGACATTTTGTGTGGGAACTGGGGAATTTGCAGGCTTGCAGCTGCTGTGATCTGAGGTTGGCAGAGACTCTGTTTGTCTGGCTGTGGAAGAAAAACAGGAAGGCGAAAAAAAAGTCACCTCGGTCCACTGAAAACGGAGGAAGAATTTAGAAAAGGAATTAGCTGAATTAATATTTCATGAACCCTGTGGTGAATATCAACAGGGCTCCACTTTTAAATCTCACTTTGGAGAAGAAAGCGTGCATCCGCTAAGCGTCACAGGTGGAAAGATTATCTGGCATTGTTTATGTGTTTAATGAGCAGCCAAAAACTCACGCCAGCCTCATAACCCATGCATGTCTGCTGGATATTTCCTCATCTATCCCGCTAACCCAATAAGAGGTCACATTTGTGTTTCTTTTCTCAGAGGAACAGGAATGAAAATTCAAAATCCACAAACAATACATCAACAGCTTGTCGTTTTGGAGAATCTTGTAATTGCTGCACATCTCTCCCGAACGGCCCATCCGTTATGGGCTTGTCATCAGGCCTAGACAATTTGCCTTGCGTATTATTGTATCCTTTGAACTTGATGTAGAACTCCCCATGTCTTATTGGGTTAGATATTCAGAGTGCTGCAGCCAGCTGTGGCCTCTTTTTCTACTTTGTGGAGAGCTTGTCTTCTAACGCGCTAGATACAGTAACCTGCTCTCTTCGTTTTACATAAGGGTTTGTTCTGTATTCACATGATTTTACTAGCCTATACTTGCACCCAGTGTCCTTTGGAGCTGTGTTCTTCCTCTGATTGCCTTGATTACCATAGCAGATTTCATGCACCTCCCCCAGCATGACAGAAAGAGACCTGCCGAGGTGTATGTGGCCATGTTGAGGATGCTCTGTGGTCCCCAGTGGGATACGGTAATGAAGAAGGCTGAGGTGGGCTGTGGAGGACACAGAGGGAGGGAGGGAGGGGCTGGCAGCTTGCCTGGTTGCCGTGACAGCGCTGTGTTGGGCAGGTAGCCCCTGCACCTCCTGCGAGACGGATTAGCCTGATTAATGTGACAGGATGCAGTTGACAGATGACTGCTATTATCTCCTCCAATCTGCCTGACATTTCACTGTGCTCAACGCTCATTCAAATGTGAAGAGGCTTGGGAAGAAAGCCCTGTGATTTGCAGTGAATCGTGACATCATATAGTCCTCGGTTGGATATTGGGATTGAGTTAGATGATGGAGTGTTCAGTGTTGTCAGTCAAGTGGATGTCTTGTCTAAACTGTTTGAGGATGGCAGAGAGAGCCTATTCCCACACTGCTCATCGCACACTTAGCGAAATTCTACCAGGCATTGGCTCCGAACTCAATTACATTTAGTTGTCTATTGGCCTTGTCTCAGTGTTATTTTTACTATATGAATACAACGTTGAAAGGTTTTAAGTTATTGAAACCCCCCTTTCCTGTAAATAATATGATTCTCTTGATTTTAAATCTTAGCCTAGTAATCTTTTTCTTATACTGGAGTAGATGTTAATAGGAGTTTCATCTGACCTTGGTTTCTTAATCTGAAAATAAGAAGCCCAAGGTGACATGGCTTTGAGGGTTTCATATCCTTGAACAAAGACAGCAGCAGTGGAAGAGACAGTGTTGTTCCGTGTCAATGTCAATGCTGTGGCCTCAGTGACAGGTTGTCACTCCACACAGCCCCACCCCCATATTTCTCCTGAAGTAAGTCTGTGGCAAAGCTGATATTCACACGACTTGATGGCCATCATTCCAATCTATTGAACTTAGGATCTCCTGTATTTTTAGCAGACCCCCCGCCTCTCCTCCAAATAGAGTGTTCGGGAATTAGACACGCAGCCTTTTTATGTCATCCAATATTTTTATGAGGTGATGTGTGCTTGCTGTTCTAAGGGCTCTTTATATTTCTGGGTTGGTGAGAAAGGTCAAAGCTGTGGGTAAGGACCTCTGCTGGTGGAGCTGGTCATGCATTGCTATGTCAGTCCACGTGGTGTTCCTGGGGTCGAACGAGGCGAGCGGTGGAGAGGGCTCCAGCTTGGCTGCCGGCGCCACAAACTCCATGCAGACGCACTCCCCCACCTCGCGCCCCGCCCCCCGTAGCTCCAGCTGATTTACCTAATTGGACCAGGCCCTTAATTGGCCTCTTAACCCAGTTTGCCGGAGGCGTCGCGTACGAGTGGATACTGAGAGTGGCTCTCTCCCTGAGGCCGTCTCCCTGAGTCAGCTGACAGGCGGAGGAAGCGGGGGGCCGTGTCCCGGGCGGTTCTTTTATCTGTAATCTTGGCCCATCATGGGGGGTGGGGGGGGTTGGGAACAGCTCCCTGTCGTCCGACACCCCTGTCCTCCGTCCACTAATTGGATAGGTGTGCTGGAGATCAGACACGGGAGCAGAGGGCTGGTGGCCTAGTGGCTCGCAGGCCTGCCCACTGGACATTTTGTACTTTTAAGCCTGTGTGTGTGTGTGGGTGGGTGTGTGTGTGTGGGTGTGGGTGTGGGTGTGGGTGTGGGTGTGTGTGTGGGTGTGTGTGTGGGTGTGGGTGTGGGTGTGTGTGTGTGTGTTTGCAAGCGCACATTACTTTGTGGAGAAGCCGTCAACCCCTGAGATCAGACAGATGGTTTAATGAGCCTTGAGCCAGCAACCCCTCTCCTCCTGTCCCCCCCTCCCCTCAAAGAGCTGCTCCTGTGAGGCAGGACGTGTCCCTCGCTGGGCCTGAAAATGCCCTCGGGCTGCGATGGTTGCTGATCAATACTGCTCCACTGCAGGCTGGAGGAGAGGTAAATCACTAGGTCAGACTGATTGGATCGATCTCTCCTCAGGCTTCACCAGCGCTGCTAACCGCTCTGCCCCCAGGAGCACACTCTGTGTGTGTGTGTGTGTGTTCTCCGCATTTGTGCGTGTGTGTGTGTGTGTGTGTGTGTGTGTGTGTGTGTGTGTGTGTGTGTGTGTGTGTGTGTGTGTGTGTGTGTGCGTGTGTGCGTGTGTGTGTGTGTGAACAAGAAATTACTATTGAACTATGTATCTTGCGATTCGATTTCTGTATGTTGATGGACCAGAACAATGTTTCGCCATGGTAATCGAAGGGAGCCTTTTCTTCCCAGCGGTCTCAGAGAACTGTCCATTTGCTCATCCATCATCTCACCTCATGGCCTCCACAAGCTAATCTCTATTTATATTACTTTGTTACTGGGCGGACATGAACGAATGAATGGAGGTGTCTGGGCTCATCTGGATACGGGAATAGAGAAGACACTGTTCCTTCCCATTAAACAGTCATGTCTTTGTCTCTGGGATAATGTTGGGAGTTATGGGAACACTGGAGCAGCACGGTGGCTCCGTCTTCCCGCCGGGGCCCGTTTCCACTAGGCTGCTCAGTGGATTGATTAATGGCGGCTAACAGGTCATTAGGGGGGAAGCCTGATTCAAGTGCCTCGCTGATACAACTAGACAGGACACGAGATCACGGGCTGTCTGTATGAGATCACAGCGAGCCCTCACGCACGCACGCACACGTGATAACACACACACACACACACACACACACACACATCTCTGTCACACACACTCTGTCGCCTGCTGTTCCCTGACTCACTGAAGCCTCTGTGTCGGTGCGTTTCTCCCTGCAGTCCGGGCAGCGGGCGGAGGCGGGGCTGGCCAGTGCCGGGCCGGTGGCCACGCCGGGGAAGTCTCCCGGGCCGTTCTACGCCTTCGCCGGGGCCAACCCCAGGAGACGCTCCCTCCAGGAACCGGCTCCCAGCGGTCAGTCTCTAACCCACACAACACCTTCTGTAGCGCACTGCCACTCTGAATTACCCTCGGCAGTAGCACTAGATTTCACCCAACGTCCGTCCAGTTGAATTGAAGAGGCACGCAGTGTTTTGTGAATGGTGACTGTAGGTGTGTGTGAATCATGATTAGCTACTCGCTGTGCTGCTTAGAGGTGGGTTCTCGGTGCTCAAAGCCAGAGCTCTTGTTTAACTTGAAGTGACCTTGTTCGTGAGAGGCCATTGATCTGTTTTAATTTCCTCCCGAACAAGGCTGTCAAAGTCTCTTGGCTTTCGATAAACAATTGACTTTGGTTCAGCTAGTTTCAGAGTCTGTTGTAACACTCCTAATTGATTCTAACCACATTTAATAAAACATTTTTTGATTTTATGCTAGGGTTTGTAAAAAAAGGTGTAGTTTGGTGTGCCTGCAGGTTCTTCATGCTGATGAGTGAATGAGCTGCTGTGTTTCCCGCTCACAAAGGCCTCGTTCTATTGCCTGAATCCTGCTTTATCTTTCCACAGATCCTGCACAAACAAAGAAAGTTCGCAAGGTCCCTCCTGGCCTGCCTTCATCTGTGAGTGGAAGATCATTTCATCTGCCTTCTCTGTCTCTCATATATAAATAGATCTCTGTGCGAGCTTAACCAAATACACACACACACGCGCACACACGCACAAACACACACAGAAAAGACAAAGGGAGCTGTTGACATCATTGTCACACGAACCTAGCTGGGACTGCACTTGTTTTTCCGGGCTGTTCAAAGACGTCCTCTGCAGTGGCACCATCGGTGCCTAGTTGGTGTGTAAGTGAGCCCCCACAGCCTTAGTTGCTTTGTGTGTGAGTATTTTTTTATGTGTGTGTGTGTGTGTGTGTGTGTGTGCGTGTGTGTGTGTGTGTCTGTCTCTGTGTGTGTGCGCACGTACACATTGGGGGTGATTGATTTTTGGGGACTGCCCTGTCACAGCATGGCCTCCTCCTCTGGCCTCCTGGGAGAGGAGGCGCGGGGAGCAGAGCTGTCAGAGCGGATCCCGGCTCCTGCTCTTTTGATGTTTAATTAGTCATTATGTCGCTGAACAGGAGGACAGACAGAGATTAATAGCACAGAATGGTAGACATTTCCATGGCTAATAATCCCGGCGGAGCAGGAGACATTAAGGATGCAGGGGAAGTGGAGGGCTCAGCTTGGCTCCGCCCCGGCCTGGTTAATATGCATAAATCACTAAGTCACATGTTCATTGTGAGCCTCCCGGTGGGCTCCTAAAGCCTCCATTAAGCCTCGCCTTAACTTCTCCACTACCGCTAGCAGTCAACACCTTCTCTTTTTTTGATAGAAAAGAAGCAACTGGTTTGCGGAGATCCACCTATTGTTTAGTTTGGGCCGCCTACTTTTTTCCGAGCGTGGAAGGATTGTTCTTCGGAGAACAAAAACGGGGGGCCTTTGATGAGGGCGGCCTCGGAGACCGGATTTGCGTTGGGGAGCCGCGATAATCGCGAGTTCCGATGCCTTTGCGGTGAAATCAAATATGGGGCAGGCCGCATGACACAAAAAGGCTGCGATGTGTTTTGTCTCTGAATTTGTGTTTGAATACCAGTTTGTCGGGGATAGAGAGGGGAGACGAGCTGTCTCAGGCAGCATGGGAAACGTGTGCTGCCTTCTCCTCCTTCTTAAGTAAGTGAAGTATAGGGGGCCTGATGCCAAACACAGGGAGGGAGGCAAAGAAAGATTGGTGCCTTGCGGGGCACATCTCTTTGTTGTGCAAATGGACGTGCCGCTCTTATTTGCCAGTACTTAACACATGGGCGCAGGTGCACTTGCGTGACTCATAACAGTACAATCAAAGCAGTACAAACCTTTATGGAGGAAAAGCATGGGGCACAGCCCAGGATAAAATACAGCCTCTTCTTGTCACTCGGCACCACTCTGGAGAAGACAAGGGCTGGGCCTGGGAGGAATTAGCTAGTCTGTGATCCTGCTGAAAGACAGCAATAAAGTCCCGGTTTGTATTGAGGCGCACGGCTGCGTATCTCTTCCTACCTGGTCTCGGGGAGAAGAAAACACTGAAGCAGCACTCGATAGTTGGCACGTGGGAAGCCGTTTGTGTGGGTGGCTGTCTGGTGGCTTTCAAGAGGTGTAGGGAATCTATGGGCGGTGGTGAAAAGCTGCTGAGAGTGTCGAGAAACTATCGTCTTGGGCGAGTTGGGTTTCGGTGGAGACGTTAACAGCGTATTCTGTCTGTCTTGAAGTGAAGCGTGTAGTCTGTATTGTATATTGCGTGGTGCTGGCGGGTGGAGGCAGCGGAGCTGTTAGTGGTGGTGGTGGTGGTGGTGAGAGGTTTGGCGGCGCACCTGGAACAGAGAGCAGCCGGGGGGTTGCTAGGGGCAGCTGTGTGAAGAGCCTGCAAGCGTACCTGTACAGCAGGAATACAGCTGCACACATGCACACAAACACAACACACACACATACACACACACACACACACACACACACACACGCACACACTCGCACACACACACACACACACACACACACACACACCGCTGCTGCTGCTTCTGAAAGCTTTTGCTTGTGTAAGCACTGGGGCCTCACCAGAGGGCCTGAAGAGCTGCTTGATAAACAAAATGAACACAATGCCTTCCTATCATTATGTCCCCTGCTGGGAATTCACTTCTTTATTTATTTCCAATCTCCTCTCCCCTTCCCTTTTTCATTTACCACCTTTTTAACCCAAAAATAGTTTGGGGGGTTGAAATCATCAGAGGAGCTGCGTGTGTGTGTGTGTGTGTGTGTGTGTGTGTGTGTGTGTGTGTGTGTGTGTGTGTGTGTTTCAAATGTGTGTTTGACGTGTGTATAGTACAGCATGCGAATGGTTTATATTGGAATCAAAATATTTAGGGGAGCACCTCCTCTGTGCATTTGCTCTCTTGCCTGAAGTATGCAGCAGGATGTGGAGGCTATCAGGAGAGGCCAGCTGCCGGCTACAGATATTCCCATGTTTATTGGCCATTTGAACCTGCACTGTACACAGACGTTTCCCTGAACCCTTTGAAAAGCCTACTCACCCCTGGGCACCCAGCAGCTTCTACTGGAGGTCACAGCACTGGAGGCCTACAGCGTGTGGAGAGCATCATCTATCCTTTCTGTTTAGCCTGATGAACGTAGACGAGGCCGACGGACCCAAAGCTTGTTATCATTGTCCTCGTCCACGTCCACCGCCTCTTTTCTACGGGTGACAACGCCTCCGATGTGTGAACTGAGCAGTGGCGCATCGGGAGCGAGGGACGGGGCGCGTCGCTGTCGTGGGCCGGACAGACCGCTGTGCCGCTGACGGGCAGCTGTGTGGACACCTGGGCCCAGGGTCCGTCTGACAGCAAGAGAGGGGAGGGGACGAGCAGCTCCTGGGCTCCTGGGGGAAAGCTGCATCTCGCAGGATATTCATGTGAAGCTTCCAGGGTATGTGTGTGTGTGTGTGTGGTTGTGTGTGTTTATGAGGGGAGAGCGAGTGTAAATATCGAGGCTTTTTTTAATGCGCCCTTGTCAGAGGCACCCGAGCTTGATGTGACACTTCCTCCTTGGCTGCGGCGATGCCGGATCTCAGGGAGCAAGGGAGCACAGAGAGAGCGGTGGGGCTCCGCCGGCTCCCCGAGGCGACCTCTCGCGAGCGAGGAACCCTGGCTGTGAATGACAAAAAAGATTGTCATTTGCGTTTGACATATCACTCAGACAGCCCTTCTTCCTTTGGAAGAGGGTCGCACTTAGCAGGGGCACGGGGGGGGGGGGGGGTCAGGAGGAGCGGCACGCGGCCGGCGGGTGTGAGGAGAGGACCCCGGGGCCGTGCCTCGCGGAGCCTCGCCGAGTGAATGACACACAGAGGATGTCTCCTCGCTCGTCTCCTCCGTGGGTGTACGCGCTCCCTCTGACAACTCGCCGTGCGAGACAATGCAGGGGGTTGGTTGGAGAGCCACCTGCAGGGCGAGCATGGCGGTGCAGGCTGGGAGAGCCGCCTGTCTTTTTGTTTTTTGGTTTCCCTTTGAAGTGCTGCAGGTCAGGACCTGGCGAACGGCTCCTCTGCTGAGTGGGAGCCACTGGGATGAAAGACGTCAGCCTCCGCCCTGTTCAAACACAGCCTAAGACTGACTGTTTGATGTGGCCTAGCGCTGTCATGTACGGGCATTTGTATGATCTCAAGGTATCCATGCTCCTTTGTCTTGAATATTTCTAAAGAACCTGCTTCTCTATTTACTTGGTTTTTCCTTAGCACCTTGTGTGTTTACCTTTAGCATACAAGCTGTACTATAGTGTGTCTTCTATTAAGTCAAGATGCAGCATCTGGGATCTGGTGCTTAAGTTGGGACACGCAAGTTGTTTAGCAGGTTGTGAACTGACATCAGAACAGGAACAATCGTACCACCTTCTCTCTCTCAGTCCAGCCTTGCTCTTTTTGCTGACCATAGGGCTGACCATAGGGCAACAGCAGCAGCAGCATCAGCTTTCCTGGTGGAGCCCGGTCCTGTGCTGACACTAGGCCGTCCAGCAGGGGGCAGTGTGCTGGCTCTTCCCTGGCCCCTGTGGGTGGGCTGTCTGGGGATGAGCTCATGGGATGGCTGATTAGTCAAGACACCCCTGGTTAGGCGGGGATGATCCTGAACAGAGACAGAGCCACCTCAGGGACCCCGTCACTCAGCCCCCTCTGTGCGTTTATCTGTGTTTGGCCCGCTGAAATTTACCACTGACACGAGAGGGCCCAGATAATGGAGCAGGCAAACAAGCCAGGGGGCCCGGCTGCTTTCATGTTTAAGAGAGCAAACGGAGTTAGGAGAACAGAGAGCATGAAATTAATGGCCACATTAAAGTCATTACTCACATTCCGGCCTGTAGTAAATGACTTATGTAGGGCCTGCTGGTGCGCACAAGGCCTTGATTTCAGACCGCTGGCAGGCTCGATGGGTCTCTGTCAACGATCATCGCTAGGCTCTGGGACGGTGGAGGCAGAGAGGCACTGAGCGGCGGTCTAAGCCATGCTCTCTGCGCCCTGGCCTGGGAGCAGCACGTGGAGCTCCCGCTACGGCCTCTGGGACCCCCACTGGTAGGACACGTCTTAGACGTACCACAGCTGGGGGGGGGGGGGGGGGGGGGGGGGGGGCTGCTCTTCAGAGGCCCATCAGGGCTCTTTGATTGGATTGGAGCTTGTTGACATGTTTGTTTGTGTGTGTGCTCTGTGACATTGGCACCGCTGACCTACTCCTCTGTATCTGTCCTAGGCTGCTACTCCATGCCTCTGGTTGTGAGCAGAGATGAATGGACATATACCAATGCTTTATTGGCACACTTTGGATTATAGTGTTTGCATTATAAAAATAAAAACCCAGCCATTCGCTTCCTTGCCATCGCTGGAATGATATTTTATCTTTTTAAAAACTCAAGATGTGCATTGGGAATCAATTAAAATATGGAGACAAAAATATGGAGAGTGCAGAGAAGGGGTGAGGGGAGATGGCAAAAATCGTATTGTGAATTAAACGAACTGAGGTCGTATTGTTTAACATCACTTTGGGGACAGTAACACAATGTATGAGAACTGTGTGTGTGTGTGTGTGTGTGTGTGTGTAAGAAAGGGGCTGGTTTGTGGACATGCACAAGGACGAGATTCATTAGCCTATGGCATGAATAGATTGGCTGCCACCGCACACAAACAGCTCGCCTCTTTAAGCCACACATGCAAAGTGTTAGTGAAACAAGGACTCCAGGGTGACACTGCTCTCATTCACAGTTTGTAAGTGAACTCTCAAAGATGAGCCTTTGTGTGCCCTGTCTGGTAAAAAAACATAAATCACTGAGGATTTTAGTCTGCCTGGTCAACGCTCAACCTCTCGTGGGGGTTTCTCCCAGACTAAGCCTCCAACCCACCCTGCCCCCAATAAAAACCAGAGCTCCTTACCAGAGACAATCCCTCTCGTCGTCTGACATCATGGCGGTGCGTGAGATAGAGGTGACCTCAGCCTATGGATTTCCTTCAAATCTGTTTCCACGCCCAAACCAATCCCAAGAAAAACAAGCACCGTCCAGCACCCTACGTACGAGCCGGGAAGTGTAAACAGGTGGATGGTCCCACATTGAGGGGTTGTCCCTGTAATCTCCTGCCTTGGTGGGCCGACCCTCAGTGGCTGAACAGGGGCCAGGGGCCACATTACACCCGCATTAGAAGAGTCTGCCAGTGTGGAGGATGAAGGGGTCCCAATGGTTACTATTAATCAACCAGTGTTCATTATAGTATTACTTAGGAAGGCCGATGAGCCATTTACTAATTGATAAGTCAATGTTGTTTTTTAATAGAATGCCCGCTATAAAGATAATTTATTTCAAGGGAATGCATGATTAGGGCATGTCCCTTTGAGTAAGATGCTACTAGTATGTTATGTTTGTAAACCCATTTTATGCCTATTCCCAGCATTCCTTATTCCCTCTTTGCTTTCATGTGCTTTCCTCTCTCAATGCAGGCCTGTGTGACTGGACTCGTTTTTTCTTGGGACCCATCAAACACATTACTATCATGGCTATTTTCCTTAAAGCATCAACTTGAAACGGCTCCAGATATAAAGTGTTACCAGCATGTAGACCCAGTGCCTTGGAAGAGTTTAAAAGAATCTCCAAGAAGAAAGCGGAATAAATAATAATAGTTCTGAAGGCAAAACATAATGAAAGCCTAGTTTTCACTGGGAAGAGAAAGGCTTTCATCTCTCTCTCTCTAACAATAAAGCTTGCCGTGAGTACACAGGCCAGCGTTGAGTTGAGGAAGCTTCTAGTGGCAGACATGAAAGCCTCTCCTCTCCATGAGAAAGCCATGATGAGGATGTGTGTGTGTGTGTGTGTGTGTGTGTGTGTGTGTGTTTTGCTTTAACCCCCTCCCTCGCCCAGACCTGAGTGTGCCTGAGGACCCCTGGGTTTAGGACCAGTGGTCCTGTGTCCCGACGTCACAGGCCGGCTCCGTTGCAGCTGTTGCACGTTAAACCGTTCGGTCTGTTTACGGTCCCTGCTCCTCTGCAGGCTTGGCTCTGGCGACAGGGACAGTCTCGTGTATGTAACTTTCATCATGCCTTCCATTATATCAGTCTGAAGGACACGCACTGGGCTTTTCAATTGGAACATGATAGAAACACTCGTTTTGTTCCCTCGTCCTTCTCTACCTCTCTCACCGTCCTTGTCCATTTGAATACATCTACGTTCTCATACTGCGTTTTTCATTTCCCTCTCCATGTTAAAGCGTCCACTTTCCCATGTGGGATGCTAATTGGCTCCTAGGTTGAGTGTGGGAACAGGTTGAATTTGAAGCCAGATGGCTGTACTGCTGGAGAAACCCTATCCCTACATTTTACCTCGGCGTCCGCAGACTCGTTTAGAATTTACAGAAACAAAAGATTAGCCCACTCAGGATTAAAAACCTGCGTGAGAGCTGGCTTATTGTAATTGTTTACTCCGTGATTTGTTTGATTTCAATAAAAAAAAAACGTTAATGGGTAATATCCTGCCCAAAGCTAAATGGTTTTAGTTCCAGTTTGTTGGGGTTCTCCTGCAGAACATTTACATATTTGTGCTCAGAATTAGACATGTCTCTTCCACTCTAAATCCGCTCCCACATTTGTTTTCAGTTCCACCCCTTCCCTTTATCTTTTTAACCCCCCCTCACCCCTCCCCTCCCCCTCATGCTTTTCCTCTTTGCCTCAGCACTTACGAGGCTTAGAGGGACGTACCATGTCCATCCTTCCCCTTGCACAGACATACCCACTACGCAGGCTGGAATGGTTCAGTCCTGCTTTGCATAAGTTTCCTCTGAGTAGATCCATGTGTGGAGGGCTAGCGCTGAAAGAATTACTCCCTTTTGAACGGCTTGGATGTATGTCTTGGGAGAACACTAGTGTGCTGCTTCTGCCGCGTCCTGAAACAGTGCACTTGCTCAAGTCATCATTGTAATTGCTCAAGCTATAATGTACTGTGCATACCCTGTCCCTGGAATGGGCAGCAACTCCTTAATGTATTATTACAACGGGAAATCGGTAAGTTTTTTGCTTTGGGAACCGGAGCGCGTAAGAGTGAGTCCAGTGTGTGTGCGGGTGTGTGCGTGCGTGCGTGCGTGTGCGTGTGCGTGTGTGTGTCTGTCCTGGTGTGTGCCCACATGAGCTGATAGTTGAACTGCTTCTAGCCCTGTGCTGTTGTTTTTCTGTTGTTTGTCTGTGTGTGTTCATGTGTTGTGTGCTAAATTTACATCAGTTACTTTATTTGCTACAAAATGTGGAACTTGAAACTGGATATCCGACGTTTATGTTAAACATGTAAGACATCTCTATTTTTAGAACATGTCATTGCATTTAAATATAAAGTAAGGCTGTATTTAAATATGTGTGCATTGTCTGTTTGGAAATGTACTTAGTTTATGTGGTTGACTTTGATGTTCAGAAGTTTGTGCTGCTCCTTCGTTTCTCCATGCAGACAGACTTAATCAGTGTGATAGACTGAAAATAGAGTTTCTGTAACACTGAATTTATTTTTACTGGCTGGCCTGCTGGGTTCTGGGACTAGCTTGAAATAATAAGTCGGAGTCTGGGAATGATTAGGGAATGAGGTTGCCTGTTGAGGTTTGACTTTCCTGTTTGCAGATTGAGCTTGAAGCACCAGCATTGCCGTGACTCCATCTGTTTTGAATCACAGCAGCGTTCTATACTCTGCAGGGAGCTTCATATGATTCGTGGACTTCTCAGGAACAAGCTCTCCTCAAAACTTTAATCAGTGTACTGTGTTGTGTGTATACGTGTGTATTTTGGCTACCCATTAGTAACAGTGTTCGTTCCTCTAGTGCTGTCTCTAATCGAGAGAGTAAATGTGTAAAGTCCCAAAGGCGCTGGATTCTGATCTAGTAACCTTTTTCCTGAACACCTGCCTTACAGAAACAGTTGAAACACCAACAGGAAGTTTTTCCAAAGTTTTAGAGTTTTAGTGTCACCACTCCATCTCCATCCATATATGACAGACTGACATCCCACAACAGATCACTTTGACCTTTTTAGATGAAGTGTTGCTAGCCTTGTGTTATAGGGAGAAGGACAGAGGAGAAAAATGGGAACATGGAGGCAATTCTGTTGATTAATAATCACAGTTCTTTCTTAATGCTTTATTTTGTAGAAAAGATAAAGTGTTTTCTGTCTGAGCAACGGATAAATGGTTATGAACTAGAGCTATAAAGTCTTTGGTTTGACCATTTATGACGTGTGAATTGTTTTCTTCCTTCAGATCCATTGCCCAAACTGTGCACAATTCCAATATTTAAGAGGATTTAAAGGGTGGAGTTTATTTATCTAAGGTGTTGCCTTTCCTGACTAGTATCCCCAAAGTGCAATAAAGATTCAGGCGGACAAAGGAAGCGTCCAGAAAATGGTCCGTTGGCCCTCTTACTCTAGAACATGTATTAAACAAAGTGTCTGCTGCCCATTTGGAGCCTCAGGTTTTCAAACATTTTGTGGACAGCTGCCTCCTAAAAGGTTCTGGTGATGCTCCATCCACTTGTTCATCAGAGAGGGAGCCGCCCTTTTGGCCCTTTGTAATGTTTTTCTGTAAGACACCTAATTCCCAGAGATTTGTGCATGATGAGCTCGAGGGATGAAATGTTTATTTGAGAGGACGGGCAGGGACTGGACCGAACGCTGAACATGTCCCATCAGGTAGGCCGGGCCGTGTAGCTGGGCTCCATTGTGTTTGAGCTGCGTGCCTTTTAGCTTGTCTAAGTGTGTTAGACTTGGCCTTGTAAAGAAAGGCCCTCGGGCATGGTTTGATGCCTAATAGTGACATGCAGAGACAGGACTGTGCTGTCACCCGCAGCCCCCTCTGCGCTATAAGCCTCTCTTTTGTGAGTCTGAGTCGTTGTTGGCCTGGTTTTTCTGCCCTAATCATTTATTTTGAAGAGGTTGTTTTTGCAGCAATTCGGTGTGTTGACAGGCAGATGGTTTTTTTAACACGCGGTTTGGAGGGGTGTAGAGGGAAGAAGATCAAAGGCAGGTGCTGTAGGCCAGGCGATGGTTGGAGGGACTCACCCCCCCCCCCCCCCCCCCCCCCCCACAGATGAGAGGCACACACCCTCCCTACACTGTAGAGAACTTCCTGAAGTCAACTAGAGTCATACTGTACCTTAAGCTGAATTAGATCAGGGGCTGGTTCTCGTTCTCTTGAACTTGCGAATCTTAATCTATTAAGTCCATTTGGTTATTAGAGATCATCTTAAATCTGCCATTATGGATGATAAAAAAATATGTGAACTAGAGAAATCCTTTTTTTGTATATTTTTTCCTTTTCTACCAAATACCCCATTTTCTGTAGCAACTGGGCTGCACGGGCACTGCTGTTTATGCATGTATGTGTCCTGAGTGACGGCCCTTTAATTAACGTGGTAGTAACAGGAAACACAGGCGAGCCCTCTCCTCCAGAGGCTGGTAGGCCGGCCGGCGCCTGGTGTTTGGGAGGCTTTATTAATGCCTCGACTGGTTAGCCCTGGGTAAAGAGGACAATTAGCATGATCCTCTGCCATATGCTGCCCTTTGAGGCCGACACAGACACAAAGCCCGGGTTCCTGGGTGAGGCTAACCTGGCCTCGCCACGGGGTCCCAGCACGCCCCGGGTCACATGTGTGAGCCAGAGGACCAAGGAGAGCCCCCCCCCCCCCCCCCCCCCCCCTCCCTCCCGCTTTAAGGTGCTGTTTACACATCCCAGCCAATGGCGTGGGAGAACACTGCTCACTCAGCAAGACCCAGCCGCCCACAGCGTTTTGCTAATCGGACAGGGCGCTCACGGAATGGATGTTGCGCACATGTTTTGGTGGTTGTGTGTGCCCACACACACGTGTGTGTGTGTGTGTGTGTGTGTGTTTATCTCATTAATGAAGCAGTTTAACTTGTTTGCATTTATGCTTTCCGGGAGCACATTTCCAGTAAACATAATTTTATCAGTCGTGTATATATTTTAGTAAGCAACCTGAGCCAGCCAAGTAAACAGCTGTGTTAAAGTGCTTATCATGACACATTCAACAGAACTAGAGGGGCGTTTTTGAAGTGGGTGCATTTTAAGAGCCGTCTGCTCCTAAACCTTTACGTTGCAGGTGATCAGAGGGCCGTGGGTGGGGAGGAGGGACGGGGGAGGGCGTATGAATGTCAGCTCTGGGCGTGATTGTTTTGTGCCGGGGAGAGGCACCGGTCTTCAACCGCGGCACGGTGAGTTTACCCACTCCTTCATGTCTCCATCTGGAGTGGATGAAGTTAAAGACCACATCACTGTCGTTAGGCATCCAGACCCTTTGATCTCCCTCCCTGGCCTGGCACAGGCCCAGCTGGACAACAGCACGTGCAGTGTGCCTCGTTGTCCACGCTTTCCTCGCCCCTCGCCTGCCAGCGCGCAGCTAGAAAAACAAACCCCCTCCCTCCCCGTTGGACTTCTTATTTGATTTCCGTCCCTTTGGGCTTCGTCATTTGCGATGTGTTTATTGTAAGCGTTAGAGCTCGTGTCGTTATACTTCCATTAAGAGCCAAGTCAATCTGAAAGGAAAGCAGCTCCAATAATCCTCTCCGCGCTGCACGAGCCCTCCAAATGAGCCCAGCTGCGGAGGCGCTGCTTTTTTAGATGGGCACGATACAGTCGACTACGTCCATCAAACGCCTGTGTGTGCGTGTGTGTGTGTGTGTGTGTGTGTGTGTGTGTGTGTGTGTGTGGAACAAAGGAACATTTTAAAGTTGATTATTTGCAGGTGAATTGAGAGGAGCATCTATTTGTCATTAACCCAATCCCAAAGCTCTGTCACCATTACCTGTTTTCTCAACTCCAATTAGGCTGGAGATAATACTAAGAGACAATATGAAGTTGCTCGTGTATGAAAATGCGTGAACCACATGCTGTTGTCTTTGCCGATAATGTTGGTTTTCTTTTTGGCAGGTGTACGCACCGTCTCCAAATTCGGAAGACTTCAACAGAGACTCACCATCGTACTCTCCTCCAAAGCCCCCCAACAGTATGTTTGCAAGCACTTTCTTTGGTGAGTTGATGACAGACACTAACTTATTTTTTGGCCCAGGTTGTTCCTGATTCAAACATTAGTCACCGGGTAGATCAGTATTTTCTTTTTTGTGTGAGTTTAATCGGAACCCGAATGGGTAGGACACCATGTTTCAATAGAAAGGGAGAGAACAAACCTTACATAGTCCCTTTGCTGTAGCTCAATGCAACTGTGTTCAGACCTCTCTCTCTCTCTCTCTCTCTCCCTCTCTCTCTCTCTCTCTCTCTCTCTCTCTCTCCCTCTCTCCTCCTGTGGCTTGTGTAACTGTGTGTGTGCTTTCTGTGGTGGTCGATGGCCTAGTAGACCTCTGGGTTAGTCATGGGAGGCTCGGTGTTATCTCAGCTGTGTCCAGGCCATGACTGTAGTTTCACTCCAAGAACCAGAGGCCCAGAGCCCCAGACTCACCAGAGGGGAGAGAGTGGTCATTTAAAAAAGACCTCTCCCAGTTCTGGTAACCAAACTCCGCGTCGTAGACAGCGTCACAGCGCTTTGTTGTTTTGGGTTTTGATTTATTGTCTTTGTGGCCGTCACAACCATCAAAGTGAAACTGGAGCCGGCCTTTTCTGGGTATGGCGGGTGACGGGTTTCTCGATAACGGAGTGGGAACGCGCCCGTAAATAGGTCGACGTGGTGAACTGATCCCCTGTTTGTCTCTCGTCAGATGGGAACCACAACTCCGCCGCCGACCCCTGGAACTCGTCCAACGGGATCAACCAGCCGGGCTACGCAGGAATGCTGGGAGGATCGTCATCTCACATGCCCCAGTCAGGAAACTACGGCAACCTGCACTCGCACGAGCGCCTGGTGAGCCGCGGCCCAGCTGGCCACGTCTGTACAATAAAAGAACCGTGGAGCTCCATTCTAATTGATTGTAATTGTATTCTGTCAGCACGGGGGCAGGTTTATTAAGCAGCCCAGATCCTATTTAGCCCAGCCCCACACAGCCCCCCCCCCCAACCCCAGAGCCCCTCCTCAGAGTGACACTGTTTCTTCCCCACTATCTGTCTATCTGATGTGGCTGTCTGGTCATTATCAGTGCAAGACACGGCTGACCTTCTTTGTATCCGTGTTTGATGTGCTCCGGGCGGTCTCCCTGCAGCTGCTGCCTGCCCCGAGCCCTGGCGCTCTCTCTCCCCTTCGTCTCACTCGCAGTAACCTCTTTCATCATGGCCCAGGAATGGAAGGCTCTCTTTCGCAATATCAAAAGAAAATCCCTTGTACTTTTATGTCTACCAGTGAACCCATACAATCACTTTCGAACTTGGCTCGCGCACACAAACGCAATCAATTTGTGAAAACAAATAGCTAAATGTTTGCTTTTTTTTTCTGTGTCTTTCTCTTAGAACTACCCTCCCCACTCGGTCTCTCCCTCCGACATCAGGTCCAGTCTTCCTCCCATGTCCAGCTTCCACCGCAGCAATGCCAACTCTTCACCATTCGTCAGCGCCACGCACACCCCGCCCGTCAACGCCAGCGAGGGGGTCATGGGTATGCTTGTCGGATTCCGTGTTTCAAAACCCGGCTACCTACTTCTGATGTGTCGACTTAATGACCACAATGTAATCTAGGCGGAAGATCTACTCTTTTAACAGCGGAGGGTCAGGCAGCTGGCTGGCTGCTTTGTGTGGTCTGTGACCTCTCCTCGTGGGCCTCCGCTGGCACTTCATAATGCTCTCTTTCTCTGGGTTTGGTAGCTGCTGCAAACCGGGGGAACGCCACTGGAAACTCGCAGACTGGAGACGCACTGGGCAAAGCTCTGGCCTCGGTGAGTACACCCCCACGGCCCACTGGAATTCAATCCAACCCCCCGTTCTAATCCTGATGGGAATGAATGGGAAGAGATTTGGATCAAAAAACAATGTTGCAGTCTACCGGGGCTGTTTGTTTAGGGTTTAAACTCGATTGTTGCACATGTAAATCTAAAATTGCACTTTGGCCCTCTTAATTTCAGCGTGTGGTTTTAGTTGTGGTTTTAATGCTCTCGGCCTATCCCTGCGAGGTTGATCCCTCATCTCAGGATGTGAAACCCCCACCGTTGTCATCTACCTTCTATGCACTCACGAGCTCAAATGTATTGAGATTCCTCTGTAAATTAACGCAGGGCATTATAATAATGGCCTGTTTGCATCTAAAGGGAGAGAGAGGACCTCAGCGCTCACGCTAGGACTAAAGTGCTACACTGAATGCTGATTAAAAAAGCACAGAGGACATGTTTGCAGTTGTTTTTGGGCATAAGCCTGGATAATTGTTGTCTTAATCTCGGAGTTTACAAGAAAGGGAATTGCACGTATAAAAACAGCTGCAAAAGCCTATGGATTAGGCACTAGTTAATAATCAAGCCGCGCTATCTGTGCCTCGTTTTAATGCATCTCTGATTGTTTTGCTCATCGCAGCATCCCAAATTTCTCCCTATTTGTAATGAATTCGTCCTTGCATTTTATGCATGTTAAGATAGTGCTTCACCCATCTCCATCCTACTCAGCTCTATCTTCTACTTCCTCATAGCAACCTTCTGCCCACTCTAATACACCTCACCTTAAAGCCTTGAATAAGTAGGATGTGTTAAAAGCGTAATGGGTTTACATTTGGGAAGTAGACGTCTCACTGGCGTGCTCCTGAAAGGGAAACGTGTGTGTGTGTGTGTGTGTGTGTGTGTGTGTGTGTGTGTGTGTGTGTGTGTGTGTGTGTGTGTCTGCGAGGGAGGAAGGGGGGGGGGGGGGGGGGGGGGTGATAATCACAAATTAAGTCTTTTTGTATTCGCAGACTCAATTCTATTAGCATGACAAAGCTGCATTGAAATAGACACGGTTGGGCTGGGGTGAGACAAGAGGCGGGACGGATGGGAGGAGGGAAGTGGAGGGGGGTTCCTAACTGATGTGGCTCAACTCGGCGGGCCGCCCTTTGTGGACCTTTTGTTCGCCACCTTTTCTGAACGGGCCGTGCTTATTGGCCCCCCGCCGCCTGGAGGAGCGTGACCAATTAGGGGGTGGGGCCTCATTTGTTGTCGCCAAACTGAGTTGGGCTGCCGTTTGAATGCACCAGAAGTAGCCAAAGAGGAGAAGAATAGCCCGTCATATATTTTGGGGTCAAGAGCCATGGAAATAATAAACGGCCTGCTTTGGACAGGCAACGGGATATTTGCAATTCGGTTTTTTTTGGGGGGGGGGTCTCCAATTCAGTTCATACATATACTTGCTATCCCAGTGAAAGCTGATTACTTCACCCACCAAATTGAGTGGGTTGTGGCTTCTGTCTAGGCCTGAACTAGGCTTAATCCACAGAATTAAGAGTTGGAGATAGCCGTAACATTACTAGGGCTTCTTTTAGAACACCCTGTCTCTTCTCCACACTTAGCGCCCTGTGAAAACCAAGCCTCTTTCTGGACTCTCAACGTTGATTGAAACACTAAAGCTTGGAGATCAAGATTGAATAAGGAGATTATCGATAATGAGTTCATTCTATCGTCTCTCAAGAAGTCAAATGGTTTTGCTGCTAGCACAGTTTGATCTTGACTTTGTGCAGAAATCCCCGTGGAGCCGCTGCTTTTCTCTGCTAATTATTTGGAATCAGAACCTAATACCCCGGGTTTCTGCGAGGCACGTTCCATTATGGCACCAAATCTCCTCTTATGAAAGGAAATCAGGGATATGTTCTGTGCTTTTAATCCAGCCTTTGTCTAAACAAATGAAATCCATGGTGGAAGTTTTAAAGATGTAATCTCTATGCTTCAGATAGACATCGCCCCCACCCCCACACACTCACACACACACACACTCTCATGGTTTACATGTCATCCTCAAAACTCATTGACCAGAGTTTTATCTTCCCATCGGGCGAGGCATTGACACGTTAAGGTCACAATATTCACAAAGCGTTTCCATTTGCTCATTATTTTATAGTTTCACTATATATTTTTGATGGTTTGATGTAATTATTTTAACACAGTGTGTTTTAAAATATTCACCCAATAACCAGGAGGACATGGAACAACCAGCATTTATTTGCAGTACTCACTGGTAATTCACTGTGAATTACATTGGATCTACATATTGGAGATACTGTATATTAATGGGATTTATGGGAGAGATTCAAATCCACTTTAGCGTTAAAAGATTGTGGCTGCTTTGTTTCTTTGATTTCTGTCCATTGTGAGAACAGAGTAGAGCTGGAGGAGGGAACTAGTAATGGTGCTACGCTGTTATAGTAAATATTATATGCAGAGTTTCTTTTCCCTCCGTTTACTGACGGGAGCGTGCACAGTTAAAGTCCCATGTGTATGCGCAGGGTGTTTTTATGGGCGTCCTGGTTGTAAAACCCCCAGAATTGATGAGCCAATTTTGGCTCTGCAATGACTTCAAGATAGTACCACAGGCTATAAAGTAGTGAGGGGAACGACAGGCTGGGATTTTAAAGAGCCGGGTGCGCTGCCTGACCAATGGATAATTCTCCGTTGCTCCCGCCCCCTCCTCTTTCTCTCTATATCTCTGCCTCTCTCACTTTCTCCCACTCTCTCTCCTTCCCACCAATCCCCTCTTCTCTTTCCACAGATTTACTCCCCTGACCACACCAGCAGTAGTTTTCCATCCAACCCGTCGACCCCGGTGGGCTCGCCGTCGCCCCTGACTGCCACGGCCGGTCCTGCAGCCTCAGCAGGTACAGTGGTGGCCTCGGCCCGCCGCCCCTCTGGAAGGGCAGGTAGAGCATCAGTCCCTCTCAAACACAGCCTCTGCTATGGCAAAACAACAATGTCCTGTTTGAATGACACCGAGTGGCTCGTCTGTCGTGGGGATGGAGGTGTGCATTTGGAATGTGCCTGTAAGGGAACAATGCAAATCATGTGAATCTCACCAAGGTTTTTTAGTGGAGTTGACGGAATTGCCCCGTGGCGACATCTGATGCAGTTGGACGGAATGTGCTCTAAATAATGCATCTAGTCTCACACATTGAGTCCTGAAGTTGCTGGAAGGAATCAGAACAGCAGCCTCAGTGATGCACATTCCTGTTGATTAAGACCGGTTTTCAGCCTTGCTCAATTTTGAATCAATCTTCCATAAGCTGGGTGTTTGTTGACAGTTGGCAAAGTTATTAACGAGGAATTTCAAAAGTTGTCCAAAAAAATTCCGACGTAGAGAATAGAGAGAGAAAGAAGGAGAGGGAGAGTTGGGGAGCCAGGGACGGTTAGGGGAAAGGGAAGCCCAGCGTGTTGTTTTAGCGGGCAGTTGTTCCGTTAGTGGTGATGTAGTGGGGACAGCTGTCCCGACGTCTGCCCCCCCCTCGTCCTCAGCTGTTGCCCCCCCCTGGTCCTCAGCTGTTTCCCTGCCTCGTCGACAGCTGTCCCCACCCCCCATGGACCGGGCTGCAAAGGGCCGGGTCTATCCGTATCTATCAGACGGCCGCTGTGACTCAGCTGACTCAGATGTACCTCAATGAGGAGGGTCCCCAGCCCTGCAGGCAGCTTGTCCACACCTCCGCTGTCAGGCCATAGGGCAGGCTGCCATAGAGAGTACATCTGGAATACTGGGACTCATTTAGATGCCTTCCTTCCAATATGTTACCTACCGATTTTACCAAAACCATTTTATCTTAAACCACAGTTAATGTGGCTTTGAAGGCCAACTAAGAAAAACATGTTCATTAGACCTGTTTAATGTATTGTGGTTTGATATCTATTCATGTTTTTCCAGATTGTTTATTGGGGAAAGGGCTGTACTAGGAGATATCTGTGCTGCATAATTTGGCATGATGTTCAGATTAACCACAAATGATCCATCTGTTCATTAGGATTAAGCAGAGACACCAGCTATTTATCAATGCTGCTGTGTTCAATTAGCCCTCTCTGGGCCACGTTAGGACCAGAGACCCAGGCTAATTTTTCCTATCAGTCAGCAAGCCAGTTAGCCAGTCAGCCTGCCATCAAGTCAGCAAGTTAGCCGGTCAGTCAGCCAGGGGAGGCTTCTGAGGAGTTCCTGTCTGATTGACACAAGGGAGTAAACTGAGGCAGAACAGAGGCCCCCTCATTTCCCGTTCTAAAGTTACTTTTAATAGCTCGTTAATTAAGGTCTGTTCTGCTGTGCGCGTACCAAGACGTTACTCCTCAGAAGAAGACGAGGTAGAGAATGAATCTGTGGAAAATCCTGTTCTAAACAGACCTTGGAGTCGAGAGATGTTATCCTTATGTTTGTCACTGCCAGATACAAACTCAACGTTGCTACCTCTAGACCTCTGCCTACTCAGTCTGCCTCTTTCCCTAGTCCCCTTCCTTCTTTCTGTGAGAGGTAAGCTAAGCAAAGTCCCCGGCCTGTAGTTTGTGCTGTGCAGTAGGCGGGCAGGAACAGAGAGCTCTGAGAACTCACACTAAGACCACCTCCTAACAATAACCTGGGAGGCAGCCATTACTGTCAGAGGCCTTTAGGGATAGCCTGTCTGTATTTAGGAGTGCAGGACAGGCGGGGCAAAATGCACGACCTCCTGGTTTTGTTTGGTAGAATGCTAGGGGTGGATTGGCTTTATTAAAAGGACTTCTGGAAAATTGGGGATCTTGAATTTGCGATGGCATAAGCAGATGTGCATTCCTTTTGTGTCACAGTCATTTTACACACAAATTTAGGATTGTTTTATTTTTAAGGACTGTTGTCGACACTGATGGTAATTACTTACACACACTGTAATCCTTCCTGGATATAGCTTAGGTTGGTATAAGGTCATCCAAAATTAAACTGACCTTTTCTACGTCTGTAAAGTGTTTTCAACATTAGTAGAGTTAAAGAATGGAAAGGTAATTTAGATCAAGTGTCAGTTCCTAATTCATGTGTCTGCTGGACTCTTTGCATATTATAACTCTGGTTGACATGTGATTAGTATCTAGGGATGCTTGTGTGTTCTACCAAACCTGTCCGGAAAGGTTGAGATCTGTGGGAGATCAGAATACCCAGTAGCACAGCCAAGCTAGATTCTGGAACCTTCACACAAAAGATCACACTAGTCCCCATGTTAAAGCTAGGTCTTATCACCGCACACATTGTTCCTCTGACTTTTTTAGCTCTTAGCTCACTAATGAGAGGATGTGTAACGTGTGTGTGTGTGTGTGTGTGTGTGTGTGTGTGTGTGTGTGTTTGCTGGAGCTGTCCACTCGCTGTCCTACGTTGCAGGATGCAAGCCAGTCGCCAGGAAATGATGCAGCTAAACTCCAAAGATGGAAAAAAACTCTGAAAGCAACATAAGAGAGCAGACAGGATGTCCGTGTGTTTTTGGCTGCTTGTGTTGTAGTGTGAGAGTCATCCATTGTGTCAGTGGAGCGGATGCAGTTATCAACCATGTGTCACAAAGACAAATTATTCATGTTGGGTGGTTAACAGTTGTTGTTGTCTCTCTCTCTCTCTCTCTCTCTCTCTCTCTCTCTCTCTCTCTCTCTCTGTCTCTCTCTCTCTGTGTCTCGCTCTCTCTCTCTCTCTCTCTCTTTCTCTCTCTCTTTCTCTCTCTCTCTCTCTCTCTCTCACTCTCTCACTCTCTCTTTCCCTCTCCCTCTCTCCCTCCCTCCCAGGTACTAACCAATGGCCCCGTGCAGGTGGCCAGACTCCCTCCTCTCCGAACTACGAGAACTCTCTCCACTCACTGGTAAGACCTCCAGCCTTCACCCCCCCCCCCCTCTCTCTACACACTGAGCACTGTTTAATGGAAACAGAAACACACACAAACACACACTCACACACAGTAGATAGGTTACACGCAGAGGGCAGGGGTACCATTACACGGGGATTCTTGGCTGACAAATGTCGGTGAGGGAGATGGGGGCCACATTGAACAATAGCTGTCCCTTGGGGCGTGTCTCCTGCCATCTGTCCCCTTTCCTCCGTGGGCCAGGGTGGGGACGGTGGACGGTGGGTGTGTTATGGGGGCTGGGTTAGAGGGCTGGGCCTTGGCAGCTGTTGTGTTGAACTACTCGTCCAGGATTCCTACGCTGCCTGGGGACCCTCGGCCACGTCAAACCTCCGGCATGGTTTAAGTAGAATTCAGTGGGATGGGAGACTAAGAGGGAGGGACAGGGGCTCATCCCAACCCGTACCCAAACATGCTGACACAGACAATAATGGTTGACTTCATGTCTCTGACTAATCCAGTTTGTTGAACTCTCTGCGTCTCTCTAATCTATCCATCCGTCTCTTTTACACTCAACAATATGTCCGTCTGTCCGTCTGTCCGTCTCTCAATAATGTCCGTCTGTCCGTCTGTCCGTCTCTCAATAATGCTGGGCCGGTTCTCATATGCTTTCCTGTCCCTATCTGACTTTGCCAGAAAAACAGAGTTCATCAGCAGCTTCATGAGCATCTCCAGGATGCCATGTCATTCTTAAAGGATGTCTGCGAGGTACTCCTGACCTTCAACACAGAGCCTTTACCCATCCTGTGTTTGCACAACAACCCTCTTTTTTTTTGCATCGCAAGCTTGACCTCCATTCCATTGAAATGCATTTCCCATCGTTTTTTATTGTCGATTTGCGCATGTGGTTTTTCTTATTTGTAGTTTTCTGGTTTTCCATTTCAGCTTGCGGTAATCAGCTTAAGGGCAAATGTACTAAATACCAAATTAATGAATACATACCAAGGTAATGATATTAGAGAAATTCCACTGTTGAGTGGTGTGTGTGTGTGCCCTTTGGAATGAGATGAAGTAAGTGCCCAGGCGCTGCTCAGGTTGAAATGGCTCAATGGCTCATGTAGTTTGAAAAACATAGATTTTTATTTTATACTTTATCGTTTCTTGTTCCTTTTATTTTCATCAAGTCAACTACATAAATCTGCCTCATCAATTGTTCAAATGTTTATGTTAAGCTGCGCCATCTTTTTCCCCCTCTCTCTTACCCTCTCTCTTACTCCCCCTCCCTCTCTCCATCCTCTTTCATCCCCTTGATCAACCAAGTCTCGGATGGAGGACCGTCTGGACAGACTGGACGATGCGATTCTCGTCCTGCGAAACCATGCTGTCGGCTCCACCAACAGTCTGCCCAGCGACATCCACAGTCTGCTGGGACAAGCACACAACGGGCCAATAGCATCCATGGGAGCAAACTTTCCTGCCTCCGCACTGGTTGCAAGTCGAACGGCTGCCATGGTATGAATGAACCTAGAGGGAAGAAAATTAGGCAAACAGGATCTGGAAAATGTGTATGCTTCATTGACATAAGTGTTTGGTTAGGTCACACAAACGTAAGTGCACCAAAGCAGAAATCTAAATAGAGCCGCTTGTTTTTGCATCTCGCTTTTTCCAAAACGCTAATAAACAATCCCCGGCCACCTGTTCAAAATGAGTCCACAACCATGTGCAAGACTGAGCCTTTTTCCACAGAGAGCCGTTTGACTTAAACTCACATATTTTCCAAATGTGTAATGGCTGGCCCAAGGCTCTTCCTTGCCTTGAGCAAGACAGCATATACAGTGGTGAATGAGAAAAGCAGGCAGTGCAGAGTGAAGCTGTGCTTTCGTCTGGAAACGGTCTGTGCGCTGCACTCCTACGAGGCCTATCCACTGGGCTCCTGGGGAACGAGGGAATGCAGACCACGGTGCAAACTAGGAGGCTTTCACCCCGCCTTCATCTGAGCTAGTTTATTTTTGAGCGGAAAGGGATTTGTGCACATCTGTAGTGGAAGTTACAACAGAGGGGCTAGCCAGTTCTACAGTAATCCCCAGGTGATGGGGAATAATGTAGGCCATATTTCTCATGAAGTTTCAGTCAGTCAGATGGTGCGTGGAGGGCTGGATTAAGATCCTTCTGGATTGAACTCCTTATACTGAGAAAATTGATGCACTTTGGGGGATAAAGGGCGGCTGAGGAGCAGCAAGGGACAGAAACACGCTGAGCATTTCCTCTACTCATCATTTAGTGCGCCAACTCCAGTCCCTACTTTCCACAAAAATGTTTCTCTACCAACTTTTTCGTATGGTTAAACTCCGGTCAACAAGTGGAATGCGTAAGACAACTCCTGTCTAAGTCATTGGGGCAAACCCTAATATCTGCACAGTGCACTGCAGTGTTTGTTTTTCTAAATAAATCAACAGCCTATGAGGAGATTTACGCCACTGATTTTAAATGTTCCTCTGGCGCTGAAACTTAATAAACGTTGTAAGCTGTCTCTTTACGGAAATCTTAACCTCTCAACAGATTAAAGCACAACTATTTTTCCCCTGGCCTACAATAATTTACAATGTTGACATTTTGTAATGACAGGGTCTTAATGTAATGGGTTTGTAGCTGCTGCTAAGCTTTCCACAGACATAAGGAGAAGCCTCATTCCACCATGTGTTCCTGTTCTTGATGCGTTTTGATATGGCTGCTGTGGTCGCTGGAACTCTGGCCAACATTTTCTGGTCTGGGTCAGGAGGGCTTTTTTTTTGTGGTGCCCTCCATTTGGGTTGAGCTTGGAGTAACCGCTCCAGTGTTGGAGGGCTAAGGCGGTGGGGGGGTGGGGGGGGGGGGCTGTGAATGTGAGAGAGAAACGTGCTGTGTCTGCAGCAACACAGAGCCTGCTCTGTGGACAGGCCTCCTCTCAGACACTGCACACCCACAGGCTTCCACTACAGCCAGCCCCTTTAGTTTTCTCCCCCCGCCGTCTCCGCCTCTTTCTTTTTTTTTTTTTAACAACGCAGGAAATGTGAATCGTTGGAAAGCGTACGCCTGCAGCTTCTCAGCTGTATGGTAATGAGGCTCGGCTAGGGAAAATGGCAGCGTTCTTCCCCGGCCAGAGACCTGGTTCCCTTCCTCCTCCTCCAGACAAAGAGTTGTTTGGACACCTGTTGAGAGCCCAGCAGAGATTAGGGAAGCGTACTAGGGTTGGGTTTGGGGGGCCAGTGAGGTTAACAGAGGCCAACAGTGACTAAGGATCACATTCCTCAAGAAAAGATGGAGACCCCCACCCACCCCCCTTGGCTGTCTCCCCACCCCCTAGTTCCCCGAATAGAAACCAGATAGCAGTGGAACAGCATGTGGTTAGCCTCTGAGAGGGGACACTTTGTGGTGCAACATGGCGGGACAGGGCTCCGTCGCTGTCATGAATGTGCAGGGGAAAACAAACACGAGTCAGGTCTCAGGGTGACTTTGCACCATGTGCGTTTACATTATCAGTCCATCGAGCTTCAAGACATGGAGCCATGAGCAAGGATCTCAAAGCAGTGCGCAATGTGCTTTAAACATTGAAGAAGGCTCTACTGAAGGCTTTCAAAGGCTGTAATGTTTGTTTATCTTGTATTTAGTTGAATTGTATTTACTACTGAATATGGCGCTTTTCTGAAATACAGAGGCGCTTGTTTTTGTTTCTTTTCACTCACCATGACTAGGCATGCTATGAATTGTAGTGAAGCAAAGCACCAAAGCACCCCCCGGTGTTAATTGAATTTATCAATGTGGATGTTTCTAATGTGGGAAATATTTAGCAGTAAAATGTTGTGTTAAGCACACCAAAAAAAAATAGACAGGTTGTTTTGAAAATATTCCATAATCCTCAACTGTGTAATTAGAAAACGAATTGTATTATCTTATAAAATTATTATTATTATGTCTTTGTGTGAATTGAGAATCTGCTTCATACTAGACTCATTCAAGGCACATGTTTTTCAGAGCTGTGCCATGTTTCTCAAGGCCATAGTTTTTGTTATAGCAGGGGAGTGAAGGTCAGTCTAAGGTAAGGGTGTAGATGGTTTTCTCTCCTACTTTTCAAGGAGACCAGAAAACAGACCCTGCGTTATTCACATCTCTCCGAAGGAGTGTCTCTTAGATCACGACATGCAGATAGTTGCCATTGTGCTCCACACTGACTGAGTGCTAACTCTGTGCTGCCGTTGCTCTGACAGGGTGCTGCCCATCGGGACGAGGCTGACGCTCTGACCAACAACCACGGAGGGCTGCCGAGCGCTGGGGCCATGACCAACGCCGAGCTCAACCACCAAGTGGAGACCTTCAGAGGTCCGACACACTCCTCAGGCTTACCACCTCCACGACACACTGAGCACAACACCACCCAGAACATGTCACCTTAACTCGCTAAATATACGAGCCAATGTTACTCTACGGTGTAGCTGAGAGGAGAGGTTGATGGTGTTGCTGGACCATTGTGTTGAGTACAGGTCTCGCTGCGGGCCTGGCCGGTCAGGTGGCTGCTGCTCTGGAGCTGAAGATGGAGAGCCAGGAGAAAGACGACATGCATGACAACCACTCCTCCGACGACCTGCGCTCAGAAGATGGCAGTGACATCAAGAGACACCACGACCTCAAGGCACCGCGGGGGGGCACCCGGACAAGGTAACGACGGCCAGGGCCACCGTGGAGGGCTTGGAGGGATGTGTCGTCGCTAGTGTTGAGACTTCATTCTCGCACACAGCCATGTCCTTGTCTTAACGCTCTCGCCCTGGGCGCGGCCACTCTCGCTCCTCCTCCGCAGCAGTATTAACGAAGCCGACGACGAGGACCTGAACCCCGAGCAGAAGGCGGAGCGCGAGCGCGACCGGAGGATGGCCAACAACGCTCGCGAGCGTCTCCGGGTGCGGGACATCAACGAGGCCTTCAAGGAGCTGGGCCGCATGGTGCAGCTGCACCTGAAGAGCGAGAAGCCGCAGACCAAGCTGCTCATCCTCCACCAGGCCGTGGCCGTCATCCTCAACCTGGAGCAGCAAGTCCGAGGTCAGAGGCCCTACATCACATGTGTAGTACGCTCAAAAAAAGGATTAACGAGACCAACAGTTCTACATTTGATTTGTTACCCAAATGCTGGATGATGACTACCCAAGTGCTGGGGTTTTTTTCGGGGGTAAGAGGTCTAGAGAGGGAGAGTGTTCACAAATAAGTCCCAATCTTTCCCCATGCAGAGCGGAACCTGAACCCCAAAGCAGCCTGCCTTAAGAGGAGGGAGGAGGAGAAGGTGCCTGGGGCCTCTGGAGAGCACCAGCAGGCCCACTCAGCGGCCCACCCTGGCCTCACAGACGCATCCAACCCCATGGGGCACCTCTGAGGAGCAGACAGGTACATCACCCAATGTTGACGGCTGTGTGTTGGATGGAGAAAGGCCTAAAGTGGTTTCCCATCATCTTTGGTGACAGCGTGCTTGGCTTGCGTAGGTTTATTTGTGCATTACTGATTTAGTTATCCTTGTTTTCCCCCCTCCAGATCAAAGTGATCCAGATCAATTCTGTAAGATAGAGTTGGTGCTCCTTGCTTCCAAATGGTAGACAGGACTCACAGTTTGTGACCCAAATTGGAGGAGACAGACCACTTGAAGCAAAACTCCAAGACTAACACAACCCAATCCTTAGATTGAAGAAGAACCCAGTGTCCAGGTCCCTTGAACGACACCTAACGTCCATCAGCAAATTTCTGCCCATGAGAGAAAAAACTTCAGAACATATCACTGTCTGCAAGCAGCGTGTCGCTTCTGAACAATCAGAGACTGTCGCGATCTCCTCCATCCCCCATGTGGAAGTTGCCTTGTGCCTAAACTGAATTGACGAATGCATTGTAACAGCAATTGTTTTGTCTTTTTTTTTTGTTTTTCTATTTATTATGTTACTGAGCTATAAAAAAAAAGTCTAAAGGGAAAATTATGAAATTGTTTTGAAAAGCATGTTGCTTTTCAGTTAATCTACAGTTTGCCAGTGTCATTCAAATGGCCCAGCCCTCTGCCCATAGCAAGTCCTGGGGTTACTCAACATAAGGGAAATGTTCTCAGGCACTGAGGAAAAAAAAGCAAATTAACATTGTTCACTAGTTTAGTGTGATTTATATGCCCAGCTGCGAATATATTGGTGGTTTTGAGAACTCAAATACGTAGGCATCCCTGTCGAAAAAAATAGGTATTATTTATATTTATATTTTATTCCTTTTGCAATGGACCGCATGTTAAACCAAAACTACCTACTTGTGTATGTAGTGTGCTATTTAGACCAGTCCCCCTTGTTACTGGCGTCTATCAGGAGAGTATGGAACTGGAATGGTGTGTAGAAGCTTGGCAAAAAAAAGCTGCCATGACTACACTAGAACACTACAGACTGAGTGGCAAAGATTACAGGAGAAAGGCAAACTCTAGCTTTCCTGAATGGTCAACTAGGCTCATATCGTGTGTGTTTTTTTCCAGAGTAGTGAGCAGTCAAAATACAGAGAGCAAACCATTTACAGACATTAGCATTCCCTGCATATTTCTTAGTGTCTTAACTAAAGGGATGGGGACTTTACTGCCCATTCGTTCCTTTGCCATATAGTGTTAATTGTAAACGATGACATGTTTCTGATGTTGCGGTTTATTTTCTATTTTAGCTTATGCTCTGTGGTTAGCTGAAAAGCTCTGGTCATACTCCAGACTTCAGTACGGAAGTTTCTCCTTTTTGTTTACTGCCGCTGTCTCTTCAGAGATTGCTCAGTGAAGAAGGAGAGTCAGTGTATTGATGAATAATACGACATCTCTGGGCCTGAGTGAATGTCTTGCTTCATTTTCTTTCTATTGATAGTAACTAAGGAAAAAAGTGAGAAATAATTACAGAGTTAATACAAGTTTTATGTTTATTTGTAGTTGTATACAAATTGATTCTCCAGGCATAGTCAAGCGTACAGTATGATTGATAACCGGTGTGAAATAGCAGAGAAAAAATCAAAGCTTTTTTAAAATGCTTTGTTTTGGTCCAGAAGAACTCAATATAGTAAACTCCAGTGTATGAAAGGAAGGATGAGCAAAGTGTCTAGACTAGATATTTCATGAAATAACCTACTGTTCAACATCAGAGACAGTGGGTCCTACAGACCTCCAGTGCAACGATGAACAAAAAATGTTTTGAGCAGGATTTTCTTTTGCTTTGAGGACATTCAGTCATTACCAGAGTCATATCCATATTTTACCACTCTGGTCATTACTTTTTTAATCAGTGTGCATGCTTTACTTTTCCTCTTTATTAAGTTGTTAGTCTTAACTCTTGCTTTATATTCCATTTGTTTGTATAATGTCTTCCATTATAATCCACCCCATACAACTGACTGACACATCCAGAAAGAGGTTTCTGTAAACAAAAACTAAAAGAGAAAAGGATTGGCTATAGGCTATACATAAACAAGGTGTTTAATGAAAGCACAACTCGGCAACCGTTTTTGTTGGGTTTTCTCTGACTGTATGTGGCCTTCTTCATTACAGTATTCATGAGCTTGTATTTATATTGCTGGCAGAATTGGAGTTAATTATGTATGTCACTGCCTGCTCTCTTTTCCCCCTTTATTTTATTTTTTTCTGTTTTTGCTATTTGTTTCTTTGCTTCTCTGTTTGCTATCTTAGATCATGCTGTACTCCCAAATGCTTTCCCTCGTATAATATATGAAGAAGAAAAAATTGTTGAAAAAAAAAAACATTTGGCTTATTTTTCACTGTAGTTAGTCTTTTATACAATGATATTGTAAGAACATTTCTTGAATTCTAAATATTACTCTTTCTAGATTTTTTAAATCGAAAGTTTTGAGTAAAAAGTTTCTTACTTTATTTTACTATATTAGATAGTAAAAATGAACGGTTATTTACATTAACCTGTCCATTATTATCAAACATGTTTAAATAGCACCCTAAGACCATAGTAGGGTTATAGCTCGCAGTCTAGTACTTATGAGGTATTATACCGGCTCAAGGTTTCTGAAGGTGTGCTTTCCATCTCGTTCTCCAGTCTCCATTGTTGATTGGTTAAAGATTTGTTCTTGTGTCAAAAGAAATTAAAGGTATTGTTGATGCACATCAAAAAAACCAGCAGCAAGAAATGGATTCTTCTGTCTTTGTAACAGAAAACACAAAAATGTATATAACATTTATGTCGCAATAAATGTGCCATCTTTTTTTAAATATAATTGTATGTGCATTTATTTCCTTCACGGGACCACACCCATATTTTCTTTCCCCCATGTTTTCCTGTTTTCTGTTCTGTTCATGCAATTTTGTTTTATGAAATAGCATGTGGTCATAAAGTAGGATGTTCATTAATAAAAACCCTTCCTTCGTCCTGCCCAAGACTTTTCTACAGTGGATCTAGGCCAAATGAGGAACTCAGAGTCAAATAGAGAGTTTTCTAGTACAGTATGTTACTCCTTTAAAACAATACCAGTGGACCATTGTAGTGTGTATGAAATACTATGGAATATATGTTTCTATTTTTAATAAAGTGTGATAGCAGCGCACAGTGCCGTACATTTCAATGTTTCCTCCCAAATTCTGAATAATTGATGGTGTCATTTCAGGTTCAACCGTGACAAATACAAGTAATTTACAAACAACTTTGCTGAACTGTGAAAGAGTTCATTTGAAAGAACAGTTCATTTTCTGAATTACCATAATGATGATCCATCATATTAGTGGTAAAAGGAGAATCTATTAAGGACTGTGGATGAAGCTAATATATCTTATGATAAATGCTTGTTTTTGCTATCAGTTGCATAATAAAAAAGGTGATCTAAATCCTAGAAGTTGTCTCTGAGGCCCAGGACATCTGCGGAGAATTACCCTGTGCATGGTAGTTGGTTTTCCCTTGATGTATAAAATCCAAATTTAGTTCCCTAACAGAGACAATGGTCAAAAGAAAGTGCTGACTGTGATGCAAATAAATGATGACAGTCGTCTTTCAATGCTCCACATTTTATCTGCAATTAATTTTTTTGTACTGGAGCTCTGCAAGGGCTTAGCTCTCACACTCTTCTCTCTAGCGTGTGTATGTGGGTCCTTCTGCTTTTATCAGGACTGTTTATTTGCGATCAAATAGAGTCATGGGCATGTTTTCTGTACGTGAGGAAGGACCACCATGTTTGAGGGCTGACTTCCTGTGGGCCTGGCTGCCTGTGAATGAACCTTCACGGGCTTGTTGACAGACTGAGCCCTTGGTTTACAGCTCTGGTGGAGCTAAACAGCCCACTGCCATACAGATTATTCAAACCCTATCCGACCGAATATCTGTCTTGAAGGTTTTTCTCTCTAGAGTTTGTTTAATTGGTGTTCTTTTAGGTTTCTTTTGTATACAGAACTACAACATGCCTTTCTTTCTTTTTTTTTTGTTCCCTGGTGCCAAGTCAAAGAAAGAGGATTTTCTATGTAGGTCACATTCTTACCTATGTTACAATCATATTTTCTCCATACAGGCCTTGATTCCTCAGTAATATGTGACTTGTTTGGCTAAATGATCTTTAGCTTCTCAAGATATGTTCAAAAAGCTTTATTTTCTCTTCCCGACCAAAAACCGTTTCAGCTGGACAATCATGTGAGTGAAGCTTGACCATGACCTCAGTACATATCCATTGTGTTTCTTTCCATAACCATTATAGTAGGCCTGCCTTTCCTCTCAATCAGGGTCGGAGAGCGCTCTCTACTGAGCATGCCCAGAGGTCCCAGCTGTGGCGCCTCAGTAGAGAACAGTGCCCCTGTTGTGTGCTGCTCTACTGTAACACAACACAGCACCACAGAGCTCAGATGAAAGTCTGGGCTGCTGATATGGTCCGCCTACTCCCACGGTCACAGAAATCAAAACACAGCGGCCCACTACAAAGGCAAGGGGCATCTGGGGCCTCAAATAGAATGTGGTAGATGACCTTTACTGTCCTTGCAATGACATGATGTATGAAAAGAAATAATCATTTAAAAATGTAAAAGTCCTTGGGCCTTGACACTAAAAAGCCATGGCCACTCACATTTGACAGCTACAGCAAAGACTCAGTGCTGAAACTTTTTGGTGTTTCTTTCTTCAGACAGTCATGCCATTGAAAGAGAAATACTTTTTTTAAAGGTGGCAACGCATATTAACTACATTATGCAGGTCAAGAAAACATGAATTACTGCTTAAAAAATGTTATGTGGTTTCTGATTATCTTGCCATGAAGTTAATGTTTTAGACTAAATATAAATGTATTTAAATTTCAGAAGTTTGCTGTTACGGTTCCGTGTTTGCAGAAATATTGAAGTAATGGTATTGGTCTCGTAACTTTATAGCATCTAAGGGTTCATATTTACATAAAATACCGAATTTCAATAATGTTTTTATGTAATTCCATTTGGGTGCGTGATTAGCCACTAGATGACGCTCTTAATCTTCCAATTGCAAACTGAAGTGCTACGCTATGCAAATATATTTATTTATTCAAATGAATCCACTAAAATTGTGAAACTTTAAAACATTTATAACAGATATGCATGTAGACAGGATTAGGAAGTGAATCAAAGGTTTTGTTCCTACACGACATCCATGATTTCCATTCTGTGTAAAATATTGTTCAAGGTTCAATACTCTCCGCAAAATATTTTAACATAAATATTTCAATTTTTTTTATAAGATGGTTCAGGTTTTTATCCATTATAATGTATTAACCTAACAGCAGGTTATCTAATTTTGGAGCGAAATTACACATTTTAAGCTCTTAAACTTAAACGGTTTTGCCCTTTGGTTCTAGCCATACATGGCCAACTGTTATGCTTTTTCTAGTGCCTTCACAGTCCTCAACAACATGAGGGGGCCTAGCTATTTTGTCAAAATAAGCTGGGCCTGCTTCCAAAATTGAACATGTTTTGAGAGTTAGAGTTCCATGTACCCCCGTCTACCAAACCTGGGTGACTGTATATCTGTGAAATCAAGGTGGCAAAGCATTATTCCAAGTAAAGATATAAATATGTAAATCTGTTCTTGGGTCAGCCTGTTGATGTTATTGTAAAGTAATGTTTTGCCTATGGGCGGGTTTGGGGAGTTGTAGGGGCGGGGCTTTAACGCGCTTCAGGCGTCCTTCTCAACTGTACTAAGAAGACCTGCTACAAATTAATTTAGAGGAATGTCGAGTATTGAGCTTTGGTGAATCGCAGAGGTTTTTGCTTTTATGAAACAGTCAGTTCAGTTCAGGCAACACATTTTGAATTCCAATCGTCGCTGGTAAGTACCTAATTTATCTGTTGCTTTTAAAAGTAATAATCCTCGAAGTCTTCAAACAAGCGTGGGAACAGCACTCAACTGAGTACGCTAAATGTATTTCTAAGAAGTTACAATATGTACGGCAAATAACAGAAAATCAAAAAGGCTGTTGAGTAACCACCCAGAAAGTTACTTGATGCTTGTGGGAAAAAAAAGTTCGATTTTTTTTCTTCATTATATTTTTTAACTCCTCACCTGTTGCGCTAGAGCATCAATAAAGTTGCAGGCTGTCAGCACACTTTCAAATCATGCTGTCAATTTGTATGTTTCTGGGTAGTTATTTAAACAGAATTTATGAGAGCTCTAACTGATCTCTCAGCTTAAATGCTTTTAACAAACTTTCATTGTCATAATAATAGGTTGGCAGACTTATACTGTTTGAATACCTTGTAGCCTTCAAATAATGCCCATGGGAAGTGGCAACCTTCGTTTTAACGAAATGCAATGATCCGTGCACTATGGTAACAATAACATTTCTATTTCTTGACCATTACACAACCTACAAATTTGCAGATGAAGTGAAAAATAAAACGTCAGGCCTAGGAATAGCCGAGTACATAATTACTATGAACCAGTGAAAGCAACTGTTTGAGCTTACTTATGTCTTTATTATTCTGAATTGTTTTTTTCTTTTCTTTCAATATCTCTATTTAATACATACAAACTTTGACACATTCAGAGATTCTGGTCATGTCCTTTCCTGGACTTTTCTACGTTATGATAGAATGGGCCGTTCTCTTTCATTGATTGTCTGACAGCGAAGACAGACAACTAGTCACTAAACAGGTTTTCTTTGCCCAGTGGCCCCTTGGAAGGATCAGAGGCTGAGCCATGACATTTTAGCATGTGCCCTTTTCTCTTATTTGTGGTGGTAAAGGTATTGGCGGTTAACCAGATCATAGCACACTAGCAGAGCTTGTCAGGGGTTTGACTTAGCAAGTCTTTCCAACCTTGCAGAGAACAATACAATGGGAGGAAATTGGTTGCACTCACACCTCAAAGTCTGTGGCATACATATCGGGTAATAAGCTGCTGTGTAGTCATCTGTTTCCTTTCTGTGTGGAAGTGTGTCTGTCCTAGGAGTAGAGAAACCAGGAAGTGTCTGTTGTGCTGCTCTTTTCACACTGTCCAACCTAAGGGGATCCTCAATTTCAAGTGGCATGGTTTCAATTTTGACCAGAGTTTTGAAGCAATAACATGCACCTTTTGATCCACTAAACCGTTTGACCAGACTGTGACACTACCTGCTGCGGCCTTTGTTTACCAACGATAAGTCCTTTCTCCAAGTCTTATCACTATATGTCCTGATACACCCTCAGGGAAATAATGAGATTCTATGTGTTTGTAGCTGGAGAGCTGTAATAGTGCAGACAAATTAGACCCTGATAAGAGCCTATTGTCCAGTAAACCACATGGTGTTTGCTGATGGCTTTGTCTCTATCTGTCCTGACCCTCAAGGTGACTTATACAGGGATCACTGGGTCTCTGGGTCAAGTGGTCTGCAGTTCAGCTTCAGTCTCAACATTATTATTATTATTAACCTGGCTCTGTCTTGTTACTTAATCCTAGATGTTACACTGCTGCACTGAGTGCACTCATATTTCTTTTCACTCATTGTTACAGTGACCATTGTTGAAATGATCGTCCCATTTAGTAGGTGTGGATACAGTATGCTTCTGGTGGTGTATTGTTCGTGATGTGTGATGAGCACAGGTAACCCAAAGACTAGGGTTAATAGTTATTTATGCTGCATAGCGACACAGTTGCTACCACAGGTCTCCCATGGTGGAATGCACTGTAGCGTGACTCATGTCTGAGTGTGTAACCTTATTGATAGACCTGTTTCTTTATTTATTTCCTTATTCATTGGCTGGAAATAATGAATTCAACTTCACCGATTTTCCGTTTAGAATCATTATTCACCTACTTGGTCAGAATGGCTAGACATTAGGCTGTCCGTCTAACTTTGTGCTGTATATTTGCTCTTCTAGATAGCTGGCCTTGTGTTTTGCAAGTTCAATGTGCCAGTGAAGGCTGGCCTTTGTATGACTACTTTAGAGTACCTCGCTGGTTCCGTTTGTCCGACATGGTTGATCTGAGATCCGCCGGGGAGTTTTTTTCTTTTGGAGCCACATGCCAACAAAAACAAAACACAAAACACAAAAAAAGGCATGATATTAAAGCCATATTTCCTAATCAAATAAAAGGCTTTAACTTTTCTTAAAAGCTGCACTGTGAACCTGGAAGCGGTTTTCTATTTTAGTAAGGAACATCTCATTTGCTGACTGATAACCAGACGATATCCCTCCCTGTTTGCAGAGGTGGGACCGCCTGATCCAGGGCGAAGGATTTGCTCTCCCTCTGCTTGCCTGATGGAGTCACACAGAGTGGCTGGCATGCCCAGTCAGCCGGCACGCACCTCCAGGCCTCACAGCAACGGCTCCTACGGCCTCAGCATCCGCGTCCAGGGCATCGACGGCCACCCCTACGTGGTGCTGAACAACCAGGACCGCGGCCCTCAGCCCTACGCAGACGCCGACAGCAATGGCTACGTAGGCACGGAAGACTCCTTCATCGATAACTACGACGAGTATGATTTCCGAGGAAGCCGGGAGGCGGCCTCCGACAGCCCTTTCGTGGAGTACAGGGCCCAGAAGCAGCCACCTCACAATGGCGCTGCGGATCCGCCGGGGAAGAAGCCGTCCACTCTGCTGAACTTCCAGAGGCACCCCGAGCTCCTGAAGCCTTACGACCCCGAGAACAACAGCCTGAACCTGGAGGACTATCACAGCCTGCCTCCCAAGCCAGTTTCCCTGGCCGAGGCAGGAAACCCCCAGCAGGCCTCAGCTCCCAGGTCCCCCTCCCCAGCGACCTCGCACAGCAGGTCCTCTAGCCTTAACCAGAGAAAGGCTGCAGCAGAGAACCAGCTGAAGCAAGCTGCACCTCAGAGCCAGACCCAGACTGCAACCTCCAAGCCTCAGACCAAACTCGCCCAGCCTCAAACCAGGCCCCAATCCAAGGTGGCTCAAGCCGTATCCAAGCCCCAGAACCAGGAGGCCAAGCCCCAGTCTCCACCCCAAGCCGAACCCCAGGCGCAGTCCAAGCCCCATTCTTCAGCCCGGGCTCAGCCACAGCGTGTCCCCATCCCCCAGGCCTCTGTGGTGTCCAGCCCCAGCAAAGACTCACCCACCAAGGCGTCCTCCAGCACCATCAGCAGTGCTAGCTCCAGCCTGGAGCGGAGCGGCCGTGGGCCTGATGTCCTCCCCCTGCGCAGGACCGACTCCAGCGGCCCGGTTCTCCAGTCCTCATCCCGCTCCCGCCACTCCTCCACCTCCTCCACCAACACCAGCAAGGCCCTGCAGGACGACCAGCTGGAAGCCTTGTACGCGGAAACCATTAACCGCCACGAGAACCGGCGCTACATCCCCTTCCTGCCCGGGACGGGCCGCGACATCGACACAGGTTCCATCCCCGGCGTGGACGAGCTCATCGACAAGTTTGACGCTAAATATGGCGGCCAGCAGCGGAGAGGCAGGGCGGGGCGTCGCAACAGGATCAATCCCGAAGACAGGAAGCGCTCGCGGAGCGTGGACAGCGCTCTGCCCTCCGGCCTGCAGGAAGAGTCTGACTATCTGGAGCAGTTCAGCCGGCACCAGGGCACCTCCAGCGAGCACGTCCTCAGGCCCTCACAGCTACGCCTGCAGAGAGCTGCTGGAAGTAAAGACTCCTGGGTGTCGTCAGTGGAGGGGAAGCCTGGCACCAGAGCCCCATCCAGGGGGTGCAGTGCACCAGGGTCACCTCAGGGCACAGTGGCCCCAGTGGTGACCTCCCTCCGCGGCTACAAGAAGCCTGTGGGTCGATCCTCTACCCTGCCCTTTGAAAGGAAAGAGAGTGAGCCAGACGCCAAGGTGCTGACCAGTTCAGCAACAGCGTCTTTGTCCAGGCCCTCTTCAACCACAGGCACAAAACCTGCTGCAGGCGTAGACAAGATAGATGCACCGGTAAACATACTGATAAAAGTTATGACTGCAGTTTTAGATTGCATAATTAATGGTCACAAAGTAAGAAACACATTGTACATTTTTCTTTTAGTGTTTCTCGTAGTACGTTATTTTGGTTTTGTAATAAGTTGTATGTTTAAAAAAAAAAGAGAAGAAAATCTCTACACTTTTTAAAATACTTATTTCCACGAGAGAACTCTCTTCTTTTCCCAAATATCTGTCAACTTCCTGACGTTCATTTCCTTTGGCTGGCAGGTGACACCCGATCTCCTTAAAGGTCAGCAGGAGCTTTCATTACAAACCCACGAGGAGACCGCAAAACAGATTCTGTTCAATTACCTCAAGGATGGGTGAGTTGTGCCCTGACTTTACTCTAGCCATCCACAGTTCTAATCGTTAGATTTAGATGCCGTGGCAGGTTTAAATATAAAACATGTTCTCTCTGTTTTTACCCTCGACGAGAGGTTGGAGGATAAATTACTAGTGAATTGTATCCACCTCTGGCAACTTAAGAGCTGAAATCATAACGAGCATTGCGTTGCCTGTGTGAACTGGGCAGTTAAAGTGTAAACTTAAACCTAATATGTGCCAAATTACACACCAGAAATTGGCCTGGGGGAGCACTTAATAGTTTTTATCTAAGTCTTGCTGTTTCTGATAAAAGTGAAGGAATGTGTCCTCCCAACAGTCAGTTCCCAGCTGTGGATGGTTCAGCCGTCTGGAGTTTGTTTCTCTTGTCTGTTCCTCTCCCCCTCTCATTCTCTCTCTCTCCCCCTCTTTATTTCTCTTTCCAGCCCTCTATCCCGGTTAGGAATGCAGGGTAGGACTCCAGCTCTGCTTATCACCTGACTCTGGGTGCTGACCTCTAACCCCTAGGCTGTAAATCCACTTAGAGTGGAAATGAATGAGGTATCAGTGAAGGACATCCCGGCTGGATACCGCGGCAGACTAGCATCAGATTGTTATCTTGTCAGTGCGGTGGGTCGCTCTGTGATCACAGCTTGACCATGCCAATGGGTATTGAGATGTTATACAGACAATTAAGACGTCACCCATGATGTTCAGCTGCTTCTATGAGTTTTCACCCTCCAACGTTGTGCTATTTCCTGACGAGGCTAATAGGCTGTGAACAGAGAGTGTGCTTTTAGAAAGCTTAACTCCACTTTGTTAGTGAGCAAGCCAAGTGTGAAAGTCTACCGTATATATTTCCAATGCGCTACCACGTCTAGAGTCACCTCTGTCCATAATACGTAACAATACATAACGGCACAATAGCTTGGCCGTTAACTATGTACCAATAGTTTTTTAGTAGTAGTCATGCATGACTCAACGCTGAGAGTCCTCAAAGAGGCCCAGTTTGTTAGCCTCTGCACACGTGCTGCTGCAGCCCTGGTGGATGTGCAGCCCGGGCAGGAAACTACCGCGGGCGTGTTGGCCCCCAGGTCAACAGGCACAGGTCAGGGGAAAGGACTGCCAGATGGAAGTGGTAAACTGAAACAGTGTCCCTGCTGAGGCCCTGAAGACACACGTCCACCCTGCCAGGATGGCTTTCATAGCGAGGGAGGAGTTCAGGCTAGAATATCTCAACTAGGTAGTGCAGTGGAATTCAACCTCTGAGATTCTCTCCGGGCTGTGGGAAGCCGGTGTTGCCTCCTTTCCGCTGCCCCGTGCAGGCAGACGCAGGGCACGCGCAGACCCAATGGGCCCCCTTTGTGGGCCTCCTAATAGATGGCCGTAAAGAGGTTGAGTGGGTCGCAAGGCCCAAGACACATCAAAGCAGTGTTTTTCCGCGCCGGCCTCCCTGCTCGGTTGGGAACGAGCCGCTCTGTTCCCAGAGCAAAGCAGCCAGGGATTAGACTCTGATCCACCAGACACACAGCCACGTCTCTGAACATTGATCATTGAGTTCTGTTAACACCTGTCTTCCTTTGTGTGTGTTCGTGTGTGTGTTCGTGTGCCCCCGCAGGAACAACGATAACGACGACACCACCAAGAAGAAGGTCAACCTGGTCTTTGAAAAGATCCAGACCTTGAAGTCGAGGGCCGCCGGGAGCGTTCAAGGGGACAACAAAGTGAGGCATTGTTGTGGCGTCGTAATTAGGCTCAAGAAACGGTCAAAGCTGTGCCCGTCTTATTCTAGGCTCCCAGGCTTTCCCCTGGCGAGAGATTAAAAATCACCGGCCCGTGTTTACTTTCCAACGCAGTGCTTGTCAATTCCAAGATGTAAAACAATGCAGCAGAAAGGATCTCCCTGTCTTTATAAATACCGTTCACATGGTAAAAAAAACATGCTCTGATAAATGCTTTTCCTACAGACAAATGCTCTTCTCATGTATAAAGATGATATGTAGAGTAAAATATGCAAAAAACCTTCCGGAGTGTGGAGAACTGACTTTAGCCGTTTAAGACACTCATACATGTCTGTGCTCCCTCCCTAGTCTCCTGACCTGGCTGCCCAGACCAAATCTCTGCAGGAGCAGCGGGCTGGGATGGAGGTGGAATTAGCTGAGCTGAGGAAACAGCTACAGGAGCAAGCCACGGTAATACCACAGGATCCTGTCTATTATGAGTCGGAAGGAAACCAGCCTATTCTTGACGATATTGCGAAGAGCGTTTAAAGCTAACGTACACTTTGATGCTGGTTTGATCTTTGCCACTCCCAAAGCTTTCATCATGTTGGCTGGGCTTCAGAAAATCCCCTCTCTCCCCCATTAAGTCTCAATAATCCTATTCATACTAATTGATACTTTAAGTAGTCCGGCGGACATCGTGATTAACCCCGGCCACTCTGTCGGATGGTTGTGTGCTACGTAGTTCAAAGGGTCATGACAGAGTACCCCTCTACAAGAGATCAAAAGATCAACAACACTGTATATATAAATTGTTGATTTGTTTTTTCCTATTTTAAATTTGTAGAGATTATACCCACTTGTATGGTATTCTTGAATGTCTCTTTCTACTTTGTCCACTATGTCATGTGTGTGTGCTTGTTTGTGTGTGTGTGTATATTTCTATTGGTGTTTAAGAAGCAGAGAGGCTTGACAGAGGACCGGGACCACACGAGGGCAGATGTCAAAGAGCGGCAGCAGGAGCTGGAGAGGAGTCAGGAGGAGTGCTCTCGCCTCAGGATCAAACTGACGAAGACCGAGGCCGAGCTACAGACCACGCTGGAGGAGTAAGTGGACAGCAATCCCCGCCACAGGCTGATGGGTGTCTTATGGTTAGGATGGACAAGGGGTCAACAAATCAGCACTGTGGAGATAGTCCTACAGCTCTTCTTTTTCATTTGTATCGCTTAGATACATCTATACATACTATCTACTTTTATCCTATAATTGTTTTACGCATAGATTTGAACTGGTCAGCTATTGCCTTGCATGGGAAAAAGAGGAAGAGATAATTGTTGTTGTAACAGCGGTGTCCTGATACCCATGTAGGACTACCATGTAGCTCCCCTGCAGCGTACTACACTAAAGCCCTGCACAGTGTGTATAATGGCCTCTTAAATGGCTGTTGATGTTGGCCTAATCGGCTAAACCCGTGGGAGGATGGTCTGTTGGCCGTGGCTGTGCAGAACCCCACAGAGAGCGGCCTCCGTTCCAAGGGGACGCCACTGGACAGTGGTGGCCCTGTGTGTCCAAACCCACCCGGTAATCTGATGACACAGAGCTGCCAAACTCAGTCCGGTCTCTCTTTAGACTAGAAGAGGGTATCACTCAACCCCACTCAGTCACGTTACATGACCGGGACATTCAGGGTTGAATTATTTTCTTTTGACAATGTGGGAATGGGCTGTGTGGAGTGTAATTATGGCCCATCATCTGTGTGGCCAGCCCCCTGCCACTACACAGACCTCCTCTGTGCTGCTGTGTGCAGGTGGTGGGGCCGGGATTCATTGTTCAGGGCCCAGCTGGGCCTCTTAACCTCTGTGGTCTGCAGGTCTGCCATTTAGACAGACCACAGGTGCTGTCATCCCTATATGTGAGTGAGAATGCAGCTGTGTCTTTGTGGGTGTGGGTGGGTGGGTGAATATTAGTAAGTGTTCAAGCCAACGTGTGGCTATGTGTGCTAGTGTTTGGGCGCGTGGGTGCTTGTGCTGTGTTGTGACAGCGGGCTGCTGTCTCAGGCTGTTCCAGGTGAAGATGGAGAGGGAGCAGTACCAGACGGAGATCAGGGATCTGCAGGACCAGCTGTCAGAGATGCATGACGAGCTGGACAGTGCCAAGAGGGCAGCTGCTGATGGAGAGAAGGACGCCATGATGGAGGTAAAGACACACATTGGCAGTCTGACTTGGCCATTGTGGTAGTCACAAGGACATTGCACCTTGTACCATTCTCCTTTGTTAGTCGTTTAAATTGTTCACAACACGTAACGAGTGATGTGAACCGTGTTGGAATGTATAAGTGATCAGAATCCAGATTAATTATTTATGATTTTTTGTAAAATTTTCAACATATCTTGCCCGCTTTTTTTAGGGCCTCATGCAGATGAAGCTAGACCTACAAGAGGTTCTCCTAGCCAAGGAGGAGTTGGAGGAGGTGCTGAGGAGGCGCGAGAGAGAGTTGACCGCCCTGAAAGGAGCTCTGAAGGAGGAAGTGGCCACCCACGACCAGGAGGTGGATAAGTTGAGGGAACAGTACGAGAAGGAGATGGACAAGCTGCAGAAGGCCGTGGAGGAGGCAGAGCAGGTAACCAGTCTTCTGTTTCCTCCTCAGAATCCTTACACCCCCTCCACTCTGCCCACCCGTTGTTGTAACACAGAAAGCATGACATGTTGACTTATGTTGGTGGATTGGTGTTTTGTCCGATAAATTGTAAATGTAAAAGTCTTACTGCATTTAGAAGCAGGGTTGGGTGGAAGGTAAATAACTTTTTTGTCATTTTCTTGATCGTTTTGAAGTCAAATAAGCCGTGCATTTCCACCAGCATTCCACGTCTGGGTTGACAGAATGCTTGGCTTTGGTAGCCAACACTATAGGAGTTATCTAGACCAACCAAAGCTTTTTGTACGTTCCTTGCAGTATTCCTCTCGCTGAATTTTATTGCCCTCATTGTAACTACAAACAAAGGCCATTGAAAAACAAGTCAGAAAATAGTTAGCTACTTCTGTTTCAGGGACGAGCTCCCTCCCTTATGTTCAGTTTTGCTAAGCCAACTGAACATACCGATAAAAAGAAAACAATCAACACTGCTATCTGACATCTAAACTGCCTTGTCATCACTTCATGGAAAAATACAGGATGAAAATGTACGGCAAAAGATTATTTTGAGTTCATCTCTTTTTCGAATAGTACACTTGCCCAGAAAAGATACAGTTTCACTCCCTAAACAGGGGAAAAAACGGAAATTAAGATTAAGAGGAAAAACATCTGGGATGGGAAGCAGTTTAGGGAAAGAGGTAAGGTAAGAGCAGCAGGATGGAAAATGGTTTAAATAGGCTGGCTTTGTCACAGTTACACGGCAGGGGAGCCATTGTGTGTTTGAGTGAACTTTTCGTCCACATGCTTCCTGTAGCGTCCTGGGGCCAGGAAGGGGTCCTTGTCCTTGACTTCCTCTTGGTCTGGTAGAAGTCCACAGCAGGCGTCCACCTCTGAAATCATTTCCTGTCCAGAACAGAGGCACTTTCGACCCAGGGGAGGATGTCACTGTAGATTCACTCCCCCTAACCAGTAAACAAGTCATAAGATGCATTGTTTCCCCTTTGTGTATATCTTGGCACTTCTCCCTATTTTAGGTGTTTTCCTGAAATCTTTAGTAGATGTTCAGGTTAGTCTTGTGGACAAACAAACACTGAATGTCCACGCACTCCTACTTTTGTTTAGTCTGTCATCAGTCTGTTCATAGCGGTTGTGCTCTGTATTTACAGTCGACGTACATGCTCAGTTATGCGCCGGTGTCAGACAGGGACACCGGTTATTGGCTGTGCGCTGTGTGGGTGTCGGTTGTGGGTGTGTAATTCCGTGGGATGTGTGTATTCGGCCTTTCATTTAAAGGCTGTGCTCTCTATCGCTGTAGTACTGACAGGGCTGCCCCATGCAGAGAAGAATGCTGTAAACGGGAACCCTAAAAAGTCTCCCTGTGCTGGTTAATTTCAGTGGCAAGCCGTCACTAATCTAATGAGCTGTCTATGATGAGCTGGCCTGTGTTCCGCCTCTCGCTCCTCTGAAAGCCCGCGGGTCACTGTGGACCTCGGCAGATGAATGATGAGTTTGTTTCACACAATAAAAGCAGCAGGGGTTGGGACAGGCTGAATAAGTGGGTCAGGGGCTGGTGAATGGGGATGTATGGACATCCCTATGAAAAGATCGGGGTCTGTTTTGTGTCTTTATTTGAAGGACGTAATGTGTTTTCTATTGAATGACAATGTAGGGGAATTCTGTAGGGTTTGATGGAAAAGTTGGTCATTAAAGTTTTCATTGCTTGACCAACACGGAATGTGCAACCCGTCTGTTTCAAGTCTGTTGAGCACTTCTGGCGCGACTGAATACTAAAATCTCTTTTCTCTGGGGTAGCCTGCTTCTTTCATGACATCTAAAGGAATGCTAAACATGTGCCAATGTAAGGTGCACTCAGCACGTAGAGAGAGAAACGTGTGTGTCATGTTCTCGGTCAGTTTAGAGAACGGGGGGGGGGGGGGGGGGGGGGGGCTCTCTCGGCTCTGCAGACTCTTGAGTATTGTGTTGCAGGTTGAGACGGTTGAGGGGGCTGGGACGCGCACCGCTCCTCAGGGGGCTCCTGTATCTCAATTTCTGAAGCATTCCTGATTCTCAACGCTGGATGCTTTTATAGGGCCTTAACAAAACTAATCAACCAGGTTTTGTCCCGCTTGAGCCCCACGTCTGAGTACTCTTATCCGTTTTTACAAATGTCCTCCTCCCTCTCAGTCCCCGTAGACTTCCCCCTACGTGGACCAAACCTTCTCTCCCTGTTATCCTATAGCACTCCACTGGAGTGATCTCGGCTAGCCTTTGTTTTCTCTGTAAACTCGAGGGTTTGTGTCTGATCGTCGAAGCCATGTGACCCGGGGAGAACCTGCACGGCCTTGTTTTCTGAGTATAGAGTCCCACGGGTCGCGTGTTTCCTCAGCTGATGATAGCAGCCTATTCCCGGTACTGCTGTAGGATTGCTGATTGAACGGGCGGCTAAGAAGGGGGGAGGGAGAGAATGTGAAGAAGGGAGGGAGAACCGAAGGGAGCTTTCTGGACCTCCACCAAAGGGAGAATGAAGAACAGGTCTCTGTGCCAACGATTAGTGCTTTGGTTCATCTGGTTACTGTAACAAAAGTGTTCCTCTCTGGGGGAAGAATGTGTTGTAAGCAGCCTCTAATCTATCTTAACTGTTTAGATTAGATATGATAAGGTAGGCCACAAAGAAGCATCTGGAATCTCATTGAGGCCTGTCACACTGGGGGATGTGCACCTATTGTTTCCCTCCCTCTTAGCAGGTCGTTTGTTTGAGAGTGAGATGTTGCTCCACGTCTAGGTGGAGGCTGTGACTGTGTGAGAGCAAGCGTTGGCCTGGACTCTTCTCTCTGGGGCTCCTCGGCTTCTGCTTGGCAGGACCACGTGGGAGCTTCGGTTGGAAGCCTGCTCTGTCTAAGCGCTATGCAAGGGGTGTGGACAAATACCCCCTAGAAAGTGAAGTCGAGGGGCTTTGAGATCTGAAATGGAAAGCCAAGGACTTGAGACAAAATTAATGTTCGTGTTTTTTCCCCCTGTGTTTCAATTATTTGAATTCAGCTGGCCCTTTTTGGCTCCTCCTGTGGAGTTAGCTGAGGATTGACTTCACCTCTGTCATTCACAGTTCAGTGGTTCAGCTTCTCTGCACAAGTCTAGGCTTTCAAGGTTTGGCGTAGACCCAAAAGGGAATAAATGTACTCTATTTTGAGTGTGGAAACTTTTTAATTATCTTTTGATGTTATAATCAATCATTCCCTTGTTCCATAGTCAACTATTGAACCGTTTATTGTATTGAATATTTTTGTGTGAGGGGGGTTACTCTTCATTTCAAGTAACAATGGCCTTGACAACTCCACAAAAATTTGTGGAGGCTTTTGAGCTTTTTGACAGTGCATTTTAATGGTCCAGTTTCACTTTTTAAAGAGGAACAGAAGGACCATTGTCGTTCAAAGCTTATCTGAGAATGTCTCCTCTCTGAACCGGTCTATTTGATTCCCTTATAAACCCAAACACCCCTGCAATCCTGCAATTTGGCTCACCAATAGAGCCTCTTTTTTTAAATAACGGGGTCCCTTTCCAATCCATGTCCCGAAGGACAGGACAAGACTTGATTGCTGGCTTCTTATTCTGCCTGGAGAGAGGCCAGTGCTTCTCAAGCATCACATTTTAATTTCAACAGCAAGCCCTCCTTTCAGCTCGTCATAGTGCATGCTTTACCCGGCAAACCTCCGTCTGTGTGCCTTTTGTTAAAGAGCGAAGCCACCGTAACACACACCTTGGAGTTGGCCTGACAAACCAGGGCTTATTCATGGCCAGGCCAGAACTAGACCGCTGGGGGTGTACCTCTTGCTTTAAGGCAGAGCATTTGGTGTTGACTGGTGATAACGTGATACTACAAAGGAAATGACCTATACTTAGGCTGACCTTGTGCGTTGTATGTATTCTTTATTAAGTCGTGATTCTCTATATTGCCCTGCCCCTCTTGTCCAATGTTTACTTTTGCCTGGGGCAAAAGCAAATGAATTGACATCACTGAAAAAGCAGACCACGAAACTGTGACAACATGCCACACTGCAATTCCAAACTCTACCTGAAAATAAAGCTCCCAGAGATACAAATGTGAGTGGTACGTGTCCCTGTATTATTCACTGCTCAATGTGGCCCGTATCTGTCTTGATACTGTGACTATCTATCGGTGTGCTATTGCAGCTGTAGCAGAGGGAAATCCTGTGTTTCTCTGCTTCCTGGCCTGCTGGGGTAAGGGGAAAAATTAAACACTAGTGGCGCCTTTCTAGGTCCACTTAGTCAGTTATGCCGTGACAGTGTGGCGATTTGACAATGTGTCAGCCAAATCCATACAGCAGTCTTGTTTTGTTCCATATTTTGTTTTTATCCCAAGGCCAAATAAAACAAGGCTCATTAAACGATGTACAATAGTTTTATGCCACAATTAATTAAAACCGAATTTAATGCAATTTTCATCCCATGCGACTGTAACTATAAAATGTTTGGGGGTATAAGGCTTTGTCAGGGAAATTTGTATTTGAAAATATATTATTACAGTTAACGCTTTATCTCCAGTGACATTTATAGCTGTTTACAGATCAGATCAGACTTTCTCTATGCGTCACCGATACGGAGTGAGATTAACGGGGCTGTCATCTCAGAGTTATACTGTGTCACTAAATGTGAGTGTGAGTTGGGCTCTGCTATGCAAAGGATTGCCATGGCAGGTTTATAGCAGCTGTAACTGCTGGGGGAATATCAGTAAATTCCATTGTTTATATCATGGCTGTCAAAGCTGATTCAGCACTGGCTCTGTGTGTTTTCAGCAACCTGGGAAAACCTAATAAGAGCAGAGAGCTTTTACCTTAGCAAACACACTGGGACTCGCATGCAACACTTGCGTTGATAGCGACACTCTTTTCATAGCCAGCATAATGGCAGTTAGTGCACACATATAGATAAACAGTTTTTGGAGTTCACTTAAAGGTTCTCTAACTCCCCCCCCCCCCCCCTGTAATTGGCTTTGTCTCAATGAAGCAGTAAAACATGACAAACACTGGCAACAACGATCACCAGGGCAGCCTGTCAATTATTACCGCCTAGGGCTCTCTCTCTCTGGGTGGTGGTGCTGGTGGTGACCACAAGGTCTGCAGGTCACACAGCCCAGGGTGGGAAATGGGACAGTCAGGAGGGGGTGATGGGTCGAACTTGCTCCGGAATGTATGTAAAAGGACACTGTAGTGAGGACTCACTGGGTCTATCTCCACGTTCTCTTTGTTGTGCTGTGTCCCCTCCCCCCGGCTTCCCACAGCCCAGCTCCTCACGCTGCATGTGTAAACATGACGGGTCACCCTTCATACGCCCTTGGCTCCTCATTTTGCAGCTTGCCTGCTGACTGGCTCTTGTCCTGGCACACGCTTTGAACAATATTTTCCATGACCCTGGTTGGAAGTGTGAACGATTGGCCATCTTTTCCCTCACCATGTGGTTAACTTAAGGTCACTGGTGTGCCAGCGGTGTATCACTCAGCCACTGGAGCTGTGAAGTGCCAGGCTTCCCTCCTGCTGGGACCCACCCATCTGCACCGGACAACCTGGCAGGGATGCGGGTGCCACCTTGCTGGGAGGGAAAACGAGCTCAACAGGCCTCTGGTAGTAGTTATATCACTGGCCTGGGAGGACGTCGCCGGGTTAATGATCTGTCTCTTGCTTCTCACACTGCAGGGCCAAGCTTCACTGACCAATGAGGGTCTTCCATGTAGCTCCGAGATGAGGGGCTTTAGGGGAAGGAGTGGACTTTAGACCCCAGCAGTGGCTGAATTGTAGCCTCGGATGTCAACCCGCTACGCAAGAGTTCCAGATCCACACCCAGTTATTCACAAACTTAGGTCAAGTTCTACGACTCCAGTTGGAACCATTATCTTACGAAATCCATGATCCGTTTCACCCATGTCATTACCTGCCTGATAGTTCTCACAAGCATTCTGGTTTTGCATGAGATTCCTTTCTTGGTTGAGTCAGTTGTTGAACTTACCTATCAAGATGTATTTATAAGGTGTGTTTGAAAGTAAGACCAAATATATGTGTGTGTGTGTGTGTGTGTGTGTGTGTGTGTGTGTGTGTGTGTGTGTGTGTGTCTCGTGTGTGTGTGTACATGTGCCTCTTGACACTGTATCTAGTTTCAGTACAGTGAAAGTAGTCTGCTCTCGAGGCGTAGTGGAGTAGAAAGCAGACTGTGTGTTAATCGGCTTCATCAGCCCCTAATCCTCCTGGGAGCAGTAGTCCTGTTCTCAATGGACCCATGGCCACCTGACCGCACACTGTACAACAACAAATACCTGTCACTTATTCACTACGTTGTAGAAGTTATTGGATTTTAAACTGTGAAAATAAAGTGTCCTTTTAGCTGGGTCTGGGGTATTTTTTTTGGGGGGGGGGTAAACAAGAAAAAGCTCAAGGCTTCTTACTGCAGTGCGGTTGAACCTTGGCAGATTCTTCTAAGATTTTAATGTGCATGTCTGAGCCGAGCGTAGTAAACAGGAGAGGGCCAAACCAGTTGTACTGCATTTTACTGGGAGATGAAGCAAAACCTTGTTCCTGGTACAAACACACAAACCATCTTTTGAAGGCATCATAATCAAAGTTCGGGGAAAAAATCTTTTTGATTGTTCTACTGCTGTTAATATTTAAAAGGTCAAATAGGATGTATTCTAAGTTCCCTGAATTTACTTCTAGTTATCTTTCAATCTCTCTCTCTCTCTCTCTCTCTCTCTCGGTTCTACACAGCGGTTCAGACTGGCTAGTCAGGACAGCCTATCCCATTTATTAAGATGGGCAAGCACACATCCAGGGTATCTTATTTTACACTGTCCATGCCGCATCAGCCAAGTCACAATCACTTAGAGAGGGTGCCACCAGCACTGGGCCTTCTAATTAGGACCTCCGATCATGTTAAGGGGCAGGCAGGGAAAAGGCTTGTACCCGCGGTCCTGTGATTGACCCGACCACAGCTGGCTAGACTTAGCAGGTGGATCAATTGGTGATGGTCATGCTCATGAGGCTCACAATGGCCGGAGAGATTTCATGGGTTTGGACCGTTCTCCGTGGCCGGTTGCTGGTGACTTGCTGCCCTTGCGTGAGGTCTGTCGTAGAACGGTTCAGATGAAGGTGAAGCTAGGCTTAGGTGTATTATCATGCAGCCGCCTCAGCTATTGCTCAAGGAGTTTATGCAGTGTGAAGGAATTCCTTGAGGAGGTATGCTACAGTCCCGCCGTGGAAAAGCTGTTTGATTGTGCGATAGCAACATGAATGTGTGTCATGCTTACAGTGGCACAAGGCCTTGTCTTTATACCTTCCATTGTTGCCTGTGTAATGCAAGCTCTTTCTTTGTCGGTGTGTCATAAGCCTTTGTGTCATTGTGTGGTCCCCAGGACAGTGCAGCTGTGAGCCAGAAGAAGGCCCAGGTGGAGGCTGCCAAGGGAGCAGCGGAGAGTCAAGCAGGCCGTCTCACCAACGAGGCGGAGCGGCTGAGGAAGAGGGTTCAGGAGCTGGAGAACGAGGTGGCCAAACTCAACCGGATCATAGATGAGGCAAAGCTACAGGAGAGCAGGCTAGGAGACAGATCTGGTAGACTAGAGGTGGGATTATTATTCATTCATACAATACACAAAAATATCATGCAATACAAAATAATACAATGGAATGCACTTTTTATATACTATATACAGTTAGGCCCAAAAATATTTGGACAGTGACACAATCTTCATGATTTGGGCTCTGCATGCCACCACATTGGATTTGAAATGAAACAACTACAACGGAATTGAAGTGCAGACTTTAAGGTTTAATTCAAGGGGTTGAACAAAAATATATGATTAAACATGTAGGAATTGTAGCTATTTTTATACAAACGCTCCTCATTTCAGGGGCTCAAAAGTAATTGGACAAATAAACATAACCCCAAGTAAAATGTTACTTTTCAATATTTTTCTTGAGAATCCTTTGCAGGCAATGACTGCCTGAAGTCTGGAACCCATGGACATCACCAAACGCTGGGTTTCCTCCTTTGTGATGCTTTGCCAGGCCTTTACTGCAGCGGTCTTCAGTTGTTGCTTGTTTGTGGGTCTTTCTGCCTTAAGTTTTGTCTTGAGCAAGTGAAATGCATGCTCGATTGGGTTGAGATCTGGTGATTGACTCGGCCATTGCAGAATATTCCACTTCTTTGCTTTAAAAAAACTCCTGGGTTGCTTTTGCAGTATGTTTTGGGTCATTGTCCATCTGTACTGTGAAGCGCCGTCCAATCAACTTTGCTGCATTTGGCTGAATCTGAGCAGAAAGTATATGCCTATACACTTCAGAATTCATCCGGCTGCTTCTGTCTTTTGTCACATCATCAATAAACACAAGTGACCCAGTGCCATTGGAAGCCATGCATGCCCATGCCATCACACTGCCTCCACCATGTTTTACAGAAGATGTGGTGTGCTTTGGATCATGAGCTGTTCCAATTCTCCTCCAAACTTTCTTCTTCCCATCATTCTGGTACAGGTTGATCTTAGTCTCATCTGTCCAAAGAATGCTGTTCCAGAACTGGGTTGGCTTCTTCAGGTGTTTTTTGGCAAAGTCAATTCTGGCCTTTCTATTTTTGAGGCTGATTAATGGTTTGCACCTTGTGGTGAATCCTTTGTATTTACTCTCATGAAGTCTTCTCTTTATGGTAGACTTAGATACTGATACACCTACTTCCTGGAGAGTGTTCTTCACTTGAGTGGATGTTGTGAAGGGGTTTTTCTTCACCATGGAAAGGATTCTGCGATCATCCACCACTGTTGTCTTCCGTGGACGTCCAGGCCTTTGAGTTCCCAAGCTCACCAGTGCACTCTTTTTTTCTCAGAATGTACCAAACTGTTGATTTGGCCACTCCTAACATTTCTGCTATCTCTCTGATGGATTTCTTCTTTTTTTCAGCCTCAGGATGGTCTGTTTCACCTCCATTGAGAGCTCCTTTGACCGCATGTTGTGTGTTCACAGCAACAGCTTCCAAATGCAAACGCCACACCTGGAATCAACTCCAGACCTTTTAACTGCTTAATTGATGACAGGTTAATGAGGGAAGAGCCCATGCAGCGTTGTTATTTTTTTTTGCAGCCTTCTGAGTCAATTGTCCAATTACTTTTGGTCCCTCGAAAAAGAGGCGGCTACGTATTAAAGAGCTGTAATTCCTAAACCCTTGCTCCAATTTGGATGTGAATACTCTCAAATTACAGCTGAGAGTCTGCACTTTAAGCCCATATTGATTATATAATTGTATCCTGAATATGCTTTCGTAAACAGCTAAAATAACAAAACTTGTGTCACTGTCCAAATATTTTTGGGCCTAACTGTATATACTGTATATATAACTATGACTTCAACAGAGTGCTATAATCTTGCTTAATTCCAATATCGAGGTCATTGTCTCTGACTCATCATCCCTTTCCGTCGGTTTCCTCCCAGAGAGAGAAAAGGCAGCTGGAGGAGTCTCTGTCAGAGATTACGGAGCAGGAACAAGAGCTGTCCCGTGCTAACCATGCCCTGACCAACCGCTTAGAGGACGTTCAGGTACCAACGTTAAACAATGGTTTAAATTACCTCGCTATGAAAACATTCAGTTTGGCGGTTCGACTCGGGGCGTCACCTGTCGTGACCTCTCTCACCCCGCAGAGGAACTTGACCAAGCTGACCCACGAGCACAGGGAGCTGGAGGAGCGGCTGAAGGAGGAGAGGAGCCAGAAGGAGCAGTTTAAGAACACAAAGAACGAGGTGGAGGACGAGAGGCGGCTGTTGGACCGCACCGTGGAGAAGCTCCAGAGGGAGGTGAGTGGACCGGCGTTCCCTGGCCAGCTGTCGCTCCCGCAGTGCACGTGTTTCAGCCTGAGCCTCGAAAACACGCTGTGCTCTTTGTTCCTCCACCCTCAGATGAGCGACATCGTGGAGGCGTCGCAGTCGTCCACCCAGGAGCTGCAGGAGCAGATCGACGTGTACAAGGAGAAGAACCGGCGGGAGCTGGCCGAGCTGCAGAGGCAGCTGAGGGAGAAGAGCCAGGAACTGGAAAAGTCCCGTCAGGCTGCTAAGAGCCTGCAGGAAGAGGTGGGCAGCTCAGCTCAGGCCTGAACCTCCCCATGTCTCCCCAGGACAATGGAGGATGAGCCATTGTTCTGATTCAATGTGGTGTAAACCTTCCCCCCTTAAACACGCACACACCCACTACTGCGCTCAGTTTGGACAGCCATGTCATGGCGGAAGAATGTTTGCCCACTCCCTTCTAACTTTCTACACTGGACCATAAGGGCTTCCCTGTAGAGAGGCTGACCTGAGACCTGCTGTCAGGGAGGCACAGAGGAATAGTGGATTGTAAAGATGGGCTAAGAATTTGACAGTGTTGTGTTGTAAGGAAATCGTGCCTCCTTAATTCAGAACTTCTGTCCCAAATCCCTTGGGCAGATAGTCATGAACTGTGAACTTATTGCCTCTCTTGTGTTGAACAGCAGTGCTTAATCAGTGGTTGTGACTCTTTGTGGTCAGAGGAAAGCTTGTGGAATCCTGGGTGAATTCCTGGAATGTTCTTCCAGATATGTCCCTCCAGCTCAGCGTCTTTCCAGCCATGTATATCTGCAGGAGACATGGCCCATGTTCTCAGTTCTGTTTAAAGTCTTTCTACCAAAGTGGTCCACTCCCCCTTTGTAATCATAACCCCATGCCACTCCTATTGATTCCATTGGAGCAGTTTAACTTTACCGACAGTCTGGAATGCCGAGAATGCTTTTGTACACGATGAAAATAGGCCAATGTGAGTCACTTAATTAGAAGAGTTTAGTCATATTTTGACTACAAATACTAAGCTCCCACTCACACAGTTTAAACGGGAACATTCTAGCAGTTTCCGAAGCTGTATGCCAAACTAATGAGAGGTTCCAGAATATTTTTTCGTGGAGAGATGGGATAGGATGGGATAGGCTGAGGGCTCTTGGTCCAGCCGGTGGCCGGGAAGTGTGGGATGTTCTATTGTTGTGATAGCTGGACTGATGCAGTGGGTGATGTCACGGTTCTGGCTGATCTCTGTTCCCCGGTCAGTCCCCACCCTGCTGCTGGAATATGTAGACTGAAACTATCAACTGTGATGCTGCTGAAGAATACAAATCATTTAGGATTTCATACCCATGTCTTATAAAACAAATAGTTTGACTGATGTAACTTTTGTGTCTGCAGTTGTCTCGCCTGGACGAGGAAATGCTCGAGTGTAAGAGGGAGAGGGATGACACTCTGTTGAAGGGGAGGGCCTTGGAGCAGAGGGTCTATGATCTGGAGCTGGAGGTGGAGACCAGGACCCACTCCAAAGACGACAAAGCACGACAGCTCAAATGCATGGAGGTACAGCGTTACATCCGCTAGGTTTTCTTGGTCCAGTGTGCACATTATCTAGCCTACGTAGCTGATGCACTACACTCGCATGCCGCCGATGGTGACAGAGAATGACATTTTGAACAGTGTCCAAGTGTCAGTAACTATTGAGTTCACAAAGACCCCCACATTTAACATCAATCTCTATAATGTTAAACGAGTGATGACTGCTCTGCAGGACCGGATCAACCAGTTGGAGGTGGACCTGGATGAGGAGCGTCAGAGTGGAGACCAGCTGATGGACAGGATAGACAGAGGCAGAGAACAGGTGAGATTCATACCCACTCTCCAACTCATCCAGCTGGTCCGCCTTTCACTTTGAAGTGACCGGAGATCATCCCAGCCTCCTTTTACATTGACTTCCACCCTTAACATCATGAATTAAACCATCTTCAGTATAAGGGGTATGTGTTTAATGGAAACCTTTATTCCCCTAATGTGAAACCCAGGTTAACGACCTGACTGTGTCAGTGCTTTTTGTGTGCCTGCCTCCTCCAGTGATTAATGGGTCCAAAGTACTGCCCGTAGTTGTGTGTGTGTGTGTGTGTGTGTGTGTGTGTGTGTGTGTGTGTGTGTGTGTGTGTGTGTGTGTGTGTGTGTGTGTTTTCCATGTGCAAGTCAGGGTCCCCTTTTAGGGATCAGCCATCCAGTTCATTTCAGTTCTGAAGGGAGCAGAGGGGTTATTGCATTGTAAGAAGATCTTGTGTAATCGTTTCAGGTTGGAAGCCTGCCAGCCCAGCGTAACAGCGCCTATCAAAATTTCCTCCATCAGTCACAATAGATCCCTTTTAATGCTCAGACTCAAAATATGCAAGCTGTCAAAAGTCTCCAGTGTACTGTCAGTGGAGTTCACTTAGCTGTAACGGTGTTCCAGGGACGAATCCATTTCTAAAGTTTGATCAGTTCTTACATCCTGTAAGGAAAAGTACCAAGCTCTGCAGCTTTCCTTCTCCTCAGATAAAGCTTAGAGGAACTGACGTTTGGATATTGTAGAACACAAGTTTCCTGGGGAAAGTGCTTTTTTACTTTCCTCTGCCTGTAAAGTAATACAATTAAAGCAGGAGAAAGTTGATTCTGACCTTCTCTTAAAAGGTTTTCGTACCAAAGAAAACTTGGCAGAAAAAACATTGTGCCGTTGGTTGAGCGCAAGGCCAAGATGGTTGTCAAGGAAACATTGGAACTGTGTGCAGCGAGAGTAGAGTCGAGTGGGTTTTGTATTTGTGTGTGTGTGTGTGTGTGTGCGTGTGTGTGTTAGTGTGGGGAGAAAATGGGAAGGGGGAGCGGGGCTGCACGGCCATGGGCTCTGGCGATGAGAGCAGCAGCGGCGGCAGGAAGAGCACCTGCGTCTCTCCTGGCACCAGGTGCTCCTCTCCTGTCTAAATGAGAGTAATCTCCCCTCTCCTCCGCTGCCGTCTCTCACAAAGCAGATTAGTTTGGCTGTGTGTTCCAGTCTGCTGATTCAGCTCCCTCAAGCACTGCACTGGCTGTACCAGTTATGGGGGCCATCGTTCATCAGGCCGGCCTACTGTCACACACTAATTGGCATAAAATATCACCCGCTCAAAGCTCCCCTCACAAAGAAAGAGCCATCTCCACCATATCGATTAGATGTCTTTTTCCATTGTCCTCCATTACTCCCTCGTCTTGAACTAGGCTATTGAGAGTCCCTGAACTATGACTCCTGTAGGTTTTCTAGAAAGCCACTTCACTACAGTGGAGATTGGCTCGTCCCGGCCTTGGGATTTTTTTTGTCTCTAAATGTTGTTCTAACTAAATCCCTTAACCAAAGCAAACTAACCTGAAGTTCAAGGTTGACTGTGATTCTCAATGGCAAATATTTGACATTTGACAACCAAAGGACAAGAAAACGAAGCTTCCGTTCATTCCAGGCTTTGACAGACTCTAAATATTCCCGACTTACTCCCATCTTGACAACCTACGTTGCAGGGCGCTCACGTGGCTCACTGTTCAGGGGAATGCCGACAAACAGGAATATCCAGTCCACCAATTAGCCAGGTCCCTGAGTGATACCACCATTGACACACTGTATGGTACAAAGGTTCCCTTCAGACTGAGGCCAGGGCTGGAAATAATGGTGTGTTCAGACAGTGGGTGGGACAGTGGCGTTGACACCGTCTGGGCTCTGGTTGACAGGTGGAGCAGATGAGGAATGAACTCCTGCAGGAGAGGGCTGGCCGACAGGACCTGGAGTGTGACAAGATGGCTCTGGAGAGACAGGTACACACACTCTCTCTGGGCCAAAACAACAGCACACTGTCTTAGATACTCAGAGCTAGAACCCCAAACCCATCTCATTCATTTCTTTCTTAGTACATCTTCAACGTTTCTCTCAGTTAATTTTAAATGGAGTTTGTTCTGTATTATGGTTTTATTTTATATGGTATTGCGGGTTTAAGCCTTAGTTTTTAAACGTCTTGGTCATTTCTCTATGGTCTTACACAGAATAAGGACCTGAAGAGTCGAGTGGCCCATCTGGAGGGCTCTCAGAAGTCCAACACCCAGGGTGTGGTAGCCCAGCTGGAGAGCCGCATCCAGGAGCTGGAAGAGAGGCTGGAGGGAGAGGAGAGGTGAGGCTGAGGATATGGGGACGAGGGAGTAGACCTATTCAGAGTGGCTGAATGCCTGTACTGATCTAGAATTGTGCGTGCGTTCCAGAGAGCGGGCCAACCTGCAGCTGGTCAATCGCAGGCTGGAGAGGAAAGTGAAGGAGATGGTGATGCAAGTTGATGAAGAGCACCACTCCATGCAGGATCAGAAGGACCAGGTTAGGAGTCTCTCCCAAACTCTCTCTTGGATGCACATGTCTCAATGCGAACAGCCTGTCATAAGCAGACTGTCTTGCACCGACCTACCAGTATTTGTGAGACTTTGTTTCCTCTTATTTAACCCCTGTTGTGCCATGTTCCGCCTGCAGTTGAACCTGCGTCTGAAGGCCCTGAAGAGGCAGATGGACGAGGCAGAGGAGGAGATCGACCGGCTGGAGCACGGCAAGAAGAAGCTGCAGAGAGACCTGGACGAGCAGCAGGAGTCTAACGAACAGCTCCAGAGCCAGCTCAAAGCCCTGCGAAGCGAAATGAGGTACACACACTAACACGCATACTGAACGGGCACCATGGTTATCAGGCTGTTCAGTCCCTGCGATGCATCGTTTTCATGTTTAGTGTATGCAGCTCTGGATCTTTTGTCTCTTGGCCCCACCCTGTCTTCCCTCTAAGCAGCGACACTGTTACTCTGCCTTTCTCCTTTAGGCGTAAGAGCAACTCTGCCCCCCTGCTGAACAACCTGGACGACGACGACGACGACGACGACATCAGCACGGATGGAGAGACCTACTTCAGCTCGTCGTCGGGGTACAAGCGGTCCTCGAGTCAGGACAACATCATGACCACGTTCACACTGTAGACACACCTCTCTCAGGCCATGGCAAGAACCGCTTCTTTCTCCCATCTCAACTGGACCAACTGGACGTCCCCCTCACAAATCAGCACGTTCTTAGCCGTGTCATTTGGCTGTGGAGAAACTGCAGGGTTTACTGAGGCCGATGGGACCACGTGTGATTGCCTCCCATTTTAACAATGCAGACGCACTGCTGCCAGCCCCGGAGGATGTAAGAACGGCTCATTTTGAGTAATTTAATTACACTTTAATTACGCTTTTTGATTATTAATTAGCAGTAGTGAAGGTATAAGCACACTCCAAAGTTTGAGCTCTTATTAATCAAGGCACACGGATGGTAACACCCTCATCTCTTTGATTATATACAAATTACTGTAGAGGCATCTAGTGATATACTGTAAAGTAAATCATAACCACTATTAGGGCCTTTTAAAAATATGTGAGCTTATTTTACCCTCACTAGATTTTTAATACTTTGTTACATGTGTGCAAGCATTAATCATATTAAATCTGGTAGCAAAAAGCATAATTTGCATATATGGTTCTATATCATGCACAACAAATGAATTGTTCTTTAAATTCTTTCAAATGAATTTTTGATTGACAAGTATATGAAGTGAAAAGTGCCAGCACAATATATTTGTATTTATTTACTGTGGAATTATGTGAAGGGCAATATATATTCAGGAACTTTGTATGAGGGATTTTATAAACATACATTTTTTTTCATTCATGTAAAAATACAGTAGTCTATCCATTGTCAGGCCTTTGGAAACCCAGCCAAGATGAAAACAATTTTGAAGTATCCTGTAGAAAATGCATTGCATTTCTACTTCAGTCTTTAACTTTTTTAGATATTTTTTTTTTACAGTATTCCCCGTTTTACTTGAAAGGCTTGTTTATTTTATTAAAAGACTGATCACATTGCAACAAAGCATATTGTTATTGTACAACACTTATCATTGTCTTACCATCATTACTACTTAGTTGATTGTGGCCTGTGTTTCTCAATCAAAGTGTCTTTTGGGTTTATTTTCACTAAAACTATATACAGACAAACAAACACCATATGGCAAAGTGTTCCACCTCTGAGTGATTCTGCTTACTGAAAACATGTTACAGCACAGTTTGCTAAGCTATTTATGTTTCCGGTGGATGTCCCATGAACAAGACAGTGTTAATATTGAACAAAATGTGCGTTTCGGTCTGCTGTATAAAGAACAATTCCTTTTTGTGAACTTCCTATCTGTGTTTTTGTGCCTCTCTGTGAGTAGAACATGGCCATGCAGTACCTACAAAAAACATTTTGTGTGCCTGTGTTTTTAGGGGGCTGCCCTCTGTTATGCAAGTTTAAAGAATGAGGGAGTTTCTGCAGATGAACTGTACCGACAATCCTTGATCTTTTCTTTGCTACACTGTGATGATTTTGCACTGTCTTTTTGTTTGTTCCCAAATGTGTCCTTGACCGTTGTAAAATGTAATGAAGAGGCCTTTTGTTTTTGACTCTGCCTGATAAGACAGAGTACACTGAGAAGACATTCTGACACTACCTCTGTGTACACATCTTCATGTTGCTATCTAAGATTAAACAAAGTTACCCTTAGTTAACCTTGTTGCCTTGGTAAATTGATATACTTAACAGAGACGTTTATAACCTTATGACCTGTAAATAAGCAAACCTAATGGGGCGTTTTATTAGAATTAAGATGAAAGGTTTGACCTCAGGAGGGTTGGAGTGATTGAAGTGATGTAATCAGGTCAACCCCACTCCTTTTGCTTATTGTTTTTATCGTCTGGCCAGGCAGCTGTGTCAATAGCGGCTCTCCTCATTTCATATGGGGTGCAGTGGTCAGGTATTTTCCTGCTGAACCACATGCATCCTGTGCACTGGTCCTGAGCACCTGACACCACACAGCCCCGAGCAGGCCCTCTCGGGCGCTGGCGAGAAGACCATCATCAATCCCTCGTGTAGAGAGGGGGCCATAAGATGCAGGCTGCATTAAGAGATACGTCCACATTGTTTATAAGGGTCTTTACAGTTGACTACAGAAGGAGAAAGGGAGTAGGGACGGCCTTTCCTTATCCTCCCAGCAAGGCTGGACGGCCATTGTTCCCGGGCCGTGACCTGCATTTGTAGCCATTCTGTGGAGAACAAACAAATCAACCTTTTAAATGCGAGGGGATCATCTCTGCCCCCTCGCTGCCAAGCAAGGCAGCAAACACACTGGGGCTACAGGGCCCATGGAGGGCCTATTGTGATGGCTTTACAGGGTGACCATTCATGGAATTCCTCTTCCTGCTTGGCTAACCTCTTGCAGAGTAATTGGAAGGAAAAACGGGTAAAGGGGCGAAATATTTGCACGTTTCTCCCCTGTTCAAAATAAAATCATAGTTGGGGGAAGAATGTGACGAGTGCTTTCTTTCGTGCCAGAACGTATCACGGCCAACCATGCAAAGCTTCAATCTCCAACCACTGGAAAAAGTATCAAAACATAATTTTGTCACAATGTATGTCCTGCATTGCAATTAGGATTGCCCTATTTTTTTATGAAGGAATTAAAATCAACTGTTCTCCTTTCATCCAAAGTTAGAAAAATAACAGTGAAGAATGAGCACTATGAGGATTGCATGTCTGATACTGGGCTGCCCTCTAGCTGTAGACCTCACTATGACACAAAGCCAAGAGCAAAACTTTACATAGAGAAGATGAGACTATTGTGGGAACTCGTGTGAGCCAGGATTGTTGGTTTGTTCATGAATCACAGTCTACTGGTTTGAATTCCCCCCTCCAAATGAGGGTAAAGGATGTGAGTAAGATGTGTGGGGCTAAATTACATGTTAGACATAGACAACAGACTGTGTCATTGAGAGACTAAGTATTGGAGGATCTGAGCTGTCAGCAAAAAGCAGTAGGAACTTTATCGTGGTCTTTATCATGCCAGGGGTCTGTCAAAAGCCTCTTTCCAAAAGAGCGTGGTGGTATTTGCTCTGCATCTCATTTAAACCCATGACTGGTTTCAAAAGTGTTTGATAATGCATAGATTTGATCAGTTCACCATGGATTTTAAACTCTTCATATCTCAATAATAAGTATCAGCTGCAGAATTATTATTACTAATGTAACAAGCATGAGAAGAACATCTGATAAGCTGAGAATGTAAACAACCAGTTTTTGTATGAATTTGCCCAGTAACAGCAAGAGTAACATTGTTAAAAGCAAGTCAATCACCAAGTATGCTTTGTCTTGGTAGCATCTCTGGGAAATGGTGTTCATACCTTACATAATAACCAAAGGAAATGTCAAAGAGGTTGCACTGACGAACTGACAACACACAGTACATTGTTGTCTGTTGCAACAGCAACCTACTATATAACACCTCAGCTACATAAGTAAGCTGACAGTGGCTTGTGTTGATAGGCAGGGTAGCAGCCAGGCCTCTCTTTGCAAGTAAACAAAATGTAGCACATGTCACTTCTACAGCAGCTAGAGACAATGCACTAACATGTTGCTTGTTCTGTGTGTATGCATTTTCTATCAGGATAATTACTCTGGTTTCTTTGTTTTGCACGGATGAAACCGTTTTTTTTTTTTTTTTCGGAGACTCTGGTCTGGACTGGACGCTCTGAAACGTGCTCTCATGTGAATCCGGTAGTTCCTGTGAGACCAGCCTGGTGGAAACAAGAGCAGCAATGTTTAATGCAGAGCCTCCCACTGACATAAGCAATACGATTTCAATCAGAACACCTCGGATATATGGTATTCATGAGACAGTAAAATATGACTGCGGAGATTCACAGGTGACCATGTTATTGTGGGAGGTGAGCAAAATATGACATTTTACAAAGGCCTGCCTGGCTGGTTGACTTACTGATTGCAGGAGTAAACAAACCCGCTTGTCTGATGTTGGTCACTGATTAACATCCTGTGCTCATTGCAAGACCACCTTCTGACTTTCAGACCACTTTTCTGAGAATTGCCACGCATTTACAAGTAATTTTCATTGAATATTGTAGAAAGGCTCACCCAATAAATTAAAAGTTTTATAATATGTTGTTTTATAAGATAATGTATAATCAAATTAAAATAAACTTGACCTTAAATCTTTGTTTTGTCTGTCCATCACTGTGGGAATTTGTATCTAAGGGTGAAAAATGACATGCACCCTACCTCTAGACATGTGAGTGTGTAATGATATTATAAATAACATGTTTACAATAACTAGTCCTGCTCATGCTTATTTTTGGAAAACTGTATTTTCCTAGCCAAATATATTGGCAGGTATGTAATGCATGGCAAAACAATCCCACAAAAAAGGTGTTGCACTAATAGTGTTTCTGTATTTAAGTGGTGATCATTATTGGACTATAACGTTGTATGTAATAATTAACTGTCCAGGCCTATTCCACAATGAACTCTTTGAATGACTGGACAATATTATTGGCACCTTTGAGAAGTAGTTAGAAATAGTTTAATTTCAAGCAGGCCATTCTTATTTTCTTTGGACTTAAAAATCACAAATGGAACATTCTTGTTTTATATCACTTCATGTTCACTTGTAAAAAAGAAACCAAGATAAATATCTGAAGTATGGAGCATGATTTTATTTATTAACAACCTCAGGCTACATCTCCAGAGATCTTGAAACGTTTGTTTCCACCATGTGTAATATTATCAGGAAGTTAAAGGCCCATAGCACTGTAGCAAATGTGTGCAGTGTTTGAAAAGACTAAGAAAGAGAGAGACATCCTTAAGCCAAAATGTGGTTAAACCTACCTTATCATGTAACAATTCTGTTAAAAACTAAAAGAAGGCTTTTAAAAGCTTTCATAGACAAACGGAAGAGGTTCATTGTTATTTTATATTGGGCTGAGCTGAATCGGAAACCAAGCATCAAGTTTAAGAATAGCCTTGGGTCAACAATCTTTCAGGGCCATTTTTTTTTCCATTTTGTGATTTAAAAGGATAGGTTACTAAGTACACAACTGTGAACTAACAAAACTCTATGGGTGACCAAATTGTAGTCTCTGTTACTTTGAGTTGGTTTCAACTGAAAGGGGATGACAATGTGGAGTCAGGAATGTGATCTGGCTAGTAAGTGATATCTAGGAATGTGGACCTGCCTTGGACGTCACCATTTCCGGACACAATTTCAGTTCGACCGTAATGGGTTTGAAAATGTGCACAATTTTCAACAGTTGTTTTTACAGTTTAAGCAGGGTTATGGGCCAGAGCGGAACAGCATTCAGTCGTGTTGTCAATGTCAATTTATAGAAAAACAAAACAAAAACAATGTGTCCCCAGCCAAAAATAATGTAAGCAAACATTATTTTCAACCTTAAAAGATTGATTCCTAACTAAAAATGCATTATAATAAATAATAATTTTACACCAGATCCACCAAAAGTCTGTGCAGGTGGAATAGACAGGCAGCCACACCCCTCTGGCGCTCCTGTGGATGTATAGGACTTTACCTGTGTCTGGAAAGCTGAGAAGACCCGCCCGAGAGATACCGCCTTCTCTGGAGGCTGGTGGAAGGAGGGCGGGAGAGCAGGTGAAATGTGGCCCAACAGGTCAGATGGGAAACTTGGCTTAGAACAATAGAGGTAGAGAGAGAGAGAGAGAGAGAGAGAGAGAGAGAGAGAGAGAGAGAGAGAGAGAGAGAGAGAGAGAGAGAGAGAGAGAGAGAGAGAGACAGAATAACAGATGGGTTACTAAGCAACTGACTGACAGCCGGGTGGAGTCAAGTGCAGCTTGTCTGTATTGGGACAGTGACAGAGCCAGAGCTAGCTCCCTGTAGTAGAGGATTGTGCTGTTGTTTGTGTGCAGCTTGTTTGGAGCTTGTCTCTCACTGACGCTATACAGAAGTGCCCGGCCTGGTGGATTTATCAGAGGACTTCTGAAATCAGAAAGACACTGCGGTCAAGAGTTGAACTGGTTTCCCCTTTCTCCCTGTTTGTCTCTCTCACAGAATCACTGTATATCTCTCTTTCTGGCTAAAGCTCTTGAACCAATGGTGATTGTCAGTGTTTGAGCCGAACTCAAGGAAAGAGTTAAAGGAAGAGTGGAGGGGGGGGGGGGGTGTGGGACAGAGGAAGAGAGAGAGAGAGAGAGAGAACCGTGGAGTGGACTGGACTGAGGAGACATGCTTCGCTACGGCTCAAGAACGGGCACCACTAGTACGACCACTACTGAGGACTCCACGGACCATTCCAGGGAGGTAAGACGTCCCATGGGAGGCAGCCGGGGCTGAGGGGACTACTCTGGAACAGAGGAAACCAACACACTCTTTTTGTCACCTTACCCCTCTCTCTTTCAAGCGCTCCCCTCTCTTCAGCACTGCCTGCTGTCAGGCATGTATTTTGTATTTACTTGTCATGGCGGTGGCAGACATGTTTGTTTAGGGTGTATTTGTTCACTAAATCAAACATGTATTTGGAACATGGAGCATTTCTGTTGCTTGGTTTTCTTTTTTTTTTCTTCAGTTGATCCTATATTTGACCACTTATTATATTGCGATCAAAGAGTACTGCTGTGAAATATACTTCTCTGCAGCGTAATGGGAGACCTGTACCTTGGAGGCAGGCCTGTCATGTTTATTTTATCGGTGTGCAACAGACCACTTTACTTAACTGATACTAACGGCTATTCTCATGGCTAACCATATTATACAGCCCACGTTCAAGCCAACTCATGGGATTAGCTTCGTTGTTGATAAAGATTTGTTTTACAGAGCTTAAAAATGAACTTTAGGAAACATTAAATAGTGCGTGCTATCAAAATGGATTATGGAAATGATGCCCTGGGTCAATAAAGCTTCTCACAGCAATGTGCACTATGGCTGTTAAAAGTGTTGGATGCATCCTTGTTGCAGCTACAACATATTTACATTAACTTTGCTTGTGGTGTTGTGTGACGTTAACTATTATAACAGTTGTGGACTATAATGTTGCTGTCTCAATGTCGCATTGCATTGAATCATTTAGTTGGCCCTGCATTAATAAAAGATACGGGTAACACCATTAACTTTCGGAAATAACTTAAAGTACTCATAGTTTTTACTTGTCATGTAAACTCATGCCTTGTATTGTTTTTGAGAAACACTGTGTTAATGCATTCGGTTGTTGTTATATTTCAGAGGAGAATTCGTCGTCTCAGACTGACTCTACATGCTGGACAAAATGGACAAGAGGAAACCAAAGCCACTAACTCTGATGCAGTAAGTTTAAAACAGTATATTCCATGCTTGGGGCTTTACGTGCCATCTTACACAGATTTAATTCCTGACCCATCCCTTAGATCATATCTACACAACTTTACAATTCATTTACTGCCACGTACACACATTCAATAACTCAGGTCTGTCAGGTGTTATACTTTAGGGAAAAACATTGCTTTACTGTAATCCAAAAACAAGATCACACCATGAACGGTCCATACATTAAAGACACAAAAATGTGACAATTATAAGCTGAGATTCACAGTCCCTATGTTATCTGGGGCGGTTACACAATCCTCCCTGTACAGGGGCGTGTGCGATCACATGTGTACGCAGCTGTTTCTGATTTGACTTGGTTCCTTGCACACATGTAGTGGATGCCCCTTTCACCAATACTGTTTAGAAGAGCATGGCACTTTGACAATAGCCAGTATCCAGTTGACACTTGGGTTGGCTATAATACATAAATAATTTATTGCCCATTCATGACATATGCCTGTGTCACTTTGTATTGATCGGCAACAACCTGACTTTACCAGAAGTGTTTCTTTATCACATATGGATTTTTGGGTACTACACCCTGTGCTCTGTATTCAAAAAGTTTCAAAAGTACGATTGTGAGCACACACTGGAGGCTATGTTGGTGTTTACCATAGATGGTTCACCTTCTGGCTGTGTCACAAATGAATTCAATGTTTGAGTTCTGTAAGCCTGCACTGTGGGATAGTGCTGTAGAATTAGAAGAGGATTTGGGTGCGTTACTACAAGATTCAGCACGGTGGCTCGGTGGTTAGCACTGTTGCCTCACAGCAAGAAGGTCCTGGGTTCAATCCCCACCTGACCCAAGGGCGTTTCTGTGTGGAGTTTGCATGTTCTCCCCGTGTTTGCGTGGGTTTCCTCCGGGTACTCCGGTTTCCACCCACAGTCCAAAAACATGCAGGTTATTTGGTGACTCTAAATTGCCCGTAGGTGTGAATGTGAGTGTGAGTTGTTGTCGGCCCTGTGATAGACTGGCGACCCGTCCAGGGTGTACCCCGCCTCTCGCCCTGTGTCCGCTGGGATAGGCTCCAGCCCCCCCCCGTGACCCTGTACAGGATAAGCGGTAAAGTTAATGGATGGATGGATACCACAAGATTGTGACAAAGTTCGAGAGGGACTCTTTGAACCTTGGCCAAAAGAATTCACAGTGTTTACCTCACAACCACACCTCCACACCTGTGAGGACAGACATGTGCCCTTGTATGAGGCTTGGACAGCTCCAGGCAGCACTTCACTGTGGACTGGAACACCCTTAATGTGCCAATCAGCAATCTAATAATGTGACTAAGCTCTATGGGGCTGTAATAGAAAGAGAACACGTTGCACATACCATTACTTATCCCTGTCCACTGGCTCAAAGTCCCTCTACAGACAGACATGGGCTGAAGGGAGCACACCGAGTACTGTACACCGACTTAAAGAGAACTAGGTACATACACATTTTGGTGTTGTTACAACCAGCCCTGCCATCACCCAAATCCTGTTCCTCAGCTTCCTGAGCAGGCAGCGGGAGTGGCATGGTGCAGGTGACTTTTCTTTTTGCAGTACATTTCCCAACTCATCTGTTGTTGCCAAGACACCGATTGCAGTGCCTGATTAGTATTCAATGTGGTACAAGTGCAATCGATCACCATATGAATATTTTAAACTAAATCAGGTCTCGGAGAAATACATTTCAGAATGTATATTTTGGAATTGTCCTTCATTGATTTGGAGATTGCATTTAAGCTGAGTGCAAAATATAAGAAACAATGCTACCATATTATGTATACACTCCAGTCATTGTGAAATTGAAACCTGTTATTCCTACAATAACAGGTGTAGAGAATGATAACAAGATAGCTAAGTGAAGGATGGAGGAAATGACCGTATGATGTCTCAATCATAAAACACACATATTCTGTCAGTGACAGAAGTGTTGATCACTAGTCAAATTGAAAAAAGGCGTGACACTTGTAACATGGCATGCCTAGTGAGACAAGCTCATCAGGAACTCTGTCCTGGTTGAGGTGTGTAGCGCATCTGTGCTGTGAGAACTCTCTCGCTTAAACACACACACACAAACAAACAGAGGCGCTAGAGTGTTTAGTACATATGCCTACAGCAAAGTCTTGGGTCCCACAATGGGTTACGCCTTCAAAATATCCTTCAATATGTTACATGATAGAATCCTTATGCCTGGACAAGAGATAACGTCCATGTGAGAAAAATGTAAGTGAGGTTGGAAACAAAGCATAAGCAGCAGCAGGGTGCATCACACAATACAGCAATCATTATGTCATACCTGTGTGTTGTTCTGTCAGTGTGAACAAACCGTGTTTTGTATAGTAACAAATAAAACCCTGGCTGTGACGGACATATTTATTTGGATGAGGCGTTTTAACACTGCATCTCCACAATTACATGACAATGGCCGCGATCGGCCTCTGATCAGGGTCAAGTTCCTCTGGCATGAGATAAAGACCCTGTACACACATAGACGGTTATCTGAATAGATTAAACTGCATGGCTGCTATTTCAGTCTAGAGTCCAACAAGAAAATACATACTCAGTGTATACAGTATACTGTCTATAACCATTCATATGAGTGTGTATATACCGCATGAATATGACCATTCATATGAGTTTATATACTGCATGTATATGACCATTCATATGAGTTTATATACTGCATGTATATGACCATTCATATGAGTTTATATACTGCATGTATATGACCATTCATATGAGTTTATATACTGCATGTATATGACCATTCATATGAGTTTATATACTGCATGTATATGACCATTCATATGAGTTTATATACTGCATGTATATGACCATTCATATGAGTTTATATACTGCATGTATATGACCATTCATATGAGTTTATATACTGCATGTATATGACCATTCATATGAGTTTATATACTGCATGTACTATATGACCATTCATATGAGTTTATATACTGCATGTACTATATGACCATTCATATGGGTTTATATACTGCATGTATATGACCATGCATGTCAGTCCAATCATTCCATCAGTGGTGTTCATGGTAGAGCGGAATTTATTTTTTACATCGTTTCATGAGAAGTCCATTGTATGGTCAAAAAACAAAAGAGACATTCTTCTGTTGCATTTGTGGAATTCACCTTGTTTATTAGGAGCCCCCCATCTTTCTGTGTCAGTCTACTCTCTGTAGATTATGTGGTGCAGAAATGTGACGCCTGGTCCAGCACAGGAGGCCACGGAGCAACAGTGCTAGCATTGTTCTGCTGCCTCCTCACTCTTATCTCGACTGGACGGGGGTACTGACGCCTTGTCTTTCTCTTGTCTCAAGTTGATAGTTCAAATGTTTATTGAGAGGGGAAGCCAACTTCTCTTCTAAGAAACAAGACCTTGCTCAAAAAAACATCTGAAAGAGGATTCTTTATTTTGAAAGTCCTTGTTAGATTAGGGTTTAGGGTGTAACCCGTAACTTGGCTTTCTCCATTCCAATAGAGTTTCATGATGAATTCTAGGAAACACACGGATCGGAAATGATCTAATGAAATGTAAACCGAACCTGACTCAGGACCAAAATCAAATAAATAGTTAATCAGAGATAATGACATCAACAGTTTGACTACAGCATGGTCCATTAGCGCACATTCCATTAAAAACATATTTCACAAAATGTCTTGTATTTTACATTACTGAACATGCAACCTTGCACCTGACAAAAAGGGTTAAATGGGATCTAAATAGTCCTATGTAAAGGAATGTGGGATATCTCTACAGGAGGAAATAGGCTTGGGCTGAGACTGTAATGAACAGGATCCCATCCAGCGCAAGAAAACATCCACTGACTTTACATGGCGTACTTTTTTGTCTGGTGCTTACTCTGCAATTAGACCGCACTGCACGGGTTGTGAAAAGTCCTATGGCCTGTTTGTTCTTGTGTGCAGGAGGAGAAGGCTGCCAATGGAGCCTGGAAGAAGAAGAATGGGCTGATCCAGAGAGAGAGGCCGGCAGGCAGGGAGTCACCTGAGCAGGTAGACAACAATGAAATGATTGATGGTTGAGGCACGTCCTCCATAGAGTTGTAGATACCTATGTGGGAAGTGACACCATATCTTGTGCAGAAAACTGTTAACTCGAATTCGAATTTGTCTTGGGAGTCAGTGAAAAACTTTCTCTAAATCTCTAATGGGTTTAATTTGTCAATTTGTACAAATTCACTGTCAGTTAGGCTCAGTTTGGTTTCATCACCAGTGTGAAGATCTCCATTGATACACCCTTAATGGGCCAGTAGCGAATGACAAAAGGAAAGATAATACGCACTCTCTGCTGCTCAATAATGTAGATCATAGTGTAAACAAGCGGGACTGATCGGGTTCATAGCGTTGTAACATCCATGTGAGTTGTCATAGGTACACACCAGTGTAGATGCTTCTTCAACCAAACAACAGGAACTTTCAACAATGAGTAATATTTGCATTGTTGCACGTGCTTTCAGATTAGCACTGTGCTGACACACACCTGGCCTCCCTGACTGCAGGGTTGGGACCTGAGAGTGGAACAAAAGGGAGACTGCCAGGGCTCATGTACTGGGTTGCAGAAACATGACACCCTGTCATTGCATCCCTTACATTTTTTTAGTGGCCGGTTCCCAACCTGCTGTTTCGAGTGCTCTGCAGCAATGCTGTAGATATCTGAGCATGCGCATATTTTTGCAAGCACACGCACACCTATAACCATCACAAACACAACCCCGGAGGCAGGCGGTCAGTCAGGCAGGCAGGCAGGCAGGCCCAGTGGTGTGTGCCTACAGAAACCTGACCGGGTTCATCCTGTCTCCCTCAGCACCTCGGTGCCGTGACCAATGGGGTGCGAGAGACGGCAGCGCCGCAGCCACAGGGGCCCAAGGTGTACGGCGTCGTGCAGAGGACGGGCTCAGACAGGCAGCAGGAAGTGATGGCATGCGAGTGGTCCGTCAATCACCTAAGAGACGAGATGAGGTACATCAGAGAGGTGAGTGGACATGGACAGGGGGAGAGCCGGAGTGAGGCTGATCGCTCTTAAGGACTGTCAACAAACCCAGCCAAGGCCTCGAGCACACAGCACACCTGCCAGCCTTGGCCTGTGTCCGATCAAGTGCAACAATGACCAAGCAAGAGTGGCACGTGGATTAATTTAAACCTGCACGTGCAATGGATTGACTGCGTCCTATGTTTTCCCCGCTCCGTGTTGTATAGGTGAGGGACTCACTGGAGAAGGTCAGAGAGCGAATGTACGGACAGTTTGGGGGAATGCAACAGTCAATGCAGAAGCTATCCCAAGAAATGAGGGTAAGTAAATACCAAGTGCCCAAATAAAAAAATGAAAAATGAACAACTGACCAAGAAATTTTTAATTTTTTTTTACGACTGATCAAATGTGACTCAAGTGAGAATATTATGTGCCATGCATTTCTGTAGGCCTCCAATTCCCAGAGGTGTACGCTGGAGTCTGAGGTCAGAGTTAAGACTGCAGCCATGGACAGCTTTGATCAGATGAACAGTTCCCTCATATCTTCCAACATCGAACTGCAGGTAGAGCAGCAGCCAGCAGGCACTGTAGCATACAATACAGACTGCAAAGACATTATTAGGGAAAAGCAAATGGCTTTCTCACACTAATCCAAGCATTTTTTTTTTCATTTTAGAGTTATGTAAGCACTTTGCCTTTATCCCTCCTTGGAATAATGTATCACTAGTAAGATTTAGCATTCTATAGGAATGTTGAAGGAATAAAAGTATGTTCCTTTGCAGAAATCCGTCTTGGAGAGCTGTCAGAACCGTTTGTCTAACAGAGATGAGTGGAGGACGTTACGGAGCAGTTGTGAGAAAATAGAAGAGACCCTGAAGGAGAGGGAGCAGCAGCTGGCTGCTGCACAAGCTGAAAACCAAACTTTGAAACTGCAGGTAATTCCACACAAATACACACAGAGTGCGTACATTTTGTTATTCCGCAGAACAGTTCTACCCAACAGCCTCTAAATGTAGCTAGTGCAGTGCCTCTTGAGACTATGTGTCAGGGTGTTAAAGGGTTCTCAACAGTGGCTATCAGCAGCCAAGCCAAGTAGGTGCTAAAATGGGATAGCGCATGAGCGCCAAGCCCATCATGGTAGATAGCTATGTGCAGCTATGAACTCAAAGACAAGCTTTCTATAGTGTGTTGTGACTCCAGGCTACAGTAAAGCATCCATCCCCCACAGGTAGAAATACTTTCCTCTTAGTGCAGGACTAATGTCTGAACAGACATCATTCATCTACACAAACACACACAGTTGCTGCCTGTCTCAGTTTGTGTGACGGGTTTGCCAGTTCACAAAGTTCAAACTCAAATTGCTCCCTCCGTCCGTCTTAACATCACCTGCATGATTTCACCTGCCACAAACTTCATAACTGCCCTATCTCACTCTCAGACCCATCAGATCCTTCAACAGATTGGCTCAATAAATGCTATGGCTTCTGTTCAGAACTAATCCCATCTGTTGATGAATTATGGTTTATCAGAATCAAATCAGTTTTCTGGTTGTGGGGGCTTTGTTGGCTGAAAGACATTTCACTCATTCTGGGTATATAAAGTGATCCACAATTGCTTTGCTGAAGGCCTTGGACTGTCATTGTAATTCAGGTGGAGGCGACTCAGGAGGCCAGCAGTCAAGCTGTGCAGGAGCTGACCTCCAGGCTTCAGACACAGTATGAAGAGAGGCTGCAGAGGGAGCAGAGGAAACATGTGGAGGAGATCGAGAAACTACAGGTACAGTTGTCCTGCATCCTTGTTTATTCTTTTGTACCCCAGAGGTGTTTTCTTCTAGCAAGGGATAATTCTATCAATGAGTTGTTGAGATGAGATGTTATTAGAAAACCAAACAGTATACCACACTTTCTGTTAATGTGGTAGGAGTCTCCCTCTAGTGGCAAACATCTATAGCGTTGTAGTTTTAGTCCTTAAATGCAAACTGCTAACTTGCTATTTTAACAATGAACGCATATAAACAGAATTATAAACGTTACTGTTACCTAAATGTATTGTTATTTCTCAGGCCCAAATTGATGAGTATGTTTGGCGACTAGAGGAAGCAGAGAAAAACGCAAAGATTGCAGAAGCCAAGATTGCAGAGAGGGACCTGAGAATAAGTGAGGTGGAGCGCCTGCTGGGCTGTATGGGAGAGGTGAGTCAGGAAGTGGCCAACACACCGCTGAGTAACACTGCAAATAACCTGAAGAATCACAGAGCATGACCAATTGAAAAACAGAAATTGAAAAAAAAATGTCAACTGTTCTTAGGAAAAGGGCCAGCTTCTGAGAAAATTGCGGGATTGTGAGCAACGACTGCAGCTTATAAAGCGCACAGACGAAACAGACGCAATTGTAGCCAAGAGGTACATCACAAAATGTGTTAGAAAAAATAAGCAGTTCTTTAATTTCTTATGATTTGTTTTCAACATAAATAACAGAATTGAACTGCAAAATGTTACTAATAATTTACAATAAACGAATGATTGCTCAGGGCCAAGGAGGTGAAGGAGGAGGCATCAGATCTCCGTGAGAGAATCAAACACCTGAATGACATGGTGTTCTGCCAACAGAGGAAAGTCAAAGGCATGATCGAGGAGGTGAGGGATGAATCTATTAACACTATCAATGATTCCCTGACAGATTTAACATTGATTCACTCACATTCTGCCTTGTGTCTTGAAGCATACCAGTGAAATGAAATAAAGAAATGAACAGTGTTTACTTATCATAACGTTTGCTTTTTATTCACCGTTCCTGTATGATATGAAGGTTGCATCACTACGAGATAAAGTAGCACAGAAGGACATGTTCATCTCAGAGCTTCTGGACAGAATTGCTATTGTGGAGTGTGAGGTGAGGACATATACCATGAAAGCCGTCTTGTACAGCTTTGCTTTCAATGTACGGGGTGGTAGTGAAAACTTTAAGCAAAACTCGACAAAGAATGCATCTGCTTTAAAATCCTACAACTTTTTTTTTGTCAATCTGTGTGTTTTTTCTGCACTGCTCTTGATTTCTATGATTTCAAATCCCACCTCAGGTGACATCACCTCGCATGCATGGATCTGACTATACTTTGCTTTGCTCTTTTTCTTTTCGTAGAATAATGAGTTAGAAGACAAGCTGAAGTATTTTATGTGTGTACAGAGTGAGCCCAGGCATGTTGTGGAAACTCGGGAAATCGGAGTGGGCTGTGATCTGCTCCCCAGGTAGGACGCCACATGCCCCGGACACCATTTGGAATATTTGATTTGCAGCTTATTTGTTGGATAAACAGATTCAGAAGATTCCTTGCCCTAATACCTGATTCTGTATCCAACAGACCGGAATCGCCTATGTCAAGTGTCCAGCCCACCAACCAGTCCACCCTGGACCAATCACAGCCCAGATCGACTCCAGCCCACCTCCTGACAACCATATCCCAACCAAGGACATTTCAATCAGGCCCTCTGCCCCCGAGCAGACTAGAATCCAGTCTGCTGAGATACACTCTGTGTGAGTACACTCGGTACCTGCAGTCGAATCAACCGAGTACTTCTACAAGCCCAACACTGTCTGACTCTGGTGCCCAGAGTCCAGTCCAGTCAAACACAGAGGCACAAACCACAGACATGGCTTCTGGTCCAGATGAGTTTACTCCGGCCCCATCCTATTCACGACCTAGGACAAGACCATCTCAAATTTATACACCCTTTATGAAACTTTTGGAGACAACAGCAAAGATAAATGTAGAGTAATATTTTTTAATCTGCATTTGGATAGGATGATGTTAGAATACATTTACCAGACATGCACAGTTAACAGATCAAGCAATGTTGCTTATAATAAGCTGTAAATAATTTTTATGAATGTATGATTTGAAAATGGTGCCGCACATTGAATAATTAGAATGTAGCCTACCTGGTTAAAGAAATTCTGAGAACACTTTACTTCATGAAGGTATATTGTTTAATAGTAAATATTTTTGTGGTATTTTATGTTTGTCCTGTATTAGTGACACTTTATGACTTGACATTATCTGGTATATAATGTACAAATGTATTTATGTATATTGTGCACTTTGTAGGATAATCCAAAACCCACATGGGTATTGAAAAGGGATCTGTCTTTATATTATATTATTATTATGTTCGACTAAAACTATGAGACTAAACTGATACTTTACTGACACCTTTATTCTAAAGTGACTGCCACCTCTGAGCCATTGGCAAATACATAGGCTACTATTGACACTGCCAGAACCTTTTCCATTGCATTATCAAGAATAAAGCAATACATGCTCGTCTTTTGAATGATACTACATATCAACTAAACCAGAGTATGTTTGCTAAATAAACAAAATATTCAAGCAATGGCACATGAGTGTATCTGTTGTAGGTTAGTTACTGACACTTGATGAAGTTGGACTACAATTAGTTGTAGTATGTACGAGATTTTAATAATCGCATATGGATTTTGGAATAGTCATATCATTAAATAATATGTATACATACTTTGATGGAAAGCCTGCATGCTATATGAAAAATGGCTTTAATTTATGTATTAAAGTGCATGAACAAATTTTACAGAACATCCAGCTGTAAAGATCTACAACCAATTAGAGGCACACTTAATCTCCCTGCACGTGTCTTGACACTTTTTTTTTGCAAACATTTAATTTCAAATTATTTGTAAATATTTAATTATTATATATATTATATATTTTATATATTATTTATATATATATATATATATTTATTATTATATATTTATATATTATTTTTAATTATTATATATAATTATTATATATATTATATATTTAAATATTTGTAAATATTTGTAAATATTATTAATAAAGACACCTGATCAAATGTTAGAGTAATGCTAATTTGTTCATTGGACTATGTATGTGTTTTACGTAGGACAATAAAATAGTAATTTTAATATTTATTTATACAGGGCTGGAAGACTGCGACTATGATGTAACATTACAGTACCAAAACAAGAACAACTCTTCCATTCAAATAACCTTCGATTAGAAATTGTTCAAGTGATTGTTCATTGTTTGTTGGTACTACTGTATATTCAAAGTGCTGATAATGAAACTTAAAAATACAATTTGATAAATAAAGTGTTGCCTCTCTGTGCATCTATTATTATCAGTGGGGCTGTTCATGAGTCATGACAGATAAAGAGAAACGTACACACTGATCAGGTAGGCTATACTTCACTTGAACGTTATGTCAAAATATCAAATAACGTTTCACAAATCTCCACACAATTTCAGTGTGTACTATTCTTTTATCGCAAAATGCTTTGCTAAAGCACGCACTAAATCTTTGGAACAGGAGCTTCAGAAGTTTGGCCAAAGAATTCTGGTTTGGCTGGACGGACCCAAATTCCGTTTATCTCTCAACCACGTTTTTTACATTCGACGACATAGTAAACACATGATAACTTCCGGGTTAGGAACAACATCTGCCCAGTACTGCCTGTCAGACAGCAGATACGATTGCGGTTGTGCTCAACGTTATATAGTTGGGAAAGTTACTAACTGTTTGATTCGAAATATTCGTTTACTGATTATTCTATTTGATATTGATACAATGTTTAACATTCACTTTTTTATTTATTTCTGTGTTGTCCAAAAAGCAGTTCAGTGGGATAGCAACATCTAGCTTAGCGAGCTACCTATTAGCTAAGTTAGCTTGCTGCTAGTTAACGTTATGTCTTCATCGTGGACTGAGCGTCAGGGACAAGTCGGGGAACTAAAAAACAAAACTAAAGAAGAACTTTGTGAACTACTGTTGCGGCAGGAGAAAATATTGTCTAATAAGTAAGTACTTCGCTACTTTGTATTCCAATATGTTTTCAAGCTAGTCAGAAGATAACTAGTACGGAGTCCTTCAGTATTGCTTGTGTAGCTAACGCTACCACATGCTTGAGAAAGTTCACTAGTTCAAAAGTTTGTTGTAAAAAGTAAATACTTATAGACAGTGGCCTGGATGATGTCATAACTTAATACAAATGTCATTTTGCAGGAACTTCATACGAACTCTACCAGACAAAGGAAAGAAGATTACAGATTGTGTTGAGCGAGTACGCATTGCCCTGGTGCAACATGCAGAGGAGGAGAGGAAGCAAGATATGCTTTCCTCCATTAGGACAGAGTTCCAGTCCAAGTACCAGCAGGGTTTTGCTCAACAACGGCATGATCTCTGCAACACAACTGGAGTGTCACATCTACAGACAAATGCAGTGTCCCTATCACCTTCCATACAGAAAACTAGCACCTTAGACCAACCACAAGACCATATAGCGTCCAACGCATCTGCATGTGAAACCACTGTCAGTGATGCTGGGGCCTCTCTGAACTCTGAGTGTGACATAACGGAGGCTTTGCAGAGGGTCAGTCTGTCTCACCAGACAAGCACTGGTTCACCTGGAGCCTCCAAAGTTAAATTCAATGGCACTGTTCCCATCAACCCCTTCCTGGGAAAGCAGCCACAGAAAAATCCACACTACATGGAGATCCTGGAGCGTACAGAGAAGACATCGTCCCCTAGGAGACCAAAATTCAAACCTAATCAGTAAGTTTCTGTCAGTAAATAATCATTGTTTACACTGGTCATTATAACAATAAAAGATATGTCTCTTAAGAAGATAATTTAACCGACTACAACTCCATAACCACTAACTGTTTTGAGCAATATACAAACTTATATCGATTGATTTATATTTCCTTCAAGGCCAAACTCTTTTTCACTCTTCGCAGACTTACTCCCAAAACAGGTGACTCTTCTACATCGTCGATGTCTCCTAGCCAGTCCCCAGGAGGTCCTTCACCGCTCTCCCCAGAGGCCAGGAAGGAGCGTGACAGGAGGCATCTCGATGACATCACGGCAGCCAGACTCCCTCTCCTCCGTAACAGCCCTGCCCAGCTCCTGTCTCTTGAGGAGTCAGTGGACCTGCAAAGAGAACAGACTAAGAAACAGCAGGTTAGTGGATGTACTGGCTCTCACACAGTAATTCCACTCATGCACAAAAACAAACATGCCGACCATATCCAGATACACATCTGCTAGGATCCAAATCAAATCTTATAAATAGCTTGCACATACATAATAGTTGTAACTTATTTTCAATTCTGCTCTCGTTTATGTTTTAACGTTCAATACTACAAATTCCCATTCTCTGTGTGTAAAATCCTTTTCTTGACAACGTGTCTCCTGTGTTGATTGCTAATTTCAGGAGTTGCAGGCCAATCTAGCAGCCCAGAAGCTGTCTGAGGGGATGGGCATCTGTATTGGGAGCTACAATCCTGAAGGGGGCCCCCTGGCAGCCTACAGGGAGGTTCACGATAACGGAGCCCAGCTCTCCTCAGAGGAGGACTAATCCTGTGGGGCCAGTGGCGGGTACCCAGCCTGACACCTGACCCTGGAATGACAGGCTTTGGGCCTGCGTCAGGGCCTATGGAAAGAGATTTTCACCACAAAGACAAAAGCAGTCTTAGAGAGGATATGGTCATGGGCATGGCATTTTGTGAATGCATAGTGGGTGTCCCAGACTCTCAGCCCAGGCTAGTGAATAGTGGAAGGCTTGGTCTAATCTGAAGTGATTTATTGAGTTGTCACCTATGCAAAATCGTGCCCAGATTATTAAACATGTCTCCTCATCTCCAATAACGTTGTCAGACGGCTACGCTACTTGTTTAAATCAGGTCTCTACCACACTGTGTAGGTCAAGTATACAAGTGGGACATAATGCCAAGGAAAGAGCTTGTCAAACGGGAAATAATGCTGCCGAAATTGCTGATAGTTTTAAGCGCTGGCTGGTAACATTTCCAAGATTGCAAGACATGATTGTACTTCTAAGAATAATTTAAACAGTACTTTTGCACATTCGTTTTCTGCAGTGTTAATTGTTTGAAATAAACCTGTGATGCCTTTTCATTTGCTTTCGTCAGAATTTTAGACGGTGTCTAAAGCAACGGTGGCTGTTTGCTGGGGTCAGGCAGTATGTTTGGTTAACCCTGCGAGGGTTTGATGAGGCCATTGACTCAGTCTCTGTTTTAAATCTGGCGTGATCTTATCAGGGGAGAAATCTGTGACTCGCTTTAGAAGATTAATATACCGGCCAGTGAAATATCGGGGCTTGATGGAATCGGCCCTATGGGTGACATACATCTGGCTCGCATTTGGATCGTGTTACTGCTGGGAATGGCAGGGCAATGATGACGGGATGGCAGCAGAGTGACGGGACACACGGCAGAGACCATTTCTCAGCTCGGCCCAAGCTGATAAGGAGTGCCAACTACATGAAACTTCTCCCTGAGCACCTTCTAGTGACCAATTCTCCATTGAAGCTCTACACACTATTTTACTTCAAGAGTCCTACGATTCGGGAATTTCTGTGAGTAAGAGAAAACTGATTGAGCCGAGTTTAGGCTGAAAATGAGGGGAAATTCATGTGGGACTGAGCCCGGCAGTTGATGCTCCTTGATAACCTTTGGTAATTAGTGCTGAGGCATTGGTGGGAGATGCTGTAGGAGAAAAAAAAATACCATCTGGCTGCTGTGTGTTTAGACATGCACTCTGATGGACTCCAGAAAGGCTGGGGTTAGACGTCCAATAATAAATATGTCAGCGAGCTCCGGAGAGGATCTTCCTTGTACTGGGATTAATTAGGACCTACCTTGCTTACATACATGTGGAGACTGTTACCAATTACTGGGTGCATTTTTCCCTGCAAATTTGCTCCGTGGTATCCGGCCTGCGCTATCACTCACAAGTCCATCGATATGGCTGAGCTGGAACCAAGCATGCGTTCTGTGGCCAAAGCCTTTACAGTTGTTCGTGTGGGAGATTGTTTATGCTTGTGGTGAATCCCACACCCCTTGCCTCGCCCTGCCTCAGATTAATATGCTTCTCGTAAACTAGTCTGCTAGTGATTTGCTCCAACTTGGAGTCCGAAATCACACGTCTCAAGGGAGCGGTAATAATTTGGCCTTTGGGGAATGGCATTTGATTTCAAATCGCCCTGTTCAAAGGCCAGACAGCTCAGCCTCGTTATGAATGTATGATGTATAGACTGGCATTAGGCTCAATTTGGCCTGATGGTGGAATGATTGCATTAGCCCATGTTAGCCAGGTTACAAAGTCTGAGGTCATATTGTTTTTCCTATTCCCTCCATCTCTTGTTTTGGTCTCTAGTCTTTTTCTCCCCACAGCACATAAGGATATGAAATAATGCGGTTCTCAACAGCTTTCTGCAGATAGAGTTTCAGTTTATCTCCTCATCCCAATTAGAACCAGCTCTCTCTCTATACTGGGCCAGGAATTGAATTATGGGTTCCAGGTTTTTTTCATTTTGTTCTTTGGTATTTTCATATGTGTCTTGTTGATAAATTGAACACATGAATGTATCTTACTTTTTATGATGTGCAGCTGTTTTACTCTGGTACAGAGATTTGTTTTCATAACAAATCTGATTGACAAAGAAAATAGCAGATTACAAATGACAGTGTTTTAATAACACAGACCAAACTGATCTTAGCAGGGGCCACGTTTTGGGGCAAGGCTTTATGTTTCGGCAGTTAGAGCACTGCCTTTGGTCCTCAAGCTAAACAGTGTCGTTTTGAAAGAGCGTCATACAATCCAAGCAGGTTTTTCTAAAGTTTTGTTATGAAATGTTTTTCCTTTTTTTACCAAAGCCCAGAGCTGTGGGAAGTGGCGCGGTTTTAATATTAAAGATGGTTCGTTGTCTGTCTGTTGGAGAGATAAGTGAAATAGAAACATTGGGAACATTGCACTGTTTGTCATTCCTGATGTCTCCCAGAATCCTTGTCCACAACAGACAGGCATGAGTCTGCTGTTATCTCACTATAAATACCATATGTAGACAGGAAACACTGCGGATTCCGTGGCTGCTGTGGAACTCTAGCAAACCAATAGAGATACAGCTGCCAGAAACTGTGTCCCGCCACGAACAGTGTAAACATCCCTTTCATCATGATGGCATTTAGTATTTTGGGATTTTCACGTTCCCTTTTTCACCAGACTTTGATGTATGGTTGTTTGGAATTCAGTGTATGAGAACAATGAAAGAGCTTTATTTTATACGTAGTAATGTATACTTTTGAACGGCTTTGTACAAGAAATATAGGTTTTGCATGTCTAGTTTTTGTGCTAGAACTAATGCTTGTGAAAAGCCCTGTAATCCTGTTGTGATACATAGCTGATCCCTGTTCATTACAATAATGTTTACTTTTCAGTGGCTCAAAGCCTGACCACATATGGAATTTACATGATATGGCTGTAATTAACTACAGTGATGTATTCAGTTTACCTTCAACAGATGGACAGCAGATTGTGGACCCTTCTGTATGTAGGTTCCAGAGATATACTCAAGGTGGCAGTAGAGCCACTTTGTTCCCAGAGTGTTCTACAGTACCTGGAACGTGTCCCCTTGCACCTTACAGCCTGGACAAACCACCAACCAACACTTACAGCTGGGGATACTTTAGAATGTGTTTGCATGCTCTTTAAATGCATCACTTGTCACATGAATCAGCGTTGTTTATATAAAATGAAATGGAATCACTCAGTATAATGGCGTAAACCTGAAAACAATGAGGGCCACCCACTCGTAACTGTCTGACCAGCCAACATATCTGACTGGATCTGGTGGAGCAGCTGTGCAGCGGTCCTCTGAGGCTGCAGGCCAACAGAATTGGGTCTCATTCCACGTGGTGTGGACGTGGTGAAGGTGTGGTCCCCCAGCGGGCCACCCTGGCCCTGCAACACCTGGCTGTTGGGACCTGATAGCACCACATCCCGACATCTCCAAATCCAGCAGGAAGAACCGGCACAGTGTGAAATCGCACTCCAGCTACATCTGTGCCTGAGAGGACTCAGGAGTGTTGCGGGGGGGAACTTTGCATAACAATCATGAGGCAGCAGAAAGAAAAAGAGGGAGAGAGAGAGAGATGGGGAAGGGGGGCGGGGGCTCCGAATGGGATGGGGCCCGTAGTGCGTGGTGCGGGCCAAGAAGCTGCCAGCATCCCAGCCGCCCCACGTCTGGGCTGGCACGGCTTTAAGCGGGCTGTTTCGGGGCCTGTCAAAAGCTCATCACTGCGAGGAAGCCGTCTCCGTGGGGATGCTGCAGGGATGCCAGGGCACGGTAGGGGAGAAAAACCAGAAACTCTTGCCCAGCAGCATGGTCATAATGAGGAAGAAAATTCTTCTATCCAGATTAATGTAACAACAATGCGCTTTTGTTCAACTATTTCTCTTTCACCATCTAGCTTTTTTTTCCTTCTTCCTTTTCCGCTCATCTGACTGCATGTGATTGTTATATCTTTGAGCTTTCCCCGTATATGTAATGGAATGTGACCTATGTTATATGCTCCAAACGTATTACTCAAGCACCACCACCTGTGCTTGTTAGAGGAGTTAAATATCCCAATCCATGAATCTACTGGTTCTGACACAGTGTTACATCATTACTTCCTCTGCCGTTTTACAAAGTGAACATACTGTACGTCCATTCCAACTGACAGTTACAATTTTGGTTGCTTTGGTATATTTAGTAATTGCTATGTAGATGGCATTTGGGATGTAGTCAGAGGCTGGCAGGTATTGAATTTATAGTCCAGATGACCCATTTCAAGTAATAATAATTTGGCTGAGGTATTTATGTGTGACGCCAATCCATTGCTCTTTGAAGAAGAGGAAAAGGTAATTCTGCTTTTCATTATTTTCTTTCTGTTGAAGTAAAATCATGCCCTTTGATTTGTAAATGCACCAATTGAGTGTTGCCAGAATTGTGTGCCGCTAGTCAGAGAACAGTGCCAAACCTTACCAATAAAGAGCACTAACTTTGTTTAAGGGGTTATGAAATATGACCTCTGAAATGTAACATATGATCATTGCCCACAGTCTTTGTAAAGTTGCAGGTGTGAAAATGGGAGGGTCTGAGTCCAATTTGAAGAGCAGTTTATTTCCCAGGGCCGATGTAAGCGCCACGCTGTCTTTACTTACTTCCAATGAAGGAAACAGGACTCTGTATTATTTTACTCTCGGTGAGAATGTCTCATATTCTATGAAGTCTGTATCAGGCAATAAAGTTCTGATCAGGGCCTTGTGTCTTACAACAGTAGTAAAAACCCTGCAGTAAAAAAAAAAGAAGGGCAATCCTCCTTAGCCCAGCTCATAACAATTACGGGGCCTCTATATGGAGCTGCAGGCTTGTTTATATGCTGTAATGTTGTGTCCAAGCCAAGCGCGCTCTGAGCCCTGGGGCCCGCTGGTTTTGATTGCAGCGGGGGAGTGTGTTGGAGCACCGAGTCAGCAGCACGATTCTGGCTCCTCGGGACAACGTTCCGCCGAAGAGCTGGGACGTGTGAGAGACGTCTGGGTGGGAGAGTGGGTGGCTCACACTGCTTCTCCACATGTTTATCTGTTTGTTGGTTGGTTGGTTGGTTGGTTGGTTGGTTTGCTTGAAAAGTAAAAAACAAAACAATAGGACGCTCCTCTTGCTCATTTGATCACTCCCTGAGTTCAGGCCCCTTAAAGAACGCACATCTTTCTTCAATGAGCAGAGTGAGTTGTTGTCCAAACTTTAATCATACTAATCTACTCCAGACTGTCAAAAGTACAATAATAGTCTGACAATGATGTGTAATCTTTACCTTCTGAAAACATTTTGTTTACTTTTAACCGACCCTAGGTATAAAACAAAGTCACACGGCTGTTATGTAATATTGTGACAAGATATTAAGTCTACTTTGGTCGAGTTGAATGAAGTGAAACATACCTCAGCCTCGGCTGCCCAAAGGAGGGTTGAGAAGTGTGTGGACTTGCTGCCTCCACTTAGGGTGCTGCTGTTGCTGCCCCTGGGAGGGAGTCCCATCCGTTTACACACTCGCCTGCTGGATTAGCTTCTATTATTAGTCGAAACAAATGAAATCCAGTCCCCTCTTAACTGTGAGTTCAGGCTTTCCTAGTCTCCAAACTGCGTGACTGGTCCCAGACTTTGTGTTTCATCCAGCCACCCAGGAGTGTGGGTGACTTTGCGTGTTTGGCCTGATGCTGGGTCTTTCCCTACTGACACGCTAATCTTGTTGTCCTTAATTCATTTTCCTCCCATGTTTATTTTGAGTTCTCCTAATGTGAGTATTGCTTAAGACTAGTCGATTTACTGAAGCAGGTTGTGGTTTGTGTGCAAGACTCAGAACTACCACGAGACATTTTTACTTTAAATTCTCCACCACTAAACACATGGCTACAACCCTGACAAACTAGCCCTATACTTCCAAACAATGTGTGTTGACATAATCATGACAAGGAATCAAGTCAAAAAGCAGAAAATAAATCCATATTTTCCCTGTTATGAATTGAGTGGAGTGGATGGGGGATCGAGTGATGTCCAGTGACTCACTTGACTTAATTCATAAAAGCTGCATGTTTTCCGATTCTTCTTTGTTCATTGCCGGCAACCTGGCACCAAACAAAATAAAATGAGATGAAGGCCCGTGACCTATGGAGAATGTATCACGTTCATTAAACATATCCCATTCGTCCACCTTACATGTTGATGTGTGCCCTGTACCTCGCCGTCTCAGCGCTGCAGGTGTCCCGGCACCGGCTAATGGAAAGCAGAACGTGGAGGAGACGACAATAAAGGAGGGAGCACGGGGCTCTGCTCCTCTCTGACATGCTTTACACGCCGCACGGGGCGCCTCCTGAGGCAGGTGCTGTCAATCACGGCCCCACGGCAGAGCCCACTCATTCGTATCAGGTTCACCGTGTGGACACAAGACAGATGACAGGCCTTCCCTCAGCCATATCTGCCTTTCAGATGTTCTACCACACAAACCACTGTGAGGTCTCCGGGGTGGAGAGAGTGAGCGTTTGTTCCCCATGTGTGATTTTTTTTGTCTTCCTCTTCACCGCGAAAGAAATATGTCACCACTGACAGTTATTGAAATACTTCTAACGACAGTACATTACTTTAGAGCCCTGCCGGATTCATAATTCTTCCGGGGACCGTTCGTCAGCGAACGTACGGCTGATATAAATCTGGCAGATGAACCATCACAGGCCTAACCTGAGAGGCCATCTCCCTCCTGCCTGCCAGTAGCTGGGGGGCTGGCGCTGGTGGACATCCTTTGGCAGACTGGCTCAGAGGCGTTCCCTGGGCTTTCGCAGGCCCTTGACAATGCTCCCGAGAGCCCTTGTGTTTCTCTGACAGCGTCGATCAATTCCCTCCCAACAGTACGGCCATTATCCAATCAGCCACAGGAGAGCTTTCTTCTCACTTTCTTCCCGACTGGCCAGCCTCTTTAGCACAAGGAGGGGGTACAAGTAGTCCAAGAGATTGGGTTCTGTGAAATAACGTCGGCTCTATAAAGCCTGCTCTGTGGGGTCCCCTTTCACTGACGCCCTCGCATACGAACCCGACTTCCCAGTAAACCATTGACTTTCTATTCTCCCTTTAGTGTCTTTGGGGTGTTTTTGTAGGATATGTGTTCTATGTAAATCTCCATGAATTATAATACAAGTTATATATATTCACAGAAAACATTGTATTTCTCAAATCTTTTCTTCACTTCAATCCAGTTCAATATTTTTTTTATGCCAGTCAAATTAAATTAAATACACAGAGAGTATTTGACATTTCCTAGAGGTAGTCTAGATAAAGCACTTGCAATTATTGCAAAGTACTGGATTTGCTATTCTGTCTCGGTTTATCCATGTCTGTCGTCGCTTCGTGTCATTTAGGCTTTAGTCTCACCAGCTATGTGTCAAGGAGAGTTTAAGTGAGACCCTTTTTGTACCTCTTCAGAATGCCCACAGACTAGATCACTTCATTGAGGCTTAGCTGCTCCAACACTGTCAAAGCTGTGTTCGGGAAAGCCTGTGGTTTTGAGCTGAGCCAGGGAATAGGGTTGGCAACACTTTACCACTCGTACAATAGTGGCAGAAACGTAGGGACTTGGAAACAGGTAGACATATGTTCAGATGTTTTTCTGGACGTAAAAAAAACATGTACTCCATGTCTCTCTTTCTCTTTATTTGTACCTTTACTTTCGGTCTTTCTTCAAAAAGCTTTATAGGAAAACTTACAAAGGAAGATCTCATTCAGTAAAGAAAGTAGCAGCTTTTCTCAGCACACATGCATATTTTGTGAGCTATTTAGGTTTACCAGCGAACCTTGTTTTGAGAATTTCAGATGTTGCTCTTACAGTGGCCACAGTGTAAACATAGCCATGCAAAGTCATACATTCTTAAATCATCCTTAGTTTTGAGTTTGCTTCTGGCTGAGATCTGACAGGGGGATTTATGGATACCAGAGCCTCTGGTACTGTGTCATGGTTGGCTCATCCAACCCAAGACGTGTGAAGGTTGTGTTGTTTAACTGGAGGAGGCAGGTATGCTAAACACCCCGTGAGGGAGGGAGAGACATCTGCTCTGTTACTCATAGGCCCAGTGGAATGGATAACTCAGAGCAGGCACTGAGTAGTCTCCCTTTACCCCAGCCCCCAGCCCCTTCTCACCGGCCCAACCCTCTGTTGGTGCCGCCACTGGTATTACAAGAGGATCATGTCAAAAACAAAACAAATAGCAAAGAAAGAGCTGGCAAAATGAGCAGGCCAGCTGTGGCCGGGCTTGGAGGTCCACTGTGACTATTCTTTAATCCTGACACCTGCAAGCCATTTCATCATGATTTACAGTGGTGAGAATGCCGACCGGGGGCGGGGAGGCCAGGCAGGAAAGTGTTTTGATAGCAAATGATGGGGAAAGCACTGTTGTCGCATGTTGTCTGGGCATTTGATGTTTGTTGCTCTCCAACCGTCGGGGAACTTTAATGTCACATTTGGAAGCATCCAAGAGAAACAGGGTAAAATAAAAGTCGTTCACTCTGTGTGTGTGTGTGTGTGTGTGTGTGTGTGTGTGTGTGTGTGTGTGTGTGTGTGTGTGTGTGTGTGCCGGCCGGTGGGTCTGAGGATACATGGAGTGGGGAGCTTGGGACAGGATGCAGAGTCCACACGGACAGCCATAGGCAGGATCTGTGCGCATCAGAGATGCTGCTGAAACTCGCTCAACTGTTCTCTCATAATGGCTCTCTGTTTTATATTTGCACACACTTATTTACCCCTCTGATCACGACAATGTGTGCGTCTCTCTCCAATTGAATGACTGCTGTCTTTGACATGTACTGTGTTGTGTAATGCTTGGTGAAAGAATTACATGTTCAGTGGGGTTGCTATATGAGGTTCACCCTGGACAACGATGATGCACTATTAAGTTGTCTCTCTTTCCTAACTGTCCAAGAGTCGATCGTAATTTCACTCACTGCATAGCTTATTTGCTAACACTCTTCGTGATGTTGAAATACTCATGTGTCATTATTAACCACCCTCACTTTTTTTCTGACGTCCCAAGGGTGTGGTGGTAGATTCCATTATATACATTGTAAGGATTGCCCAATGTGGTCACTGGACTCCATTTTCCATATGTGTAATTACTCACACTCTCCCCCCGAACAGAGCAGCGAGTTTGCGGCTGTCCACCGCTCGTGCCCATTAGGGCCTCGCAACATGTCAGCAACGTGGCAAACAAAAACCTCATTGAGAAATGAAATTAACACCTCGCTCTCTCCGGAGTACGGCAGCAGGGGCCAACGTAGAGAGCCGTTAAAGAATAATCCCCGACCGTTAAAACGACTCCTCCAAGTCTGCCCAGGAAAACACATCCCGCCGCGCCGGCCCCCTTGGATGCCACACCGCTCACCCTAACCCCAGCTGACCTCGGGCATGGGAGGCCTGATGGAGAGAAGGGGCTCGGAGTGACATCACCACGGGTACACAGCTGTAAGAAGAGAGCCGAACTGGGGGCATCCATCAAATCGGACCTTCCTCCACCGACTGGATGATAATGACGGGGAGATGATGGGCAGGATGTGAGCTGCTCCCTCGTCGGAGTCCTTGCCTTCCTGCTAAACTGATTCAATGGAAACTTTGCCTGACTATGGCCCTGCACATCTGTGCTCACTAGGAAGACAAATGAGGAATAGTAGTTGAGGCCGTATGTGGTCATGATTAAGTTGGGAATTTATGGAAACAACCATAGTAGTATGTGTGTGCACGCATTATTGTCCCGTGTTGCCAAATCCTGCACAGTACACTAACCAAGATGTTGTGTATGTACTGTATGTGAATGTATTACCGCGGCGCAAACGTAGGTTTGCTCTGTCTGGGTGTATGACATCATCCTGGAGCCGGCCGATTGTTGCGATTAAGTATTATCTTCATTGCATTATCACCCTCGTCTCTGTCACAGCCCAATCATTCATTGGACGGGCTCCAGTTTCCTGACATGCTCCCGAGAGCGAGCGGCTCGGTTTCACATGCCTCAGCCGAGCAGCTTGTGTCCCACAGTGTTCTTCTGGCTTCCAGGTGGGTGGGTGTAGGATCCCAGGCCCTCAGAGTGATAGCCCCGGCCACAGACAGCTTGGGCTCCTATAGCACAAACACCACCTAAGACTGCAGCTAAATTTACTGCAGTCCTCAAATCTGCCATGCCAGCTCTACTCTGTTTACACCCAAAGCCACCATTATTCCATGATTATTTGATCATGATAAGTTTGAAAAAGATTTTAAAAAAAAAAATAGGAGCAAAAGGGATTTTGATAAACCTGGCAAGAGAACCTGAACCTGACCATCTTCTTCCTCTAGCAGGGGAGCCAGGACGCGCCCCCCCCCCCCTCCTATCTTTCCATTAAGTAAGGCTTGGGATTTTAGGAACTGTTTACATATCTTATGTGCATGATTGATTACAGATAGGAAGGCTACAGTAAATCCTCAGATACAGATATGTTTCTCAAACACGGACCTTTCTGTTAGTACTTACAGTATCAGCTGTAATTTGGCCTTCACATTGTGAAAGGTTGTACAAACACCAAGTATGATTAGTATTTTATTCCTTTGTAGTGATGAAAATGTGCTTTGGATTTGAGTTCTTTTAGTCCATCTAAATATTTTCCTTGGCTGGGCCTCTTGTTTTCAGAGACTATAAAGTTCTACCTCTGCCTTGACAAGACCATTGTGTACTTTGTTCATAGTGCATTCATAAGTACCCCCACCTCTGCACTCCACACAGCCTTCTGCAGTAGGCGCTGTGATAGCCCCTGGCACAGCGGAGGACCTCAGTTAGCAAAGAGACGCGTCCCACCCTTGATCCTTCCATTTGTCTTTCTGGGTGCTTATCTCCTGTTTCTGCAGTCTGATGTGGTATCAATCACAGCAGCAGACCTCCTGTATTAATCTGCCCCAGCTGCCTGCCATTCACTGATGCAAAACACCTTAGGCCTCTCATGGATCTCCCCCATGTGCTCCGGAAACAGCCCTTTCTTTATCCTGGGAGGGATAATTTCCCTGTTCTTTATGAAACGGTGTTTAAAAAAATCCAAGCCTGTTAATGGCCTTTAATCATCATCACATCTCTATTTTATTGGGGAGTGTATTCTACTCTGTTTTACAGAATCATTGCTTAAATGGTTTTGCAGCTACCTGTGCTTTTAGTCTTCTAGAAATTGGAACTTTCAATAACTTTATAAAGTTTCTCCCATTATGCAGTTGATGACAAACGATTTTGACAAACACACACATCCTATTACTCACTGGTTTAATCCCAGATGCTTGTGATGCCGTTATTTCAAGTTAATGTAATTGCTTTACATTTATTTCAGACTACAAAGGCAAAGAACTATTCCAGCTCTTCTTCACGGGTCTAATCTCGTACTCTTCATTTTTACGTGAAGGTTTCCCCCCCCCTCTCCCTATTCTGTTCCCTCTTTTCCTCGTCACTGCCCTCCCTTTTGCTTCCCAGAGATGACAGTGTCAACGTCTGAGACATCTCTCTCTTGGTTGGCACCACAGTGCTCCTCTATGTGTATCTGTTTCTCTGTTGGGAGGACCACACAGAGGGATGACATGCTGGAGGCACGTCCATGCTGGGTGGCCCGGCTGTGGGGAAGATGTGGGTGACAGGATCAGCCCTCAACAGGCTATGGGAGTAATGTGTGTGGACAGTGTAAAACCAGTCTCTTGGAGACCTTTAGAAAAAAAATGCTGGCTATTCTGAAGAAATGAAAGGGGGAAAAAACCTGCAAAAGAAAATAGTATTTTGGCACCCTCGCTAGTGCCTCCTGCGCCAGACTCCCATGCAAAGAACTCACTAATACGTTCACACTTATTAGGATAGAGGGGGTGAGATGAATAATCAGGCGAATGTCCCCTAGTTTTGGCCTTGCATTTGTAATATGTATAGTGCAGAGAAGGCTATGGGGGAGGTTCAGTTAGAATGCGTACATTTTTCACAACCGTTACAGACACTTCCCTTTATTAACACCATCAAATGAAGAAGCACCGAGCATTAGATCCACAATGCTATTGATAGATATCTTGCAGAAGTATTCTTGTGATAGAAGAGAGAGATCATAAAGCACACTGCATTTTGGAAAATCCAAGTGTGTTTCACCCGTCCAGCCCCGTTGATCCTTTCAACCATCAGAGAGGCCAACCCAACAAAAACTGGACAGGCTTTTCTTCCATAATCCCCTGTCATTAAACAATGTTTTTAAAGCAATAAAATATTACATGATTTATATCAAGACAAAGCTGTAAAAGTAAACAGTCTGCTAATAAAGCCAGAGCCACACTGTCTCCAAGAAACAATGATAAAAACGTCACACATTATTATTGTTTATGTTTCTCCATGTACTCTTGGAGAGTATTTAATTCGACGTCCGTTGCCCGGAGTGGCGTAGTGTATTGTGGCTCCCTAAATGCTGGGTATGCTGGGGAACACTGGGGCCCCCACACTGAAGTTCAAGGAGGGACTTTGAGAGCCACAGCAGCCAAGGTGTCCCTAGAAGACAGGGGGAAAGAGCTCCCCCTCCCTTGATCATCCCTATATAGCATTTAGCACATACTTAACAAAACAAATGGCACAACGCGGCCGTGTGTGTACTTTATGTGTGTGTGTGTGTGTGTGTGTGTGAGCGATAAAGAGGGTATGGGTGTGTAACATCATGTGTGAGTGTGTTCATGTGTATGATATCCGCAGCGGTGGACAGCGGTGGTGAACTTCGTCCGAGCTGAGAAGTTGCAGAGCGAAAAGATCTGAGGCGTCGTCACTTGTCATGCCTCTCCCTCCCAGCCGTTGGAGAGCTGGGACATTCTAGCACTTCATGAAAAATGGTGCAGCCGGCCATTGTTTATTTTGTTTCTTTATCTCTTCTTGGCCACCTTTCCGTACGAGGATCTGCAGTTGTAAACTCAGCTCCGGCCCTCCCCATATCCCTGGTTGTCTGAGATGGGAAATCAGAGGTAATGGTATGTTGGTGGGGGACGTGAACATGGAAAGCACTTTTCAATTCAATTTCCTCTTGTTTTTATGGCTTCACAGCTGTAGTTCTGAAAAGAGGCATGGTACTCTGAGCTGTTCATCACAAGGGTGCTGTGTGTAAACAGCTTTGATGTGCATCGTTTTATATTGCCAGAATGTTGCCATAAAATTCAAATCCCATCTACTTAACCAAATACTTTATGCCAATCACTCGTTCTCTTTCTTCTAGTTTTACAAACATTATTCATGATGGTAGATTTATGATCTATTTTGCTATTGTAACCAAGAATAAGATACTAAGCACATGGCAAACTAAGTAGTTTCTGTAACTCCTCCAAAAGTCCAAATGATTTAACCATTTAAAACGGAAGTTACACATAAAAAATTATTAAGACGAAAAAAGTTAGTAATTAGTGAGAGAGTAAGTAGATATAATGTCAACATATCAATGAAAGCAACAAAGAATAACAAATGAAATCTGCGACTTTTGGTTCTGAATTCTAAGAGAGTGAAACTGTAAAGATCCTCAGTTGAGACACATTAGTCAAGCTTTCTCAATGTATGTATGCCTTATGGTGGTTTGAGGCAACAATGGTAGATTTTGTCTTTATTATATGTTCTTTTAGGTGGGGATGAAATTAACACGCAAGTGCATCTGCTGTCACCAGAGGGAGGAGGCCCAAACAGTGGTTTCCCAGTTGTCAGACAGCTGTGTGAGTGTGCGTGCGTGTGTGTGTGTGTGTGTGTGTGTGTGTGAGAGGGAGAGCGTGTGTGTGTGTGTGTGTGTGTGTGTGTGTGTGAGAGAGAGAGTGTATGTGTGTGTCCTCGCTCTCCCTGGGCACTGGTGGGAGGTTAGCTAGTCATCTGTGCTGGATCAACATGCATCCCAACACCGCACAGCATCCTTAGCTGACGCTGTTATGAGTCACAGAAGCTGCGCGACTGCAGGGAGACAACATAACACAATGAACTTTGAAGACACCCATTGTACTCTTCCCACAGTGTTTTTGTATTGAGGGAAATGAGTTCATCTTTTTGTGCGGACTGCCACACAGCCATTACAACTGAAGTAGTTCACATTCCATAAGGAAAGGAAAACCCCTAACAAAGAACCAGGGCAAAGGACTGTACGACAACACCGAGTAGACTAATATAGTCTATTAATGCAACGTTTAGCTTTACTAGACCCCCATGAAGCTGCAAGCCCATTACTGACACTTACTCAAAGTCCACTGATGAAGTTTAATATAGCCTTGTAAGTGTGCGAAGCCAAGTCTACAACTTGCTTGGCCCAGTGCACTGACAGGTGGGCCACTGTTAGTGCACCCTTGAGCGGGGTACTTAAGCTCAATTATCAGAACTTAATTCAATTGCACCAATAAAACAATCCAGCTGCATAAACATGTTACAGGATGTGTGAGATCTGAAGCAGAGAGCATCTTTGGCTGTCTCCTGGATAATGCTGTCTCTGCTGCAGGGGCCCCCAATGAATCATTTCACACTGTAACGTGGTGATTTAGGAGCTCACTGTTTGTCGCGTTGTCCAATGCCCCCCCCCCCCCTGCCCCCGCGGGGCCGACGTGTCGTTTTCTTATGAGCCTATCGCCGTGAATGAACGACCACGCTCCCAAATGGCCGGCCAGCATTTGGGGGTGAGACGGGAGGGAGACCCCATTTGGGGCCGGCTCTGTGCCAAAGGACTGGGGCTTTTACACCTGTGTGTGACAGCCCAGGGTGGCTGGCCTGAGAGGGGGAGGTGGGAGACCGGGGGCTTCCATTGGGGCTGGCGTGGCCAAGCAGCTGGACTCTCTCTACCAGCTCCAGGGATCGCCTACAAAGTGTCCGTACCTTCGAACCGCTTTGCTGTAATTTGCTTAATTCCCTCGGCCTGCTCGTGATTCTTTAAACCTGTGTGAAAATGATTTACAACGGCGGAACCCTACATTCATGCTGCGACTCAACCCGAGCGGTCCCAATTTAGCAGAGGACTACGCGGGTCCATGTTCTTTTTCTGTCGCTGCAGATATTCAATCAATATGTGTCTCAAAGAGTTGACTCTGCCCTTGGTCATCATACACAACCTCTTCCTACCTCATCAGATGATGTCACAATATGAACATTCCGCGTAGTTATGGAAGGGTTGAAAGGGCTTGCTGCTTGATGGGGTCCTGGGGGGATGTCTAATAGCTGGCTAAATACCCATCTCTCAGGGGCGACCGTGCTGCCGGCCTCGACGCGGTGGTCTGCACAGCCTCCATCTGGGCTCTGAGGCCACTCTGACACATACAGTGGCTTTCCCCTGTCTCTCAGGACGGCCCTGTCCGCCGCTTCGTCAAGGCTGATTGCTAGAGACACTCCCTCCTCTGCAGTCATCCCACCTGACGGGAAGCAGACCCGTGGCGTGCCAGCGAAGCATGGCGACTGATTGGCTGAACCTATTCCCCTGGTGACACTGTAAAAGGATCACAGGGCGAAGGTCTCCGTTGACTTCCAGCGGTTCCCATGAGTGTGGCATGTTTTACTTAAAGCAAACGCACACTTGCAGATACAAACACATGACACCACCTCAACATGCATGCTTGCATGCAAACACACACACACACACACACACACACACACACACACACACACACACACACACGTATGCCCACACAAATAAGTATAAGTGTATATTTGGTGTAGGGGGTAGTAGTTTAAATCAAGTCATGATGTCACATTTATCTGGGAACCCCTTGCTAGATGATCTAACCACGCTCACTTTGATAGTGTGGACCCCCCAGCAAGCCAGATAATATTTTACTAAAAGTCAATGTTTCTCTTCTCTTCTCTCAAATGAATATTCAACAAAGATCAATCCTTTATTTTCCCTGAAAAAAAGGGTTGAAAGGAAGATGGCCTTTTGCGTTAACACAACATCGAGAGTTGTTTTGGCACAATACAAGTAGAAATCATTTTTATCAGTAAAAGACTAAAGTCTTTATTTATGACCCTTGGAGTGAGACAGGAATAGGTTCAAGTCCTCCATCTGGGTGCAATCCCAGCGTAATGCTATCATCACCTGTTTCCACGGTCCCTGCTCACATCTGCTGTGCATTAGTAAAAAAAAAATCACACAAGGTGCATTTTTTCGGCCCCCTTTTGCATTTGGCTCCGATTCCTCAAATAGGCTACAACAACAAATTAAGATCTGAGACATGGAAACAAAAAAGCTCTGATTTCAAGCAACAATTTGCTTTACATTTCAGAACCAGACTCCCTGGGGCTTGCAATATAGTAGACACAGGAGTTTAAGAGCACGCCTGGGTTTATAGCTGCGTGGACAGAGCTTAGATGCTAAAATAATAAGGTTTAATTCATCAAACTGGCTTCGAATGGGGCCAATTTGGCAGCAGTTAAATTCACTCTGCTTGTAAATAAGCCAGCATCCCTTCTTATGTGTATAATTTCCAGGCACAGCTCCATTGTTAAAAGTAACATACTTTTTTTTACAGTAATCAGAGGCAGAGATTTCAGTTAGCCCTGATCAATTAGTTTGTTGATCAACCAACTCTGTCCTTGAAAAACAATGCAGCGTAATAACATGGAGTATGACCCAGCTGTGGCATGTTAGCATGGACGTTGCCCCCATAATAATAGCATGCTAGCATGTACGATGCCCCCATAATAATAGCAAAAGCACAAAGCATTAGCTTTCAGTGCATGAGAAATCCTACCCATGAAAAGATTTTTCCCTTTTACGGAGCAGACGGAGTCTTTGTATCCAATTGGTCTCTCCCATGGACACCAGCTGTGCAGCTGGTGCTTGCTGGGAATTGCAGTCAGTCCGACGTTGCGAAGGATTTTTTAACACAACTCTCCCATGAGCATTAAAGGAAGCAGTAATGTCATGCAATTGGGGCCACATTATTATTGTGTGGATCCTGGAGAGTGATGTCAGAGGAAAGAGGAAACAAGCTCAGTCCCATCAAAACAGAGCGAAGGTTAGAGTCACGTTGGCAAAGGACCAGACCCACTTTAAGACCTTTCTTTCTCTCTTCCCCTTTTGCTTTTCTTAAAAGCATAGTCACACCCTCAAAGAGGATGCACTGTAGAGGCAGGATGCTTCTGCTCTGATGATGAGCTCTGATTTATTATTATTATGTGGTCATATTTCAGATATAGCGCCTTAAGATAATATCTTTGTAAAAGGGAATATCATTCCATTCATGGCGCAAACTGGATGGATGAAATCAAGACCAATGGGTGGATATAAAAATGAATACACAAACCTAACTGACCTTGGCATTTGGTCCTTAAAAGCAATAACAAAAATATTCAGATTGATCATGAAACCAGCGGTGACTCATCACTGTTCATGGAAAGTATTACAGACGTTATGGAACCCAGTCAGAATGCATGGGACTTTTCGAGACACAGCTGAACAGGTCATCCCTCTTTGAATCAACCCACATCAATTGAGAACGGTTGACATTTCTACAGTGCGGAGCTAAACAACTCATGATCTTGACACCGGTCAGAGGACCATTTGAGTAATGAGTCGTGGGGTAGCTCCGAGGTACTTTCATGAGAAGGGTGTCATCGTTCTTGAAATTTTTTTATCTATAAATGGCAGCTATTGTGGTTAGAATAGGAAGTGAGAGAACTCAACCCGATACGGACATTGCACTCAAAGGGGAAACTCAGCTAAGACACAAGCTTCCTTACTCAAGATCTGTTCAGTTTCCTTAACCATTTGCAACGTGAACTCACATCATCTGACCTTTCATGAACACACATCATCTGACCTTTCACGAATCCAGTTGTGTTGTACTAAGTGTCTCCCCCTTGAGGGAGAAGACAGTAGCTCATCAGGTCATATCAATGGGTGGCACCCATCTCTCTGATCCCATTACATTTGACAAGAAATTACTCATTGAGTGTTGATATGCTATAACATGAAGCTTTGTGGTGACAAATGATAGCGCTCAGGGCTGCAATGTCACGGTCTCATTTAAGTTCTCAAGGAACCAGTGAGTCATTGCATTGGTCCCAGGATCTATTTGGCACAGCGTGGAGACGACATGGATCATTTCAGTCATTTCATTCACTGGGAAAGTTAACGCACGGCTTGAATCGAAAGGCCTTTTGCGGTAATATGGAACCCCTCAGACTGTTCAATAGATGGGGAGGTTATATGCAAAGGGTTTTCATAGATCATCCTCTAGAGCATAGGGTAATGGCCGCTGAATGATCCTTATCAAGTACCATAAGTGCTCTTTCCAATAAAGACGTTGTGCCGTGCGCTCAAATCAGGATTGAAATGTTGATGGATGTGGGATCAGCACTTAACCTTGGAGGGATTCCAAGGCTCCGTTTAAACCAACGCGTACATCATCGGGCCCATAAAGGCTTTGACCAATCTTTAAGGAGACCACTTCTTAATGCAAAATGTGTTTTATGTTACACATTCAACTCCAGGTGTCAGTAACCTATTATTCATGCTGGTCCACTCGGGTACATTTCAATAGGAAGCAGAGACCTTCATCTGTAAGTTTCTCACACAGAACGGTCTGACTTGTGGTATCTAAGAATGCAAAACTAACTAATTTGATTAATTTATGCTTCCAAATGTTGTCAACATGTCTGCATTAAGTCAAGTTTTCCCAGCTACACTCAACCTTCTTAAGTAATATTCCATATGTATATTCTATGAATTCATCATTCATAAAAAGCGTTCACATGAGTTTGTTCTAACGTCATTTGGCGGGTAATACTGTACAGGTCTATTGAGAAAGGATTTGACAATGAGTCAAAGTGGTTTGCACCACAGTGTAGGGAAAAGGTTGAAGGAAACGGTTCCTGCTTACTTAGCTCTTTAGACTTTCCCTCTTAGGTCGAGTGCTTATCACACACACACACACACACACACACACACACACACACACACACACACACACACCTAAACTGTAAAACTAACAGCAAGGGGTAACACAAAAACACTCTCGGAAGATGGGGCTATCGATTGGGATCGTTCTACACTTGATTCTGAGTCAAGGACGCACACCATTTAAGTTGACAGAATATGACTAGTGGCCACGGACAGCAGATGTTGTTAACATAAGGAATAAGGACCTGTCTGGACAGCGCCTTACCGAGCCGGTGGGTGGTCCGAGTTGATGTCCTTAACTCTGGGGTTACGGTGCCTATGTGTCAACAGTGTGGGCCCGCCTTCCCTGTTGTGCTGCAATAATAGACCGCTACTTTTTCATCTTCTCTTTTGGAAGGGCCATGAATACGGACAGACAGATTGTGGGAAAGTCCACCCTGACGTTTCAAAAGAGAATGGCGCGGGGAGGGGTCCAGTGAAGGGTGCACACATCTGCACACATCTCTGTGCTCCAGCGGGGCCGAGCACTGACCCTATTTAAATCTGGATCCTGTTTATTGGCCCCTTGGGCCACGGCGCTCTTGTTTCCTAATATTATATGTGGCATATCAGAGAGAACATTATGTTTACAGCATTGTGTATTTATGATCAGCACATTCATACTTTCAACTTTCGTTTGCTCTCCTATGGGCACTGACATTTATTGCATATAGCTTCCAGGGCTATATGGTTATATGAAAGATAATATGATCTTCTTTCCTTATACCTATGAAATTTATGAATTAGCTACAAACAATTCACCTGCCATTAAAACAGCATCTTTGTTGCTTCTGCTGTCTAGCTTGTTTTTTCCAAGGCAAAAAAGGAAAAAGAAAACACAGCCCCTCTTTCCTGTCACCAGATGCTTGTTCTAAAGTAACTCCACCTCTCATTTATCTGCATGAGTTACAGCAGCTGTAGCTGTCTCCATCCTGCTAATAGTAAAAGAGAAACGAATGCTCTGGGCTCTTCACCGCCTTCCGGACTCAACTTTTGAGCCAGACCGGAACTGTAAATTGTGAGACATTGTGAAGTATGTGTGTCCTATGGCAGAGCTAAGATAGTTGGGATATTCAATATGGGACTAAGCCCTGATTTAAGAGACACTGCTATATCTAAAGCATATATTACTTCCTTTGGATGGTAATAAACACACACACGACTGTTTTGAGAGAAACAAAAAGGATTTACTGAAAAAATCTATGGTCAATTTTTATATCTTATAATTTCATAGTATATAATTGTATAAACATGAACATACATGGACATCAATGAGAAATCGTTACATTATGTTTAAAATACATTTACTCCTCTTTTTTAGCAGGTATGGGTACAATGCTTTTAAGAGGTTAACGTCTTCTTGTTTTTACGTTTGACATACAGTGTTAAGTGGTAAAGTTAAAATAAAACGTAGACTATTAGAAAAAAATCAACAATTTCAGCGGACTCATCCATTCTTCTCTGAGCTTGAGAGCCATAGTGGTTTTGGAATGAGCTCATATGCTTGCCACCTGGTGAATTAAAGCAATGGAAATGCAATGAGTTTTAGACAATGCCCCTGCTACACTGTCACACAGCTTCCCAAACCCACAACAACGGGTTGGACCACAGGGGCCAGGAGAGAGGCCCGCTGGTCTCTGATCTGTTGGCTCCAGAGGTCTGGGTGTGAAAGTGGGTGAGGACCAGCGACACAGACAGAGTGACCCCCACCCCAAAGTCTCCACGAGTGCTTTAGTGTGGTTAGTGGAGGAGTGGGTGGAGGCTGGCTGGTTGAGACGGTACGCACTAGACTAAGAGGCCATTAGTGGAGGGGAAACTAGAGCTAGGGATGGAAGGACTGACTGGCAGCAAGTAGTCCCAGCCTGTAGAGTTATAGCCATGGAGAAGGCTGGTAGTTGGGATGGTTAGTGTGGTGGACAACCGATATGGACACGCAGCCAGATGTCAGGTCAGTGGAGCTCCTCGCAGGAAGTCCCTCCCTTCCTTCCCTCCGTTGACCAATGGCGGTCGCCATAGCCACCTAGGAGTTCTTGGCCACTATCTTCATGGTGATGGTCTTCACCTCGGAGTATTCCTTCAGGCCACACTCCCCCCTGAAAACACAACGAGACCGTTACTCTACGCCCGTCTTGTGCATTGGTCTAATCCAACATCCTGGATTGTTCTAACATCTTACATCTTTGTAGCAAGTTATTCTGGTGAGCAGCCTTTCAAGGAAGTTCATATTAATACAGGTTTGGCTGTGTACTCTCAATGGTGGGACGGGGACCAGAAAGGAGTACTTACAATTCACGTCCGTTGCCAGACATTTTATATCCTCCAAATGGACACTGCGTGCTCAGGGCATTGAAACAGTTTATCCTAGGAAGTACACAAGACATATATCATGCATCAGCCTCTGGGCCCTGGGCTTTGTTTAATCGTTCTATCATTGCATACTATGATGTTGTCAAAACAGGTGGACTGCAATCATGCCATATAAAGAGCTTAGTTGGAATACTGAATGTGCTTTTAATAACAATGCGGAACTCCATTAATAACAGACATAGAAATATATTTTTCTATAATTCTGTGTGTGTGTGTGTGTGTGCGTGTGTCTGTGTATATGAGTGTGTGAGTGTGCCATGAAGTCCTTACCAGACAGTGCCGGCCTGCATAGCTGTGGTGATGGTCATGGCCTTATCGATGTTGCTGGTGAACACAGCAGCCACCAGGCCGTAGTCTGTGTTGTTGGCCCTCTCAATGACTTCATCTATAGTTTTGAACTTCATTATCTGCTGAACGGGTCCAAAGATCTGCAAATGGACAGCAATGTTACCACATGTTCCCTCCCATTACTCAGTGAAACACCACCCACTGTGTAAGTGGACACACCAATGACTGCTAGAGAAAAGCAGAGAAAGTATTTGACTAATTATGACTTGTTCCATAAGTCACCAGCCTCTACTTGTATCAGTCATGCGGTGTACCGATCATCTGGTCTGTTTCTGAGCGTACCTCCTCCTTGGCGATGCGCATGTCATCCCTCACATCCGAGAAGACGGTTGGCTCTATGAAGAAGCCCTTGAGGCCCAGGGCTTTGCCCCCACACTCCAGCTTGGCTCCCTCGCTGATGCCGCTCTGGATCAGCTCCAGTATACGGCTGTGCTGCTCCTGACTGATCTGTGGGCAGGAAGGGAGGAGAAAGGCAGAGGCTGAAGTTGGGAAAAGCAGGAGGCCAGGATAGGCGCTATTTGAATTATCGTAACCACAGCCATACAATTCATAGAGGGTCTATCCTGTGTAAAGATAGATTTGTGTTTTGACTTAAACAGAGGAGATAGTCTGACCTGGGGGCCCTGCTCTGTGGTGGGGTCAAAGGGGTTGCCCACTGTCCTCCTCTTGGCCCGCTCCACACTCCTGCGCACAAACTCCTGGTAGATGGGCTCCTCCACGTAGACGCGGGAGCCTGCCGTGCAGCACTGGCCCGCGTTGAAGAACACTCCCTGGTGGGCCTGCTCCACCGCCAGGTCCACTGGAGAAGACAAGGGACAATCACACGGCCACCGTTAATGGCGGCTGCCATGCAAATTGGATCAATTTCATTTATGTGTCTCTAAAATGTGTTCCTAAACGCCTAAATATATCACAGTTGAGTAAAACAAATGAAAGTGTGTATCGCTTCGACCACATTTACATAGTGCGCAACATGCATGGTGTTTTATTCCGCTGTGTGCAGTCACAGCAGTGGGACTCGGGTCCCAGCAAATCTGCTATCTGACACCTGAGAGACAGGCCCCTGCCGTGGCGCAAGAGGGGTTAACGGAGCCCCGTGATTTATGGGCCCCGGCTGAAGCGGACGGCCGGGCTTTAGGCTCCATTTCCCTGATTTACGGGCCTGGGGGAGCCCCTCTCGCGGCTGCTGAAAGCATTTGAAAGCCCCGGCATCCCCAGTTTGGGGAGCCACTTAGAGCGTGCATGGGAGCCATTCATCCACGGGGTTTTCAGAGCCCTGCGACGCTCAGTGGCAGCTAGAGGGTCCGCTGCGGCTCCGTGGGAAGATACATCCGCTCCCTCCGACCCGAGGGCCTCCCTAATAGGACATATCAAACTAAACAACGCGTGTGGGAGAGGCCATGCCTTTCTGGGTGGATGTTACTTACATCCAGTCAGGGTTTGGAGAGGGAATCAATTCTCTTTCTGAACACCCGCGTCCATCTGGAAAAGCACCGGCAAGGGTGTGTGTGCACGCGCGCGAGTGTGTGTGTGTGTGTGTGTGTGTGTGTGTGTGTGTGTGTGTGTGTGTGTGTGTGTGTGTGTGTGTGTGTGTGTGTGTGTGAGAGAGAGAGAGAGAGAGAGAGAGAGAGAGAGAGAGAGAGAGAGAGAGAGAAAGGGACAGGTAACCAGGCGAAACCCCTAAAACACCGTAGGAGTCCTTACAATCAGCGTCTGCAAAAATGATGTTGGGGTTCTTCCCCCCCAGCTCCAGCGTCACTCTCTTCAGATTGCTCTTCCCAGCTGCTTCTTGGATCAGCTTGCCGACCTGGGGAGGGAGGAAAACAGAGCCGGGGGTTTACTCACAGCGCCACAGGCGGACCCTCGCCCCCCTAAATCAGCCGCGGGCAGCCATTAAAGAGCTTAGCAGGCCGCTCCGCTGCAAACAGGGGACGCACCCGAGGGCCCGGGGCCTGAAACACGAGTTCTCCAAAACACACAGGCTGAATATCTATTACAGGGCTGAGGGCTGGCCAGGCAGCGGGGACCTAACGGGACGCCTCAGCCGCTGACAGAGCAGCAGCCCCTCGCCCAGCGCGGGACAGGGAGCCGTGCCCACTGGTCGTGGTGGTGGAGGACTACCGTGGTACTGGTCTTGGTGTGGGCCAGCTAGCCGGGTGAAGGGCTCGCTGTTTTGGGGTGAAAAGCGGCCCCTTTCTCCACTAGCAGCCGGACTCAGTTCCTCTGGTTGCATTTCACAATCCCCCCATCGTCAGAAGAGCTGTTCTCACCATTATGAGTATCACTGAATACCACAGCTGATCTCCCTCCTCGTTCCAAACACTTGTGGTCTGGGCGTATGTTTTTGTGTGTGTGTGTGTGTGCGTGTGTATGTGTGTGTGTGTGTGTGTGTGTGTGTGTGTGTGTGTGTGTGTGTGTGTGTGTGTGTGTGTGTGTGTGTGTGTGACAGCGCAGCCCTATGTGGCGTGAGCCTTGAGAGAAAACGGGTGGCGGGCCAGTATTATTTGAAACTACCCAGCTGGTCTCGTTGACGTCTTTTACTGACCCTAGGCTTGACGGGACGCGGCGTTCACGTGGTCATTATTTCCCAACCCCGTGAGACTCAGCACAAACCCTCATTAGAAAACAACAGGCCTGAGAATGTGGACTAACACCCCGTGAACAAACACGCACATGTCTTCCTGTCACCGACACTCGGCGTCGTGTTTTGTTTTCCGGGAGAGACAGAGAGAGGAGCAGCTCCGAGGGGAGACGGAGGGAGTTGGAAAACGACCTTTTCCTTGTCCCAGCCCACCAAGCCCTCGCCCCCCTCGCCCCAGCCAGCCGGTGGAAAAGAGCAAGGGCCGCGTATTCTCCTGATGTGTAACACTGGGCTGGGTGCCTCCTGATGTGTAACACTGGGCTGTGTGCCTCCTGATGTGTAACACTGGGCTGTGTGCCTCGTGATGTGTAACACTGGGCTGTGTGCCTCCTGATGTGTAACACTGGGCTGTGTGCCTCCTGATGTGTAACACTGGGCTGTGTGCCTCCTGATGTGTAACACTGGGCTGTGTGCCTCGTGATGTGTAACACTGGGCTGTGTGCCTCCTGATGTGTAACACTGGGCTGTGTGCCTCGTGATGTGTAACACTGGGCTGTGTGCCTCCTGATGTGTAACACTGGGCTGTGTGCCTCGTGATGTGTAACACTGGGCTGTGTGCCTCCTGATGTGTAACACTGGGCTGTGTGCCTCGTGATGTGTAACACTGGGCTGTGTGCCTCCTGATGTGTAACACTGGGCTGTGTGCCTCGTGATGTGTAACACTGGGCTGTGTGCCTCCTGATGTGTAACACTGGGCTGTGTGCCTCGTGATGTGTAACACTGGGCTGTGTGCCTCCTGATGTGTAACACTGGGCTGTGTGCCTCCTGATGTGTAACACTGGGCTGTGTGCCTCCTGATGTGTAACACTGGGCTGTGTGCCTCCTGATGTGTAACACTGGGCTGTGTGCCTCGTGATGTGTAACACTGGGCTGTGTGCCTCGTGATGTGTAACACTGGGCTGTGTGCCTCCTGATGTGTAACACTGGGCTGTGTGCCTCCTGATGTGTAACACTGGGCTGTGTGCCTCCTGATGTGTAACACTGGGCTGTGTGCCTCCTGATGCCAGGCGGTGGGAGGGGGACACCAGCAGAGCGGCCTGCTGAGGCTTCTACTGTCTGACGGCTGGCGGCGACGGCAGCTTAGCATCTCAGGCTGTGTGACTAAGAACAAGATTGTACGGGCTAGTTTGAGCGGAAAGGAAAACGGTGTGGGAGTCAGAGCCGTTTGTGTGTGTGTGTGTGTGTGTGTGTGTGTGTGTGTGTGTGTGTCTGTCTATCTGTGTGTGTCTGTCTATCTGTGTGTGTATGTGTGTGTGTGTGTCTGTGTGTGTGTGTCTGTGTGTGTCTGTGTCTGTGTGTGTGTGTCTGTGTGTGTGTGTCTGTGTCTGTGTGTGTGTGTGTCTGAGTATGTCTGTGTCTGTGTGCATGTATGTGTGTGTCTGAGTGCAAGGCTAAAGTGCTGTCCTCTGTGCCCACCTGTAACCACAGCCCCCTGTAGGGTTCACCCACCCTGCCAGTGGGCCTGCCATCCCCATGACTCACTGTCTATGCCTCTGTATTCCCCCACAACAGCAGCAATGGGAACGTAATGGGCTCCAGATCACAGGAAACAACAGAGAGATTCATTAAAAGAAAATAAGTCCTCTTTGGTAGGAAATGCTCACTAGTGATAAAACCAGGAAGATGCATGCGTGGGATTGGATGTGTGGCTTTGTTTATGTGCGTAGGGGAGACAGACAGACTCTCCAACAGGCACGTTGACAGATTGACAGACTGTAGACAATGTCAGTGTTTTGGACTGTAAATTAATACTTTTTATGCAGACAATGACAAGAGAATAAAGGGCACTACATGGGCATTCATATTCTTAGCTTTTGATTTATTTTTTTGTTTTTTTGTTTTGTCTCACTATTAGGACCTTGGTATGAATCATGGATGTAATCGCATGTGTAATAATGATGTCTTTAGAGTACATTTGTGTGCCCATATGATAGGTGGATTTGCACCCTACACACACACACACACACACACACACACACACACACACACACACACACACACACACACACACACACTCACACCCTCACCTTTCTCCTTGTCCCACAGAGACAAGTCAACACACAAACCAAAGGTGGATTCTAAACGTTACATAACTCCGCTTCATTTACCGCGGACTTGTCAACGGGTTAACTCTGAACTAGGAACGTGAAAGCACGTCAATTGATTTACAGCCGCTCGTAATGAGGCCATAATCGTTAACGCCCTCACTGTCAGCATGGGTCTGCGGTTAGAAATAATGTGTTTATAAAAATGATGCGCTGAGATGGAATCTGTTTTCCCTCTGGCCAACTGCATCCGTCTCTGGAATGTGACCACAACACCCCCAGGAGCTGTTTATCACGATACGCCCTTGATGCTCAGGTTCCCCTAACACATTCCTATGGCAACAGTGGGAATGCCAGCGAGACTGTCCCCATCACCCGAAGGTGCAGCCGTGTAGCTGCGTCTGAGGTAAAGCCGAGCGGGCTTCAATGGAGGGGGAGCACACACCGTGTAACACAGGGCTGAAGACATACTGTTAGTGTTGGTCAGCGTCCACCCGCACAGGAGAGGGAGGCCGAGGGAGAGAATGCGTGGGCAGGCCTGTGTGTTCAGCGTGTGTGACTGGCAGACACAACTCACCTCAAAGCCCCCCCCCCCCCCCCCCCCCGCCCCTACACACACACACTCCCCGCTGTGGGGAGTAATGACAGGGCATGCTGGTTATGTAAGACCCCATTTGTTAGTCATTTAGACTTCAATGGCTGCAGACTGCGTGCCCTAATTACACGGCCGGCGTCTGTGCCACGCACATGTTGGTCACTTGTCGCTGGGGTTAGTCAGCAAAAGCCGCAAGTCGGCAACGGCAGCTTGTCTGTCAAAAGGCAGTCGTTCTTTTGTTGTGGAGAAAAGTACCTCGGTAGAGCCTGTGAAAGCCACTTTGTCTATGCCCATGTGCGAAGCGATTGCAGCTCCTGCCGTTGGCCCGTATCCCGGCAAAATATTGACGACTCCCGGTGGAAAGCCGGCCTGTCAAAACAATATGAGAGGAAACAAGCGTTAGAGGAGAAGAGGAGGCAGCAGAGCCAAGCAAAACCCCAGGCAGTGTGGGGGGGAATCCGGACCCAGCCCAACCTCCCTACCAGCACTGCAATACAACGGACAGAACATCAAACAGGGGCCAGCATGAGACTCCCAGGCTCCGCCAGGACACAGAGCAGACACGGGAGGAGGTGTGTGTGTGTATGTGTGTGTGTGTGTGTGTGTGTGTGTGTGTGTGTGTGTGTGTGTGTGTGTGTGTGTGTGTGTGTGTGTGTGTGTGTGTGTGTGTGTGGAGCCTGGACTAGATGTGTGGGACAGGGGCTGGTGTACCTCCTTGATGAGGCTGCCGATGTACAGGCAGGTGAGGGGAGTCTGCTCCGCGGGCTTGATGACCACCGTGTTCCCACAGGCCAGCGCTGGACCCAGCTTCCACGCCGTCATCATCAGGGGGAAGTTCCACTGCGAGCATGGAAACACACACACACACACACACACACACACACACACACACACACACACACACACACACAGGGAAGATCAGGACATCAGACATCTGACTGATACACTGGGCGGTCACTGCTCACACTCCATATATCATCACTACTGCTAGCCGCTCTCTTACACTTTCACTTTGTCTAAACATGGCCACACATTCTGTCTTCCCACAGTATTCTGAGAAGGCCGGGAAGTTGCAACACATTTGCAAAGAGAGGTGCAATAGATCCGCATTGTTGGTGTACACACATGCCTGTGTTGTTTCTACTTTATAGTGAAGCCCAGCGGGGCTCAACATACACACATGCACGCACGCATGCACGCACGCACGCACGCACACACACACACACACACTTCCTCAGCTGTTACACAAGCAGTGTTCCATTACCTTGGTAAATAAACCAATCTCTCACTTGATGCTCTCTCACTCCCTCACTCTCTCTCTTTCTTTCTATCCCTCTCTTGTTCTGCTTTATGTTTCCAAAGAATCCCTCGAATTTCTCATCTACCTTGACGTCTCCTCTTAATTGCATCTGTCAGTTTTCTTCATTCTCTCTGTGCTTTCACCTTTTTTCTATCCTTCTCTCGTTTGTTCATCACTTGCAAACAAACAAGGGCAACCAAATTCAGAAAGAACGTATTCCAGAATGAGAGAGTGCGCTTTAGTGTTTGGATATAAGTGAGCGCGTATTGTAAATGCTTTGTGTGTTTTGTCTCACAAATACTATACTGACAAAGTGAAGGCGAATGTTCTCTTTACAGCTTTGTTACAGTTTTCTGTCTTGTGCTTCTCTCTCTAAGCATCCAGGAACTTGGCAGAGTTCCTCTCCGAGACTGCCAGTGGATTTACCCAAATATACACCGACTGATAAGAACGTCAGAGAGTTCCAGGAACCGTGAGAAGGGGCCTGGTCTGTCTCCTGTTCTGCTGTACAACTCTACACAGCGTGTGTGTGTGTGTGTGTGTGTGTGTGTATGTGTCTATCTCTCTGTCTGTCTTTCTGTCTGTTTATATTTGCCTGTCTGTCTAAACCAAATTATTTTTACTGTACATGGGATTTTTGTTTTTGTCATTTAATGGTCCTGATATGTGTGTGTGTGTGTGTGTGTGTGTGTGTGTGTGTGTGTGTGTGTGTGTGTGTGTGTCTATGCTGTCTGTCTGCACTTGTCTACCTCTTTGTCTGTGCCCAGCTCTCTTTCTTTCTGTCTTTCTGTTTGTCAGTCTGTGTGTATCCGCCTGTCTGTCTAAACCTCAGTGAGTCTTTTACTGTAAAACTATTTTTTTCTGATATCAATCAAAAACAAACTTACAGGAATGATCTGCCCACACACTCCAATGGGCTCATGTCTGGTGAATGTCAGATAGTCTCCATCTGTGAAGAAATACACACACACACACACAGACACACACACACACACGCACACACACAAGGCCAGTCCGATTATTACTCATAGCTCCAGTAAGCCTGGTAAAATGACAGTGTGTGACACATTGGCCAGAACAGTGTGTTTTGATGTATAACACACCGACAACACATTGCAGGACACACACGCCATACAATTGGATATTAAATCACACAGAGCACATCCAGAAACAAAGGATGTGTGTATGACTCTGCTTTAAGTGTGTGTTGGACTGGAAGGACTTGTTCATTCCTCGTGCATTAGCACAGTAACAGCAGATATATTCGTTGAGGGCGTGCCATATTTATTCGTTCGCTGCAACGGTAGTAAAAACAATCGCCGTTGAGATTTAGAAATTGTAACTGGGATTTCGATCACAGACTTTGGTGATCTCCATGAGGACCGTGTTCAGCTGTCGAAACACTGCCTCGGTAAAGAGGGGGGTCGGGTTGAACGAGAGCTTCCTCTTCTCTGCTGTGGCCGCACAGAAACATGGTGCTGCTGCCTCCTCCTCACGGGACCCACAGGAACAGCCTGTTTGGTTGCAGAGCCTGAGCCATGACGCCGCTCCACTGGCTCAGGGAGGAGGACACACAGGGGGGCCTAGGACAGAGCCCGCCGGACCATTAGCAGGACTCTGTCAGGGCGCTCTGCACATCTCAGAGGCTCCTTCATTTGTAACCATGACGTACTCTCACATTAAGGCAGAAAGGAAAGGGACATCAAAAAAGGACGTTGAGATTTAGAGCTGAAAAACAGCGACACGTTTAATCCCAGAAGTGCCTCTGTCACAGTGTGTCAGGTGAAGGGTCTACTTAGAAGAAACGTGTTGGGAGTATTTTCTAGTTAAAGTAACACTTTTGGACAACAAGCACGGCCTTATTTTTAAGGCTTTTATACATCCAATATCCTGTCAATGTACCATGTACAACTGGTGTAATATTCATGCAATACTGCTGTTCATTTGTGTGGTTGGATGAGTTGCCTTTTGAAACACAAACAGAGTTTAAATCACTAAGCTTATCTTGGCTCTATCAGCAAAGTCCTAACCAGCTAATGGCTCCACTGGTAATAAAAACAGCTAAGCTGCTGTACTAACTACTGCAGTGTCTAGAATCCCCCGTTGTGCTTCTTTCTAACGGCTAAATTAGCCAGAACAGAGCCAGTGAGGAGACCCCGCTCCTCCTCCTCCTCCTCCTCCCCCTTTCAAACCCCCTGTCCTGGGGCGAGTGACTGGGCTCCTCTGGTGGCAGTGTCCCGAGGATAGGCAGCACCCATTAGCGGTCAGATTTATAACTGGTCAGGGAGAGAGTCTGTTTACCCTGGCAGCCCCTCAGCGGCCTCCCCACAGCTCATCTCCAGCCAGCCCCTGGAGGACAGGAGGCCTGCCGAGGGCCTTGTTTCCTGGCTGCTACTGGTCCTCTGCAGGGCTGTCTCTGCCCACCTGGCTGCCGTCCGCCACATGCCTCCACCACATTCTCCCCGGGACACAGGTCACTGGCACGGAGGAATGACTGACTGAACACGTCCAACGCCCCTATCCTTTACCTACTTTAGTTTTATGAGGGCGCCGTTTCAAAAACACCGGTGATGGCTTGTTGTGTATCGACAATGCTGACTTTGTTAGTCCTCCTTGTTACATTCGATGCAGGCGCAGCACAGCAGTCACTATTCCCACGTTAAAGTGAAGAGCTAGCTAGGATCTATGGCTGTTCTTACCCATTGGAATGGAGGTGCCATGGGTCTTATCAGCATATCCAGCAAAGTATCTCAAGGTCTTGATGGTTCCTTGGAGATCCACAAACAGGGTGGGCAAGAAAGGTTTGCCACTGTCCATTGACTCTATAGTCTAAGGGGGAAGAGAGAGGGGGATAGAGAGAGAATGAGAGAGAGGGGGAGGGGAGATAGACCATGAAGAAAGAGGAAGGGTATTTATTATTTATGATTGATTATAACATCATAACCATGTGAACGGAAATCACAGGAAGCCGTCTTTTTACAAATCCTACAATTTTTCTTTTACTTTAGAGATTCTTTCAAAAACAAGTTTCTCAGGAAATACCCGTGTTCCATTCCCTTCTCACTCACTGCTAAGTAGACGCTGTCCCTCTCCACCAGGTCAGCCAGTTTAGAGAGCAGTCTACCCCTCTCTGAGGCGTCCATTTTCCGCCACACTGATCCCCGAGTGAAGGCTAGCCGGGCTGCTTGCACCGCCTTGTCCACATCAGCCTGGGTAGGAAGACGTTATGACAGAGGAGGGGACCATGTTAAATGACTGAACTGTATTATGTAAAACTGGTGTTACTGCTCCCCCACCCTCAGAGAAGATGAATAAAATCTGTCGACTCCATAGATTTGCATGTGGAAGCCATTCCCCGCGCCAATTCTTCCACCCAGAGGTGCTGATTTAGAAAAGAAGTCGAGGAAACCGCCAGCGCACCAAACCACATTAGACTAAACTAACACTGCTGCATGTTCACTCTGTTTTGGACACACACAGCTCAGACATGGACAGTGTGTAAAGGAGGAGGATGCCAGGGCAGAGGTGGTAGGAAACACGTGTGTGGAAAACCCAGAGAGCAGCTGTGTCTCACAAACATCGAGGGCTCAGAGGCACTGGGGTGAAACGACTTGGTTTTCATTTAAAGGAGAAAAAAACCAAGGAGAAATGGAGGCTGGAGAAAAATGTGATGTTGTGTGTTCCACGGTACGGTTACCTTCTCGGCCTCCTGGACCTGACAGATCTGCTCGCCGTGGGCCGGGTTGTAGACGGCGAAGGCCTTCCCGCTGACGGAGTCATGCCACTCGTTGTTGATGAAAATCTGCGGGGAGAGAAAAAGATGGAGCCTTCAGTCAACAGGACAGCACGCAGGCCAGATGGGAGTGGATGTTGAGCAACAATTTAGAGAAGCTATGCTGGGAAATAGGAGAGATACGATTTTCACATTGGGACTGGTATTTACCAGCTGAAAAAAGTGTGGTTTTAAAGGGTCATGATCACAATATACTGGATGGTATTTTAGTGTTAAGTTTCCCGTTGTTTTTGACATGACTACGGCACGACTGTCTCCTACTGACAGTGCAACATGGCTCCTCCAAGGGCCTCAATGTGTGTCAGGGGAGATGGAAGAATCTTTGTAAACGTGGCCAGGGATTCCTGTCTGTCCAGCAGGGCTCTCAGGGGAGCCCTCCACCATCCTGACTAAGGGGCTTGGGGGGCAGATAAATCCTGATCAGACACCAGACACCCCCTCTGTTTCCCCCGCACACTCATAAAACACGGGCCGCACTTGGTTCCTGTGATGCGTTAAAGCAAGCCGTCCGTTAAACAACCGCCTGGGATTCCAAACTGGGCATTTTCAAGCTCTATTAAGACCCATAGGCAAAAAAAACCTTTGCACACATAACAGGACCTGGAAGTATATCAAAGAAAAGTTTAAGTGAATGTGTTCAAGGCCTTTTTTAAGCCTTTTTAAAAAGCCCACACAAACTGAACTAAGGCAAGGTGTGATTTTAAAGTACAAATACAGCTGATGTCCCACGAAGCAGACAACGTAAATGAAAGCTGTTTCACTTGCAATGTGCTTATTGACATGTTTAGGTCCGTTCGGCAGACTCCTCAGACACTGTTTTTAATTGATGTCAGCTTGTCTGATAAATGAGGTGTAAGGAAAACATGTGCTGTGTTAAACCCTTCTGTGTATACATGTGCTCTTAGTAGCCTTTTACTTGATAGACTAAAGATGCACACGGAGCAAAGCGGAGAGCAGGGTTCAAGTGCCCCGCTGGCCTAGGCCTCCCTCGCTCTCCAACATGTTTACCTACGTAAACTTAGAGGCTTAAGTACTATTTAATTGGCTGTAAACTGTAAGGAGTGTTTACTTTAGAGTAGGTATAAAATGCCAGCGCCTTTGGAAGCCGTACAAGCCCCGGTGCACAGACATCACTCCCACATGCCAGACCCCCCCTTCACCACTCCCCAAGCTGGCTGCTTTACAAGAAGAACTTTGCACATGAATAACTCAAAAGCAGGCGCTCTAGGTGTTTGGTATCTGCCCGTACCACTCTGCAGGGCCATACCATACGGACTCATATTCCCCTCCTATAAATCTACATTAACCACCATTCCAGACTGACTATAGATAGCCACCGCCATGAGGATCCCAGGCCAGTGTTCTCAGGCGCCTTCCACCAGAGGCCACCTTTAATCTGACTCTCATTAAGGGCACTTCATAAAAGTGTCAGGGCCGATGAGGAGTGCAGGGCCCGCTACAAAAACAGAAAGCCCTATAGAGCAGGGAATTAGTTTTTAAATTTATAGGGGCCACTGTAGTGGTAGGCCCTAAATCAGAGGAGCCCCTTGACAGCCCCAACAGTTAGAGTAAGAATGAAGTCGGCGGGTAGCTTTTTAAGCAACAGTGGACCGAGCCGCCATCTAAATCATGACCAGAAAAGGACAAGCGTCGGCCATCGTTTGGCTGTGCCCTCTCCAGGCTCAGGGGGCTGCTGGACTTTTGTCTCGTCTCATTGAAGCACTTGATTAAGATGACAGGGCTGAGTAGTAAATCAACTCTCAAGGTTTTCTTAAAATTGCCTTTAAGTTCATTTAGGACGGGAAGAAAAACACAAGTGTGAAAGTGGACATTTTGAGACGATGGAGAGTGTTTTCTTTCCCATTCCCTGCGGGGTCATTGCTGTCACCCCACATGATCGTTGCATGTGTATAGAAATCATTATCACCATATAAGCACTAGCTCGGCTCCCATAAATTACAGGCCATTTTCTCCACTTTCATCAAATGTTCTATAATACAAGCGTATCACATTAGCCCCATACAGACTTTTTCAAGATTAATACTGACATGAGAATTTTTGACTCAGTGTATGTTGTGCAACTTCTAAAGCCGAGCAGAAAACATTTGTTGGGACCTTCTCCAAACCAAGCACTGCAGCGACTACATAAATAAAATAAATACAGTGAGACCGCGCTGGCTGAAACCGATTCATTTCTGTTTTGGAGGAGGTGCATACAGCTGTCTGTGGACTTATTGTTTGCTAAACACATCGGCCATTTTGATATAACATAGAGCTGGCAGAAAGAGTTCCTCTCCAGCCGTGACATCTGATCCCTGCTAGAGCGACGAGGGCTGGCTGGGATGGGAACTGGACGGTCTGCAGAGCGGGTCAAAACATTATGCACGGGCCACAGGACAGCTGCAAACATTTAGCAACCCCCATGTTTTTCTGCTCAAGCGGCCTGTCAATCGGAGCCGCTGACGGTGCCTGTATGTTTGGCTGAGGAAATGACGAGACACGCCGCATCCCTAGGCCTCCGGGGAGGGATGGAGCACCAGAGCAATGCTAAAGATCCCAAACGGGGTCTATCAGAAGGTGACTTTTCAGATGATTTGTTTGGTATTATATAACCTGGCCGTGTAACAAAGGAAATGGTCTGTTTATCCATAAAACAATTCAACCAAGGGATCAAGTGGCTATTACTAATGGTGTAAAGGGGGGGGAAGGGCCAAACTCCCAAAAGGGATACATAATTCAATAAATAGAAGTCAAAATCCCGCTGATACATTTCTCATATGCCACTGTGCTCAGTCGAGGGGTTCTGTTGTACAACTGCACAGGGGAATGAGGGAGGAGGGCAGGGGATGCCAAACGACTCTCTCCAGCCAGCAAAACATCTGTTTGGCCGCCAGCGGCTTCTCATGGCTCACACGCTTCAGGAATATTTAATGGTAGACTCATTTCTGGTCAATTTTCGGGAGGTGGGGGTGGAGAGAATGGGGGTGGGGGGTTGTATGTAATATCTGTGTTTCTACAGTACAGGCCAGGCATCTACAGCCGGATGGCGTCGTCTAACTGGGCACCTGCAACCCTCGCCTGTGCAGGAAGTTTCATATCCTCCGTCATAGCAGGGTTTGGGTTTTCCTCTGCGTTTTCAGGATCCATTTACACATATTTATAATTACTACTGATACAAGCACGGGAGAGCATGTGCAAGTGGAGAGCAGCTGGTGTGTGTGTGTGTGTGTGTGTGTGTGTGTGTGTGTGTGTGTGTGTGTGTCCCTCCTCACCACATGTCTGACACTTCATGTTTTCCATTCACACACCCATAGATAATGCCACCCCACGCTCCTGGCTTTGGCAGAGGCGAACTTGTTGTCACATACTGGCAAAACATCTTTGTCTCGCTGTGTGTGGTAAAATGCTGAGAGAGTGGCACCACGCTAGCTCCGTTGCGACGTGAGAAAAAAGTAATCTAATCGGACAGGGGCGTTCAGAACATAACCTGTTTGGATGCCAAAATAGCTAGTGATCGGATTGACATCCCTTTCTCCACTTAGAAGCCAGGCATATGTTACGCAAATTTTTTTCAGGATATCATCAATTTTGATACCAAAGTTATATTATTTTTTAAATATAATTAACTTTACAATTGTAATGGACTTTAAGTCTTAAGGAGTTTAAGTGAACAAAAGGGAGCTCAGATTTATCATTGTCTGTTTCTGTTGCTTGTTATTAATGATAGAAACAAATCTGCTTGGGAAAGCACTGCATATGAAAGTGATCCACTAGTGATAAGGCTTATGCTCCTATGAGCAAATGTCTGGAAGGGGTCCACTATGTCTAACATCTCCAGAGGAAAGGAGAGCTTTTACCAAAAAGGATTTATGGAGCAGACAGTTATTCACAATGACACCGTAAGGATTTACACGTTCCTTGTCAAAGTGGACTGCAGGCTAAAGGTACTGAAGTTAATAGGGCAACCTTCCTGTCACCAGTCTTCCTTTAACAGTGATTAAGAGACAGGGGACGCCATGTTTACGCTACGGCTAGCGTACCATAATTTACACTCATCCCACAAACAGGCGTTTCACGCCAAAGGACATGTTCATGGCAGAGCGCCGTCAGTCTGTCACAACCAAAGACGAGTGTTTTAGTACGGTTGGACCATGTGTGAAAGAAGGGAAGAAAGAGAGGATGAGAAAGATGGAAAAAAAGAAGAAGAGAGAATACTCGCTGTGCTGTCTGCGATAAATCATTGGGTCTCACAGTATCCCCTTATCCTGGTTTCTGTTTGATCTTGAGTGCAGGAAGATGGAGGTTTTGAAGTGAAAAACTCCAGAAGTGCAGGTCAGGCTCTGGCAAGGCAGGGCCACTGACCCACACAGTGAGGCCGGCACATAATTTACACCCTGGTGGACAGCACCTAGCATTGGGGAGCCCCCGGCCTCCATCTGTACTATCTCAATCAGTGACAGATTGATGGGGCCCCTTCCATATATCCCCACTGACTGGACCCTCTCCACATAGATTACTGGAGAAGCAACCTCAGTGTTTACAGACAGGGCTCCACACAGGCTCATGTTGCATCACAAACAAACAGATACAAACTAATCAGAAGGAATTGGTCTGGACAATGAGGCACAGTGGGCAATTAACAAGGGCACTACACCTGGCAAAGTCAAGCGTGTTCAAGCAAGGGAAATACCATCAAAGCGGTGTGTACTGTTTCACTCCCTGCTAGATGGTTGACCATTCAACCCTATTTGAATCGCTGCCCAAATTCCTTTATTGCTTGTATCAAAGTGTACGCATTCTTATCAGTACACTACACCAAACCTATGCTGCAGTTATTCCACTTAAACATTAACTTTCTAAACCACAAGTAAGGGAGCAAAAAGTACTGTGCAATAAGCCATGGCACGAAAAAATATAACCTCTACTGACCAGGACAATCATAAAAAACAAAGGGTAATGCAGCAGTACCCCCGCATACCTCCCAGTCGTCCTCCTTCCCAAACATTCTCCTCAGATGGACTCCTCTAGGTGTCTGGTTTAACGACACATAATCACTGAGCAGTGTGAGGAGCCACTGTGGCCTGACAAATATCCCACAGAAAACCCACAGGAAGCTTGCTCTGTCTCCATCACTAACGAAACAGCAGAGTTACCCCCACCACCAGCAAAAAAAACTGAATAACGTCAATAAATACTAATCAGGGATGGTTAGGTTCTAGATTCCTCGGTTCATTCTGCCCAGTGGACTGCCCTACAGACGGAGAACTCAAAAGCCAAATCCTCTCACATGTGGCCACTCAAACTGTGTTTTAAAACGTGTCTAGCCTCAACGAGGTAAGGGGAATTAGATGGAGGTAGGGGGGGATCTTTACACCGTTTGACACAAGACAAGTGTGAAAAAGTGTGGCATTTATAATTAGAAAGGATTGTTCCTCCTGAGAAGAGTTTGCTAAACCGCCGTATCAGCCCATTCCCACATAGATGCCTGTAGCGAGGAAGATCCCTCAACTGACACGTTTGTACGAAGCCTTTCTGACGCTGAACAGGTCATGACTTGGTGAAAGGGACAAGGGGCAGTCGTCTACGGCGATAACACTTCACTATCTGGCACCTCTTTGGCACTGAGGGCCACAGTGGAGTGGTTGGAGTGATAAACGTGTCAAAAAGTAATTATTCTCTGCGCTATCTATTCAAGGACACTGAGGGTGTAACCTTTGTGTTGAAAAATCAATTCTGCTAATTACACAAATATATATACGTATCCATTTGTAAACATTCAATGTGACTTGTTCGTGCGTAAGTCATATTTAAAATGACAAAGAAAGCCAATTTTTAAATCTCTAATGGAACCGTAAATAAGCGCTCACACATGCACAGGCTGTATCTGCGAGCTCACTGCTCAGTACTGTTCCTGTTCTCTCCAGCCAGCCGCGGTCCGGAGAGAACAGGGACAGGGTGTGAGGAGAGCCCACGTCAAGGGTGACCATAAATCAGGGCCCTCCTGCCCCCTACGTCCACCAAACCTATGGGGACTGGTTGATCCAAATTCCTGTGGGTTAATTCACCAAATCCTGCCCCCTCACTCCACCTTTTGGATGCATTCTTCTTGATAACACTGATAAGGACGAGAAGGCAAACTGCTACAGTAGCGTGACTGTGCACATAAAGCTGCCATGCAAATCCCACTTCCCCTCTCTGGCCTGTAGGCTTTAAAGTGCTGCTCTAGAAATGTGACCTTTGCATCTAACACTTTACTTTGTGTGTTAACTGTGGAGGATTATGGCACGGAAGTGACACTGCACCATCACTGAACAGGCTAAACGAGACATGGTCTTTTTTATCTAAACCATAAAAGGATTGGATTTTGATCGCTCCCTAATATACCTTTTCAATAGTAAAACAACAAGCAGGCCAGGGTTTAAAGGGGATATGTCCACAAACCTCATTAGCAGGTCATAAAATAGGTCATTTAAATAATTTTATGAATGACTCATTATAATAATTTTATCAATTGGTCTAAAGAGCAAGCCTTTATCCGCTTATTTGATTTTTCATACTATTTTGGAAAAATTATATATTAAGTGAATTTTATCAGAAATGTAGAAGGCCTAATGGTAATACATGTGTTTATTGCCTACTTGTCTGTTGTGTAATTTCACCACGAACATTCATGCAATCTGTAAAAAGTTGATAATTTAAAAATAATTATGTTAATTTACCAATATTACACTAGAACATCCAGTGTGACCGCTGCTCAAACAGAAAAGTGTATGGGTCTTCAAAATGAATGTTACAGAATCCTAATATACCGTGCCGTTTGAAATATAGAAATAATGTACAAAGTCGTAATGAAAATGTACTCTGGGAATCCCAATAAGTATGGCCTGAGACTGTATTAAATTAGAGATGTATTTTATTTATGCAAATTTATTGCCAGTCCGGTTCATGAAAATTGAAAGCACAAACTTGGAACATTCTGAAGTGGATATTTTTGTAACTTTGATTTGTGACATTGTATAATTTTTTACCATTATCTGACATTGTATTTTTCTCCATGTCACGGTTTAAAGTAAGGATTTATGGACGAATACAAAAAAGCTTAACCATTTCTGACCTTGGTTATAATGGATATCTTATTATGTAGGCTACAAGGCTGTAGTTATATTTTCGTAGCTGTGAGCGGATTGAGTTACTTATTGTGCTTTTTGAAAAATTTTGAGCAACAAACTTGCAATCCCCGGCGAAATACGAGCCCATTTGATCACCATTTATTTACGATATTCTACACGAGTAATTAAAATATATGTCTACATTCGATCTGTGATGTAATCCGATATGTTTATGGTCAATATGATATTAAATTGGTGTAAAGCCTCCTTTCAAATGCATTGGATTTTATTTAATTGCAAAGAACAAAACTAAAATCCGATAACGAAGAAAGTAAACCTATATAAATGAATGTAAAAGATGTTTACGATCGAAATCTAATCTAGAAATAACTACATTAAATAACTACACCTGTGCGTAAAAGTGTTGCACGATTGGGTGACACACTTTCTTAAACTGCTTTATCGACAGAAAAACGATTGCAAACACAATTTTACATTAGACAGGCGCAAATAATGGTGTAAATCGTAAATATTTTAGGTTACAAAAGTTGTATTGGTTCACCGTACCTTGGTATACTTGATCTCCGGGTTTGGCACCGGCGAGGGCATCAGTTGGAGAGATGCCATGAGCGCAGCGGCGTCGGTCTTTACTTCGCCAGGGATTTCGATTGCACTGGAAGTCATATCGTCTGTCTCGGCTTGTTCTAACTGCTTCTTCCTTTTTTCTTAAGACTTCTGATAAGGACTTTGGAATTCGTCCTGTGTTTATAACCAGGTGTCAGCTGCGGTCCATTTTTATTGGGTAGAGAACAGGGCCGCCCTCCTGATATAATTAAAATCGAGCATTTACATAAACGACTTGGTCATCCACGAGAGGAGCGGAGAAGTAAATCCAACCCTCCATAAAGTCCCTTAACACACTTATCAGTAAGAATGGAATACATAGGCCTATATAGTCAGTCTGAACAAATTACTTAGAAAATAAAATAGGTAAAAGACCAAATATTATTTTGCCTAATATTTTATCAGAATTGGGTGTTAATGTTGTAGCCCTTACAATGAAAATAAAAAGCCAAACAATAATCTCAGTCACAGGTTTTACCTGAAAAGTAAATGAAGACAATTATGCGCAAAACATGTAAGTAACTAAGGCCAGGAGTTTGACTATGTTTTTAAAGCAACTCTTTATATCGGGTGAATATTGAGTCAAATATTAATGTTTATGTATAACGATGTCAATACTTGGTCTCATAATACAATGCAGTTTTACACCATGGCTACACATAATTGATATAGAATTATTTTTGTTAAATACCACGAAAGTGTGAACGTTTAATGAACGAGATTATTTAACAATCTAAACACACTTCAGCCATTCAGTCATATTATTAGTTACATCATCCCTTCCAGTTATCTAAATGTGGACCATAGCCTGTCGCACACTGTTTCCTAGATGGGTATCTCCTGTGGTGATAATTCCCTGTTAGCATCCACTTGAAACTTCTCAATAAACATTTGACCAATTAGGCCCACTGAAGACCAGCTTGAAGGAGGATATAACAACAAACTGAGGGTATTACACATATATTAACACCTTGGCAATGTTATGAACCTTTAAAAGCTATAAAAAAACATTTTAAAATGGCGGAAAAATGAAACAACTTTGCTGTAATATCACACACAAAATAGCAGAGCCTAAATGTAACTAGCTTTGCCGTACCGTATATGTCGTGACTTTCATGTCTCATTATAAAATAATTTATCAATAAAATTAAACTGTGTGTATAATATCACACTTTTTTAGCAGAATTTTTTGCAGGTTAAACATAGCCTATAACGTTTCTCCGATCTCAATTTCTTATAGAGTTTTTGCAACTAGCAAAATGAAAAAATACTGAACCTTTGGTTGTGATAAGACACAAACACCACATAGGCCTATAATCAAATGTAGAATAGGTGATTTAGTTGAAGTGCAAAATATTGCGCGTTAAATTATATGTGCGCAGATCCGATGTGTTAGGCTACTGATTTAATATGCCTGGATTAGGCTGCTAGTCCCTGAATAGTATGACAGGACAAAGGAGTGGACCGAGACAGTTGTATAATTTAAAAATCCTCCTCGGGGATGCTTTTTCTCCGTCACCACATCTCCCTTTTTTCACAGCATGGGTGACACTCTAAAAGTGTCTGTTTCACATCAAAGGCGACAACCCTGAAATGGTGACAATGATGAATGTACCCAAAACATTTCATTCCCTCTACCTGTCTCCCATTCGTTTCACAGGCCACAACAAGATAAGACCTAGACATATAGAGGATCGCGCTGACTCACTACGTATAATGCATTCATTGAGCTCCCCCTGTTGGATAAGTGTATATTCACTGAACTAGATGTAACATGCCCCCTAAGTCTTTATGTTCTTATACAAAGCCTTACGTCGATATTTTACAGTAAATGCACTCTGCAAAATAAAGGCAAAAAAATGGTTATTTGGTTCGTAACCAGTAAGGGTTATTTTATATAACCAGTTCCAAATGGTTTTAACTTCTGTGTAGACCTTTATCAAGTGTTCCTCACAGTACCTTTAAGGAACCAAATGGTTTTTGGCTTGTGAAATATGTAAACCTCATATGGCTTTACGTGGAACCATGTCAGAAACTTTTACATTATGGGCCCTCTATTTATGTCCCTAATGGTTCCATTCAGCACCACATCACAGCCCACAAAAAACGTCTCCAAATGGTTCTATATGTGGCACGGTCTTATGTGGCCCCATGTTAAAACTCAAATTTTGGCTTCATACAAAAAGTAGAACTGTATAGTTAATTATTACTAATATTAAGCATTTGTATGCAAATGGTGATGAAAAAGGTACAATGTTCAAAGCATAACAATACAAATTGTTTGAGGAAAATCAAGCAGGCATACAGTTCTTTCATTCATTTTTATTTTCAAATAAATACTTGCAACACATCAAATGTTTGCAACACATCAAATTGTACATTTTACAGTGCAATGCATTAATAAAAAAAATGCAGAGAAACCTGAAGAACACTCAACTGGACAACTTACAGAAAAATACTAGGGGCTGTTATAACTTATTCACAAATATATAAATAGTTTTGGATGTTTGGGACTGTTTTCAACATGTGCAAGTGGCGAAAACTAACAAGGTTGAAATAAATATAAAAAAAAATTTTAAACAGCAAATATTATAAAGATATTTTTAACAATTTAACAATGTATTAAATCATTAAATTATATTATGCATGCAAATACAAAATGCTCAAGCTTTTAGGGCCACAACATCTAAACAAGTCAACAATATAGACTCTTTTTATGAATTTTTAAGTGTTTACCTATGTGAAACTCCCATGGACTATGGTTTTAGAACCATGTGGTTCTATACTGAATCATTATATTGTATGGCTCCATATATGGAACCTCAAATGGTTCCTATAGTGGAAAGGGTTAAATATAGAACCATTTAACAGACAATGTGGTGTTTTAAAAGGTTCTACAAACACTATTGGTTCTATGTAGAAGTTACCATTAGAACTACTGCACAACCTCTGAAAGAGCCAGCATTTCTTTAGTGTTGTGAAGTTACTGTTTGCTCTGATTTTCTTTTAAAAGCATATAGTGAGATATCTCTTTTTGGATGTGGGGTATCAAAAACAGCATGAAAAGATTCCAATATTTCAGTTTCAAAATGTTTAACTAGAGGTGAATAAAATATTGTATTTTTAGCATATACAGTGTAGTTTTGTTCTAATTAGATATCTAAAGAAATCAAAGAAAAAGTGGTTTAAAAAATATGTCATTCATGAAAATGTGTCCACATGAAGATAGACGTCAATGGGACAGAACAGATGATCGGTTTAGAGTTTCTCAGGTGAGTTCTATTGCATCTACAATCAGTGTTAGTGGAGTCATTTTTCAACCATGAGATAATCAAACAGTCTTCATCAGCAGTTTACTGAGAGGTTTGTCGCATTAACCCAATACTCTCAGAAGAGGGCAGTGGTTGACCCGAAGCTTAGCAAAGCGGTAACAGATTAAACGCAAAGCGTTAAAACATCGACAGCCATACCTGCATGTCCCCAGAAGCCTAGCAGTCTTTATCATTTTACATTATTATCCTTATAGGCTTTCATGTTGTGTTCACCAGGAAATATATAACTTTAGAGAACAAAATTATTTCACCTACTGTCAAGTGAAATCCTACTGAAAATCATAGCATTCATAGACTGACTGAGCAGCATTCAAGGACTTGCCTTACAATAACGGGAAACTTATATTCATTGCTTATAGAGTCACCCCCGCTTTTTTGTTGTTCCTTTGTTTGGTTTGTGTGTTTACCTACTGTACGTTTAGGGATTTCATGTCACTGGAAAAAAACAAAGTACTACAGTCCATAATGTCAAAGTGAAAAGAAAACATGTATTTTAAAGGTAATGGTTGCATAAGTATACACCCCCCTTTCTGTGGAACTCCTGTAAGACATGTAGCAACCCAAAGCCTTAGGAAGTCATATGATTAGGTGCATGAAGTGTCTAGATGCTCAAAGCTGATAGTGACTTAACCCAAAAGATGCACAGCTGTAATTGCAGCTAATGTGGTCCTACCAAGTTAAGTATTGACGTTTCTTGTCCCGTCAGATTTAAGGGTCAATGCAAATCAACACTGTTTCTTTCTGAAGGATCCTGTCTATCCTGTGATGACCCATTTCTATCCTGATAGCAATGGCCTCACCTCCATGGCCAGACTGTCTTGTCTGGACAAGTTATCTTTAATAACTTGTTATTATTTCCAAGTTGTAGGTTGCATGAGCTCAAATGTTGTTTTCCTTATTTTTATTTCCTTTTGTGGTATTTACCTGTTTTTTCTATTCTTCCATCACTCCCTATTCTATTGTGAATCTGACACTAAACACTGAGCAGCAGCACTTGTACTGATGCTGTGCCAGCCAAAAGACCACCAGCGATTTCATTGCTGAGAGGTGGGGCACGCAGATGAAGGGGTAAAAGGTACTTGAGGAGCTCAATTTCCCTGCAATGTCTACTGAATGTCAACCCTTAAGTTTTACTCTTGAAGCAGGCTCAGAAGCATGTGATGCCAAATAAACCTCGCACAGCATTTATAGGGTTACAATGTATTTGCCTCTGTACTTTTGAGTTATACGTTAATCTTGTTTCTAAAACATTATGCAAAAGGACAAGGATAATAGGAATTCTACAAAAATCTAAAGTGCAAATATTCCAGCTGGTTTCAAGTGAAGGTACATATTTAACCCAAGAGCCACATAGCAGATGCTTTGCCATAGGTGTGTCCATTTGCAATATTCTGATTTCTAAATGGTCCAGGACATGCTGTGAGTATTGGCACCAACCTATTCTTCAAACCAAATATTCTGCTTTTGGCCACGTTCAAAACTATGAGAAACTTTGCAGAGACTCCCAATATTGTCCCGTAATGTAGGCTCACATGCAACTCAAAGTCCTGTCTTTTTTCCAGACTGACTGAGGTAAACACTAGACTTACCGACTCAACTGTAGCATCTTAAGAAAACCTCTGAAAATGTAATGTCTCTCTTTTGTATCTAAAGTCGTTGTTGTACAGATAAAACAGGAATATGGTTAATTCTGTCTCTTGAAGAGACTGGCACCGCAAAGTGATCTTTTTTTTATGCTAATACGCATATACTGTTATCAAGGACGAGTATTGTTTGAAAGTATTTCCAAAACTTTACTAACACTTTACTACTACACTAACATATGAACATTCCTTTGTAGTTTTGGTTTCAAATAATTGAAATACCACATGAATAAAATAAGAGTGCTTCACATTTGACATCCTACTGAATATTTTAGTGTGTGTTTAGAGTGTCTTGGTCACACGACCTAGAAGTTATTGAAATTCAACTATAATTTCTGGGAAATACACTATAAAAAAGTATTTATATTTTAGAAATAAAGTGAGAGGCGGGCTTCACCTTGGACATCCCACTGAGTATTTTAGTAATGGTTTGGTGTCTCTGGATGATATCACCTTGATGCTATTGAAATTCAACTCATATTACGGGGGATACAGTTACGACATTTTTCTAACACTTTATATATTCAGTAAGATGCACTTGGACCCTTCCTGAAAATAATACAGTGTTGGTTTGAGGTTTTAGGTCACATGGCATTGAAGCTATTGAAATTCAAATATTGTTATAAGGAAAAGTATTATTATACAATTATTGAAATTCGTATTAAGTAAGAGGTGTGTGCCGCTTGGGTAATTCCACTGTATATTTTGGTGCTTCATTTGGAGTCTTTAAGCAACATGATCTAGATGCTATTGAAATTCAGGGAATAATTTAGGGAAATACTATATATACACAATATTCCACCTACTTTATGAGCAGATGATAATATATAAGAGATGTGCATCACTTGGGACATCCCACTGAGTATTTTATTATTGTTTTGGGTCTCTACATCGCATGACTTCAAAGCAATTACATTTAGATTTTAATAGAAAGTTATATGATGAAATATTTAATACACTTATTGAATAAAGTAAGAGGTGTGCGTACCTTCACCCATATACCACTGAACATTTTAGTGTTGGATTTGTATCTATAAGTCTGTTAGTTGAGAAACTATTGAGGTTTTAAATATTGCAATTGGTAGTTTGTTAACGGTCCCTAACGCTTCGCTCAGCTTGGAGGTTGATAGCCCGTCGAAAATACAACGTGAAACTAACTTTACTACTGTCTGAGACCGTTGAGGGTGGTGGTAAGCCTTCATCCAAAGCTACTGAAGAGACATTCACTCACATCACTCGTCAACTGTCTGACAGAGACATCACTTATCTTCGGAAATATGGAACATGAGAGCAAGAGAAAGCTAAAGGAGCGATGTGCCCTGAGGCAGGACATCATCAAAGAGTTCCTGGCGGAATTTCTGGGGATATTCGTTTTAATTGTAAGTATCTCTGCATCTGCTCCCGTCTTCTTACTAGTTGGTTTAAAGCTGCATCAGCATGATGATAACGTGTCCAAATTAGTCTTTGGGGATTTATGCGACCTTTTATAGACGTTTTTATATATATATAAATAGAGTTAGATGCATACATGAATAAAAAATTCTCTTTGAAATGCACATCCATAATTAATTTCTGCCGGACATAATTAAGACATCTTATGAATGTCTGACTTGACAAGATAATTACTTTTACTTCACAGCAGAGTATAATTTACCATTACATAGTATAAAATCGCAATGTTTTTTGGTATGAAATATTGAAGTTGCCAATAAGGCTTCTTAAAACTTTATAATACAGCAGAATAATTCTAGTATACAAATAATTATACCATGCAATAGTTTAAAAACAAACAATACATTACTGTTGTAAAGAGTATTATATAATTTACTTTTCAAACATATAAAATGTAATGTAGTTATTTTGAATTTAGTATTTGAACTGACCTATCACCATTGTAAAAATTAATCGTCTTCTAAGATCAATTGTAAAGGTAATTAGGCAGTATTCATGCCCTCCACCTGTCATTTCTGAGAGTCTCTTCTGTCTCAACTGGACTTAGTGGAGCTGTGGTCAGTAGCAGCACATCAATTGACTTACCTAGTCTCCACAACAAACAGCTATTTATCTTCTTATCTTTATTTATTTATCTACACCCTTTTAGAAAATTGGGGCTTCATTATTTGTTTCCTTGGTTTCAAATTGTGCATCTTCTGAAAGGGATTGTTTTTCAACGAGGTCTGGGTAATCCCATTGAACTAAAAGGCTTCCTAATGAAACAAGAAGGCTGTCAATGTGGAACAAGGGGGCTAGTCTGTATGATTGGCAAAGTTGACAAAAATTGAATAATGAGTCTTTCTTTCTGAAGCCAATGTTCACTTCTATGCTTGTTTTTGTTTTTGTGTGTTTAATGTCTGTCTGTCTGCCTGCCGCCCGCCCGTCCATCTGTCTGTCTCTCAGCTGTTTGGATGTGGCTCCGTGGCCCAGACAGTGCTGAGTAGAGGGGATCTGGGAGAGCCCCTGACCATCCACATTGGCTTCACTCTGGGAGTGATGATGGCTGTGTACATTGCTGGGGGAGTGTCAGGTGAATAAGAAACACACACGCACACACACACACACACACACACACATACACACACACACACACACACACACACACACTCACACTCACACTCACACACACACACTCACACTCACAGTGGTCTCTACAGTGGAATTTTAACTTGCGTTGCAGATTTTGGGGATGTGAATCTGTAATTATTACTTCACAATTTTCTCTTTTCCTAGTTTTTCTGTCAGTTCATAGCTTATTTTCTATGCAAACATGGAGGAGGGGGGGGGGTCATCTCGATTACCAGACAGGGATTTTGGGCTCAAAAACGTGGGCTGGTATCAAAGGTCTGCAGTCTGGTTGTTTGCCTGCAACACAAATCGTTACCTTTCTGTTATCTTTGACCATGGATGTCTGGCCCTATTTTGTTCTGAGTTAGAACACTCCAGCCCAGTGTCACCAGGTTACTCCAAGATATCAAAGGGGGTTCTTTCACAATCAGAGCCAATAGCCAGTGTATAGCAGGGAGAAGAAGAAAAAACATAGCCTCCTCATGACTTTGCCAGTTAGATAGTGACAGACTAATGGACTGTAGAAAGGTCAACGTAGGTCCTTTCTATATAGGCTGAGCAACATTGCATAATACAGAGAATGTACGCGGCAAAAGGCTGTCCTCTATACTGCTCTATATCTGACTCTGTATCTATCCCTGTCAGCTCCGCTGTGCACAGGGCTGAATGAGAGGGACCGCTGGGTGGGTTGATTATTCCCTCCTAATGCCAGGCTGCCTTTTAGTGTCTGCTGACAGAGGTGTGCGAGCTTGGTTTACAAAACTGGAGGTGTCGAGTCCTAATGTCAGGGGGGGGGGGGGGGATTTTATTGGGTGCATTCTTTGGGGATTAACACCAGGAGGGCCCTCAGTGATTTGCCAGCAGCAATGACACCAAGAGATGGCGGGAATTACATCTAAATGTCAGAGGGCCTTACATGGGGCTTGCTGAGCTAAGGTGGACAGTCATCAAAACTTTCATTAGGATTATTTTCGCTTTACCTAGCGTGATGATGAGTTGTAACTCGCAGTGGCCATGGTCATTTCTCCTCCAATCAGAAGGCAAAAGAGCATCGCAGCAATTAGCTTTTAGTGCCTAACCAAAGGAGATCAAATAAATACGGGGGCAAATATGTGTATTATATGAGCCACATTGAATGGGCTGTTATCTTTATAAATCCAGAGCTGTAAACATAACCTGTACAGTTCTAGTGTGACATTCCCCAGGCCAACTTCTCATTCTCCATAATGCAAGTGTGCCTTATCAGGCCAGCTGGCCAACCACCAGGAGTTTAACCAACCGTTCATGGTCAGAGGGATTTCCTCAACGGCTTTACTCTGAGCACTCGTAGCTTTACGTACACGTCTTTGCAAGCTCACCGTGTGTGACAAAAGGGGGGCGGAGACCCGCCGCTCCCGCATGCTCTTAAAGAGCACCCCTTCTCGTGGAGAGAGGGAGGCTTGTAGATGAACCACAGTGTCATTGCTGCATGAGCGGGCCGCTGGCGCCTGAGGGCCGCTGGAGCAGCGGGAAGCTTCCACACACTGCTCCATGACATCTCTGATGGTGATCACAGGTATTGGACTAATGAGCTTCACACGGGCATGGCTCTCTGGAGAGCAGGGTGGTGGGGGTGGGGGTGGGGAGTGGGGGGGGTCAAGAGCGGTAAGCTCTGCTACTCGTCTTTCTTTCCCAGTCTGGCAGGCAGATAGACAGACCGCTACACATTAGCGAGAAACAAACACTCGGGCTCGTCCCCCCCCCCCCCCCCGCAGCCTCAGTTTTTAATTGACAGCACCGGGCCAGCCTCTTTTAGAGTAGTGTAGGTGTGTGAAACACAGCCTTGTCACTCCAGTGACCTGCTGTCTGTGCCGGGCCTTAAGCAGATTCAGGCAGATTATGTCAGACCCAATTCAGACCGGCAGGTTCCAGCCGGTTGTTGTGGCCAATGTTTCGGGACAGGGTGGGGGAATTAGTTGTTGTTGTGGGGCTGATACTGCACCCCCCCACCCCTACCCCAACACCCCACCCCACCCCCGTGGGGTTGACGCCCCTCCAGGGCCCAGCCAAGATCCCAGGGTGACACCTCAGACCCAGCTTAGTCGGGTAAACTGCTGGGATAGGTTCCAGAATGCCTTATCTATATTCAGAATGTGTCTTTACAAAGAACAAAAACAGTATTTTCCATGCACCCAGACATCTTACAAGATTCAAAAGCCACTGAAGAAAGTACGTTTCACTCACTGGAGACTGAGGAGATCTATCGAGAGTTGTTGTATTTCTAATGGTTGACAAGAGCAATGGTTTAAATACCACAGTTTGGCAACATTGTAAAATGTCTCGATTTGAACGATTTCTTTTCTTTATTTTATGTATTTTTCCAAAGTGTGCTTTGCGTGGCCTTCTGTTAGTCAACGCTTTGTTGTTCATTCCAGGAGCCCATGTGAACCCTGCAGTGTCTCTGGCCATGGTGATTTTAGGCAAGCTGCCAGTGAAGAAGTTCCCTGTGTACGTGGTGGCCCAGTTCCTGGGTGCCTTTGCTGGAGCCTGTGCTGTGTACGGGCTGTACTATGGTGAGTGCACAACAGTCTGCCCCCTCTCCAAGCCAACGAGCTCACATGGGAGTTCAAGCCCTGGAACAAATGGAATCCGTATTGATCATGGTGTCAACTGTTTGATATTTGGAGAGCGGGGAAATTGGCACGTTATTGGGAAACACTTCACTGGGTCTTGTCTTCAACCACCTGTGAACACACACACACACACACACACACACACACACACACACACACACACACACACACACACACACACACACACACACACCACCAATCATAAACTAAGTTCTAAGTTGTGTTTGTGTGCATTGTGTAACTGTTACTGATGGAAATCAATTGCTCAAAGGCTAATACAACTCTTTTGTTTTCTACAGATGCGTTAACAGAATACACAGGTGGGGTTCTCTCTGTTACTGGTGAGAACTCTACTGCAAAGATATTTGCCTCCTATCCAGCTCAACACCTCTCAGTACTGAATGGATTTGTAGATCAGGTACATGAGCAACTTACTCAATATCGAATCATTCCCCTGCAAGTGAGCTTCACACCCAGCTGACATGAGCTTCACATTCTCATATCCATTTGGCTGCGTTTGTTTCCAGTTGGTTGCGTGTGTCCGTGTTATGTAATGGCATGAGTGTTTGTGAACACGTGAACATACGATCACGTATGTGAATAATAAAACAAGGATACATGGAACATGGATGACTGTTCGCTGCTCCAAGTATATCAACTGATGTTGAGCAAAAGTACCATCTGTGAGGAACCCCCTCGAGCCAAGGATGCACATGCTTGGTTGTATCTCCGCGTGTGTATGGTGGGGAGGAGATGGGGCTGTGTAAAGGTCAAGGTATAAATTAATGGAACAGTAATCTAGCCATACAAGTACGCTTTTCTGTTGTCATGTGTTTTGGGGGAATTCATTTATCAAAGAGATTTAAGCGGTGACAGTGTTGTTGTCAATATTGGTCAGTAGTTTTAAAACAAAGCTGCCCGCTATCCTTCAACTAGGGTAGAGGGGAAGACCCCATCCCCCACCCTCTATAATAAGCTTAAGAATAGAGGGCACAGGTCACCAGCATCCGTCAGTGTTCAAAACAGAACACAAGACAACATGCTGTTCTTCATCTGCCATTTTGAATTTGAGAATAATCCTGCCTCACAGCCACTATGAATAATGCATATCAACAGAAGAAGGAATTGTTTTTATGACACACAATGTTATTGCTTTCCCTTCCCCAGGTAATTGCAACAGCATCCCTTGTCCTATGCATCCTGGCCATTACTGATGGGAAAAATATTGGCGCTCCAAGAGGCATGGAGCCTCTGTGCATTGGGCTGATAATCATGGCCATCGGGGTGTCCATGGGTCTGAACTGTGGCTATCCCATCAACCCTGCCCGTGACCTGGGCCCAAGGCTCTTTACCGCTGTGGCCGGATGGGGGGCCGAAGTGTTCAGGTAGTTTCCCCGTAAAGCACTACACAGCTCTACAATCCTAAAATAGAAGCTGTACTGTTGATTCAAAAGTATAGGGTCAGGGTCCTACTGACAAAAACAAAAACACAATCATTTAGGAGTTTAACAGAGTGTAAATGAGATTTTTAGGTTTTTTTTTTCTTCCTGAAACATAATCATCCAAAGCTAAATTTGCAGTCGGACTGTGAAAGATTCATGAAAGAGGGCCGCTGAGAGATGGAGAGTGTGTGTGATGGGAAAACCCTTCCCTAAGCGCGCCAACCACTCCGCTGCCAGAGCTTTAGGCACAGGACACTTCTGCTGCTGCCTGCCTGTCGGTCACCCAGCAACGCCTGGGACGGAGACACTCAGTGTGGAGAGAGAGGATCAACTGGGAGGACTGCAGTGGCTGCTCGCTTTATTTCCTATATCTCCTCCAGAACGAGCAGGCGCTCCATCTTGGCTCTCTCCTAACAATCCGAATCAATATTTTAACAACCGCACGTGTACTTCCTGCATTTTGGAAGAGGCTTTGAGACGCGGGCGGCCAGAAAGATTCCATTTACACAAATTCTCCAAGCTTCAGAAATGAAATGTACCCAGCGGTGTTTTAGAGGCGGAGGCAACCCTATCTTTATGCTTCTCCTACTTTCCCTTTTTGTGTTTATTGGCACCACAGAAGCGGGCCAACTGCACTGCAGCTAAGGAGAGTTACTGTGACGTTCAGAAAATGTACAGTTTACATCTAAAACAAAGTGTTGGAAACAACTCAGACACTGGGTTGGTGTCAATAGAAGTGAGAGAGAAAATGCAGCACCAGCATCATGAAGTGTTTCCCAAAACGTGTGAGTCACTTCAAGTGGTTGCTCAGCAGGGGGTGCTCTCTGCTCCCATGGCTGGGGCTCAAATGCAACGTTTGACTCCCTTAACCCTGCCCTCTTCACACAGTGCTCACCAGATGTCCCTGGTTTCAGATTAAGTGTGTACGTGTACAATGAGTCATCCGTAATGCACACATACACCCTCCCGGGTCTTCATTATACAGAATATGTTTAATCTGATGTGATCTGCACGCACGAATAATAAATTTGTCATGTTCCTCATGAAAAAACAACAGTGGCACTGTAATCCTTAATAATTAACGCCAGGGCACACAAGATAGGAAAAGGAAATTCTCGTACCAAGAGCAAACGGCATTGTATTGAGCAGATCCCATCGACAGGAGCTGTGCTGTGGGAACGAAAGAGGAAGCCAAATCTAGGCCAGGTACGGGATTTCTTTGACGCAGGGCTTATCTCTGTAAAGCAGGAAGTTAGTGAGTGGAGCTGGTGACGCTGTGTGCATGTCACCGACCACATGGCACGACCGTGACCTGGTGCCCGTCTCCTGGCCTGAACCTGGGTCAGGTTGGCCCATAGATTAGCGCCTTTAATCCAGCCTGCTCCCTCCGACAGCCTACCTGCTAAAGACAGCTCAGACACTTGTTTGTCTTCCTGCTGTGCCAGGGGCCAAAAAGGGTCAACCTTGTTGATTCCAACTCTTTGTCCCCACAGTCCAAAAAGTAGGATCCTGGAGCAGCTCGATCTCCAACCCTCGAAGGAGGTTGTCCCGCTGAATGGATAAAGCAGTCTGTCCAGTCAGAAAAGGGACTTGTTCTGTAGCACAGATACCTCCTCAGCACTGTGGAGATTATTAGCAAGGGTGCGGGGGGAAATTGCATACCATTGCAACATGTTTAGAGATTGCAAGAAAATGTGTGTTAAGATGGATAGGACATTAGGACATATCAAAATAAAATGTATGGATATGATCAAGATTAGTTGGGTTAAATGCCAACAAGTTGGGTGATCCACTTAGTGCTGTGGGAATATCACTATACTAACAAGGAGATTATTGCTCAAATCTACTTATCCACAGAAAATTATGTAATAAACAAGTAGTTCAATATTATTGCTGTTTTATTAACAGACACCTATCTTGAGTGCACACAAATTCAAACTCAGAACTGTGTCTCACTTGCAACCTAATTCCTTGCATGAATGCTTTTTCCAGAGAGGAACACCCAATGGAAAGCATATTGAATACTGTGCCCCACCATTTTCTGCCCAAATAAATGTCTGCGTGTGCTGTGATCTGTGCAGTGCTGGAGGCTGCTGGTGGTGGATCCCTGTGGCGGGGCCGATGGTGGGTGGCGTGTTCGGGGCAGCCATTTACTTCCTCTTCATTGAGCTGCACCACCCCGAGCCGGAGAAACAGGAGGAAAACAACGTCAAGGACAAATACGAGATGATTACTATGAGTTAGACTGACAGGCCTAGGGCTCCAATCGACATCTTCCTGCCCCGTTGACTGCTTTATGTGGGCCACACTTTCATATGTATTTAAAGTTCAGTTCAGTTCAGTTTATATGTTCAACAGCATTTTGTGCTATGTCTAAAAAAAAGTCTTAATGTACACCTATCTCTCACAAGTTATAAAATGAAGTTTGCCTGACAATGACTTTGTGACGCATCGCGAGGTATTGGCATAATATAGGTTTCATTCAGTCATGCACACCTTACCAGCTATATCCTACTTTTTGGAAAGTCTGTGTGACTAGCCAGTATATGTTCATTATAAGACATCATTTCTGGTTTCTATATAGCAGTCATGCTCCTTTCTAGTTGACTTTGAGGACAGAGATAAGGAATCAAGAAATGTGTGTCAGTACGGGTACGTATAGCTATCAATAGTCTGTGGTTTAGTTGAATGGTATGCTTTCTGGAGTGGGCTTTGTCTTTTGCATCACTTCATTCCCCTATTTGTCACAGTCATGTGAACTGCGCTGCCTGCTGCACTGGGTCTAATCACTGCACGAATGCAAGCACACACATTTGTGAATTAATGCTGTGAAATGCTGGTTTAGTTTTCCTATGGTAGCATTTATAGGTACATCAGTAGTGGAGAAAATTACAGCCTTAATGAGTGTGAACTGAGCCCAACACTCGTGTTTCTACTCTTTCTAAACTGAAAGTTGTGCATTGTGACACAGGGTTATGCATATAGATCTTTCTACTTCAGAGATTTCAGACTTAACAGTAATAACAGCCTGTCTTGTAAAACGTCACCAGCATTTATTTTCATACAGGCATGACTATTAAAGGTTATTAGCTAAATAGCATGTACATTCTACATTTAGTGGACATTGTAGTAATAGTCCCCACTTAAAACGTTGGTACTACTGGTCATTAGTACTATGAGAATTTTTATTTTATTTTATGTCCATTTTGCTTTTTTGAGCATCCGTGTAGTAAGTATAAATGCAGTTACTTTAGTTGTATTGTTACTTCATGAAATTATGTTGTTACTATAAACATTTTTTTTACTACTGCATACAGTAAGACTTGGCAGAGATATTGATCAGCCATTGATCAGTGATATTGATCAGCCATTCCTCAAGCTTTCCTCAAAAATATGATACCTTGAGTTTTACATTGACCTTGCTGTATACATGAGCAGAAAATGGTCTCAACTTTCTACATTCTGTCCATTGTTTACACTTAAAAGAACAAAAAGGATTTGTCTGATAACCTGGTTTTAATATCGTTTTTGATTTATGGTTTGCTAGATGTCTTTTTTTCTATCAACATGTTCTTGCATGTATTATTAAATGAGGCTAGCATTATTGTTATACTATTTTCTATTTGGAACATATTGCTTTAATGCAGTTTTACTTTTCTTTGCTTTGGTTAAATTGCTTTTTATAACGCACTTTCCTGGCACTATATTTTGTTAGTAATTGTACTGGTACAAATTTCTCTGATGTTTCTTTTACACAATATTTCTTAAATGTAGTCAAAGTAAATACATTTGTGTTTGTAGAGTAATTAAAATATATTTTATGTAGAGTCTACATAAATAAATACTGGTCTATGTTAATTTGATATTTGTCTGTCCCATTTTCTGCCTTTACACATGGGTCATGAGACATCAGATTACAGCTAGACCAAGCCCTATAGAGTAAGGGAAAGATTATCCCTCTTCAGCAGTAGAATAGTTGTGATGGTATTGATTGTAGGTCTGGGGCACTCAATATCATGCATAGACAATTTTAAATGTTACTGTGGAGAACATTGCCCACCAACTACACACTCAACTAGCACAGTATGGATTGAATAAAACATTTTAAAACGTGGCAATCGAAAAGCTTATGTAACATCATGAAAAATAAATGAGGCATGATTTCGCTCTATCTCTTCAGGTCCAGTGGTTTTTGTTGGCGCCTCCCTCGAGTTATTCCCCTTTGTGTGAAAAATAGTCTACCCATGCAACTCCTCACTGGGGAAGGGATTCTATTAATTTACAATCTGCTAGTCTGTTATTGTAGCATAGTCTCTCCCTTAGCATGGTTTCTGCCTTAGATAATTCTCCAAAATGGAAGGTGATCTGGAGCAAGTACTTGACACAAACAATACTGAATTCCATAGCATTTTCCATGATAGCGAGTACAATACCAATGTGACATGGCAAGGCACAGCGGTGGAGTTTGATGTTGTGACAGGTGACTTGTCGGTATTTATGACAATGTGTGACAGACATGTGAGGGGTCTGCTGTAGCCCTCTGTTCCCCCACCACCCCTCCCCTGCTGGGGATGGGAATCTCAGAGCCCACAGCAAATACAAACAGCCTGTGTTTAAAAGGCAAAGGTTCAACATGTTTGCACTGCTCTTATGTCCACCTGCAAATGACACGTCACAGAGCAAACACACTTCAACTCTGCGGGTGCTGTGTTGAAATAAAGGGCCTTATAATTGCGTCTACTAACATAAAATAACTATTCACCTCACCTAATCTTTGAGACATTCTTACTGTATATGCCATGGAGACTGTGAGTAGATAATAACTGTTTAATGGGGCCTACATGTCATTGCATCTCTATAACCACACCTGGGAAAGCATACTTGGGGTGGTAGGTCTTAATATCACCCCACTGGAGTATCATGACCTGGATTGTAGTTACTAAAACACAGAAGTTACAATGTGTGCTGGAAGTAGACCAAAACAAATGAACACAGGATTGAACAGTAGGAAGCCTTCACTAATCATTAAACTGGGAGGATATTATTTTCTCCTGATTTAGAATGAAAGTTGGTACAGTTCCTTGGCATCCTTGAATTGTGATTTTTTTTAAATCTGAGCCAAACGCAGTATGGTTATTATCAGTTGGAGGGCAAGAGTTACATATTTGAAAGTGTGACACTATTGGAATTTGCCTGGAACTTGTATCTATGGCAATAAAGAACAGTACAGAGCAGATTAGTGAAGGGCACAGAGTTCAGGCATAAGGTACAAAGACACTGAGACAATGACGTTCTGAATGCAACATTCACCAACTTTATTCAAACTCAGAGGAGAGTGATAATAAGAGGGAAAAGAACAGTTTCCTTAATTTGGGCAGGGAACAGAAACAACTGTGTCTGTAGGACCCATGGAAAACCAATATATTGTATACCAGGGAAACATGTCATTATCAGCTCGTTCCCACAGACCACAAACCCCTACCCCCACCTCTGTTTCACAATACGTTGAAAAAGTGCAAAATAACATTCCAGCCAGTCAGGACAGAACTATATAGCCCCTACCCAGAAGCCACTGCTCCTACAGTATTCCCTTTTATCAAACTGTTAGAACAGAACAGCATGTTCTCTATTACTCTGTGAGGTCTACCCAGACATCCTGAATGAGTGCACACCTCCGATAGAGGGGCTCTCACCTCCAGGCTCTCCATCAGCCTTTACCTCCCCGTTACCCTTATTCATCCCCTGTTCCCCTCCACCTGGGGGACGTGTCGATCCGCTGGGATTACCTGGGAGCGTGTGTTAACAGTGACACCATGGCTGGGGTCCGGCTCCTGTGCTGCTGCTTGCTGCTCACTTCCCATCTGGGTGAGACCAGAAGAATCAAAGGAAATAGAACAGGTTAGTGATTTGTCACACGGTCAACATTTAGTTGGATAGTTAAAAGACCTTAACTCAAGACATTAAAAGACCCTCTTTAACATGCTTAAGAGTGTTTTTCCCATTATATAGGTGGACAGTATTTAGGAGTTCCTATGCAGATGAGATTATCTTAATAATTGTAAAACCTAGTATTTGATACTAGAAGGAACTGGGAAAATGCTAACATAGATAATGCATATCTTATTTTGATTCAGGTCTGTATAAACGTCTGTGAATATTCCTTTAGCTGGAAGCAGAACACAGTTAATGTGGGAAACACTCCTATGTAACAACCTGTGTCCACATAATAACATACTTTCAACAAAGACATAAAGGCAATATTTTAGAAAGCAAACATGCACTTTGCCTCTAACTAAAGGTCAAAATGACCTAAAAGGCCATGAAAACCTAAACAAGTATCCGGACAGAGACAGCACAGTGTATGTTGACACAAACAATTCATTACAACACAAGAGCAGCCATGACAAGGACACATTACTCACTGTTAAATACTGTTAATAATAATTATTAGAGCCAGGAAAGGTATGGCTGCAGACAGATTCACTCATACAGTAATGTAATGCTATGTTTTTCTACTGAACATAGGCACACCACAGATTATTCAATCTCTATTAAGACTTCTTGTGTCAGTTGGACTAAATGTGCAACATAAAAAAACAACAACATTACATAGACATTTCTAGTCTCTGTATTTCTAGTTACTGCACGTTAATTAATCAAATACCGTCCTGCTGGGTTGACTTTTAAAAAAGACCAATCATTTCAGTTATCTTCCGACAGATAAAAATAACCCACTTTGAACTGCCTTTTAAACCGCGCTTCATTGTGTGTGTGTGTAGTGGACTCAGAGCGGCCGTCTGCTTTGATGTTTAAGAGGCCGCACACCACCCACTCCATCTTCAGGATGTACACAGGGGGAGACTCCATGGACGATACCTGTTTGATACGGATGGACAGACCGCACACTCTGACCGCCTGTGGCTTCAACACCACTAACTCCCTTGTCGTCATTACCCACGGCTGGTCGGTAAGGCTCTCTCTCTCCTTTCCGGCTCAATCCCTGACTCCGAGGTGTACTTTGCTTGGCGTGGCATGACACCTCGACAATACCTTCCCGTAAAAGGGCAGTGCAAAACAAATGATAGAATTGTTTACTGCCTTTGAAAAATTATAGATTGTTTACTGCTCCTCGATAGCAGGTTAGTAAAGGATGTACATTCACAGCTTCATTAGATGTGGTTGTGCCCACCTCGGGCAGCTGAGCATTAACTAAGCATGTGGTCCCCCAAGTTGGATGGCATGATGGAGGGATGGGTGCCCAGGCTGGCTACAGCCCTGATGACCAGTCTGGAAGACAATGTCAATGTGGTGATCAATGACTGGCTGACCCTGGCCAACCAACACTACCCAACAGCAGCACAGAACACCCGCCTCGTAGGGCAGGACATAGCCTACCTGCTGTACTGGCTGGAGGTGAGCAACAGCACTGCATAGTGTACTTATTTACTAATGTCAACTTTAAACACAAATGGAAGGGGTCTCCTTCACTATACATTCATGTATGCCGTATCAAACAAAACACAAATACATTTTCTCAGTCAGTATTAAAATAAAACATTGGTTGTTTTTAGAAAGACTACCAGTTTCCAGCTAAAAGGGTCCATCTGATTGGCTACAGTCTGGGCGCTCACATCTCTGGATTTGCTGGAAGTTATCTGGGAGAGTCCAGGAAGGTTGGACGCATCACTGGTGAGAATTCCCATCCCTCAAAACAGTTTGATTCACTCTGAAACACTTTACCGAGTAACGCTTTTTAAATATCCCTGAGTAAAAACTCAACTATTTTTTCTTAAATAATTTCACGTCATGCAGTTATCGATCAGGTCAGCACCGGCTCCTGTAACGTGCCTGGGATTCTCTGTGTGCTCTCCAGGGCTGGATCCAGCAGGTCCCCTGTTTGAAGGGATGTCTTCCACAGACAGACTCTCGCCTGACGATGCTTTGTTTGTCGACGCCATCCACACCTTCACCCAGGAGCGCTTGGGGCTGAGTGTGGGCATCAAACAGCCTGTGGCTCACTTTGACTTCTACCCCAACGGCGGCACCTACCAACCAGGTTGCCAAATACACAACCTGTACCACCACATCAGCCAGTATGGATTTATGGGTGAGTGGACGTACGTTGGCCATCTCATTGACATGCGTGCTTTTTTCCAAGCACCGCCACTGCCAGAACAAATAAAAAAAAGGGAAGGAGGTATTTGGTGTGACAAAGCTGCCCCTCATCTTATATTCAACTATCAGACATATTCAATTCCCCAAAGTCTTTAAAGAAGCAGTTCTTGGATTTGGTGCACTTCAATCAAAAACATTTCGTCATACATGAAAGTGCGGAGCACAATAAAAGCATCTGTCACCCTCACAAGGTAATTAGCGATGCTCGTCTTCCCCAGCCTTGTCTGTCCATCAGCTCTCTGCCTGCAGGCTATTAGGAGGAGATCCGCAGTGGAGAATCAGGCTCGCTTGAGTCCAGAGACGCTCCTCAGATTAGTCTGCTTTGGGACATAATGAGACATATTATCCAAAAGATGTGTCAGTTAGAGCGATGGGATGTGGGACACAAATCCCCAAATAATAACCGAGTAAAACACAGGAATCATAGTGGTCCATAATCTTTTATTCTCGGGAGAGATTATAGAAAAGAGAGCGAGAGAGATAATAGGCACACTTGCGACGACACCTGGGATGATGAGTAGCTCATCAGTTAGTCTTTTAGTGTGTGAAAGAACAGCTGCTCTTCCGAATAAACCAAGTAATGGAAACCACTATAGCATGATATGTTTCTGATGATGTAAATGTCATTGGTTCAGACTCATGAAATTAAGAATGTCTGGATTCTGTCCCTAAAGTGCCTCTGTTATTCAATGGTATTAACTGTGCTTCAACATCGTGTTGAAATGCTTGTGTGTGTGTTCTGTCTACAGAGGGAAAATGCACACTAAGTGATATGTTCTCAGTGTCTGTTCCTTCTACTTTGGTTTTGGACAGGTATTGAACAGACAGTGAAATGTGCACACGAGCGCTCGGTCCATTTGTTTATTGATTCACTTCTGAACAAAGATAAGCAGAGCACAGCGTACAGGTGCAAAGATGACAGAGCCTTTGACAAGGGCTTCTGCCTAGACTGTCGTAAGAACCGCTGCAATACGCTGGGCTATGACATCAAGAAGGTCCAGACTGTAACCAGCAAGAGGCTATACCTCAAGACTCGCTCTCAGATGCCCTACAAACGTAGGTAGAAATCCCCCCTTCCAAATCAAAACATGCTCCCGCACACTGTTTCTGTTTACAATATAAAACAAGTTATTGTGTGAAATATTGAAATCGAAACAACCATAACTCCAAAAAAAAAAAAAAATCTCCAGGTAAATCCAATATATTCTTGTCTTTTTAACACATTGGGGTCATCTTAACTAATTTAATGGGACATGATTTTAAGCTTTTCCTTATCCTATTATAGCAATATCGTGATAGTGTAATCCTATTTAATCTTCTTTTCATCAAATGTTTCCAAACATTTTTAGTAGATCACAATCATCTTGAATGAACAGATTCATCAATGAACAAACATACGGAACTTTAAAGTGAGCTTGCTGAATTTCCAGAGATTATTTTGTTTAGAAATACATACAACGCAAGACACGATTTAGGGTTCCTGAAGGCGAAGTAAGGTCTGTGTATAATTGGTAGTAAGATATCTGGGATGATGGCTTTATTGGAACAGACTTAATCTGCTCTCAGTGGAATCCAGCCAATAAAATCCACTTTAAAGCTTCACCTCCTTTGAAGCCAATTAGACGGTTAGGTTTTAAATGTTTGGGAGCAGCACAGGGGTTAGCCATGGCTACAATCCCACCATGTCGTCAGGCTAGCAGTTTAAACAAACACTAACTGGGACAATCAGCAACACTCCAGCTGCCCCATTTCACAGGTCCAGTTAACAACATGGCTGACGTACGCTCTGAGTGTTTAACCCCTCGCTCCTCACGGCCTCCTCTTCCTCTGTGCAGTCTACCACTACCAGTTCAGGATACAGTTTGTCAACCAGATCGAGAGGATTGAGCCTTCGCTCACCATCTCCCTCACGGGGACCAAGGAGCAGAGTGAGGATCTCCCCATCACATTGTAAGTCCCACATCACACAGCTCTGTGCTAGCTAGCCCCCTTGGTGCTTTAGTGCGGCACACACATCTCACCAGCAGCAGTACTCACACAGCTCCTGAGAGGAGCCCCCATCCCAGCATGTCAGCGGTGGTAACAACCAAGGCGCACGGAGGCAGCGCATGCCTCTGAATTAAAGACGACTATAAATGGAGAGGCAGTAGTCAATAATTCATTTGTGTGTGTGCATCACAAAGAAACACATCTTCCCCGCAAAATAGCATGCTCCATCCAGTTCTATATTCTACACTCATGGCCCAGCCTATCTCATATGGGTGACCTGCTTCTCAAAGCCGCGAGAGTGCCGGTTGATAAGAGCACACGAATGAACGTAGGCCATACTGGTGGCTTGAATAGTGTGGTTTACTGTAGATTCATGGACCATGCCCAGGTGCCAACACTCTCTTTGTTTCTTTCTTACTCACTGTACCTAAGCATCGAAGAGATCTCGGGCAACAAGACCTTCATCTTCCTGATCACCCTGCACACAGACATAGGCAATCTGATGATGCTCAGGTTCCGCTGGGAGGGCACGGCCATGTGGAAGAACATGTGGAGCAAAATGCAGACCATCATGCCCTGGGGCAGTGGGAGGAGGGGCCCACAGCTCACCATGGGCAAGATCAGTGTCAAGGCCGGCGACACACAAGAGAGGTAGGTATTGTTGAGGCGTGAGATCGATCATCGTTATCAGCGACCAAGCGTTTGGGAGCCCAGGTCGGTGAGAGAGAAGGGGGCTGACACCCACAGGGAGCTCTTTCTCTGCTTAGCTGGCTTATTAGGCTTTTCGGGTAGCAAGGTTATGCAACCATGTTAGAGCATGCAGACAGAAGCCTTTAGCTGTGTTAGAATAGAATGAGGAAACAAGAAATAGTGCAATGCACAAAGTTAAAATAGGATTTGAGGCTTTCTTGGACTATGTGAAGGACAGCCTTAAGTATTGTCATAGTGTGCCTCCTCGGCATACCCACTTTAGGGTAAGCAACAAAATAAATAAAAAAGTATTTTCTGTTGCCTATAGGCAAGTAATGCAAGGAAGGATTGAGGTTATCCATCATGTTACATCGTACAATAAACCAGTATCATACAGGGAATCTCACAATGATTTTGTGAGATTAAACAATATCGCTAACCTTCCACTACATCACAATACCTCAACCACTTAATTAAGCACATAAACCCCGTTTGTTATTTTGAGGAGAACAAAAACAGAGCGCACAAAAAAAATATTTCAAAGGTATTCACGCCATCTAGTGGAGGGGTGCCATTTGCATCTATTATAGTGGCTTGAACTTCAAAACTAAATATGTACCATTATATGTCTAACCTGATTTTTGGTTTCTCAGGACGACTTTCTGTGCGTTGGAAATCGATGGGCAACATGTTCAGCCGTCGCAGGAGAAAGTATTTGTTCGCTGCAAAGAACAGCATAAAAAACAAAGTCGGAGACAACACAGGTAACCAAGAGTCAAGACCAGTTTGTTTTAATCATACGTATACATAGGCCTAACGTCGTATACATACACCATTGTAATGGCAGGAGATTTATGACAAACCAGAAATAACCAGTGCGCACAGCTGTTGGTCACTTTCCAGTTTTAGGCTACTCTTGTTGCATAATGGTATCAAAGCTCTGTATCTTAATGTAAAAGTGATGGTAAACTTATTGTAAAGAAATAAAGACATCCTTATTTTGTACAATTCAATTATAGATTATTTATTGAGATATGGATCATTTATTTTTTGTTTCAACAATGTGACCACAGTAACTGTACTAAAGGCTGTGCTGCGAGAATACTGGCAGTACACACAGTTAGAGGTTTGCAGCACTTTCCATTTATAGTGAAAATATAAAGTATTAAGCGACAAAACATTACGGCTTTCATTTGCTGTCTTTGCACTGTCATGCACAAATATTCGCAAATATGATCAGATACACATAAATACCGACTTAATTGAACTGAAAGGTTCACTGCTGAACCCATGACACCAGCAGTCCCTGTGAAGCACCTGTTTCTTTCCAAACCGGTCAGGCAACCGATATCGTCTAATAATAATAATAATAATAATAATAATAATAATACATTTTATTTAGTATTTAGCGCTTTTCTAGATACCCAAAGCGCTTTACACAAATTGGTCGCCAATTAATACCACAGAACGAACAACGAATGGACCGACAGCTATCAAACACAACACTCTGAGTGATACCACGGCAGCCAATTTGCGCCAGACTTGGGAACCCAACATATTACGACAGACTTGCTCACACACATAGGACATAGCACAGACCGACTCCATCGATCTCTCTAATCTGCTAGTAAAAGTCCTGCAGTCACCATACCTAAAATTGCCATACAGTACATATATGGGGAACAATGCAATGCATGGATCAAACAACAAGAACATTATTAGGCTCTGTTTTAGTGATTATATAATTTGTTGTGATAGTCAAGGTCTATTACACACCAGAATTTATCTTCCAAAAGTACAAAAACATCACTTTAAATAAGGGCCAGAGGTTCAAAAACATTATTGATCGGTCCAGAGGTGGAAACCTCCACATGACATTTCAACCGGTTTGGGAGTAAGGACATTTCTTACCTGGAAGTTGAGTAAAACAATCAAGAGAGTAAGGACGATTCTACGGGCCTGTGAATTACAGGTGCCCTAAGAAATATTTGAATATTAGGTAGGCCTAATTAGAATAATTAGGTACTTTATTTTATTTATAATGTACTAATTAAACGAACGGCAAAAAGTAATCATGGAGAGCTTCTGTATTGCCCCCCTCCTTCCCCTCTCCCTATTTACATGGAATGGTTCGGTCCAGCCCGCCCCGAAACCAGTGGAAGGTACGATACTGGCATTAGTGCATCATGTCTCCGTTTAAAGAAGAGTCTGGCCACCGAAAACGAAAAAGAAAAAAAAAGAAAGACAGGAGAGAGAAAACAAAGGGCGACAGTATGTCACCCTATTTTTCACGAAGAAAGGTGGGTGTAGTCTGTGAGTGGTGGAAATTAACCAGTTAGCTAAATCCACAGAGAAACAGGCTACTTTTAATCTCCTAACATAGTTACATAATCATCACTGAAAAATAATGTTTACATTTGGCCTCTCTTTTAGCTGACGTTGATCAGTGCAGGCAAACTTTTAGCAAGCTATTCATACTAAATTAGTTTCCCCTGCCCCTGCCTGGTGCCAGGCCCAACAGATGCAGCTTCAAGCTCAGCAGCCCTGTCTCCCCATTCCCATTCCCCTACCTATGAACCAGCTATAGTCCCAACTGAAGAAGGAGGTGAGCAGCATTGTGTTGAATGTCCGATTTTTATTATTAAGAAACAAAGAAAAATGTAATCCTTTTCAATGATAAGAATTCAAACACTGTAATTATTAACACTGTTATTGATCATTAATGATTCACAGAATGATCATTGTATGAAACAAAAACAGCCTAGTTTGTATTGGATGCTGGACAGTTTGAAGCATTGAGTGACTCAGTCTGTAAAAGTGACAGCCAATGTTACCATGGCCATATGACTTAAAGGTATTATTGTCTCGCTTTGATGCAGACTGAAATATGGTCGTTTATTGGTGGTTTAGTAGTGGTGATAGGCTACGCAACTGCAGGTAATTTGGGCCAATATTCTTATTAATGTACAGTACCAAGGGTTGGACACACTTTCCTGTCAGGGCCAGGATCCTCCTTTGCCTACCTGAGGGAGGATCAGGACCGAGGACAGCTCCTGAGGCAACAGCACCTCAGCTCATTAGTGTTCTATTGTTTTCACCTGTGTGTCGTTTGGTTAATTGGTTTCCTTATGCTTCGTTTGCCCTTTATATAGCCCTGCTTGTGTTACCCATCCTTTGTCTGTCATTACGTTTTGTTGGTGTCCCAGTAAAGAGTTCTACCTTGTCCTTGACTACTCCGTGTTCCGTGTGTTCTTTGAGAAGACCTTCTGTTCGACCTATTGGGTTCAGGTTCCGCTATTGGGTCGCAACTACCCGTGTGTTAGCCCGGTTCCTGACAGAATGACAGACCCACAATACGACCCAGCGATCCTGATGAGTATCCAGCATGCCTTACGCCTTCAGGGGACGGCTATGGGACAGCAGACCGGAGAGGTGCTGGCCATGGGCAGTCAGCTGCAGGCGATTGGGCAGGCCGTGGCCCAGCTGGCGGCGTCTCAGGCTGAGCTTCGTGCTATGGTGCAAGCGGCACCTACCCAGTCAACGGGGCCGCCGGCTGACGCCTCGACCGGGGACGTCTCTCTCCCAGCCCCGGAGAGGTATGACGGTCATCCGGATGGCTGTCGGGGCTTCCTGATGCAGTGCAACAGCGTTTTCCGGTGCCAGCCCAACGCGTTCAGGAGTGAGCAAACCCGGGTGGCCTACATAATGGCTCTGCTCACCGGCAGGGCTCTGACATGGGCGACGGCGGTTTCGGAACATCCCACGCCGGCGCTCCACGACTCCCAACGGTTCATGCAGGAGTTTCGGCGGGTGTTTGACCACCGCCGTAGCGGACATGAGGCGGCTACGGCACTCCTGCGTTTACGGCAAGGGGCTAGGACCGTGGCGGACTATGCAGTGGAGTTTCGGTCTTTGGCGGTGGACAGCCAGTGGACCGACGCGGTGTTAGTGCCGGCCTTCCAGATGGGCCTCATCGGGGAGATACAGGACGAGCTGGCGGCTCGGGAGGACGTTGACGATCTGGAGAGCCTTATCCACCTGGGTCTCCGTATCGACAAACGGCTCCGGGAGCGGCGTGATCAGCGCCGTGCTACCGGCTTAACCATTCCACCTCGGGCCGAGGAGCGACGGGGACGGGAGCGCCGCTGCCTGTCCGGCGGCGACACCAGCCACGTCCGCACCCAGGGGGACCAGAGGCAGGGAAACGCACGCGCTCACCAGTCCTAGGGAGGGGACCGGTGAGTACGTGCATCCTCTCAACCTTACTGCCTTCTCGTTTGTCGCTGCCTGTGACTGTTTTTTGTGCAGGTAGGCGGCACACTGCCTTGGCTTTTATCGACTGTGGGGCTGCGGGCAATTTTATGGACGAGGCATGGGCGACCAAGTGTGGGATTCCCCTGTGGCCATTGGAGCACCCTTTACCGGTGTATGCGTTGGACGGGCGTGCCCTGGGTACAGGGGCGGTTAGCCGCATCACAGGTCCTATCCAACTACACACGGTGCTTAACCACCGGGAGACCATCCAGCTGCACATTATTGACTCGCCCAGCCTACCGATTATCCTCGGCTACCCCTGGCTGGCTCAACACAACCCGCACCTTTGCTGGGGCTCCGGTACCCTGCTAGCTTGGGACCAGCGGTGCCAAGCTACCTGCCTTCGGGATCAGCCATGCCAGGACCAGCCAGAACGTTCACCTCCGGCGGACTTATCCATGGTTCCAAGTCGGTATCACGATTTGGGCGCGGCCTTCAGCAAGACACGCAGTAGCCGACTTCCCCCGCACCGGGAATTCGACTGCGCCATCGACCTCCTCCCGGGGACCGTGCCACCTAGAGGGCGCCTGTTCGCCCTTTCCGCACCGGAACATCGGGCCATGGACAAGTATATAGAGGAGGCACTGGCGGCCGGGTTCATCCGCCCTTCCACGTCTCCAGCTGGGGCGGGGTTCTTTTTGTGGACAAACAGAACGGGGACCTCCGCCCATGCATCGACTACCGGGGGGTGAACAAAATCACGGTCAAGAACCGGTACCCTCTTCCCCTCATGACTGGCGCTTTCGAGCGTCTCCAGGGGGCGTCGGTGTTCACTAAGTTGGACTTACGCAACGCCTACAACCTGGTGCGCATCCGCGCGGGCGACGAGTGGAAGACGGCTTTTAACACCCCCAATGGACATTATGAGTACCTGGTGATGCCGTTTGGCCTCACCAATGCCCCGGCGGTGTTCCAGGCGCTCATAAATCACGTGCTGAGGGACTTTCTGAGCCATTTCGTATATGTCTACCTGGATGACATCCTCATCTTCTCTGATTCGGAGGAGGAGCACTTCGCTCACGTCCGTGCCGTCCTCCAGCGCTTGCTTCAGCATCAGCTGTTTGTGAAACCGGAGAAGTGCGCGTTCCATGTCCGGCGGGTGGCGTTTCTGGGCTTCATCGTCTCCCAGGGCCGGCTCGAGATGGACCCCGCCAAGGTGTGTGCGGTCCGGGAGTGGCCCGTCCCTGCGTCCGTGAAGGACGTACAGCGCTTCCTCGGATTCGCAAACTTCTACCGGCGGTTCATCCGGGACTTCGGGACCCTGGCCTTACCCCTCACGGACCTCACCAGGAAGACGGAGGGGCGCTTCGTGTGGACCGCAGCCGCCAGGGGGGCTTTCGACGTCCTCAGGCGTCGCTTCACCTCGGCCCCGATCCTGCAGCTGCCCGATCCGGCCCATCCGTTCGTGGTGGAGGTCGACGCTTCCGAGCTGGGGGCAGGGGCGGTCCTGTCTCAGCGTGGTCGTCCCGATGGGAAGCTTCGCCCCTGCGCCTTCTTCTCCCGTCGTTTCTCCTCGGCCGAGTGCAATTACGGCATCGGGGACCGAGAATTGCTCGCGGTCAAGCTGGCCCTGGAGGAATGGCGGCACTGGCTGGAGGGAGCGGCACACCCGGTGGTGGTCTGGACCGACCATAAGAACCTTGAGTTCGTCAGGTCGGCGAAGCGGCTCAATTCCCGGCAGGCAAGGTGGGCTCTGTTCTTTGAGCGCTTCGACCTGCTGATTACCTACCGTCCGGGGTCGAAGAACGGCAAGCCGGACGCCCTGTCACGGCTGCCGGGTCCCCCTGCGGCTGGCCCCGGGGATGATACCATCGTTCCGGCCTCCAGGATCGTGGCTCCGGTCCAGTGGGACGTCGTGGAGGAGGTCCGCAGGGCCGGCACCGGGCCCCCCTCAGCGCCTCTACGTGGTTCCTGGCCTCCGCTCGAAGGTCCTCACTTGGGCGCATGCTTCCCCGATGTCCTGTCATCCGGGGCGGAGGAGGACCTTGGAGTTGCTCCAGCGACGGTTCTGGTGGCCCAGCATGAGGACGGACGGGGAGGACTACGTGGCTGCATGCACCACCTGCGCCCGGAACAAGACCCAGTCTACCCGTCCGGCGGGGCTGCTACTTCCCCTACCGGTTCCCAGGCGTCCGTGGTCACACATCTCCTTGGACTTCGTCACCGGGTTGCCGCCGTCCCAGGGGAACACCGCCATACTGGTGGTGGTGGACCGGTTCTCTAAGACGGCACGCTTTATTCCTCTACCCAAGCTGCCGTCGGCCCCTGAGACTGCCCGGCTGGTCCTCCATCACGTGTTCCGGTTCCACGGCCTCCCCACGGACGTGGTCAGCGATCGGGGTCCCCAGTTCACCTCCAGATTCTGGAGGGCGTTCTGCCGTCTGCTGGGAGCCACGGTGAGCCTGTCATCTGGGTTCCACCCGCAGTCCAACGGGCAGACGGAGCGGGTGAACCAGGAGATGGAGACCAGCCTCCGCTGTCTGGTGTCCAGGAGTCCATCTTCCTGGAGCCAGCAATTGATCTGGGCCGAGTTCGCGCACAACACCTTGCAGCACTCGGCCCTAGGTATGTCGCCCTTCGAATGCCTGTGTGGATATGCGGTCCCATTGTTTCCCGAGCAGGAGGAGGAAGTGGGGGTCCCGTCAGCTGAGGCCTTCGTGAGCCGTTGCCGCCGGACGTGGCGGAGGGCCAGGGCGGCTCTGATACGTGCGCGGGGGGCGATGGAGAAGCAGGCCAACCGCCGCCGCCGTCCCGGACCGACGTACCGGGTGGGGCAACGGGTCTGGTTGTCCACGAAGGATCTCCCACTTCGGGGAGGGACTCCCAAGCTCCACCAGAGGTACGTCGGGCCGTTTAAAATCATCCAGAGGATCAACCCGGTGGCGGTCCGTCTCCAGCTCCCCAGGTCCCTGCCCGTGCACCCGGTTTTCCACATCTCTCGTCTCAAGCCACTGCTCGTCAGTACCCTGGTTCCGGCCGAGACCCCTGCTCCGGCTCCCCGGTTCATCGATGGAGGAGTGGCGTACACCGTGAGGCGGATCATGGACACCCGCCTGGTCCGAGGTCGTCGGCAGTACCTGGTGGACTGGGAGGGCTACGGGCCGGAGGAACGGTCCTGGGAGCCTGCGGCCCAGATCCTGGACAAGAGTCTCATCTCGTCTTTTCTTTCCTCCAGGGCGCCTGCTGCTCGCGCCCGGTGTCGCGCTTCGGGGAGGGGGTCCTGTCAGGGCCAGGATCCTCCTTTGCCTACCTGAGGGAGGATCAGGACCGAGGACAGCTCCTGAGGCAACAGCACCTCAGCTCATTAGTGTTCTATTGTTTTCACCTGTGTGTCGTTTGGTTAATTGGTTTCCTTATGCTTCGTTTGCCCTTTATATAGCCCTGCTTGTGTTACCCATCCTTTGTCTGTCATTACGTTTTGTTGGTGTCCCAGTAAAGAGTTCTACCTTGTCCTTGACTACTCCGTGTTCCGTGTGTTCTTTGAGAAGACCTTCTGTTCGACCTATTGGGTTCAGGTTCCGCTATTGGGTCGCAACTACCCGTGTGTTAGCCCGGTTCCTGACACTTTCCCATTCACTTCAATGAGAAAGTGTGTCCACACTTTTGACTGGTACTGTATATTTAAATTATATTTATTTTAGGTTATTCGTTAATGTTAAGAGAATTGTCAAAACGAGAATGTTACCATTAAATTGGCATTTAGACTGTAGAAGATGGCCTTTAGCACATTTCTTATAGAGCGTATCAAGGCTTGCATGAATAGTGATTTCCACTGTATGCAGAATGTTGCATGCATGTCTAAATTGTAGTTTATTGTCACAGTCAGTAAATATTGTACAGTAAGTATTGGACTACAAGAGAGTTGCAAGCCTGCAAAGGTAGTTATTTAAAGCTTTGAATGGTTCCAATGGGTTCTGGAGGTGTGGTTACAGCAATCAGAAGTGTCATGCATCCTATTTTTTTGAGTAGGCACAGTTTCTTTTCAAGTTGAACTACTTTCAAAAAGACGCAAGCAGCGTTGCTTTGAAAAAGGAACACACTAGTGGTGTTTTTACAGTGGTGAAGAGGCGCTGGAAGTTGAAAAAAACACGTTCAATGGACACCGGCACTATGCTGTATTTTGCAGTGAAAAAAGTAGTGGGCAAGCTAGATTATGCTACCATTGCTACTGCTAATTTCGAGCTTTGGCAAATATGCATAATACTACGGATTTGATTTCAAATAATTGCGGGGGCACGTCCCTCCTCTGTGTGAATGGACATGACACCTCTGACAGCAATTGAGCAGTTGGTGTGGCCTGGGGTGGTGGGGCCTGATGTGATATCTTTTCATTGGGCCCCAAATTCCTGGCGGCACCCCTGACCTTAATACCATATTTTTGGAACATACATGCTCACAGGCTTTATTGAAAGAGAGGGGAGCAATAACATATGCATCAGAGACCAAACTTGATCCCAGCTCTTGATCAACCTAGACCTTTTTGGGTCTCCCTTTTCTCACAACCGATCCACTTCCCCTTTGCTTTAGAATATCTCTTTCCTCATAATACCTTTTATCACATATGTTTTTTCTGGACTCTTTTCTGATCCAATCTTTTCCTCAAGTCTATTGTGTGCTCTCACAGGGTTCAATCCTTGATGTTCTCGTTTGCCCACTTAAGTGGAAGTCCCTGGGCCACCCAAACATGTCATCGGTAATGTTACTCCTCCATCTGGCCAACAACTTGTACCTTTACTAGTATGAACCATTCCTAATCTAACTATTAGAACATTAAAAGACCAATTTCCCTTAGCTACTTGAGCCTTGACCCCCACAATATATTGCATCACAAAAAGATAAACAGAAAAATAATACTGTTAAACTATATAAAAATGCATTTACCTCATTGAATACTGTAGTGACAAGGTATGTGGTGTTGCCTTTAGTGTTATTTTAATCATTATTATTGTCAGTTTATATATCTTTGCTGTTGAAGTATGTTTATAAATAAATCCTGTTGATAAAAGCGTGGATGTGGCTGTTCTGGGTCTGGGTATGTTTATCAATGGGACTGATTTCTGCAGCGTTGATAGTAGGTGAACTGCATACAGTCAAGACCAGTATCTGCTTCTGCTGAGAACTATATTACAAACACTACTGTACGTTTGAAAGAGAACTTTCTTTGCTCCCGTAATTATTTATTCCTGAAGAATAAATAAAGAATATGACTAATGCAAGACATATTATCATGTAAAAAAACATTATTGCCTGAACGGATATTGGCATGTGTGGCTAATATACTGTACATGATCAAAAAGCAAAACATATAATCAAAGCCTTAGATTCTAAGGTAAAGTTAATGCCTAAATTATGACAAGTCCTTACCAATTTATGCTTAAGATACTATGTATTTTTTATGGCTCTTGGGTCCTAATTTGTAGATCATGGCAGCCGCTCTAACCACTGCAATTTGTCTTGGAACTAATAAAGTGCGGTCTGGTCTACTCATTTTGTCATCTGATGAATTGGGTACTAGTCCTGGTCTTGACAATTCAGTACAAGATACCACAAATGCTTACAAATCTAATTTCTATAAATATATAAATATTCATGAATCATTAATTGAAAGACAAGTTTGGATCAAATCAATTTTATTAATGCATTTCAAGTACTTCAAAAAGAAATTACATATCCTTACACAATACCTTTTGCGATGTTTAGTACAAATTTTCTAAGTGAGCAGAATGGTAAATAGAACTAACAGAAAAAAGGAAATGTCAATTAAAACAAAGACCACTGAACTGTATAAAACACAGCAGACATTCAGACAGTAGTATTAGACGTGTATTTTGGATTCCCTCTGCCTTTATCTCAGTGCACATTTTCTCAAGACATTTCAGCAAGATGACAGTGAAGGAAAGTCATTTCACAGAGGCTGACCCAAAACCCATCTATTGCCCCAATCATACCACATACATGAGTGATTACTCTAAGCACATCACACTGAATGAGCTTCACAAATGGCCTAATATAAAAGAAAAATTACTTATTTTCCCAAACCAACCCAAATACCATAAACACCAAAAACAAAACAAGACATTTTGGAATCAAAAGCTGATTAACATGGTATTGCCTGATAAAAAAAGGTAACACTGTACGTGAATACAGATCACTTATGACACAAAGCATTATCTAATGTACCAGTTTTGGGGAAGAAACTATGAAGGCATTTGTGAGGAAGCTTTTTCTACTTCTCTCTAAGAAGCAGTGACCAGCCATCTTGATAAGGAGGCATGGCCAGTAATACAACCTAGAAACTTAACTAATAGACAGATATACTGTAAAAAAACAACTGCATAACCATAAGTGAACTCTGCTCTGTTCCTGTCTCATTATTCAAGCTCAACTAACAAACTAAAAGGCAAATTCAAACAAAGGCCTACATTTCCTGCCAAAAACAACTACAAGCAAACTTCAGGAGAGACCCAGGCAGCATCCTGCATTTCAAGTCAAGATGACCTTGATAACACAGGCAGAGGATCTTTCAAAACCCAAGTGAAGCCGAAGCACATGTGCAACCTGCTTCCTCAAAGCTCCCGGGACCTCCCCCAGTCTAGGCTGATAAAGTCCTTTGACTTGTGGCCTGGTCCTTGACAAGTCTTACTTGGTCAACCAAACAGACCACCCCCTGCCCTCCCGACTCTAGACCTGAAGTTAGCCCAGACAGCAACCCTGCTGCGTTGCCTCCAGGCACATTGTTTATGTTGCTGTACAAGCCTAGGATGGGAGGAGGTCTCGGGGTGCTAGGGCTGTTTCTTCCTCCTCACTGTGGCGGTTGAGGCCTGGGTAAAGTAGGAGACGCAACGCTGTAGAGCACAAAGTGTACAGGGATGGAGAGAAGAGGATAAGACTGTGGGGCCAGGTGGTGGCCTTCTCCAATCTCAGTCCAAACCAGCTCCACCTAGCTGGATCCTCACAACTTTAAAATATCTTGTCTTTATTATTTAAAACAATTCATCAACATGTAAAAAAGTATATATTTTTTGCCATTAAAAATAAGAAATACAATTCCTTATTACATTAAAGCAATCTAGATTCTTTATCTGTCGAACCTTTTATCACATTCCTATGCATGCCAAAACTGAATAAGGCTTCTCTGCTCTGGTAGAAACTGGTGTGTGACAGGGCATTCAGTTGTTTTTAGAACAGGCCGTACATCTGCTACTTAAAGGTAATAACAGTGTGGGTGAGAGCAACGCCAGGAGAACCAGATAGCCTGTAATCACTTGGTACAGGCATATGCTCCCAAGCTCTGGCCTCTGAGTGGAAAGACATTTTGATGGTACAGTGGTTAGTGAGAATAGTCATACAGGTGTAGCACCAGCCAGTCTACCAACGGCACCTCACACTTAAGCACAAACAATGTGTGTATATCATCGCAACTGAAGTCTTGCATGCCATCTGTAACATGGAATGATCGTTAGCACATATCTGCAGGATAGTGGTCATATCGTGATTGACATCAGTGCTAAAGCAACAAGTTTGAAACTATAGCTGCGCAAAATAACGCACAAAATAATGATACAATCAAGTGTAAAGAAAAGCTATTATACTAACAAAAAGAATCTCCTCAGACCGCTAATCTACGTAAACTTGTCTGCACGTCAGTCTTCTGCAAAAAGATATCATGCTAGCGCATCTTAAACATCGTTCCAGTTTCCTCTCTTCTCCAAACGGTCTAATCTTATTCAGCTTTCTCAAACCACATACATTCCATCCTTATACTAGCAATCATGGTCTTCTTTATATCCCACGGCAGTGAAATGAACCTTTCCAGGGATCTAGGAAGAGGTGACCTCCTACTAGGACACTACACAAACGCACACAGTCTTCACCTCCATCCCATACACTTGGTGTTTTTTTAATCCTGAGATTGAATTAAAACAGTAAATCATTTTTATCTGACAGCAGAAAATCAAGTTCAAATGATACAAGAACTAAAATAAAATAAAATATTACAATGTCTGTACAATTGCACACATAAAGAACAATTATGTGCACCTTAAGAAATAAAAGCCTGTGTTTTCATCTTGCTTTGATTTAAAACAATCTAATTACATTGGCAAGAGTCTCGTCCACTACAATGTCTCACTTCCTGGCCTTGATTGGCAGCAAAAACCCATGGGATCTGCAGTCCTGTGGTCCTGCTCACAAGGGCAGCACGTTGGAGCAGATGAAGGGATGAAAAGATCATAGAGAGAAAGGGGAAAAATAGATTTACCACAACGCAACATGTCTTCCCACTGCATTCCAGTGAAAAAATAAGCCTCTAAAAGACAAAGATAAAAGACCACGTAGCAACAGAAATGTTTTCGCCCCATTTTCTTGTCGAGAGTAGTGTAATCTATGTTTTCTTTCCTGCCAAAGCTGTGAGGCCAAGCTACACAGCTTGTCCACCTTCTAGAACAGTGCTACCGATTACATCATTTGCGATGGGCTTGTTGTCCGTTAAATCAGTACTGTGGTCAGTCTTTGATAGTTTACAAATGGGGAAGGGGCGGGGTTTGCAATGGTTGGTACAGGTAACTCTTTGGAGTGAAGTGTTCTGTAGGCACTAGGAAGAACCAAGGCAACGACGAGCCCAGTGTCTCAGCGTCTCATCTGGCCCATCTGGTAGTCCTCTCTGGCCTGGCGCTGGCGCTGGGGCGGCATCTGGGCGTTGGCTTGCTGGGCTCTCCTCCTCTTCAAGGTGCCTACATAGGACACGAGAGCGAGCTTACACGCAAGACTCAGGGAACACAACAACTACTGACTGCTTGCTTAAAGTCTGCTGAATCAGTCTGCTGCAATCATGTGTAAATAAGACTGAATAAAGTGGCATAATTGCATGATTTTTCATGCTGGACAAATCCTGCATGCAGTACCCATGCACCACACTACAATAGCCAATGGATTAATTCTATATAGAAACATCTAGTTAAATCTTAAGGAAAACCTAAAAAACACGACAGCCCATGACAAGGAACAAACGGTTGGAATATAGTTGACCTGTAGGTGGCGCTAAAAGGTCCCAAAAGCACCAGCTAAAACAGCACGAGATCAGTTTGGCCAGGGCTGTGATGTAGCAGTGGGGTTGTGTACCTGGCAGGGGCTTGGGCGGGGGCAGCTTGGGGTTGCTGCTGGGCGTGTGCACGCTGCAGATCTTGATGAAGCCTGCCATCAGCATGATGAGGGCGATGCCCATCAGCAGCACAGCCCACCAATGAGCCTGAAAACAAAAACCCACGTCTGTAGACTTCAGGTCGATGGGGAAAAAACAGAAAACCCTCCCCCTTCATCCTGTAAAGCTTCCATTACAACAGGAGTGCCACTTTGAGCCCCACGGGGCGCCTACCCACAGAGTCAAACCTGACAGTGGGATCGAATAGGAGTGGAGCTCAGGGTTGGAGGGCCTCTAGAGATCCTCCGGAGATGCCCTGGTCCGGGACTACTCACCACGATCCACTCGGCGATGTTCTCGTACAGCTCGGGGTTGAAGATGGCCTTCTTGAGCCTGGCCAGGGGCCCGTCTGCGTCCACCAGCCGACACTTCATGAACACGTCGCAGTAGCCCTTGAAGTCGTTGCAGGGTGAGCCCGGCTGCAGTGTGACAATCTTCTTGTTGAAGAAAGCCGCCCACTTCTCAGAGCCAGTGCTGGCACACGTGTTGGGTTTCACTGTAAGGCAGGCAGATAGAGAGACAGAGACAGAGACAGAGAGAGAGAGAGAGAGAGAGAGAGAGAGAGACTGCCATTAGACCAACACTGCCTTACTCCAAGCATAACTTCCCCTATTCTACCTATGGTTGTATTACAGTGGCTAGGCCTTGAACATGTCCACAACGTTTGTGGTGTTGAACTGGTTTCACCCGCCACTCACTTTTCTCCATGCAGCAGACGTGACACAGCTCAGCGATCTCCTCTTTGCCCTCCTCAGGGGCACAGGTGCACACCTCAAGGCCATACTTCTCACATATAGAGCCAGAGCAACCCTGTCAGACAAAGAGAGAGAGAGAGAGAAAGCAAATGTGAGTGAGCAAACCTTTTTACCCTCCCACACACCGTTCACAGGGTCAGTCACTGAGGGCAGCGTACCCCATTGAGGCAGACTTGCGTCTCTCCGTGGCAGGCGGTAAAGTTGGCCTTGGGCTCGGAGGTGGGACACTGGGCCGTGCCCCCTTTACACATGCCCTGGTGGGCGCACTCAGACTCATCCCGGCACTTGTCGTTGTTGGCCTTGTAGGTGCACTCCGCGGTGCAGCACGGGCCCTGGCTGGGGCTGGAGGGGAGAAAACACACCGTCACAGAGGAAGAGCCAAGGACACATCCTACAAAGGAAATGCGTCTGGTGGAAATGAGTTTTGAGAAGGCTTCACTGTGTGACGGCCCACCGACCTGCAGGTTTTGCCGGGCTGCAGTTTGCACTTCTTGCCCTCTTCCTGGTTGGCGTCGTAGCAGCAGGGGTCTCTACACTGGTCGCTGTAGCCACAGTCACACTGCTCCCCTACCTCCACCAGTCCATTACCACAGATGGGCTGGCCCGACTCTACACACACACACACACACACACACACACACACACACACACACACACACACACACACAGAAGAATTCCATTATATTTATACTAATCGATCTGTGCACATGCTTAAACATACACACACACGAAAGAGTTCCATTATATTTATAATTCAATATTTATACTATCGATCTGTGCACATGTTCTCACACACACACACACACACACACACACACACACACACACACACACACACACACACACACACACAAACACACACACACACACACACACACACACACACATATATAACCCCCCCCCCCCCCACACCAGTTACAATTGATTGCATTTCACTCACCGACAAAGCAGCTGCCTCTTTTCTTCTCCAGCACCTGGCTGATGTTGCGGATGCTGCAGATGGAGAACTTGTTGTTGTTGAGCTTGTCTCCTGACGTGGCCCTGGCATACATGATGTAGTTCCCCTTCTCCTTCTTCTCCTGGGCCTTGGACTCCCCGGGGGTGCACTCCGTCCCCGAGTCATGCTGCAAAGAAAAACACATAAATCACGCACAGAGTGAGACAAAGGTGTGACGGTACACCTCCCTTAGAAGGTTTGTCTACGGTGTCTAAACACTGTATGGTACAGAAAGGTACCAGAGAATAAGTCCAGGCCTGGAGCAGACCACACCACTCACAGGGGAACCAAAGTTGTGCCCGACCTCGTGGGCAAAGGTGATGTGGGAGACTTTGGGGGGGACGTGGGAGGCGTAGTTCTGCACGGTGATGATGCCCGTGTTCAAAGACTTCCTCTTGCCATCCGAATACAGCTTGCTCTTTTCACAGATGCCTCCCGAGCTCCCTGCAAAAACAGCACACAAGACAGCGTTACGACAACAAAACACACTACACTAGATGGTAAAACCCCTAAATGTCAGCTTGGCCCTCTCCATGCTCGCTGCACATCGGCTCCTGATGTTCCCGATTGAAGGAGCTCAACACCAGCCACACTTTGTCCCCAAGACCAGGAGGAAAGACGGAATATATTTGAATAAACGTGTGACTCCTGTCCTTTGGGACCAAAGGAGTGTGTGTGTGTGTGTGTGTGTGTGTGTGTGTGTGTGTAGGTGACAGAGGGTGTTTGAAGCCAGCAGCTTGTCACCCCTCCAGGTGAGACAGACAAGCTCGGAGCCAGCCAGCAGCCTGACCGGCCAGGTGGTGTTGAATATGCTTCCAGGCCAGAATGACAGCTCGGGCACATTGCGGGTGGGGGTGGTGACGTAGCACCACAGTCTTTCATGAGGCTAGGAGAACATTAACTTACATGGCACACCTCTCACTCCGACTGCCAAACAAACCCGCAGGACCACACGCTAACAAAGGCTTAGATAGTCATTTTTGGGCCGCAGCATGGGCCTTGATTTGGATCTCTCTGTGTAACTCAGACAAGGCAATCTGCATATTCATTTGACAATATCTTTCACCTACATTCTAGAACAGCCAAACAAATTTCCTTTGGAATAACTATTAGTTCTGGCAGAGAGAGAGAGACTTGTAAATTCCACCTTTTCAAAGGGAGTATGGTGGAGTGGGTAAACCTCAGACAGTCTACGCGCAGAGTAGCAAGGAAGAGATGAGCAATACAAGTTTCTTTAACCTTCACCTCACTGGCTCCATGGCTGGACAGCCTGCCTCAGGGCATTAGACAACACTGTCTGGAACGGTGAATGTATGTGTGTGTGTGTGTGTGTGGCCATTGAGACAGACATCCCCCGTATTAATCTCTGCTAGATCCAGTGTCTCAGTTCTAGTCCAGGTTCAACACCATCGTGCATGCAAACAGATCGCTTCAGAGAGTATAGCACTGTCGGGCTGAACAGAGCACTGCCATATGGAGGGAGGCTGCTCTGCTGGGACACACACACACACACACACACACACACACACACACACACACACACACACACACACACACACACACACACACACACACCAACCCCTGTAGGCTCGTTGAGAGGCCACAGCATCCTCTTCTCCCTGCCTTTCCACTTGCCGGCTGGTCATTACCGAAGACAACACCTCGGATCCAAACAGCCCTTAGCCACAGAGACGCACGAGGCCAATGCTCTTAGACAGTCGGTCATATGATATGTGCACTTAGCGTGTCTGTGTGTGTTAGGTCTACTCCGTGAAGTCACTCGCGTGTTGGCTGTAATAGATCAGATCCAATAAGGAGTCCATTCTCTCCCTCTTTGCTCTGGATCGATCCTCCTACTTAGACCATTGCTAATTTGCCCGTATCGATTGGCCGCGTGTTTGTTTGTTTGTTTGTAGTTTCTTCCCGCCGCCCGTCTGAAGTGTGTGAACCTCTTCAAAGCCTGCTGCTACCTGGGATGCTCAGCGGGCCCCGAAGACCGGTCTAGCCGCAAGACACAGCAGAGGTAAACACACCCTGAACTTTGACCCAGAGTGGACGTACAGAGGAGGCTTTAGGCCCTGAACACCTGGGGTTTTCGGTTTGCTCAATATTGACTGGATACCTAGGGACACTCCACGTTTGTTTACCAATAGCTGCATTTCTTTTAATATCGAGCAGTGTCCATATACCTGTATTTCTCTGTGAACATGCTCAGCATATGATAGCTGAGCACGTACCAAAGGAATATGGACCGGGTGACCTTGGCAGAATTCCGGACGCTTACTGCCTACAAGATGCAGTGGGGGTGCCCTCCCCAGTCCTGCTACTGAGTAAATCATGAATTCAGTCGGAGGGAAGCGTCTGGGTCTGTGTGCACAGGTTCATTACTGGACGCTCGCCGGGGCTGCTTCTATTGATTCCAGGCTGTCACCGTGGAGCACAGGGTGGAGATGAGAGGGACACGGTGCGGCCTGAGAGCAGAGATACCTGAACACTCAGACACTCCACCGGCTACATGGAAGGAGTAGGGTTAGGCCATATGTTTACATTTCTGAATCGTCCACCGCCTGCCCAACAACGGGCGATTGCCATAATATTCCGACAGGTATGTGTGCAGCGTGCGAAGGGGTGGGGGATTCCCCACTTCTCTAAGCTGTTTTTAGCAAGTGCAATCATGGAAGAGCTTGTTGCGAAAAATTATATAAAATCCCCTATTTGGTACTATTGTGGTTTTAAACCCGATGCAACCGGCAATTAATGAAGCAATTTGACATCTTTGCAAACGTATAGTGCAGTCAAAATAGTAACCAATAGTAGCATTTGCGAATACACCATCCTCCTGAGCATGCTATGCTAACACAGAGAGCAGTGGGCAGCGGTCCCCTTGTCATTTAGTCACTGATGCCCTTTTTTCCCCGGCTGGGAAGACAAACAAAAACGTGCATTATATGGCCCAACTCCAACTGCCAGTTCCTATTCACTCAAGCTTTGAATTGCACTTTACTTGTTATTTATTTAACCAGTTCAATTTGCGAGGAGGCAGACCATTAAATTAGCAAAACAAAATGACAAAAATCATTCTAAAAAAATCGCCCCAAAAAAAAAAAAAAACCTGCGATGGACTCAGCCAATCACCAATAGCCGATATACTTGTCCAATCGGCCAACCCTAGGAAGGAGGCGGTGAGAGGACCGGTGTGAACGGCGCCTGGCCCCGTCCCTGGGTGAACCTGGCTACTGACAAACATCTAGAGCGGAAGGCAGACGAGGGGGAAATGGCTGACAGAGCAAAAGCCCACCACGACTTTAAAAAATGCATTTAGAGTGGAAACTGTCGGGAGGCAGCTGATGCGGCGGCCAAATTCAGGCCTCACTTTCTTGTCCTTGAAAATAAAATGACACACTTTTACTGAGGCGAGGGAGGGGAAGAGGGAGAGGGAGAGAGAATAGCACAGTGAGGAAGATAGGGAAAAACGTATCTGAGAGGTTGTGTGTTGGGGTTAATCACAGGGCGGAAGCTAAGCCCAGATTCATTCCCTGTCCTGATAAACATCAGATGGAGCGGTCCTCCTCCTTCCTGAGGCTCTGTTTCTGAGACTAGTCCCAGGGAGACCCACCTCTACTGATGGGAGTGACGCCTCACATAGGGACATGGAACTCAAACGGCCAGAGTACTATGTACTCAGAAGAGTAGTGTGTCTGTCTGTGTGTGTGTGTGTGTGTGTGTGTGTGTGTGTGTGCCAACCTGAGGGCGCTCCGACCCAGGCCAGGCCCAGGACACCGTCGTCAAAGTCCCTGTCAGTGAAGACGTACGCTAGGCAGTACTGGTCATGGTTCTGCTCCGAGTTGAGCTCCAGGAACTTCTCTACACCGATGTTGGCGAAGCGGAAAGGGTTGGTGTTGTCCCTTTCATCAGTGGTGGTGTTGATCTGCAAGGCACAAAATAATCCTCAGCAAACACAGAAACAAAAGCAACAAAGACGGAGAGGCGCAGGGACGCATGTGTAATTGGCAAAGAGTTCAAACAGAACCTAGTGTGTGTCGGCACCACCACGCTACGTGCCATGCTCACCATGCTAAATCCTGTTTGAAGATAGAATCAAGACAAAGACTGGGACAAGACGGAGGAAGGGATTTAATTAAAAAGTTGCCAGTCCCTCAGCCCCGGGGACACCTCAGAGGGAGGAGGTGTGCAAATTGATTCTGGAATGGGGCCCAGAGAGCACAACACTTCAAACAGCAGCTGGCACTCACCTGAGGATTCTAAGGATTTATCAGGCCTCACTCATATTGGGCTGGAATACTGATGAGGTGCTCACACACACACACACACACACACACACACACACACACACACACACACACACACACACACACTTGGCCCCTATAGCTGACGCCAAGTCTTAGCCTCAACCTACCCTTATTCGCTTGACCATGAAGCTGATGTTGCGGATGCCCAGGAAGTCTGTGGTCTGGTAAATGGAATCGATGGCCTTGACATGGCTGGAGATCTGCAGAGGAAACACAGCGGTCGATTAGCAGGCGGCACCTGTCAAACTAGTGGGCTAAGAAAGCCCCTGATGTGAAATCACAGCACGGCACTGCAGTGGTGTCCCACTTAAAACAACCTCTGGAGGGAACGGGGATCCACCTGATGGTACCAATAATGTGTAATTACAGCCTATACGTTAGTGGAAGATGAATTGGCAGGAGCAGGGTTTATCTTGTCAGGGGGAAAACATCTATGTGTGAAGTCCACTCTTGGATTTCCAGCTACATGTTTGGCATGGCAAAGAGTCTTCATTGTACCTACGGTGAGAGAACACACAATTTCCTCTCTTTTTCCCCCCTATCTCCCTCCCTCCATCTCTTAACTGGCCACCAATCTGCTGTGCTCAGCGATTTGGCCGCTGAATGATTAGTTTGTCCCGCTCATTCACTCTGTCAGCTAGGAGATCTACAGGGGGCCAATACCAACCCATCTGGCCCACAGACAAACACTATTCCATCTGCTCTCTGTTTCCCTCGGTGAAGGGGCAAGGCAGCAGGCAGCCAGGCCAGACTGTGGTGCTCCCCAAGATGAAGGCGCCTGAGGGAGTGTGTGTGTGTGTGTTGAACAGCAAGCGAGTGTGTTTGTATGCGAGCGAGTTTGTGTGTGTGTGGGTTTGCATGCGATTGCTTCTGCGTACCTGCGCGATGACAGCCTCCCGGGTGCCGTAGTACTTGAAGAAGAGGTGGTCCGTCTGGATGAAGAGCTGGCAGGTGTTCTGCTCCGCCCCGGCTGCCCTCTTCTTCCTCAGGATGACTGGCCCATGCCCATGGAGGCCGTCCTCCTTCAGAGCACTGCTCCCCTCCTGAGAAGGAAAGGGAAAGACAGGGGGAGATAGTGAGAGACATATGGTGAGGGAGGAGAGGTGTAGCCAGGAAACCACCCAGCTTCCTTCCAGCAACAGCTCTTGGTGATCCCTGACATGGACGCTCTCAGTCACCCTATGTTTCCCCCCCGCTGCTGACGGCTCGGTAGGATAAGAAGACACAATAGAGGGAGTCTCTCCATACACGTACACACGTACACAGACCAATCCTTGATGCCAGGTGGCCTTATCTGGCTAGCAGGACTCTAGTTATTCTGCCCGGCCCTCTGAACAGGGCGACATGGTGTGGCTTACAGAACTCACCGAGATACAGTGCGTTTCAAATCATTCAAAGTGGAAGAAGGTTCTCTTTATTCTATGGCTGACGAATCCACAGTGTGAGGGCTCCAAGCGATATTCATGAGCCCAGCAGGGAGATACTTTCTGTGTGTGTGTGTGTGTGTGTGTGTGTGTGTGTGTGTGTGTTTGCAGGGTTAAACCAACCTTGACAGGCTCCTCTACAGCCGAGGCTTGGTAGTTCTTCATCCTCTCGAACACGGAGTGGTCTGCACAGCCCCCCTCGGAGCCATACTTGTGGGGGTACTCTGGTGGAGGAAAGGAACAGATTGATCAGCAGGGGCTCGCATTGAGTTACGCTCCGCTCTAGATGTGGCTATCACTGATGGGCAGAGGAAAGAGACAGACGCACGCCACATCCATACCGATGAAGCCGACCAGCGCTTTGCCTTAGGCACTCTGCAGTCTCCATGAAACACTATCTGGCAGGTGACAACTTTATCAAAGATTCACTGGCGTGTGTGTGTGTGTGTGTGTGTGTGTGTGTGTGTGTGGGCATTGTGCAAGTGTGTGTTCATCGCTGAGCATTACACGACAGATCTCACTGGGTCGACTTGCACAGAGTGAAGCTGCAGTTAATGAGGAGACTCCGACGACAGAGCCCATTTCCCTAATCCAGCATCGGCTCTTCCTTTCCTCTCCTTCCCCTGTCTACCCCTGCAGAACAAGGCCTTACACAACCGCCCTCGCCTAATTGAAGGAATAATCCTGGGCTCACCCTGCCGTCTCCATTCCTACGAGTGCAGAGGAACAAAGCTGCCAACACCCTGATTACATGTTAGCGCTGTGCGGCTGCTGCTTGACTCGGCTCGCTCCCTCAGGGGGGCGGGTGGAGGTGTCGTCACACTTAAGGCAGCCACAACAAGTCAGAGTCACACACTGTGCACTTTTGAAAGGCTGCAAATTCAGTGTGGAGGCAGACACTCCCCTAGTCAACTGGTTAGTCATAATACTTGAATGTTGTGAATGACTGGTTTGAAATTCGAGGCTGACCGCTCTATCGGCTTGCCGATTTTATCGGCCGATACGGGCCTATTGCAGGTACTTAGAATATTTTGACGATACTTTTTATATCCTTTATTTAACCAGGCGAGTGCCTTGGTGATAGATCTCTCTTTTACAATGGCTCCCTGGCCAAGTGGAAAGCACCAGCTTAAAACATTAGAACAGATGTAAAACAATAAAACAAGCAACATAACCATGTGTCATCGCACATAATTTTAATGATTATGTTGCTTGCTGAATGATTTATATTGCTTTGTGTGTGTATAAAGAATATTAGATGACATATCAATATAGGAATTTTTTTAATCCCTAATGTATTCTCGGCATCGCCTCCAAAAATCCAGTATTGGTCTGGCTCTATATGAAATAAATGTAAAAGAATGTGCTTGGCATTGGGCTTACTGCTATTCACAAGACTGCTCATCACTTGATATTTTCTGGGCAGAGAAACACATGACGAGGCTGCACTGTGCGCCTCAGCATCCTGCAAGCTTGCAAGCAGCTGCAGATGGCCCCAGGGGAGCGCTACTGTAACAAGCTGGGGTCACTTTCCGGGCACACGAGCACTTAGTCTGCCCACCACAGCTGGACTGCAGGGCAGCAGAGACAGCCGAGCAATGGCATCCTCTGCCCGCGGGACGCCATATGTATGGTGCAGGCCCACGGATATGAATTCATCTATTCAGCGTGGACATGTGTATGGACATTGTATCATTAGTTAAATACCACTGTGCTATTTGAAGCAGCACCTTGTTCTACCACCTCCCGAATGAACCAAAAAGCCTGACCTGCAGCAGTTAGTGGGCCAGCAGAGATAACTCAACACACAGCCAGCCAGCGGAGACTCACATAGTCTGGGAGCCACTCTGACAGCCCAGTCAACGGCACTAATGAAAACAAGTCAATGACGGCGATAACAAACTCTTACCAGAAGCCATAATTGCATGTGGATATCTCAGCCCTGGTATAATGGGGTTTTAGAATGCATCCTCTTTACCTTCGCAGCGGGCCTGCATACTAATGCATTACATTACAGCGCTGGGGTTTAAAGAGGCGGCACAGGGCAGTCTCCTCCACACTGCAAAGGTTTGGCTGTTGAGTCTTGTCAGTCTGAGGCGGCAGGTCCTTGTGCTCTGACTTGAGCCGCTAATTTCTTTTGACAAGCGCTACAAGCGTAGGACCAAAGTCCTGCAAATATGGCTTCAACCAATTTCTCTCTCTCTCAATGCCAACTAAATCCTGTCTAATACAGCAATTCATTAAAAGAAGCAGCAGTGTTTAGTGGTGCTCCTGTCCGGTCCGCTCTGATAGGCCTGCCTGCCTTCCCTAACAGCTGCTGCTGTTGTTTCCCTGAAAGCTGCCTGGCAGCACTGCAGAGGAGGGGACTGTGCGTGTGTATTTTTAATGAGGACTCAGGGTTCACTTAACCCAGTCATCTGGCTGATTGTGACTGCAACTCAATATTAATAATATGACATTATAACCCAATACGGGAAAACACATGTCTATTGTTAAATCCCTTTTCACTGTGATACGACTGCGCTTCACAAATGGGTGAATTATAATTATTCATATTGGTATCATTATTGTATTATTATGTCTGTGCCATCAGCGCCTCCACCTCTGCTGTCAAGCCCCCAGATACTACCTACCTCCACAAACTCCACACCACACAGACAACCAACAACATTATTTGCTTGGTTCTCATCCCCAGACTGTTATATTACACAGGGCAACATCTTGAGCAACATTCTGCAGATGGGACCAGCAATATAGGTTAAATTCACTTGAGGAGCTTGGCACCGAGTGAGAAAACAGCTTTCTTTGTTAAGACCTCTATTTATGACAGATAGCCTACATGCTCCCCAGTCTACCGTATGTTCTCCTAGATGAGGCGCTGGAGTCAACAGGGCTGTCTATCTGCTTCCAACCAGACGGCTGTCCACACTCCGCTGGCTCGGCAGACACCGCCTCCCTGGCGTACATAAACCAGTCAATACACGGCTGCTCTGCTCAATACCCAAAGCACCCCTAATCGCAACCAACACATCCAGAGAATCAATTCGACAACGCGGGCATGCTGTAATCACAAACATGTGGCATGTCTGCGATCAGTAAAGCAGTGCTGAAATTGCAGCTAGCCACTTCAGCCTGCCACTACCCATCATCGTCGTGGAGGCCTAACTGCAGGCTAAACAACAAAAAGGGCAATTTACTCTGCCCTGGCCAAAGCTAGTGGACAGACTCCTCCTCCATGGTAGTGTGTGTGTGTGTGTGTGTGTGTGTGTGTGTGCGTGCGTGCGTGCGTGTGGCCAGCCCCTAGCTAGGTCCCTGGCTCTCTGACAGGTCTATGAGGCACCGTTACAAGCTGGGGAAATGAACCTGTCCATCAGCCACCACGGCTGGAGAGGAAACAACGGCACGGCCACGGCCACACGCCTGCGTCGCGACCCCCCCGTCAGCGGGAACGTCTGTCAGAAGCAAGTCAAGTCCAGCCCAGCCACCATGTTTCATCACGACAACAAACACACATGTGCACGTGGAGTATCCGGTGTTATGGAAAGGTCCTGAGAACAGCCGCTGTAGTGAAAATAATGAACAGCTCTGACTGTCACACTGCCTCTCCTCCTAGCCTCCATCTTGGCCGGACAGTGTTGGACGAAACCAAGACATTCTAATTCACACTCTTGCATTCTAAATGACTGTGAAGGCTGCAGTTCTTCTGGCACCCTGCTCTATTTATAGCAGGGCTCCATCAAAGTTAAGTGTTGCTGGGCCAAGGCTGCAATCCTGAAAAACAGAGTCTCGTTTTCCGAGTGCAATTATCTCTCAAACACTTAGAAGCTCCTATGCATTTAGCTCTAAGCCATGAGTCACCGTAAGCACACAGTGCCTAAATTGGCTACAGTGGCAAAAGGACGAGGAGGAGGAGGAGGAGGAGGAAGATTAGGTGGAGGAGGAGTGGGTAAGGTGGGGAGGGACAGTGTGCTGATTACAGAACTAACCGGACGGTCACACACGGCAACAATACATTCTCCTTCCGACAATGTGTTCTCAATTTGGAGCCAGAAAGCGCCCATTGTCCCCACGCTGAATGCCTTCTCATTCACATGCTAATCAAAAGGCAGTTGAGAAGAAAAGACAACGGGGCTGTGAGAGTCAGCGACGCCTTTTCATTCCTCTCCACCACCAGCCATTTCCATTCCCTCCGAGCGCCACTGGCCTTGCAGCAGCCAGGAGAAGGCTTTGATTATCACGGGGGCAAAAGATTCATCTAGCCACCTCACTAATGGCAGACGGATATCCAAGACTTACTTTGCCTTTGGAGGACGCCACTGCAATACAACGAACCTCATTTAAATACATTTGAAGTCAGGGGCTTTGAAGTCCTTTCAAGTGCATCTGGGAGCGGGGTCCTAGATCTGCATTGAGATAGATAACTCTTTATTAGGTAGAATGACAGATGGACCAGCCGAAACTACACAAACTGAGCTACTGCGCTGGCATTTTGACTAAGTCCAAAGAGCAGGTAATGGTTATCCATCAAATCCACTTAGAAAGGTTACCACAGAAAGGCATGTGTCCTCTACAGCCTCCATAGAAAGGACATGTGTAAACATGACGCGGCCCCCCACAGGGAGGCACTGTGGAGCGGCAATGTGTCATCACGACCAACAAGTCAACAAGACTAATGCTGTGCTGTTATCTGGGCTGCTTTCAGCCTGTGCAGGAACTCCGTGATGACGCGAGGCAGAGCACGGCAGAGACGGCTCGTTGACAAGGCTCAACCCAAAACAGATACTCCCCGTCAAGGGCTTCAGGCTACGGCATGGTACTGCCCAGCTCCAATGCTGTGTGACGGAGCAGGGGTTCAGATGACTGTCACTAGATATGACTCAGAGGGAAAGGGGAGGGAGAGGAAACAAAAACAACGGAGTGGGGTGGGGGAGGGGGGTATGAAAGTTGAACTCACATTTGGCACTAGTCTAGAAGATGGTCCTGTAAAAGGCAATGGAAGACAGAGAGCAAGAGAGGGCGGAGGGAGACGAGCCGATAACAAAAGATGACGAAACCCTCAACTGCTCTCGCACAAAAAGCCGGGGAAAAAAGTAATAAAAACCACGGGCAGAGGAAAAGCTGAAGAAAAGCTGGGATTAAAAACCTCTCAAGGCATGCGTATGTGTTTGATTGCCTGCAGTGCTACTGTTTGCAGGCTGGCCCCCGCTGAGGAAGGGGTCCTAGTCAGGCCACACAGAGAGCCAGGGTGGGGCTTTGTGCTTCCTTGTCTACCCCCCTCACTGTGTCCCTACTGCCCCTCGCACACTTGAGCTCTTTGATTAGAGGCTCGGGGTAACAGAGTTCCAATGGTCATGCCTGGCAGCAGCATCACCCCATGACCCCACTAGCTCAACAGGCTACAGCCTGTCTAGGCCTACCTGCAAAGACCCTGCCACAGTTCTGCTTCCCTAAACTCTGGGTCTGATCCAAACGACTAAAACCATCTGCTGAATTCTCTCAGCCGTAAAATTGGTGTTCTATACAGCGTACAGTACACAGCCTTTCAGAAACAACTGTCCAAGTCTTTCCACATGCTTCCCATTCTCAATTATGTGTAGTTTTTGTAAATGAAATTGACTGGGTTATGTTAGTTGGATCAGCTATACTGCTTTGACCTAGCAGTTGGATTAAAACAACGCAGGGCTGGCTAAGGGTTTACTGTTTAGGTTACATTTCAGGTTGTGCCCTTAACCATTAACCCATTTGATAGGGTGGGTTTTACACTATTTGAAACAACCCATCAGTTACATTTGTATTTGGCAAATAGTACATGAAATAGTTCAGATAATGAATTGTGTCAATGCTACTCTGCAGGTAAACTTGACTAGATCAATGTGCGCTGAAACCAGCCAGTTAAGCTGTGTCCCTAGCAGAGTGCTTGGATGTAGAAACCAAGCACGATGGTTTGAATACGTACCCAGTTAAGCAGCACTGGGAAACCAAATTTGGGTTATTCTTCAGCAGGTCTTGAATCACCCATAATTTCTCTCTGCAATCTGTCCGTCTGTCTGTCCTTGCCATCCTACACTTAATTCTTTAACAGCCTTTCATATCTACTCTTCTCAAGTACAATCTTCTGTGAATGGCACTTTGATGTCCTGGCTCGTATTCTGTTTTGTGCAGGCGTGTGGCATGCATTCAGAGAGCACCGAGCGAGCGAAGCGACGATGACTCCCACTTTGGGCAGCTAACAAATCAAAGCTGCAAAAGGGAAGCACCGCCATGGCACTGCTATTCAGAGCAGTTACAAGCTATTCAGTCCATTTCACAGTCAGGTTTGGGAAAACATATTTTCAAACGAAAGAGAGAGAGAGAGGAAAATGGCGTAAAGAACCTGTCGGTCAACTGTGCTTTCAGCAGTAACAATCTCTGCCAGCAACAAATATATCTACGTGTCAACAGACTCCATCGTGTTACAACTGCAGCAACAAGATGATATAAAAAGGTAATTTCCTGCATAAATCCTCCTTCTCATTGTGAGCCAGAGGCGAGCTGCAAGTTGTCTCCTTATAGAAGTCATCAACAAACGGCTATAATAGATTCACCCTCCCACACACAAACACCATCCCACAAGCTAAATCCCACAAACTATTAAACACGAGCGCTAAATAAAAAGCGTCTTGTAAATACACTAAGTAGTGTCTTTTGAAACTCGTACACAGCGTAAAGGGAGAGAACCACTTACTGATGTCATCTTCGTGGTACATGACCGAGTGGAAGGGGACGTCCTGGTGTTTGATGTACCTCTCGGAGGGCTCCAGGTAGTACATGCCCTGGGGGGTCTTGATGAAGCCCTCAAAGCGGCCGTCCACCACTGAGCCGTGGGTCAGCGTGCCCTTCTCACCTGGAGAGGAGACACAGAGAGGAGGGCCGACGCTGTAAACTCAAGACCACGGCGCTGAACTCACTCTCACACACACACACACACACACACACACACACACACACACACACACACACACACACACACACACACACACACACACACACACACACACCTAATAAGGAGAGTGTGAGTTGCAAATGCTTGTTAGTTTCAGAGTTAAACCTTTTTTTAACCCTCTAAAGCATAAGGTGGCATTATATTTTGTTGTTGAAACAAACAACCAAAAGGCTAGTTAGCTCCTATCTGACCTTGACCATGAAACGAGTCATTCTGAATTATTTAAAAAACGAATCTAGGAAACCAAAACAGATAGATTTAAAAATTCTACTGCATGGTCTTCAGTTGAACAAACCCTTCTATAGAGAAAAAGGGTGAAAAAAAACACTGAAACACAATGGTTATGAAACCTTAGTAAATCACAATTGGAGAAAAAAAATATAATTAACGGAATAGTTTCCGAGACTAGAAAATGTAATCACAAACCACAAATACCTGAAATAAAATGCTAATTTTCTAGAACACGGAGAGCATTGTGTATGTATGTGTGCGAAAACACCCACACAAATAACCTGTAAAAACTAAGAAACAGGCAGTTCAGAGCAGGGTAATTTGCATTGATGATTGACAGCTCAAAGAAAAATAATAATTTGGGATGGGGTAAGAATAACAATATCCTCATGCACGCACGCACGCATACACACACACAGGATAAAGGACTCAGCATGAGTGAGATTTCTCTGCTTAGTATCAGCTGTTTAAAAAATGTCCTGGGCTTTATTTTCCAGCCCAGATCTTCTTCCTCTGGGATTGCTTCGGCTGCTCTCAGGTTGGGCTGTCATTCCAGAGGAAGGAGCCCCCATGGAGGACGCCTGCTGGCTCTGCAGCAGATAACGAGAGGAGCAGAACGCAGGCACACAACTGTCCCAGGACGCATCCGGCACAGACTCCCTCCGTCTTTCCTCTGTCCTGTGGAGTTATCCAGGAAACACTGGAAGACCAGGCCTAACAGCCAGGAAACAGCCACAATAGTTTGTTCCATCGCGGCTACTCCAAGCAGATAAGGGCCTAATTCTAAACAGATGCTGCTCAAATGACATTCAGCACAGTACATTAGGCTCACATCACTCCGACGGCCAACCACATCCAGAGCACACGGCCAACAGACGGTTTGATGGTTCCACCTAATCAAAAGCAGAGGGGCACACAGTGTGGCGCTAAGCTGAGCCACTTCACAAACAGTGATCATGGCCAGTTCACATACACAGTCGGCGGCTTCGTGAGTCAGCTCTGCTGCAGCTCCTCTCCCGGGCTGTGGGCCGGCTCAGTGAACCCCGTAATCACACCCGAAGAGACCCTTCTCCTTCTTCCACCACCTCCACCTAGGGCTCAGAGGGTGACGAGGAGGGACCAGGTTAATCCACGTCGGCGGACCGGGGGAACGAGAGGTTTAGCCACGGACTGAGAACGCTTGTCACTATCGCTCTGTTATCATTAAATTGACATGGGTCCTCACTCTGATCTCCTCACTGCACGGCTAAAGCCTGCTAACTTGCTCTGAGCCTTGAGGGGCCCAGCATGTTGCAGCCAGCTGTCTAGAGCGGGGGCCTTTTATTGGGGGTAAAAAGGGTAAAGGCTACGTTTTGTCCTGCTCTTCTGACACGGCTATGATCGGTTGATCAAACCACTCTCAAAAAGAAGGATCAAGAGATATGTTTCTAATAGTGTCTGTGGAGAACACCCACTGGGTCCAAAGAGCAGCATGCAGGACATGAGATGTTTTTGTAGATGACTTTGTAGAGCATATAACACTAATATGACCTCACTTCATATGGAGAGGAACTTCAAAGGCCTTGTTAGGCCCTGTGTCTAATCAGAACCCCAACCACAGCACCAGATAACAGGCAGCCTACTTCAAATATGGGGGCAGTCAGTTAAAGCAGACTAGGAGTCACTACAGTAAGCACCCTTTTTAGATCCAGAAAACCACCGGGTCTCCAGAGTGCTACAGGGGCCGCTGGTGATGGGAGTGGATTCGTCTGGTCTTTATGGGGGTGGGGGTGGGGGATCTGAAAATGAGTATACTTCTTTTCAGGACATAAGAGTGGCCCAGTCCTAGGCTCTCCCCTGGCTCCGCCTGCAGCTTTTAGCCAGTAGATGGGTCGGCCTCCTCACCCTTCTCCTCTCAGTCACCTCCCCATTAAGACAGACAAAGGGGTCGGGTGATGCAGGAGAGGAGGGACACTTTGACTAGATTTCCTACTACAGCAGGTTCATTGGTTTTTAATGGCAAATGGAGGACAATTGATGCATTAAACATTAGAGAATGAAACACAACACCTTATTGTAGGGTGAAACATACTGCATCTTTTGTGTTCAGGGAAAAATATGCTGGTAACAATTGTAAGCCTAGAACACAATTTTTATGCATAATTGTTAGGATTTCCAATGATACTGCAGTTTTGAGACATTTTGTTTTTGGTGCAATTATGACTCTGGCACGCTGTACAGCTAAAGCCTGATTGCGTGACGATTACCCAGGTCCCATTTCTCTGAGGATTAACAACTCCCAGAACCTCCTCGAGCTCGCCGCTCAGTGGGAATCTATCAAAGCCTCGGACAAATATGACTTGTTCCACACGATGCTTCATTATTCAGTCGCACCGCGAATGGGATAAGGCAAGGTTTCAATTAGAACAGTGAAGCCCAAGGTTCCCACTGTCATACATCAAGTGTTCTCCAGACACCAACATCAGCCAGCCTCTGATTATTCCAATTATTCTCCTCCAAACCCAGAGTGAGTCTGGCAATTAAACTTATCAGTGCACAGCCGAGTGAGGCTTTTATGACACAGCCACAACGGGATCTTTGGCAGACACTTACAGGATGGTCAAAAACACAAACACAGGACAAAGACGGCAGCTAATCCTGCTTTGCCATAATTCTACTAATTGATTTGCAGCTGATCGAGACGGTGTTTAGTTTGTTCAATTGATAGGAGATTAATTTGATTGAGAAAAAGGACTTCTTACAAAAAGGCGTGGGCGATGATCAGAAATGCATATCAATTATGTAGTAATGGGCCACAGATGTACAGTCTTTGACTTACCCTTTGGTTCAGATTGATACCGTACAAAATGTAAAAAGACCGAGTCCGCAGACTGCGTCTATGCTAGAGATCAGAACGTGAGATTGCTACAGTATATGACGGACACATTGGAGCAGAGTTCTAGCAGCACCTTTCCTTTGGAAAAGAAACAGTCTGTTATCGGCAGAGATGACAGCATCAGGGGAACAGACAGAAACTGAAAAAGACACACGCACGCACGCACGCACACAAAGTTGAACCTTCAGTTCGTATGAGCCTAGCTTGAGGCAGGGAGAGGGTAGAGTACAGAGAAGAGGGATCCTGTGGATGTAAGCCTAGAATGGAATGTGATAAACAATGAAGGTGCAGTTTGTGAACAACCTCCATGTTGTCTTTGCACAGCAAATATAATCTTGTGCGCGATATAATTTTGACAAGCTTAACTTGTAAACAGTGAACAGGTGGCACCTTTTATATTGACAGCAACCTTGATGGGACTGCAGACTTACAGTCATCCCCCAGCGCATTCGCTCCCACCGACGACGAACACAGACAAACACAGCAGCTTGGTGGAGAGGTGGTCGATGTCCTCATCTTGATTTATCTTGTGCTGTGGACAAAGCAGCTGCAGGAATAGTTACTGAACTCACCAAAGATTTCGCCGGTGTAAATGTGGGAGGTGTCGGCGGATGTATCCTCTCCTGACACATCCACAACGAGGTCTGGGGAGAACAAGGTGGTGTCCCTCTTCATCCGCAAGTTAAACTGCCTGAAAGAGATGACCACATTGAGACGGTTACTCAACTTGGCTGGGGTTCCAGCAAAACTCTCTCCTCCACGGTTCAGCAATCCTGATGTAGCCAAAATGAAGAAAAAAAAAACAAACAAACACCTACAACTTCTTTAAGTAACAGCTGAGAAGAATTCTGTTCATTTCAGAAAGGCCTCCTGAGATTGGATGGAACAAGGTAGATGAAAAGGAGAAGACAGCCTTTGTGACATTAACACGGCAGGCAGATGAATGAGTCTGTGGACTGGATGACTCATAGATACGCTGTAAAAACCCGATACCATTTCCCAGTACTCATTCTGCAAAGGAGCACGGTGACTGGGATTCAGAGCTCCAGAGAACTACACCCAGCCCTTATCAGACAGCAAACATCACGTGTTCAGCAGTGCCTATTAAGTGCACACTATCACTCATTTTTATTGATAGGATTCAGTACATGGACAAGGGAGGAGGAATAAGGTGGGCTTTGCTGACTTTTAAAAGACTAGATCTGTGGGTATTTATTGGTATGATGCACATATTGTACGCCTTCAAACCAATGGCAGGTCTCCAAGAGACTATTAAATCCCTTCAGTGGAGTGAGGAACACCACTGTGACGGACTGCAGAGCTATTGTTTTGTTGACCCTTCAGGGCCCAGCAGCAGCACTCTCTGCCACGGCTCTCTTGCTGGGTAACAAATGCCAGCTGTAATCAAAGCGACCATTCCTGCCCACGACGGCTGTCTGATTAAGGTCTCCCCTCGGAGAGCGCTGGTGCCGAGCTGGTCCACTACTGTTACACGGAGTAAAAACAGTCAGGACAATGGGGCCGAAAGATAAGAAGGGAGCACCAGTATCACAGGAAGGTAAGCCAGGGAGGAGCCCTGACCAGTGAGGGCCGGGCTTAGGGCAAGGAGAAAGACTATACGGAAAGAAGTAGTCAGGCTCTCAGTTTCTCATACAACAGACAGATGCTAAACCAGAGGTTCCACCTTCACCAAGCAGTCATGCCAGCGGAGGGGGAGTGGAGGGACATCAGCTGTCTAATGAGACGTGAGGCCACCTGGCCGGTACCACTGCCATCACTACACAGCTCAATTCCCGGGCCTGTAATTGGTTTCTAATAAGTACCTTGGCAAGGAAGAAAGCGTGTGCATGGACTCAGAGCAATAACATACTGCCAGTGAGAAAGGGAGGAAATGAGCAAGTGTTGGAAAATGATGCAACAGGAAATGATCCGTTGGAAATATCCGCAGTCTCCTGACACATCCTTAACAAGTAAAGTTAAGAAAAAATATATACATTAATACAGCTTATTCAACAACAGTCACTTTTTGCTAAATAATACACTATTGTATATTCTGCCTTTAAAACAGGGCACTGCTGGACAGAGACCTGGTCTCAGTCGGTTAACCCTGTCTAAATAACACGAATAATAATAAATAATAAGCGGTGTGTAATAAATGTAAGTCCCAGTACCCATCACTAGGGTTCGCCTTTATTCAAACTCTTGCTTCACTCAAAGTTTCCTCTAAGCCACACCTTGTGATTGCCTCACTGCACTTTGTCGGAGTAGTAGACCACACAAACAGGAACACAGACAGGGGAAGGGAGACTTCAAAAGCGTGGATGGTACTGAGGGCATGTACCACCTCTCACACTGATACTAACCTCTTTGTTTTACTAACAGTGACTAACAATTTGGATACCAGCAAAGAGAAATGCAGCATGTGATGCTATAATGACATTATCTTTAGTTTGAAAGTGAGAGGGAGTAGTTTAATGACATTATCTTTAGTTTGAAAGTGACAGGGGGTAGTTTAATATGATATTATCTTTAGTTTGAAAGTTAGAGGGGGGTAGTTTAATGTGATTATCTTCAGTTTGAAAGTGAGAGGGGGTAGTTTAATGACATTATCTTTAGTTTGAAAGTGACAGGGGGTAGTTTAATATGATACTATCGTCAGTGTGAAAGTGAGAGGGGGTAGTTTAATATGATACTATCTTCAGTGTGAAAGTGAGAGGGGGTAGTTGCAGGTTAATGCTACTTCCCTCTACTCGGATCCACCAGCAAAAAGCTGGAATGTTAAAGGATCACTTAACTAAACATGATCCATCATCAAAGGGCTGCATGCGATTGATCTGGTGCCAGCTCTCCATCACACACACACCACACACACACACACACACACACACCGTGTATCAGGTGAGACGGCTTGTTTGCACGGCCTGTTTGAGAGCCCTCAGAGGTCTGCACATTATGCTAATTTCAGGTGGCAAGTGACTCACTGAGTCGGTCATTACCCAGCGCCACCCTCTGTGAGAACACACTACATTACCTCCCAACACTTAACCTTGACCAGATGCTCCGCGGGGCGATCATGAGGGCTCAGGGACAGGTGCAGTCTAGTCAGGGAGGTTTACACAGTCTTTGCTTCTGCTCAAATCATTCTGGCAGCATGTGCAAGGCCACAGGCAAACAGGTGACAAGTTCAGAGCTGTTTTAGGTTGTGTGAATTGCCTCTATAATGACCTGTTCAATTCATACAGTGTCTGACCTTTCAATAGGTAGTCACAATGTTCAAGAAGGAGATAATCACTAGTTCTGGCAAATGCTAAAAATACACACCATTTACTGCCCTGCATTCAGAAATGTTGAGAACAAAATTATTCTCTGTGTACTTTTTATCTTGTATGGTACCTGCCAGGCTTGCAGTGCCAGCCGTTGACATCATATCCTGTGCGCACACGCACACGCACACGCACACACACACATTGCAGACAGCCATCAGCAACTACACGGCTGCTCAAAATTAGTCAGATTTTCAGACTTTCAATTCCAAACGAAGCGCAGCATATTTTTAGAGCGTTGATGGCAAGGAAAGACAGCTGTGTGCGTAGCGAGCCCTCACCAGAAGCTCTGGCAATCAGAGACAGACGGGAGCGTGCCTACAAAACGGCATGCTGCGAAATCAGACCAGGGCGGGGTGGGAGGCTGCATGATGACGAAGAAGGCCGTGGGAGGGGGGGCTGAGTAGGAGAGTCCACCATGTTCCCTAGAGTCAAGGTTGGGTCTCGTATCAGCCCCAGTCCCATATCAGGTCTATGAGTGGAGGCTCTGGAAGTAATTACAGACAGGGCTGTAGGCCAGAGAGGTTCAGCCCTCCACTGCAGGGGAAACTTAGCCTGCTTTGGTGCTTCTCGTTGAAGACCTGTATGTTGATTTGACAGCAAGACGGATGGAGATGTGATGAGTCTGTGAATGAGTGTAGTGTCTGTGAATGCCTCAATTACTCCATACTTTTATATTTAACTCTGTTTGATTTCCAGTGGCCCACACACTGTCAGCACAGCAAATAAACCCCCCTGGGAGAAGCCGGGCTTTCAGTACTTCTAGTGTGTCGAAAATAGATGGGATTTTCAACAGGCAACGAAGAGCAGAGGCAGGCAGTCAGTCAGTCAGTCAGTCAGTCAGTCAGTCAGTCAGTCAAGTGGGCAACCGCCAAATGGGCACTCACATTTTCTTCTGATACCAATATAAACATAACACTAACATTAACATAAAGTGTTGCTAAACATATGTCATCCTGATTCCATTCTGTCGAAAACATTCTTCAATTCAGTCAAGCCGGCTCTACATAAAAACGAGAAGGCCTAATGACTGAGTCAAAAGTTGAGCAGTTCCCATGAACATAGGAGCAGCAAACACCTATATCAGCATAATCTTCAAGACAACACTTTGTCTCACACTTCCTTTTCATGTGCACGTACAAGTAACAACATCAATAAGCGCGGAGAGAGAGAGAGGAAGAGACCAAGAAGAATACTAGCAATTACCTCAGTTAAAGTGGGTCAGCCTACCGGAGGCAGGAAATGGGCTGAACATCCCGGCGTTACACAACTTCCTCACCTGAGCAGCGCACAGCAGCTGGTTATGCTCAGGCCTGGGTGTATACGTGTGTGTGTGTGTGTGTGTGTGTGTGTGTGTGTGTGTGAGAGAGAAAAGAGCTGCATATCAGGGTGTTCACTCTGCCTTCATTGACACATAGCAGATTAGGATTTGCAGTGGCTGAATGAATGAGTGAGTGAGTGAGTGAGTGAGTGAGTGAGTGAGTGAGTGAGTGAGTGAGAGTGAGTCAGTCAGACAGACAGACAGAGCCATTAATCTAAGCTGCTTCGGCAACATGCCGCTTTTCACCACTAGCAGCATCGGGTCACTGGTTGTTTTACAGTTAATATCTAGCTGGCCGGCTTACCCTCTGGACGGGCAGGATAAATTCTTGTTGAACTCTAACCCCTTCCCACTGTTGCTATGGCAGGAAATAGCTTTGCCATGGCTTTAACAGCAACAATCCCTTCCCCTTTCTGACAGCCCTCTAGCCTTCCATCCAATCAAAACGCATCTTGCATTTCCTCATTCAACTCCATTACACCGTTTTGGGGACAAAGCCCAGCTATGACGGGAGACAACCCCACCAGGCCAAGCTTCTCACACGTGTCCCTGCTGCCATCGTCCCCTCCTCCTCTTTCCCAGTCTCATTAAGTTCCCGCTCATCTTGCCAGGCTCTGTCACTGACAGTTGAGAGTTCCAACAGGCAAAGGGAGTGCAGGTGGGGATGGGCGTCCGACACGGCCCGCTCCGCAAACAAACAACACATCTTTATCTTCCCCTCGTCTAATGTGCTGTCAGATAGGAAGTTATAACAGGCTCTTTGGCACTGGAGCGCTTTTCTTCCTCGGCAGCAATCAGATCGTGCACGGAGAGGGACGTGCTTGGAGATGGCTTCTTTTGCAGCAGACACCGCATCACAGATGGACCGTGTGAGTAATGGTTGCGGTGACAAAGAGGATGGCAAGCCATTAGAGCTGAACTCCAATGTTCCTCGTCACTTATCCTTTTCAGTTCTCGGACTCTCGCTGGTCCACTAACTAGCTCCATCATTTGGGTGTGTGTCAGGACAACAGCATGACCACCCGCCAGAACATGAAGGAGGATTTCTAGACTTCCATCTTCACAAAGTGAAACATCCACGTGCCATCGCTTGGTTGTTCTATGTAAAAGGGCTTTTAACTGCATCCTTTTGATTGGCCCAGTATCTGATCAAAGAAAACCTTGCAAAGCAGCGGCAGCTCAAAGAGAAAATGGAGCTAAAAGCAGCACATTATAGCCCTGAACGTGTTGTTGTTTAGGGAGGCAAGGCTGAACAGCGAAATCGATTAAAACACTCCAATCCGGCGGGTTCCAGTAATGATTTAGTTTATCTCAGTCCCATAGTGAATGTTGGGGGCGGAGCGGGGCAATATTATCGTGCTGGCTTCGACAAAGTATTCCCTGGATGACCTGAGCAAACATAGTCCACTACAGATGCCCTGCCAAACACCAACACAGCAGGCAGACCAACTGTAAGCCTACGCCGACCTGTCCACACACAAACAGGCAAAACGCTCTCATCGATACCATTGAGGCTCTGTTCTTACTATGTACAGAAAATAAAAATGAATCCTATTGTTTTCAAAATATGCAAGCAGCTGAGCTCAACAGTAATCCCTTTTAGCTCCTCTACCCTCAGATGAAGCACGCAGGACAAACAGGACGGTTCTATGCAGCCCAGGTTTAACTTTTGACCTTGAGAGAAAAATCGACAGAGGTGTTGACGTGAAATATGCCTGCAGAAAACAGAGTGGAAAAGAGAGTGAAGTATTCAGGGACAGAGATACACAATTTCCACCCAGTGAAAGTTTCAGTGAAGACAGCACAAAGAAGCCCTTCCTAGCATAGATCAAAAAAAATTGTCAGAATACAATAGAACCCCCTAGCTACTTATGTAATGAGCAATATTGGCTAAATGCAACCCACACTGTTGGATTATTAGAAGTGGTTTATTGCTTCCAAAACCTTGGTTCCAACATAGCTTTTTATTCCTTTGTTCTTAAATTGCTCACATCTTACTCATCCAGAACATAGATCATTTAATACTGAGCCTGAGCTTTAGAGGGAAACCTCAGTTGAGAGATGAGAGCTACTAAAAGCCAAGGCAACGGACCTTTGAATAGTATATGAGTACTGACTAAAAAGAGAGTAACACCTCCTATCGCTGTGAAAAGTATATCTGGCAGCAACCACCCAACTATCACACCTGGGAAGAGTGTCTTCACATATCAGTGCTTTTCTCTACACTGAAGATATACTGATATAAGATAACATTCTATTGCGGTCTTTCAGAAAGACAGGTCTATCTGCCGGTCCCATCAATAAGATCCAGACTTGCTTAATCTCACCACATTAACAAAGCCTTGTTCTTCAAAGTCCTTGGCAATCTTCCTCTTTCTAGGCCTAACCTACACCTGGCTTTTGTAGCCACATCTCAGGCATTTTGGCACCCAAAACAGCAGCATATGTTTGCTGAATTCTACCTCACAAACATATTAGCTTACATAGGCGAACATGATTGGCTAACAGAAAGTTTGCAATCAGTTATTTGCAAACAAGATACAATGAGGGTCCATCTACATTACAGTAGGGCCTAAGTCTAATGTCTAATGTAAGTCTACATTACAGTAGGGCCTAGGTCTCAGTTTAACAGATGGAATAAAAGTGAAAAGTTACCTCCAACTTTACTTAATTTCCAAAACATTGCCTTTTGCAGTATCCCTACAACTAAATCCTTCCCATATGTTTTCCAGAGAGACAGCCTCCCTTACGCACCCCGGTGCCAAGAATCTCCACTGACAGTGCTACATGTCTTCACCTGCCAGCAGTCAGGATGTAGGAATGAAAACAGTCTTGTCTGACTTTACTACTTCAACGTACAACTAGGCTGGGTCATTATCAGTTCATCAGTCTTACTTTATGAATGTTGTACATGGTTTATGGTGGTTTTACAAGGCACTATCTTTGTATTGTATTGACAGTGGTAGTGTCAAGTATACTTGGTGACCAGTGCTATTAATATTAACGTATTAAATCAGTCGCTTAATCAGTGGGAGTACTTTCAGTTTGTCAACTAGATCATAGAAATATATTTGGATGACCTGAGCCAGGTGGGATGCGGATTTGTTATTAACCAATTATGACTTTGTGAAGCAGCGTCCCAGTAGTTTAGATCAAAATAAGTGCATGCCACATCCATAGGATTTGTTGGATAATCTGTAATCACTCGCCAGCCCTGAAGCAATGTAAAGAGACTAAAGATGATATCCCATCATTGGGGAAGGAGAAATCACGCACTGTGCTTCTAAATCGCCCATCCCCACAGTATTCCATTAATCATAAATTGTATTTAATGTGCCACTGTGTGCATATAAATGAAATAGGACAGAAGTACAATCATTAGAGCTTTACTATAATACCCATCGGCTTAAATACTAGAGTTCTACTACCAGCCCTACCCTAAGATAACACAACAAACCCAAACGTTGACAAATAAACAAGCTAAAACTACTCCCACAGGAAGTCAATTAGAACACCTCCCCCTGCGCACACTCATAACAGTCAAGAGAGAATTCACAAGGCTTTATCACGAGGAACAGCGCGAGCGTGTGTGTGTGTGTGTGTGTGTGTGTGTGTGTGTGTGTGTGTGTGTACAAGCAGCACCCATTCAAACATTCCTCTAAGGCTTATCCTCTTGTTCTTCAAGAATGCTGTTAAATTCTAGAAGGCAAACTAGCATCACATGAGGCAAGTGTGACAGCTAGTCTTCCCAAAAATTGCAGAGCAGAATGCGCTCAGAGGAGCCCCGAGGGCTCTCCCTCTGGGGGCACGGCACATTCAATGAGACAGGAAATACTCCCATATGAGACGCTGCCCTTCAGCCAGCACAGAACAGGAATCTGTTGATGCTTCAACTGCATCATGGATCACTGACAAGACTGTCTGTCTGCCTTGAAACATATGGCTGAAACAACTTGAAAGCAGGGTAGAACAAATGGCAGCAACTTTTCAGTGTTGATCAGTGGGATAATACTTGTATTCATTTTCTGTGAACAGTCACTTCACGTAGACTGACCTTTTGGGAACACAGCCTTTGGAGTGATGCTCTCCAAACTATCTCAACTTTCACTGCGCAGCGTACAGGCTAAACATGCTACTATCTAGGACACACACACACAGTTGTCAGAACTAGTCTGTTGTGGCCTGGCCTCCTGTCCTATGCGATCTACCTAGATGGCAAACCTAAGTCTCAAAGCTGAAGAGACGGGCGACCCTGTGCTGTCAGTGCTATAGGTGAGCTGACGAGAGGACGTGAAATCACAGCAGGATCAGCCCTAACCGCCCTGGCTGTCAGTTCACCCCGTCCTGTCAAACTGCCTGGAGGACAGGCACGAGGGAAACACAGGTTTTCATGACCCTGCGTGAAAAGCATTGTCTTGAACAAACTCGATCAGCTATGGCCGACAGAGCACCCTGCCATCAGTCTCTGTTACACCCAGTCTTCAGTCTGGGCCTCTCGCGTGCCTCTTTAACCTGGCCTGTCAGGACATGTGAAATATGGGGGAAGAGCCGGGACAGTCGAGGTAATTCTTTCGGAGCTTCTCAGGGACTCAGCGCACTATTAATATCTCCTTCTACCTGAGATGTTAGGTGTGTGTCTGTGTGTGTGTGTGTGTGTGTGTGTGTGTGTGTGTGTGTTTGAGAAGAGAAGGGAAACGTTGAGACAGTAAGGTAGAGGAGATAGAAAAATCGTGAAACCAGAACACATAGGAGGCTTAGAAAGAGCTGATGAGTCAAAAGAAACCAAGTTGAGAGACAATTGAAGAAATAAATCAGGGGAGAGAGAGAGAGAGAGAGAGAGAGAGAGGTGTGTGACCTTTGAATCCTCCACACTGCGCTAATGTGAGACTAGATTTACTGAAACTTCCTCTTGTTATTCAGTTTGGTACGGCAACACCCTATTACAGTCATTTGCCTCTGGGTTCTCTATTAAGAATATCTGAAACAAATCAATATGGCCTCCTTGCACAAAGCTCACCAGACGTTGACCACAGGGCACTCTTTGGTCAGGGCTACAGACGGCGAGTCTTACCGTCAGGCTACATAGCGATGGCATACACTAGTAGATCTAATGAATGTGTCCCAACTAACTCGTAAGTCTTGAATGAGCTTCTTTAGGATTTCCATCTTCAGCATAAGCCAGAAGGAGCCAAAAGCATTCTGAATATTAAATGACTGCCATCAGTATTATGATAAAGGCTCAGTTTAACACTTGAGTCCATACCAGGGGAGATGACTCAAAACCTGCTCAGACAGATTATCACTGTATGGTGTTGTGATGATAGCATCACAATCTTCCCTATAAGCCAGACGCCGCTCACTGCCTGGAGACAGATGAAACCGCTACTGCCTCTGTGACAGCCAGTCATCAACACCCACCCATAATCAACCCTTCTGTCCCACAACTCCTCCGCTTCTGGGTCACCACTGCCAGGACATATCGCTGCAGTTAAAGTGAAGAAGCAATTACACCCTGCAGATCTGTCTGTTTGAACTGGAGCACTGACGGAGGTGAGGTTGCCGGGCCCGGTCATCCTTCCAAAGCCCAGGCAGAGAGGGATCACAGCCCCTCTAAACCCTTCAGAGGAGGTGATAACCCCGCGGGTGAGCTATGGGCCTGCACCACCAATACAGACGCGACACCAAACCACCCACACCTGAGGCTGCTGTCAGCGGCTGACAGCTGGGATAACCTTGCACTCTGGTGCCCTCGGAGCAAGCCAACTCTAAGGACCACACGCTGACCTAATGTAGTAGTGACAATCCTCCAGGACTTTGGGAGAGTGGCAGAGGTCTGACAGCGTGAAGTGAGTCTAGAGTCTGGAGTGCAAAAGCCTCGCTGATAATTTTCTGACCCACGATAATCCTCTCTTTTCACAGAAATGAAAGTGAATCTCCTTTCCTGTTAGTTCTCAATAACTCTCTGACCAGTGCAGTACACTTGCCAGAGGTCTGAGGAGAAGACTATCCTACACACAGAAGAGCACTCTGTCTTAAAGTGACACCGACTGCTCCTCATTCAGACAGCAGCCTGACCTCGCAAGTGGCTCATGGGAGCGGTGCAGCATTTGTGGGCAGCAGCGGCTTGGCCTGGCTTGGTGTTCCATCTCTGCCACCATGTGTTTCTAGAGGCTGCTCTGACAACATCACTGTTTTATGAAAGATTAATCCAAGGGCAGGGGAAAGTGTACCTATGGGCTATAAAACTGCAGGGGTTATGAAACACACACTTAGACAGTGTCTGCTAGCAAACAAACTGATCTGTCTGCACAGGGAGGCTTTATGACCGAGAGGAGGCTGTCAGACTAAGGGCAACAGATTCACTATGCAGACCCAGCAACAGAGCCCCGCGTCTGACCGTCATACAGCTTCTGTCACTAACCAGGGCAGCCGTCAACAAAGGAGGCCCTCAAAGAGACCAACCCAGAGTCAGACTAAACCACTCTCTTCTTCCATTCTTTGTCATCCGCTGTCAGACTGAGGTAGGACTCAGAATCCTGGTTTAGGACCCTGAACTATCACATAAGGATTCACGTGTCACATCAGGATACAGAAAACCCCATGCACATAGACAACACAAGCTCAGTGGCCATTTCCTCCCCGAGATTAGAAAAATTTGGGACCGTTCAGGGTTGCTGTGAGATGACCCCTACCATACAGCGTCAGTGTGGATTATCATGGTAATCTGGGATAGATGATCAGCCTACAGATGCTTTGCCTTTCACACACACAAACAATTCTGCACAATGAACAAGTGGCCTGAGATAACACTGTGACATTGAATACCAGAATAGGACTGGGGCACGAAACTGTGAAACAGCTGTGTTTGCGAGTGTAGCTTGGATATGAAACCAAACCTTGTTCTAAAGATAAAAAACAGCATTGCATTCATATGTGAAAGCTATTCATTTTGTATTATAAAACACAACACTTTCTCTGAAGGCAATAAGTTCAGTTTAGTTCAACAACATGAATGCCTATCTAGATATTTTGAAAGGGAAACTCTCAATGCTCGACGCCACTGCGCTGAGCTGCTAGCCACAGCGGCTATACTGTAGAGCTGCTCACTGGCACATGACCTCTCTAGGTACAAAAGCCTGCGGGGAGACGAGGACGCCTGCCCTTTCTATCTAGTCACCTGATCCACCAGCACACACTGGGGTGTGAGTGGGAACACAAAGGGGCTTTCTGCTGGGAACCTCAGTCGTTTCATATAGCCTAGCTTTGGCCCCAAACCCGAGGGGAGAGTGGGCGTGAACAAGAGCCGCAAGTCAGGCAGGATCGCAGAAGGAGACACTGAAAGATCAGAGAAGAAAGAACGGGATCTTGTTCTGGAGACATCATTGGTTGGTTGCCAACAGTCCAAAACGCTGTCAGTGTTGCCAGCTCTATCCCCCTCAGTCCCTTTGAATCCTCACATGGTCCAATATTAAGGGTGGTGCTCACACCGGGGTGAGGCAGGAGAGCTAGGAGCTTCTTGGAATTAAATCCAACAGAAACACTCAATCCTCAGTGGTTTTACTGGAAAGTATGATTCTGGGACACCCAGCTCACAATAACACCCTCCAACCCGACAGCTTGGCACTCACTGTATTAGTGTGTATGAGTGTGTGCACTCATCCTATACAAAAACTGTATTGGTAGGTGTGTATACAAAAACTGTATTGGTAGGTGTGTATACAAAAACTGTATTGGTAGGTGTGTGTGCATGTCAGAGACCAAACGATAGTGCGGGGAGGTAGGAAGTGATGGCGGCACCAGAAAAGCATAATTTTTCCATTCATCCTGTCTGGAGGCTGTGTGCAATTAGAAGCTGGCGTGTCCATAAGGAGGAGGCCGGAGGAGGAAGTCTTATGGGCGGACAGACCGAGTGCTACCTGTCAAAAGACCACAATCCATTGGCATGGCCATTCATCCTGAGAGTCTAGCTAAAAACAGGGAGACTGGTATGCTGCCAACAAGTACAAGGACATAGAGGGTGCTGAGGGGAGGGGGGGGGGGGGGGGGGGGGGGGTTAGCAGTCGGCGAAACAACAACTCATGATGGAGAAACACAGGCCAAACGAACTGTTGAATAACATACATAAGTAATATTCACTGTTTGCACAACAGACATGGCGCCCGCCATGTCACCTGGACTGCACAGGGTTGGGTCTAACGGCTAGGTGTATGTATGCAAAACAGAAAAAGGGCCATGAGGCTTCACGGAAAGCCAGGAAGTGTGTTAGCAGGTTCAGAGATGAGTGGATTAGAGGTGGCCTGGGGTAAAAAACAGGTTCTCATAGAGTCACACCGACAGGATTGGTCGGTTCAGTTCAGAGAGCTTTAGCTAATCGGACTGCTTCTGCTCACAGGGAAGGCTGTGCCCCTGGGGCTCCACTGGTGTGTGTTACACAAGCTCCAAAAACTGCTGCTACTACTGGTGATGCCACTCAGCAAGGTCAACCGCTCGGTACCCCTCTGTGACAATGGCAACAGGGAGGGAAGGGAACAATGGAGCCACGGGATCAGGCAGAGTCCCAAGCGGAAGGTTCCAAAGGAGATTTGTCTGATGAGAACAACACTGCCGCTGTGAGCGGAACTAAACTGCCAGGCCTCATGCTCTCAGGATTTATCCTGCTACCATCTGAAATGGAAAACTGCAGATTACAGAGTGACAGCCATGTGTAAACAAAGCATTTTGGGATCACTCAAATAAAATGGGCAGACCCTCTCTCAGCCAGTGTGCTAACATTAAGGCTGGAGCTGATGGAGAGCACCTTCTTGTTAGTCATATCAGCCAAGGTCATTGGCAAGCTGGATACCAGAGGCAGTGGGATTTAATAAGCCAATACCCGTCAGTTTACTCTCCCTCCAGCCACAGAGTGCGACTAGGACAGAATACTAAATGTTTGGCTGGATTGGAGGACGGTAGGCTGAAGATTACACAGAGTGTGAGACAGACCTCCCGGCCCAGTGCTACACTGGGAAAGCTCAGTGAGGGAGAACCCTCTGACTCCCTGCTACACTCACCGCTCCTCACCCTGTTAGGACATTCCTGTTGTCCACCCCAAAAAATACTCCTGGAGGGATCACGTGGATTCTTAAGGAGATTTAAAAGATTGCTGCAGTGATCCAGGAAAATACCCTGCTGTTCGAACAGAGGGAGTGTGTGTATTACATAGCAGGTCAATTAGCCTAATTTACTACAGGCATTGGTGAGCTTTTGAACAAGCCGTACTGGGCTAATAGATTGTGCGTTTTTGTGCTACAACCATAGACACAGGCACCAAGTGCCACATGAGGACAACAACAGCAATGAGCAGGAACAACAAGAGGCCATTCATCAAAACCACAATGATGCGTGTGCTCACACAAACCAAACATGCCCAATAAAGGCAGTGTCAAGGAAACCGTTTAGAAAGTTTAAGGTTCAGAGAAAAGATTGAGCTCACCTTCCGTGTGCGTGGAAGTCCAGCTGCAGGACCCTGTCGTGGTGGGCGAGCGCTCTCTTGGCTCTCTGGTGTCTGCTGTGCAGGGCCTCCGTGTCATAGGACAGGCCCTCATAGTGGCGGATGTGCTTGTTAAGAGGTCTCTCATACTGACCTGAAACAGAGACAAGGCGAGTGATAGGCCAATTAAACACAGCAAACCAAATATTCATCCGAGGAAGATGGGAATGACAACTCTAAGCAAGCACAAGTTTAAAAACCACGCTAACTTTTAATCCCAAAAGATTTGCCTTCCCTGGATTCAAATGCAAGCTTACGGCATGAATAATTAAACAGCAGAGCATCAAGTCCTCTCATTTGAAACCTTGATTTAGTTTGCTCTCTGTCTGTTTTATTATGTGCAAGTGCCTATATGTTTTCAATTCAACCATCCTCCATAAGAACAGAAGAGTTCTTAAAGCTGTGTTTGGGGCTAAGCATAGCTGCCTTTTCTTACGCCCACACCCACTACAACCTCCAGCATAGCCAAAATGTTAATTTCCAGTCATTCCACTCACCTTAACAACTCCACCCACCCAGTACTGCACAGTAGGTGAAAGCTACGGTATTCAGTGCAACAACAGACCTATTTATATTCCCCCAGAGTCTGAAGAAATAGGCTGAGGTAAGAGATTTACAGCCAGCACGGTTCAATAGGCTAGATGCTGAAATGACACTTCTTTCCATCAACAGTCCCACCTTACACCGCAGTGTGCTGCTGACCAATGACATCATCTTGCCATTTCCCATCCCGGCATTCTGGTCCTGCAGCAAGAGTTTCCCATCAGCCCTGCTCCCAACTGTTGCCTCTAAAACCACTATCATCTGACACAAACACATCTGCCCATTTCCAGTTAGTAGCAGGGGCCCAGCGTTTTCCCTGATATTCAATCAGCAGCTCTAGATCCATCTTCGCTCTCTCTTCCCAGCTCTCCAAAAACCCATTACAGTGGGCCGACGTTGGCAGCACATCAATACGGCTCTTTGTCAAAATGTATGGAGAAGGTGGAAGTTTTGTTCTCCTGCCAACTGTGATGATGAATAACACTATCATTCTTGCCCAGAGAGGTTTGGCAAACATTGTACTCGAATTGCTTTGCAAATTTTAAATACCCTGGTGGTACATATTGTATATTGCCGCCCACTTTGGCAGTATAGAAAGTTATGGTCCGATTTAATGGATCACGTAGTCACCGCAGGCTTATCGGCTCTTAAAAACAGCCATTAATCAAGTTGTAAAAAAGATGATCAACAAGAGCCACATTTCTCCTCAACAAACACAGTTTGGACTCTTTTTAGATGCATGTTATTGTTTGCGTCCCCAGAGACCAGGGCAAAGCTGAGTGAAAGAATCAAAACGCCCTAGAAGGAAAATTACACAACATAGCCTACTTTTAGCCTGGAAGTTGATGAGAAAAAGAAGAAACCCTCGCGTTCTGAGCAAACCGGCAGAACTTGTGGATCTTCTTTTTCCCCTTTTCTCTAATAACTTAGCAGTCAGCAGACCGCGTGAGAGAGTGGGTGTGGGTGTGTTGGAAGGAGCTGCAGCCGTGGTGTGGATCCTGGTCCCACCTGCTCAGCTGTGATAAAACTTTCCTACAGACGGGATCAATCAGCAGGGGCCCTCATTAAGACAGAGGGGCACACAAGCGCGGCTCACGACTCCTACACACACAGGCCTCCTCGACCAGCCACCCAGTTTCTCCTTCCGTCCTCCTCTCCTGGGGGTGAGCACAACTGATCCTGAACCCAGGCCACCTTATTCCTATACAGCAGGGGAATGAATATGACTCTTTACTAGAAAGAAAACACCAAGCTTTAAGAGCTTCTTGATGCTGACACATAAGCCTGCTTAGCAATCAGTACTGGAAGTGGTCATCACTTATTCATGGATTCTAGTTTCCAGGTTGAAAACGAAAGCTAGTTTCATAGTAGTGCCGAGTAGTACTCATTTGGCTGCTGCTGGCTAACCAAAGGCTCTGCAACAAGGCATACCTCATGAGCTAAGGAGCTGGTGACGATTGGCAGGGAGAAGGACAGCCTGGCACTAGTCACATCAAACAGTGCTTAACCGGCACTCCTTTAAAGATCCTTTGAATATTAGGAGTGCTGAATACAGAAAGTGATCGCTTCAGAAATCTGGTTTGAAGGAGTTGGACAGCGGTAAAGAAATTCAAAATCTCTTCAGATCATTGAACAAATAACAAAGAAACAGAATTCAGGCACAATAGTGATGGAACAGAATAAGGGTAGCCTGTTAACAGCAGCCCAACATATCATGTGTCAGATTAGAACTAATCCATCGTCTACATCCAATTCCTACTCGACCCCCAATAGCTCCATATAACCACACAGTGGTAAGGCTAAACAGATTAGAGGGAGAAACATCAGAGGGTCCATCGAACAGAACAATAAGGAGAAAAGTCTCTTAACAGAGGGAGTGTCAGAAACACGGCATAACAAGGCGCAAGCACATTTCTAAAGACACTGGGGAGCGATAGGCACATAGGTAGAAATCAAAACAGAACATTAAGGAGAGCTCATCTCCTCCAGGCTAGTATTAAACAATCTGTCTAAGACTTGAATACTTGGCCGGTCTGTGCGCTGATGAAACACTGTCTCCCTAGGACGTGAGGCCGTGAGCCTGAGTGTGACAGAGGATAAGGGCGCTACTCGGTGAGGAGAAAGTGGCATGGCTGCTTAGATGCGAGCACAGATTTAGACGTCGGCCATCAGTTTCATTAAGGTGGTTTGACAGTGGTGGGGCGCTTTGAGATGCTAAGAGGCCGCCGCTCTCTGCACGGCGGTGGCTCTGGCATTCTGCCCCCACGCAACTCTGGCTAATGAAGACAGAGGGAGGTAAACTGCCGGCCGGGGCTCTGCCATAACACTGCATCCCTCCTTGGGCCTACCACCAGGGAGCTCCAGCTCAAGCCTGGTTTATACTTCTGCGTTGGCTCTTTGCAAACATTAACGTCCGTCACGTGCTGAAATTCGGACAGCAGTTTACCTGCGTGCTTCCACAGGTTCATTGGGAGGCAGTGTCACACTTACTAATCCAGAATGTACAGAAAGTAGTTAGTAGCTAGTAAACGTGAGCTGCCAGCTAGCAAATCCCGCAAGCCTTCATTGGTGTTCTCATTGTAAACAAAGGCTTAGAGATAGTGACTGGTCAGAGACACAGGCCTACCTGAAAGAACGGCACAGTCCTCGACATCGTCAAGTAGTTTAGCACAGCGGAGGAAATACATTTTTATATTTAGGGCAAGATTTGCCAACATCGACTCAAATCTAGTGCCATTTTGTAAAACTCGGGGGCCATTTATAGGTGTATAAATAATGCTTCAGAATTGCTTCAAATGCAATTAGTGTTAATTATATTTCCTAACTATAACAAACATACAGCTTTATACAAGTGATGGGAATTAAATATATAAATTTTTCTCGTGCTTGGCTAAGTGGTAAATGCTAGCATAAAACCTCAATTAAAAAATAGGCTAACGGTCGAACAGCCATTGCTATGATTATTATTTCTCATCTGTAGCAAGCTGAACACTAATGCAAATGTCCATGTGCACAGTAAAAGAATGCTTCACAGTTGTTCTAATTTAAGGACTTCTAAGAACAGAGAGCCTTTACTTTCTGTTTTATATGAAAGAGAAAGGCACTGGACTTCACAGCTCGGGAATAAAAGACCTCCGAATTAGTACACTGAACGCACTAATGTGGAATTACATCACAGCTTATCGGGTCATGGTCCCAAACAGAAAATCTAAAATGCACACACAAACCAAAAATGGAAGCTGTCTGCCTTCCAGTCAGATAACATAGACTCATAGCTGCATTGTACTGTGATACTGTGACTACGGTGTGTGTGGGACCCACCTCTCACAACAAACAGGGGCACACCCAAACCCGCCAGGACACGTTCGTCAACAAGAAAGACCATTCTAAAAATCTGAAAATCTTCTCTAGGCCTCCTCCCCCTACAGGGACACCAGCAGTCTAGACTGGACGGGCAGCAACCTAAAGGGGCTAAGGGGGTGGGGGGCTATAATAAAGAGACAAAAACAGAGAGCGATGAATCAATCAGGAAACACAGAGCCCTTGTATGGCAAAACACTGGCGTGCAGCTCAGGCTGCCTCCATCCACCCCCACACAACTCCACATGCATTGTGTTCATGTTGTGGCAGTAAAAAGCCATGACACAGCTTTACTAAGCAGGCGGCTCATTGCATAATGACTCAGTTGGCAAGTTCTGATATTTCTGAGAAGCGCGATGTGAAAAACACTGGCAAATTACACTACTCTCAATGCATCTTATTTAGGTTGGAAAATTTGCCCTCGATAAAGAAAGACCTACGCACATTCATTTGAATTATGCATTTCCCTTTGGTGAATACAACAAATGCAAAACTAAAAATCCCCCACCCAAATTCCTTAAAGAAACTTCAGACAAACCCTAGAGGAAAAAAAAGGCATGATGTAGACCATAATTCATTTGCAGTATTTTTATACAAAATCTAGCTGCAGCGTCTTTGTACAATATCCGTTCAAGCAACATCACTCATCAGTACTAAGAACCCAAATCCATATATTAGAAAGCATGATGGTGAAGACCTTCGTATTCAATCCATCACAAGCACCAAGTCATACTAAAAAGCATGTCAGCGTGTGTGTGTGTGTGTGTACGCATGCGTGTGTGTCAGAGAGTTTGATCACCGTCCTCTAAAAGAAAGAGGGCAAAGGGTGAGTCATTGGGAAGACTGTGAAGGTACCCTGGCTGAGAGACCAGAAATGACATAATCTACTGGAAAGGTCATGCCAGTCTAGTGAGACCAGTCAAATGATTTCTTATAACGTCAACTGCAAAGACGCAGCCTAACATATAAAAATGTTTGGAATGCTGGTTATAAAATATTGAAGTAAGTGAGTGCTTATTTACTAGTCTGTTTTGACACCAGAAGCTGGCATGGTAAAGGTCTAGAAATCGAACCGTTATTATAAAATAACAAAATTTCCCTATTTGTCTCAAGCTGCAATAGCTCTTAGTTGTTTAAACTGTCTGAGCCACTGGGTACAAGCTAAGACAGTCTGTCGGCTTCCTTCTGCTGATAATAGTGTCAACACTGTTTCAGTGAAAAGTATTTTTCATCACACTACCATGCTTGACAGGTTAGAAGGCCTTGACAGAAAGAGAGGAAGTGGAACCAGCTTGGCTCATGACTCACAAATCTCACCTCACATTACCATGCATGCTGGGTAATAGCACGTTGGTTGACATGACAGACTAAAGGGTTCAACACAAACAGCACTTATCTTGCCTGAAACATGTATCACACCATTAATGAGCCTGGAGAAATCAAAACCGCTTGAACTTCCTGACAACTAGAAGACAAAACAGAGAGGTTCAACCGTAAATGTGCCAAGTGGAAATAGCAGTCGTAGCAGTGGTTGTAGTGAACCAGCACAGAAGTAGTGGTTCTGTTTTTATCGGTTAGAACTGGGCTCACTGCTGGCTAGCTGCAGCTTTTTATCCCCATAAAGCTACTAACAATCACACAGGATCTGGTGAAACAGAAATGCTCTTGTGAGGGTTCCTGTAACTGGACATCCATTTATGGCCAATTCTCATGGGGAGGGGGGGGTACACAGAAACCTAATAGATTTTTCCTGAGCAGTCAGAGGAAATAAATAATGTTTCTGTTTTGCAGATGTTAACAAAGTATCAAATTAAGTTCCCAAAGTACTATATTAATTAGTGTTCTAATAACTACTTCACAATGTATAAAACACTGAATGGCAAACAAGGGCGTGGGGAAAACACCTTCGAGGAAGCCCACTTCATTACGTCTCCATTCAGCCTAAGGCTCTCAAACCTAATATAGAACCTGAACTCTACCTTCTCACTAGGCATCTACTTCATCACACTGCTATTTTGTGAAGGTGTTGGGGAGGTTACAATTGGAGACGATAGGTGCTGCAAAAATGCCTGTTTCAAATTGCTGTTTTCCTAGAAGATGTTGTGACGAGAGTCACGAGACATTGATTCAGGGGGGGGTGTCTATTAGGTTACACGTTTGGATTTAGAAAAAGGTTAAAGGACGTGATCAAATCTGAGCCGACCGTTTCCCTTTCTGGTAGCAAGTAGTCAATTACAGTGACAGTGACCCATCTCTGTAATCTCACAGAGAGATTTTGTTATCAGACACACAGCCCCTCCCAGGGCAATGTTCTGGAGTGGAAGTGAAAGCTGGAGAAACCCAACATGCTGTCACTTCTAGAAAGAGTGACAACTGTCTGCCGGTCTGTCATGCAACACTGGAAGACTGTGATGCAATACTGCAATGCTGTAGGTTAATCATGGCTTATCCAGGCATTTCAATTAGAATGCACAAAACAATTCAACGTAGGATTAGTAGGGTGAAAGACAGATTGAACATTTATTGCCCTTGATCTGCCAAAATGCTTTTTGTGCCTTTACTAAGTGTTGATTTAACATTAAAACACAGACTGCACACGCCTCTCTCTGCCATAGATAATCGGACTTCTTCACTGACTAAAATCCAATTAAAAAAGCAATCTTGGTTGGCAGTAGCCTGCTCCTTAATTAGATACATTTTCAAAATATAGCCATCATAGGCTTTTAATAAAATAAATAAATGAATAAAAAACACTATCCGCATATACCACAGGCCTATATACAGTAGTTTATTGAATGGTGTAAACCTTATTCACGGAGGTTAGACACAATGGATCACTTTTCGGCTACAAGCATTTGGATAACAAAGTCAAATGTGGAGACTCATTGAAGTTTAACTCTGCGGAGGAGAAGTGAGAGGGCCTATATAATCCGGGGTTTAAAAATCTTTTCACAGGCTCACATTCTGCCATGCATGCTCGCCTGAAAAGCACCAGTGTATTAGCCGCTAAAGCACAAAACTCTGAGCAGCTCCCACTGACAGCCTCCAATACTGTGCTGTTCTCCCATATCCAAAGAAGTGCTTCAGGCGTAGTGTCTTTGAGCGTCCCTGACAGCTTCTAATCTTCTGTTAGCAAATGCTTCTGAATACATTCAAATGTAAACGGAAGTCACACACTGTCGAGTCTCCATGCAACATTATGTGCAACAAAATAGTTTGTGTAACAAAGACAGAGAGGCGCAGTGGGAGGGAGATGAAACAATGTCTGTGTGCGATTCAGTCCCACAGAGCACAGGTGAGTGGAAAGGGCTTATAAACATTTTTACAATAAAAAATAAAAAAGCATGAATACAGCCCACACCATCTCATTTGTACAAAAAGTATCTGAATCAGGGTCACGATATAGGCTAACAGTTTTTTTCCGCAGAAGCAGAGATTAGCCAGCAATCCTTCCTCCCTTTTACATATGAATAATTCAGACAATCCTGAAATTGTACTGGAGTCAAAAGGGAAGAGTGAACCTGCAAGCTTGAAGGACTACACTTGTAGTCTTGGCTACAAAGGCACTTAAAAAACATTGGAGCATGAGCCTTGGATATAAAACATATTCCGACAAAAACAATGTTTCAAGATAAGGCCGCTCACAATAGGTCTCACTTAATCAATCTCAACAATTAAATCAATTAAAATGATAAATCTTAAAAGTGTAACGCAAAGTGCAGCCATCCCAAATTCCTATAGCCAAATTAATGTCTGTGGCAAGATTATTTGACAGATTATTTGACCTCAATAAATATTTGATGAAACACTGGTACTGGATTAAACAGACTAGTCTTTTCCATAAATGGCAAACACAAGTTTGAATCCTAGTAAACTGTGATGTTTGGCTCATAACAAGCCACTATGTTGGTCAGATATACAGTATATGCAAACCAGAAAAAATAAACTGTGCTCTTATGTTTTCATCACTGAACAAACAAGCATGATATCTCTTAGGGAAAGCAGACAGGTTTGATGCTCACAGTGGCATCAGGAACAATTCTCATAGCAGCTCCAGGCTGCTTGATTACTCACTGCATCTTACCAAGTTCAAACACAACACAACACGTAGAATGTGAAATATTGCCAGTATGTTCACCATTTGTGTTTTCTTCTTTTTATTTATACATCAACCATTGACCTGCAGACAGGCTGCCCATATTTAAGTTTTGTTTACCCAGTGGTACCCAACACACAAAATCAGATGATGACCAATTGTGAAATATTTTATCTAATAATCTTTATAGTTTCTTAGTTGTCTGCTTAAAGTAGGCTAGGCTATGTGTTGAAATTAAGTGATTCAACCTCACTCTCAAATAATTGTTTAGGATAGCAGACTATTTTGGGTATACCATCAGCCAATACAAATACTCTAGTTTCATTGCATTGTGGAATAGCCTTCTTTGTTCGTTTTTGCCTTTACCGTATGTGCAATTTTTTTCTGAGAAGTTAGTAACACAGAACTGACTAAGCAAATATGGAATAGAACAGCAAACCTAAATAGTCTGACTGCAAACTGCATTCCTCCATAGCATAAGTGAGTTGGTGTAAAACGTTACAATGGAGAGTAAACTGACGAGCAGCACAACATTGTGTATCAAGGGAATTACAGATCGTTTATAAAAACATGAACACATAACTCTGATTTAAACCATAATTTACTACCTGACAAGTTTGTGTGATTCTAGCAAGCAGGTTAGTACAAATTGCTTGGCTAACGATAGTTTCACTCTTTAAGTCTCTTATCATTCGGGTGACTTTCTTCCGGCAGGCTATGACATGACGTTAATTATGTTCAGGTACCAACTGTGCTAACGTTAACACTAAAACTTATAATCAAGTGGGTTGCGTTAACAAGGTACGAATTATATTAAGTATGTTATGCGTTAGCCTGACTGACTGGGTAGCTGAAAATACTGACAGTTTCATACATATATACGGACCGTTTAACGGTTAGCTAACGTTAGCGACGCTGGAACACTTCTTTGCTTACCCCCGTGTTACGTTTACTTTCATACTGGAAAACTTACCTTGAATATTCCGTACGCAGCCAAACAAGAGTAAGAGCTTTATAAGGACCATTTCAATTAAATTAATTGTATGCTAGTTAATGTTAATACACTGTCAGACAGCGCGAATCGTACTATTCCGTCTCCCACTTCTTGACTTAAGGCGCAGCCGCGCGCTGAATTTATCGCAGTTCCTTCTTCTGGCACAACGGCTGGCTCCCTCACTGTCTCCAACGGCCTGACGTCAGGCGCAGGCAGAGTCCCTCCTCCTATTCTGGTGCTACCTTATTTCAAAAGCAAAAAAGTTGATTTTACTGTACCTCTACAAACGAACCACAGGGTTTAGTTAGTAGTACACCATTTCGAAGGGGGTTTACAATAACCTTGATCAGTCATCGTGGCTATATATATATATATATATGACAACAACACACAACAAATTGACATCAGGAAACAAGATTTCAAGCGCTGTTAATATTTACTGATTCACATCTGCCACTACGTGGCAAAAAACGATTATTACACGTTGTGCTGTCAAAAATAATACGATAGCGCGCACGCGCAAATCTTCATCATCCCACAAGCTGTGTACTAGTACATGTTTGTCTCTCTACTGCCCTCTCGTGTGAAACCCCTTTTTCTGTTATTAGTGACATCACTACACTAGCAAAGATGTCATGGCGTCTTTGGGACTAAAGGAAGAGCAACATTTTAGCTAAAAACCTGTCGACAGTTGTAAATCAAAATGGAGAAAAATGCAAACCTGCATCAAGATACCAGAGGAAGTTCTCTGTGTGCTACTATTACACCAGAAATGGGCGATATTAAATTAGTAGGCGGAATGAAAGCTGCCACCGATACGTGCAAGAGCAGTGAGCCTTCTCTCAGTACTTTGGCTAACGTTAGTTCTAATAGCGCCAGTAACAATAGTGGTTCTACTACCATTGCTCATTCAGTATCCACTGTTGGAGAATCTGACATGCCAGAAATGATTGAAGCCCTCCCAGTGCAAGAGATAAACTCGAGTGGATGGTCGGAAACAATGTCTTGTTCCGAATCTGGAGATCAGTTAAGTAACGGGATGGGACATAACTCGGTGCTTGGTAACGTTTCAGGAAATACTAACAAGGGTCCCACCTCAAAGTTAGCAAACAACCAAACAGACGAAGGTCCAGACTGTGTTTTTGGAGCATCAGATGTTAAAAACAGAGGTGAGCAAACTGGAGTTTCTGATTCCCAAATTGAACAAATTAAGCTGGCAAAACCGACACACCTATGTCCTGACAAAACAATAACGGGAAACGTCAAATCAACAGTATCGAGCGACCACACTATATCCGAGGGTTTACCAAGTGGGAGTGACCCTGATCCAAGTCTTGCAGGAGAATCTCGGAGCTTAGATTCATTAGAATCGTTCTCGAACCTCAACTCCTGTCCTAGTTCGGACCCAAACAGTGAAGGCCTTGAGGACAGAGGACTGGCTTTGGCTCTACAGAGCGAATATGGGGCTGATGGAACTAAGATCCCCTGCACAAAAGACAAGGGCGCTGGCCAATCCATATACCACATCAAGTGGATCAAGTGGAAAGATGACAACACTCCTATCATCACACAGAATGAAAATGGTCCATGTCCATTGTTGGCCATTATGAATGTTCTTTTACTGGCATGGAAGGTAGGTTTGCAACAGAAGTTATGAATAGCATATTCATTGTTTTTAGCGCTCTTATGGTTGGATGATGGGAAGCGTTGTATTTTGTGAAAATTGACAGTCTGCGTATCCATTTAACATGTCTGCTGTGGTGGTTAAGTCTCATTGGTGAACTTGGAGATCCGTCAACCCGGCTTTTTGTCCTCTCACTGAAAAGAGCTATCCTGACAATCTTTCAAATTTGTATTACTCATCATCCATCTGATGCCTGGTAACTGTGTAATTTTTGTTTCTATTTAAAGGTTTCTGCACAAATGTCAGCCTTTAATTAAATGTGCATAATAAAGTTACCAGTAATTTCTGTCAGTAGTGATCAGTTGACAGGAGTGGCTGGAAAATATATGTGGGTCTACAAAGCGATGTCTGACTTTGCCCCTTTGTTGACTTTAAAGCACTGCACTGCACTTTCCAGACACGATAGATTGTGGTCAGGCTTATAAATTGAATTTGGTCACCTTTGTTTATAACATAAATACATCTTTTCATTCAAGGTGAAGATGCCACCTATGATGGAAATCATAACTGCTGAACAGCTAATGGAATATCTAGGTGAGTGTTTTGAAGCCTGCCATAGCATTGACCTACACCTGTTCTCTGTTTGGTTGAGCAGGGAAGCCCTAGTGGGGTCCTAGTAAAGTGTGTAAGCTGAAGAGTACATTATTCTCTTCACGCCTCTTACTGTCACTGTGTAGTAGGGGCCCTTTTTTAACCAGCCTTCCCATGTCTATTCTGAACCACCTTGATTAACAAGAGTTTTTTTTTCTTAACTGTTGTAGGGCTAATGTTACAGACTTGTTTGCTTAGTTAACAAAAAGGACTCAAAATGCCACACATTTCTAGCGTGTGCCTCTTGCTTTAGCTGCAGTGGTAAGGCACGGCAGGGCACTGAGATGTTTTAGAGGCTGGCCGAGGAGAGCAATCTGTCTGTAATGACAGGGTCGCAGAGGACTGTAATTATGACAATGACAGCCTGCCTGCCTGCCTGTGCTCCACTGGATGAAGACATGATCTGGCTCTTCCTGCTGCCTTTCCTTCACCCATTTCCTGTCCTCCCACCGTGAACTGAATCCGCTAGTGCAATATTACACAAGGCCAAACATATTTATGTGTGCTGTTCCTTTTTCATATAATCCAGGTGATCCCCCCACATCTAAAAATTCTTTTTTTTTTTACATTGGGAAATCATGTAACAGTTATAATGCCATACAAAGTGCTGTCCTTTAGTTTTCACCTGTTAGGCTCAAAGGCACCAATGGAAGGTTTCTGTCCTTCTGTGTCCTGGCCCAAAAGAGATCTGGGGAATCCCCCTGGGCCAATCCCCTGCTAACGTCAGGGTAACAGGAGCTGTCTCTTCCCCCTCTACGTGGCATGCTGTGCCCCCTGTCTCTACATAGTTGGCATGCTTAACCAGTGGAGTCCTTTTACTGCACAGGCTCTCATCCAGCCTGGAGAGAGAGTCCATGTCACTGTTTGCAATGCTCTAGTTTTCTCATTGTAGAGATCAGTTTAGCATCCTTTGGACCACCAGGATTTTGCTGCAGAGAATCGGGAGCTAGTTGATGTCCTGCCGGGTTTCTGTGATGGAGCCATAATGCCACAAAGAGTCTGGTCACCACTAGTCATTCTATCAGACTCGTGTGGCTTAAACTTTTATCTGACCATTAAGTGTTTCAGTTTACCCACATTTCTCACCTTTCATGTGTCCATTATATATGCTTCTGAACATGATAAAAAAATGGACATAACTACTCTTTACCGACATAGGCTAAAATACATAAACTAACTGGGTTAATATACTAAAAGGCCCCTGTACAATGAGATCTTTGCTAGGCAACGAGTGTGCAAAACGTACCGTTATTTGTTTCAGTCAGGGTTTTATCTTTACTTACTCATGTTTTCTAGCTCATGTCAACAACTCTCAAATGCAAACCTTACTTTGACCATGTTGGTATGAGGGAAGGGACAATAATGATGCCATCCATCCCAAGTTACATTGCTATTGCTCTGCAGTTAGGAGGAGAACGACCTGAGATTTTGCCAGTGTGTGTTTGTTGTTGAAGTGACTTGATGGAAAGTGTGCTCTCTCCTCCCCACAGAGTTGTCATCGTGAGTTCACAGCTCTTTGTTCCCATGACTGCTCAATTATAATTGCATTGCAGGCTTTTGATGTTGGTGGTTCATTGGAAGAGAGCATTAGATCTACCGGTAATGGTGTAGTTGTGTTCTCAATGGCCATCCACGTTTTGAGTGAAATACGGAACTTTGGAGGGAACAGAGTACCATGAAATTGTGGACTCCAGCAGTAGTCTTGTTGCTTTGTTCATTTTAACCAAAATTGAGTTAACTGAGTTTCTTCCGCTGCTAAGATCATTTTGGAGAGGGCGACGCCCCCCCTTCCAGTGTCACTGATGGAGTCCACAGCGACTGCTCCTCGGGTCCCGGAGATCCCTGACTACATGATTACAAGCTGTCTGTGTCGACAACACCGACTCACAGAGGGGCTCTTTTAAGTCGCCCGCAAATCACGGTTGACTGGCGGTAATGGAGCGCACAGCGTTTTCATTTCACTTCTGTTTTTCCCAACTTTGTCATCTGGTCTAGATTTCCTCGGGGGGTTTGCTCGAGGTTACAGCTATCCATCATTCTCTGTGTTTCCCAGCCTAAAGGGCCTTTACCAGCTTTTAAATTTGGGCACACATCAAACCTGAAGCTTTCACACTTCTTTCCAAAGGAGCGCACACTCCTTACCACAGCAGGCTCCATAACTTATAACCCTCTGGATTATGTGGAGGGTCTCCTTTGTCTTAGTTCCCCCTAAAAGCCGACAGCACACGATGAATGGTTAGCGTGAGGGTGGATAATTCATCTACTTTAATGCCCAGGAGTCGTTAGGTAACTCTTAGCCTCCCCAGTGCACATCATAAGATGCAGTCAGAGTGCCTCTTCTCCTCCAACCATAAGCATGTGCTTGACGGAGAGAGAGAAATACTCACCAAAGGTCCCAGTTAATGAGACAATGGATTAGTTACTGCTGTCAGGGCTGGAAGGTCAGCCCTGGGCGAGATAGATGTTCTATTAAGGAGGCTGGGGGTGGTTGGGGTTTTAGCAGTCCTCAGTGGAGGCGGCCAGTGAGCCAGCCAGTAGCAGCACCTTAGAGGCCCAGTCAGGGAGGGCCGGGTCTGGCCTGGACTCAGTGAGTAGACCTACAATCAGCCGGAAGGAATAGAAGGCCAGGGAGAGGGAGGGCTTTTCCCTAGCCGGGCCATACACATATCAATCATTTGACTGGCCCCAGTTGACTGCATTCCTGGCCTGCACTGACCATGAAACCCTGCCTCTTCACAGAAGACAGGAGGAACAAACCAAAGCTGTGTACTGCTTACATAGCCATAGAGTGTGCTGGCTCCCATTTAATTTGAATATGTTGTCCTTTGGAGTTCATTCAATCATGATGATATATGTATTAAGGGCGTTTTAGTAACATAACCGTTGTGTCGCCGTCCCTGGATAACGTTGTGTGGCTTGCTCCCCACAGTAGGGTAGGGTTGAGAGGAATGTTATTGTGGGGACCACCACAGTGCTGTGGCACCTCCCTCCACAACGTGACCGAGGGACTCTGAGCAAGGCAGTGGGCAGCTAGTGCTCTCAGCCTCATCAGCTTCTCCTCGAGAGAGCTGGCCCCGGCGAGCGCCAAACACCTCTCCAGCAGCCCCCCCGCTGGGAGGAGGCCGGGCCGAATTATATGACTGGCCTACTCCATCTTGGAGAAAACAGCTGGCCGGCACTTATAAAGCCTCTTATGGAGGATTAGAAAACGTCTTGTAACATCTGTGCTCATATGGCCCACATGGTCGCGACAGCGTTCTCTTAGCGTGGGACTGATGTAACGGCCAGCGTTTATCCTCTCTGAACCTCCCTGGTGGTGGAGGTGGTGTTGAGGGAAAGTGGGCCTAGCTAGCTGACTGATAGATTCTCTCTGAATCCCGGCTGCCGTTCGTTAATTAGCCGTGTCTGTCTCCTTATGCCTTCTGATGTTGTAACCCCCTTCTTCTCTCTCCGCAGGGGACTACATTCTCGATGCCAAGCCTAAGGAGATTTCCGAGGCGCAGCGGCTCAACTATGAACAGGTGAGAACTGCTGATGCCAGAGTGCCGTTCATAAAGGCGGGCTGTCGCTGGGAAATGAGCAGCCCTGGCCTTTGTGTTGCTGTTGACTGTATTTGCGCACGGTTGAAGGTGAATCAGTGTGGGAGGAAAGGGAAGGGTTCCTTTTGAAGTGTCACCAGCCTCGCATGCGACGATCGCTGATGGGAAACGCAGTGCCTCGCGGCGCATTTTTTAATTCCGCCGCAATCCACGCGAAACTCCCATCCTACCCGTTGGTCCCGAGATAATAACTTCTGAAAACGACATCCTTTTACGTTCAGAGATATTGATCCGAAATACGTGCCGTTTTTTGACGGATCTGCCATTCTGCATGGCCGCGCAAGAGTCCATAGGAACAGGTCGGCCGTCGGCTATCTCTGCCTCAGTGGCTTTACGCTACACTTACTCTGACGATGCCATTACATAAAGGCCCCACTTACGTAACGGGAGCGTAAGCACTGGGATGATTGCCATTGTGCTATTCTATATGCCTAAATAAAGCTGCGGGCCCTAGCTCCTGTTCTGTTTGACCTTGAAGTTACATAAGATGCGTCTTGCGAGGCCCCGCACACAACAAGGGGCCACGAGGCTCAGATCCTGTTGTTTAACGTGGCTGTGGGTGCTCTGGGAGGAGAGTGTATGACTGGGTCCAGCTCCCAGGCTGTACCATGGGGCTGTGTGTGCGTGTGCGTGTGCGTGTGCGTGTGCGTGTGCGTGTGCGTGGAGAGGCAGTTGGGCATCTTTCACATCCCTTCCATCCTCCCAATCCTCCCTGCTGTCGGCCTGGAATGTAGGAGGAGCGCTTTGCCTCTCCTCCCCTCCTCTGCACACTCGTGGAGTGGCAAGGAACCAGCACATCTGTGAATGCTTTCACACACACATTCACACACACATACACACAGCTTTTAGGGAGGAGAAAAGTAATGAGTGTACATGTACATACCAAAATCAGAAATTCAAATTTGAGAGTAGTCTCCCAGCTGTTTAGCTCCTGCTCCTCCTTTAAGATGGCCCATTCTTTGAGAGACAAACACCATCACCTATTAAATGGTGGTCCTCTGGTCACTGCCATTATGGTGCTCCATGCTTGCGTGTTGTGTAGTATTTATGACGGGTACATTTTGTTACAGTCACAAACACCGAGGCGTGTGCGTGTGCGTGTGCGTGTGCGTGTGTGTGTGTACGTACGTGCATATTTGCCTACCACGCCCAGTGTGTAAGAGAGAGGGAGAGCGTCAGGGCGACTTGGTGGTGGTAGTTTGGGAGAAGGGCTGCGTAGGGTGAGCTGGAGCAGGAGCAGCTCCGGCAGGGTGGCTTGCTGTTGGAGTTGGCTCGCTGAAGGCTGCCTCAGCACTGCAGCAGAACTGCCACCCTGGCGGCACGGAGCGCAGAGAGCCTCACAGAACAGGGAGTGAATGGAGAGTGGGGCGAGGGCTGGGGTCGCTCACAGGGGAGAGATGCTCTTCAGCATGCCAATGGGCAAGTCAAACCAGAAGCAGAAACGAGCTCTCCTCCGTCGGTTGGACAAGCGGGGGATAGTTATTCTTTTCTTTTGGCACCGCCCGCGTTCTGTTTGGAGAGCTGACTCCCGTCTTTTTGATTTTCGAAAGAGTTCAATTACTCTGAGAACCGAGTTCTATTTATACCCCGGGCTTCAAAACATCATCTGTCGTGTGAGGAGATGAGGAACATTAATAGCGATGGCTCCCTTGTTGTTGCACATTCACTCAGGGAGCTAAACAGCTCGCAGAAGGTTGTTTTCCTCCGATCGTTGGAGGGTCTCCAAGGCCCAGTACATTCCGTGCACACTCGACTCAACTCATCCGTGATAGGCGGGAAGGGAAATCATTGCATTCAAGACCTCACTAGGCCTATGCTTCTTTTTCAAGAAGGATATTTCCAGAGTTTGTTGCCGGGTCGGTTGTCCTGGATTTCAATCAGCAGAACAGTTAGCTAGAGGTTCAGAATAGTTAGATGTATTGTACCAGAATACCAAAATGTCTGCCTTTTAGTCAGCTTGTTTGTTTAGCCGTTGTTCATTGTAACGTCCTGATTGCATGGTTAAGCACTGGTGGACCTCTGGTTGGGTTGTTGTTTGAACCCATAGTGGTGAGAATGAACTAACAGCAAAAATATCAATCTCGCGTGACGATAAGTCAAACCCTTGTTCATTTATTGAAAATCGGCACTGCACCGGCTCGTCTTGTCGAAAAGCATCCTCACAATGGTCACCATACGAGAGAGCAGAGCGAGTCGTTCAGGGGGTCTTGTGACGTTTGGTTTGACACAGTACACGAGGAAGGGTGATGGGGTGTCAGGCATACACACAGCAGGGCAAGGCCCGGGTGGTGAGCCGGCACGCTGCGGGTCTCTTACTGAGTGGCCAGGCTGTGTGAGCCTCCACACCTTTCAGGTGGACACACTGTGGGGCACAGCTGCGTGTCTGTCTGTCTGTCTGTCTGTCTGTCTGTCTGTCTGTCTGTCTGTCTGTCTGTCTGTCTGTCTGTCTGTCCGTTTGTGGTAAAGAGAGAGAGATGTACTGTGGGCTATGTATTCACACTGCTATTATCGCCTGAAAGTGCAGAAACAGAAATCCGTTTGAGCTGAAATAAAAAAAGCACCCTGCCAGTGTTTGCAGTTGACAAAGCACTGTGAAAGAAAATAGAGCGCTAAACTGCTCAAACACACTCTCACACACATTCATGTACGTACACACGTCCTGCCATCGAAGCGCTAATCAGCAGCTCTGGGAGGGGGCTCATCTGTTGCTGTCATGTGATTGGATGAAGCCCCTGGAGTAAAGCACTGTGGTCCATTTCCTCTCCTCACTACCACTGCCAGTGACAGGCCCTTCTAATTCACACACACACACACACACACACACACACACACACACACACACTCACAAACCAATCCACATTTACGCTTAGCTCACACCCAGATGGGCCAGCAAAAAGCTTTCCACTGTGGCGCTAAGTAGGAAAGCCGACTCCTGGGATTTATGTTGACTCTCCCTACAGGGCTTTCCATACACAGAAAGGGAATATTAAAATCTTCACGGCAACTTACTCTGAATAGAATATAGCACCCGTGTGTGTGCGTGTGCGTGCGTGTGCGTGTGCGTGTGTGTGTGTGTGTGTGTGTTGGGTTAGACACAGCTGAGCAGCACCAATCTGCTCTGAGGTTTGTTCATCCTGAGGCAGTAACCCAGGTGAACCCTAAGGTTAAACCATCAGCAGTGTTCTATTTTAATGCAAACTGCAAAAACAAGCTGCTGCATACGCACAAAATTGGAACAGTAGCAATATGCCACTGAGGCATTTTATCCTACTGGAGAAACGGCAACGGTCAGTCGATGGGAAGAAAGCGGTAAAAATAGGTATTTTGTACAGAAGCGTTAACACATCCACCTTCAAGGCCATAGCAATGTGACGGCCCCGTTTAGCAGTAAACTCTATGACAGTAACAAGCAAACACAGCTCTTTTGGAAACGGCCCTGTCTTACTACGCCCCATTAACGTTATACTGTCAGAGTGGTAAAAGTGTAGATTCTGATATCACAATAAGATACCTTCTGAAGAAGACCACCCAACTCAAGTATCTCTCTCTCTCTCTCTCTCTCTCTCTCTCTCTCTCTCTCTCTCTCTCTCTCTCTCTCTCTCTCTCTCTCTCTCTCTCTCTCTCTCTCTCTCTCTCTCTCTCTCTCTCTCTCTCTCTCTCTCTCTCTCTCTCTCTCTCTCTCTCTCTCTCTCTCTCTCTCTCTCTCTCTCTGTCTTCCAGAACATGAGTGATGCCATGGCCGTGTTGCACAAGCTCCAGACGGGCCTGGACGTCAACGTCAAGTTCACCGGCGTGCGGGTGTTTGAGTACACCCCCGAGTGCATTGTGTTTGACCTGCTGGACATCCCCCTCTACCACGGCTGGCTGGTCGACCCCCAGGTAACACCTCACTCTTTGTCCTTCCTCTTCAGCGCTCCTCTTCTTCAGTTTTTTTGGTCTGTCCATGTCACAGTACCTCGGCCATTGTTAACATAGGATAAGGGGGTCACTTCCTGCTGGTCAGAATTACAACCACTAATGTCTGTTAATTATCTCAGAATGACCAGATAAGTGACAGGTCACTGCTCCTCCATGGTACCGGCTTGTCTGTTAGAAATGAGAGCATGTGCCGTTGTGGGGTGGCTCGTCCTAGCAGCACAGTTTGGCCGGGACAGTAGTCAGTGACTGTGTGCTCTGCATGTCGTTCTCTCTGTGTATGCTCCAGATGGGCGACATCGTGAAGGCAGTGGGCCACTGCAGCTACAACCAGCTGGTGGAGAAGATCATCTCCTGTAAGCAGTCGGAGAGCAGCGAGCAGGCCGGGGAAGGTGAGTGGACTAGGGCCGCCGCACGGCTGTTTCTCTGCCCCGCTCCTCCTCCTCCTCCTCCTCCTCCTCCACTCGCTCTCACTCTCTTTTCACTCCTACATTTCGTCCTGTTGTGCTGAGTAGAAACACTGCGGATACCCCATCATTTTTGTGTGAAAGATTGTTTGTTTTTTTCGTTCCGTTCTCATACTTTTTGTAGAAATGTACCTCAGTTGAACGGCTTTTAGGGTGTTGAATGCAGACATTGCTCAAATGAGAGAAAGAAAGAGTCACTCTTTGTTTGAGTTGTGGTGTCCCACTACTCTGGCTCTGCTATCTGAAGTGGAAGATCAACCTCTGTCTCACCCATTGATTATCTGACTCCCCTAATGCTGCCTGTGTTGGAGCTTATACCATCATCGCTGACACTGACACTTATACTATCATCTCTCTCTCTCTCTCTCTTTCTTTCTCTCTCTCCTTTCATTTCCCTCTCCCTCTGTCGCTGGCAGGCTATGTAGCGGAGCAGTTCCTTCACAGCACAGCCACCCAGCTGACGTACCATGGCCTGTGTGAGCTGACGTCTACGGTGCAGGAGGGTGAGCTCGGCGTCTTCTTCAGGAACAACCACTTCAGCACCATGATCAAGTACAAGGTACAGTGAGCCACACCGTGTCCCCCTGCTGGTCGGAAGGGGTCTCGCAGTCTCACACCCTCAGAGCAAGTGGTCCCCTTTGCTGTTTCTGGAACCCCTTTTTGTATGTGTGGCTTTCTGGTACAAATGTATTGCTCGTAATAACGACTTTTGCTCTTAAAGACTTTACAGCTATCCATTGACAGCTGATAAACGCTTCTTGTTTTTTCTGCCCTCTGTTTCCTGTCCTCCTCTTGACTTTCGTTTCTCTCCTAATTAACAAAGCTCCCCACCCCCACCCAGTCCCTGCTGCTTTGTGTAGTGTAGTGTGTCACAGGGTTCCCACCACTGGAGAATCAGCATTCCTGTCTTAATCTCACAACATGTACCAAATCAAGTGTAAATAGAAGAGTGTAAATGTCCAGGCATGCTCCAACTTGGTGGCGCGTATTAGGCCTGTGTGTCTCCAACGGTTTCTCTAGAGAAGAGCAGGGTAGGGCCCCCTCTGTCCTTATCACTGCAGCCAGGGCCGACCCTTCCTGTTATCAACAGCAGGGGAAGTGGAGCGGGCCTCTTTGTGTGTGTGTGTGTGTGTGAGAGTGTGAGTGTGAGTGTGTGTGTGTGTGTGTGTGTGTGTGTGTGCGTGCATGTGCGTGTGTGTGTGTGTGTGTGTGTGTGTGTGTGTGTGTCAAGTCACTTCTGAAAACGAACATTTAAAAATACGATTTTTTTTGTTTGTTTTGGTATTCATTGCATTCATTCAATAACATGTTAGTTGCCTGTGAAAAAAAACATTTACAGTTCCTTCTAGACTCTCAATAAGTAAGCAAAGCTTTACTTTTTCACTAGTAAAACACACTCTCAAACGCTTTTTCTCTCCCACTGTATCTCTCTGTTAAAGTTGCAGGTAAGCCATGTTTAACCTGTGTGTATGTTTGTGTGTGCCAGGGCCAGCTGTACCTGCTGGTGACTGACCAGGGCTTCCTGACGGAGGAGAAGGTGGTGTGGGAGAGCCTCCACAATGTGGACGGGGACAGCAACTTCTGTGACTCCGAGTTCCGCCTGCGGCCTCCCTCGGACCCGGAGACGGTGTACCGCGGACAACAGGACCAGATAGACCAGGTCTGAAAGACTAAGCACGCACACGTCCCCACACACCACCGCCACCACCCTTCCCCTCAGTCAGCATACATAGTTTACCATATTACAGAATCAAACTCAATCTGCTAATAACTCCAGTCGTCTAAATGCATTACAAAATAACAAATGGATATGTCACTTTGTGATACAATGAAACCCACATGAAATGAAATGTTCCCTGAAGAGAAGAGATCTTGAACAGCCATTGTTAAAAAAATGGTCGTGGGGGGGTAAGCCTTTCTTTTACCTGTTCACCTTCCAAGCTCCTTCTGACTGACTAGACAAGTCTAGCGATATAAGCAGAGATGGCTTTAAGCGTTTTGACCGGGAGGAGGGAGAGTAAATATTCCAGTAAACATTCTCTCCCTCGCTGTGTTTCCCTGCTCTAGCTGTTCCCCACCCACCGCTCTGTCACACGAGCTAGTTAGGGGAAAGTTCTTCAATAATAGATGCTAAAAGCTTCTATTACTCGCACACCAACCCCTTTTAACAAGCACACTTAGACTCGCGCTCACAGTCACAGGAATACACACACACACACACGTCTGTAGACGCCTGAATGACTGATCAGCAGATCACAGTGAGTGCATGGCGCCCCCCTCTGTTCTGTTCACTTGTAGGGTAGTAGTGCTGTTCTTCCATGGCTCTTTAATATTTCATGTGGTTTGTGTCCCCTGTGCACTTCAGTGCCATCCAGGCAGTGTGCTGATTGGCTGAGCGCTTAGGCTACAACCTAGCTAGCCGACAACTTGTCTGCCTGTTCTACACACACACACACACACACACACACACACACACGCTGCACATTTACACTGTCGCAGAGTTGGAAAGAAGAGCGGTGACAGCACATTGTCTCACACACACACACACACACACACACACACACACACACACACACTTCAAGAACAGATCGATAATGTGTTCTACACATGCGAGGCTCTACCATCCTTCATGTTAGGTGTTTCTGCATCATGAAGAGCAATGAAGCCATACATCCCATATCTGTCTGAGCGTGATTTAAACTCTCCCCCTCCTCTGTGTGTGTGTGTGTGTGTGTGTGTGTGTGTGTGTGTGTGTGTGTGTGTTTGTGTGTTTGTGTGCGTGCGCGCTCAGGACTATCTGATGGCCCTGACGCTGCAGCAGGAGCAGCAGAACCAGGAGTTGCAGTGGGAGCAGTTCCCCCAGGGCATCAGTGACCTGGAGCTGGCCAAGAAGCTCCAGGAGGAGGAGGACCGCCGCGCCTCCCAGTACTACCAGGAGCAGGAGCAGGCTGGTCAGGCAGCACAGGACCAGGTAGGGGACGGCAGAGATCGGTATGGAGGGAGGAAGGGAGGGAGGACCATTGGTGGGAACGAGAGTGGAAAAGAAGGAGGAGGTAAGAGGATGACAATTTGCATCATGTGGGCAGGAGATGTCTGTTTTATCCGAGAGAGAGAGAGAGGTACAGAGAGAGAGAAACAGAAGAGATAATGTATTGTAAGTCTCTGGAGAATCTAGAAAAAGGTTTGGTATGCATGTCGTCTTCTGGGGTTAATGTATCTAGCATGGCCAGGTGGTCATTGACATGGATGAGACTGACAGTGTGTGTATTTGTTAGCAGCAGGATCAGCAGCAGCCAGCAGGGGGCGATGAGACTGACCGCGTTGGAGACGGGGAGGCCTCGGAGTCGGCGGCAGAAGCAGCAGCCGCTGGAGGAGCAGCTGGAGGAGGAGGAGGAGGAGGAGGAGGAGGAGGAGGAGGAGAAGGAGAATCAGCAGGGGCAGCAGGTGCTGGGGCAGGAGCAACACCCAGCCCAGGGAAACAAGCCCCGTCCGCCGAACGTAAACCCAAGAAAGAGCCCAAGGAGAAGGACAAATGCGTCATTTTGTAACATAGGACGTGTGTGTGTGCTTGGGGGGATAAAAGCAATTGTTCATGATAGACCTGACAACCATGAGATGATGAAAGGAAGGGCAAAGTAAAGCTGGAGGAAGAGTGCGATGATGAGACGAACACAGGAGTCGTTCCAAAGCCACTGGTGCCTGTCATCCTCTATCCTCAGTGGAACCCTAGACATCAGAGGAAGGGACGCTAGGACAGCTACTACTTATCTTTTGTACAGTTGGCCAAACTTTGTTACAACTCGCACGGTGCACTATATTTGTGTTGCGGGGTCAAGGTTGTTGAGGCCGATTTATTTTATAGTAAAATGCGAAAATCTTCAGAAACAAGACTCACTCTCTTATGCCACCATATTTTTCCAAGGAAACCATTACATTGATTTCACTATTATTGCAGTTAATAAGCTATTATTTTTTTGTATATTTACAGATCAAATATGTAGATATGCCTGCTTTTGTTTTCATTATGTTACTTAACATATTTTACTGAGAAATGTATGAATTTTAATATTTGTTACTTAGCTGTTGGTTGGTTTGTTTTGGTCGTTAACCTCCTTTTTATTGGAGATAAAGAGTCAGCTAGGAGTTGAGAGTAATTCTTGGAGCTAGGTAAGGCAATAGTAACATCAGTGTGTGCAATATTGAAGCACTTCTTAGCCACTACAATGGATGCCAAATTACTCATTTGAATTATATATGTTTAGAACAGAACTTAAGAGAAGTTTTATTTTTGTGTATATTGAAGTGGATTTTATTTGTGAATATTTCCTTTAGGGAATTGGTGTAAGAACCTATGTACTCTCCATTTATCTGAACACTAGTGCCCTCATCTTCTAAAGGGTTATTGGTGCCATATTGATGCAATGCTGTGTACTGATCCTCACCATAGCACCCTGTCCAGATTTGCCTTACCAGAGTGTATGCCAGTGTTGAAATCTGCTCTGGGTTTGTTTGTATTCCTGTGTGGAATATGTCTCATTTGCCCGGCTTAACTGCTCTTCATTCTAATTTGGAAATAGCCAAATATTTAGTATAGACTCAAATATAATGCAGTGGTTATTGTAATTAACCGTCCACCAGAGTCTGAACAGTCCCAGTGATCTTTAGCTCTGTGTCCCCTGCTGTTCCTGTTCACTTGTCTCAGCCTGACGTGGTGTCTGAGGGAGACATTTCACTTGGTACAGGTCCCTGGCTGCTGAAAGGAATTGGCCTCACCATGCAGCTGACCAGCTCGCCATTGCTATGGCAACGCCCCACATAAACCCAACACCCCCAGCACCTCCCTGAGTCAATCTGCTGCTGGCCACACCATGGTTTTATAGTCTGTGGGGACAGGCTTCGTGTGGCGAGATCATGCCACGGCCTCTTTGATGGGAGTGTTATTTATTTTTTTGGTAGATTTGTTTTAGGTCAAATGCTTGTTGCCCCATTATCAGAACTTTAACTAATTTATATACATCATGTACATACCCAATGCACATTTATAGTGGAGCTAGCTAGTAGATTGCTCCATAGTTCTACCATGGTACTGCCTCCTGAACTGTTTTCTATCTATACATTCCAGTTGGATGCCTTGATAAGCCTTTTGTTTTTTGACTTTGTGACCTAGTTGTAGATGGAGTACCTTGCTTTGCTAGTTGAGGGGCCTCCATCGTTTGCTGTTACCTGTTTGATCTGTCGCCTTCAAAAAATGAGCCTACCAGTGTTCATCTTTCAGCTGCAGCTTTCTGGCATTTGACTGTCATTGCAATGCAGCAGGCTGCTTAACACAGGAGCAGCCTTTCTAGTCTTCTTGACCCGAAGATCGGGCTTAGCTCTGCCTAGTCACGTGACCCTCATGAGGCAATACTCTGTATATAAAATGCCTTACAACAATTTACAATATCTTTTTTAAGGACAAAAGAAAACCGTGTGTAACGAGAACGAGACAATCTGTAGATTTTAACGTAGATATCAGAAATTCTCTCAGGCCTTTGCTGAAGGGATATGTCCTTTTGTGTCTTTTAAATTGTTAGACGTGTATCAGCCACCCTGAGTACAACATTCTTGATAAATAAGTAAAACATATTTGATATTTATATAGGCTCTCATATAAGAATGTGTTGTAATGTAATTATGTAAGCAGAAGTAAGGATCCCTAACACCTTTTTATCACATTGCAAGTTAAATTAATCGTTTTTGCTGTCTAGGCTAAAGCTATGATTTGTTCACCAAACTGATCAAATATTTAGGAGCTTTTCTCAGGCATGCCAACACATATTTCAAGACATTCAAGATCCCGACACTATAGTACGTTTGACCCTTGACATAGAATTTAGTGTTCCTTTTTGCTGGTAAAGTGAGCTGCTTTATATGTTCTCATTTCACAATGACCCATGAACAGGAGTATGTGTTTGTAAACAGGGTAAAATAATGCCTCCACCAATCAAACCTAATGCAGTGGTTGTGTCAAAGGGGGAGGAGGGGGGGCAGGGGTGTCTGATGTGCTCCTCAAAAGTAACTGAAGGAAGTATAGACAGTGTAACTCTTGAAATGATCTGGACTAAGTTCAAATTTAAGATGTTTGTGTCATACAGTTGATAACATTCCAAAGGACACTAATAGTGGAGTGTTTGTCAAATAATTTGAAGGGTGTGTGTGCGTGTGTGTATGTGTGGGTGCAGGGAGCAATGCATGCCAGTAACATATTACTGTATTTACTACTGTGCGTTAGCTTGCTATTGGAGTCATATACATTACATTTACAGCCTGTACTTATATTATTATTTGTGTTCCAGTTTTACTCCATTTCCTCAAATGAATTGATCCAAGAAAGATGTTGTGTTGTCTCAAGTGATCATTTGTAGGCCTTGTAAAAGTTGTTGTTGGGTAAATACTGTAAAAGTGGTATCCTTGCTTTGTAGTCATTGTAATTGGTTTTGCACTGTTACATTGATATGCATTCTGCACTAAAAGAGAAGAGAAACATACCTCATTTTATACAGAGCTGAAATGGTGTAAGAGTGCTTTTGTTTTCTTGGTACCTTGCAAAAGCAAATTGTGGAAAGAAAACAATCTGGACTTGGTATGGTAGTCACTCTCTTCTAGCCAGGACTGAAATGTTAGTATGCTGCTTCTACGAGTAAAAGGATTGCAAAGGCTACAAACTGTTTAGGCTTCAAGGTAATTAGTGTGTCTTAAAATATGTAGCCCTATCCATAGAATGTGCTGCAGTTATAGAAGTCCAGGTAGCATTTACTGCTGTTCCTTCCTGCTAAGGCGATCATATCTAACTGCATAGCTTTTCATCAACACATCATGTCATGTGTTGTGCCAGTGACTTGGCAGAGAAACACTTAACTGAAAGCACTTCAAAGTTATGAGACCTATGTAATTCATTCTTGCACCGAAAGAGTTGTGTGAGAGGTTTTGTCCAGTTACATTTCAGAGATGTTTACATGAAGATTGGAAGACATTTTACTTTTGTCTTGATGCTATATCAATCCCCAGATGTAACATGATGCGTGTACAGTGCTCAATGCAACCTCAGGCACACTTCAATAATTTCATAGATACTTTTAACAATAATTTTTGTTTCGTGTCACAAGGTTCATATTTTCCTTTTGTTTAAAAGCAAACATGAGGTTGGGTTGTTGATAGTAGATCTAATATTTGTGTTGGTTCAAATGTTCACTTATCTACATATGACCAAATAATGTATGTAGCCTTTCACAGTACAGTTGCAAAATGTAAATGGTGATTTTTCTGTAACAAAATGCCTTATAGACGAGGGACATTCAGCCTGATAAGTACCTGGACAATAAAATAATAACAACCACCTTTATGGATCCATGAAATTTTTTTACATTTACATGTATTTAACCTTTGCAGTTGTTCATCTGTGTCCATACTTGATGATAGTACATTAACATGTTATCCAACTTGCAAGTCATGATTTTGGACTGAGCAATAAAAGGTGCTAAATTGAAAATTGCATGATGCAAGAACTGACAAAAATATTTCTGGTACGCTACCCTTATCCAAAAAGCATGCATAGGGGTAGGTTTATGAGCTAGAGATATTAACTAACTTGGGCAGACAAAACATTTGAATCAAGCAGAAATATTTAGGAAGATGTATTTTAATGTACTCTCACTGTAGTGCATCTGCAAAGCTGGATGAAAGAATACACTGAATGGTTAACAAACTTTACAGTACATTTCAGTAATGGGAGAAGCAAGTACCATCACATGAAAACTTGTTACAAAGAACTAAAGTCAAACGATACCCTCCTAAGAGGAACATTATGTGCACAGGGTTGTTTCAACGGTCAGACCACAACTGTGAGGAAACCCTACATTGAGATAAACACTCATCTATACAAAATAAAAACGTTTTCACATGGTAATAGCAACTTCTGGCTATGAACTATCCCCTTAAAACATTTAGAACTCCATACAAAATAAGGAAATAAGGTTATAAAAGTTTTTCTGCTCCATGACTTTGAAGTGTATTGGAAGCTTATGCTGGGTGCTCAGGGCTAGTTAGAACCGGCGTGGGGCTGCTTTGAAGGGCTTGAATCCACCAACGTTGCCCCCAGACATGGAGCTGCTGGTGATCTGTACAATTCGGTTCATACCGGATGATGAGTGACTGGAGGAAGAAACCAAAAGACAAAGGGTTAAGTACTGACTAGGTTGATGACCTTGCATCCCTGATTTGCATTTTCTAATGAGCTTGTTGAGACAGTAGGCCTCACACCTTGAGTGAGGTGCCATCATGCTGCTGCGGTTGTCCGCCATCCTGCGGTTATCTGGGAAAGTGGAGCCTTGGGATCCGGCCGGGGCGTGCCACTCCTTCCGGGGGCCCTGGTCCCTGCCATGGCGCTCCACCACCACCTGACGACTGGAGCCAAACTGCTAGACCGGGACGGGAGGGGGTTAGAGTACGCTTAACACTGTCTAAGACAAAGTAAATGATGCCGAAGACTAGTAAAAGTAAAAGATCATTATGTCTGTAAACATGATCAGTGTCAGGACCACTTACTGATATGGATATGCTATAAGACCAGCTGCAGGACGTACAGTGTGTCAGTGCTCGTATACTTGTGTGAGGCGTTATGGGAGGTACTGACCTGGTCTGCCATGCCCATGGGTCTGCCCCCCTCTCGCCCACTGAAGCTGGTCCTGCCCCGGCTGGCAGACGAGCCTCCTCTGAGCACTGGGGAGGGACCCTCTCTGCGCTCTGGCCGCTCGGGACGCATTCGCACGGCTCCACTGTTCCAACCCGCGGCACAGATGTGAGGGGGAGCAAAAAGCCATATATGTCAATACACTTTAAGGCATGGGAACAGTCTGTTGAGTGCATGCTAATAACGCCTTTAGTCCTCCTGGCGATCCCTCCACTCACCGCATGTCCCCCTTGGGGGCGGCCATGCCCCCGTCGTTCTTCCACCCTCCGTGGGTCGCCTCTCTGGGAGAGCGGGCGTGTGAGAGGCCAGGCATGGGCGCTCTGCCTCCCACGGGGCGCTCGGGCATGGGCACTGGCCGCCTGTCGTCCCTCTCCCGGCGGTCCGTGTCGCGGAGGTCGGCACGGGGGGGTGGGGGAGGCTCGGTTCGGCGGACCGCCTCAAAGGTCTTCGGGTAGCGGTCGAACCCTGCGCTCTCCCTGTGGGGCGCCGGCCGGCTCTTCTTAGCGTCGGGCTCACTGTCAAAACGGCTATTACGCCTGGAGAGACATTTTCATGCACACGGTGAAAAAGATGTCCAGCCAGCTAGACTTTTCATTAGCAGCAAAAACAGGGTGACAGACTGTGTGACATGTTTTGGCAGGGAAAGATTCTTCAGGGGCCTACCTGTCAAAGGTGCTGGACTGCACTGCAGCAGTGTCTGGGAAGCGGCCCCTCTCCCGGGGGCTGAAGTCGGGGAAGCGGTTCTGCTGGCGGTTGTAGTCAGAGCCCTGGTTGAGGCGGCCATCGGGCTCAGCCTGGATCTTCTTGTTGCCGTTCCAGTAGGGGTTCTCCCTGCGGCTGACAGACAAGCCCCGTTTGATTAGTGACAGTAACGACACAAACACATTCCAGTAACATGTCGCAGAAATGACCAATCGCAAATCTACACTGGCTTATACTCCTCTCAAAGAAACGACCGTCATATCTAATTTATCCAAAGATCTATTGAGACCATAATACGTGGCAAAATGTTTTTTTCACTACTGAATATCTGTGTCACACCTGTGGTCCACGTCGCGGCCTCTCTTCAGGTTGCTGCGTTTCTCCTGCTCATAGCGGAGCTGCTCCTGCTGCCTCCTCAGCTCCTCGCGCTCCCGCGCCATTCGCTCGGCCTCCTTACGCCGCTCCTACCACAGGGCCAACATGAACTTATGGTCAGTACCGATCCCTTATAGTGGCATTTTGTTCAATCGACGACAACTCCTATGGTTTGGCTTTGTCCAACCTGATGACTAAACAAGTAGACATAGGCCAGTGAGAGTCTAACTGCCATGCTTACCTGCTCTATGCGGATCCTCTCCCTCTCTAGCCTCTCCCTCTCCATGCGCTCTCGCTCTAGTTTCTGTCGCTCCATCTCCAGCCTCTGGCGTTCCCGGAGCAGGTTCTCTCGTTCCTCCCGTTCCCGGATCAGGCGCTCACGGCGTTCCCCTTCCGCAATCTCGCGGCGCCTAGGATTTTGAAATACGTTTCAATGACTAAACCTCCAACAAAGCCCTTTCCCACATTGCCCATCCTACTCCCCGATATGCGAATACTGTTGTGGTCTGGTGTGTGGGCCTGCATACCGACAAAGCTCCATGGCCCGGCGCACGCGCTCCACACGCTCCATGCGAACCATCCGCTTCTGCATCCTCTGCTCCTTGATCTTCTCAAACGGCAGGATGTCATTGCTGCCTGCCCTGGTTCGCCCTCGGTTGTTCATCATCTCCATCTCTTCCGGGGGGATCAACCACCTGGGCCTCCGCTGCATGTGCATGTGTGGGGGCCCCGGCTGAAAGAAGGCCTGAGAGACTTTAGCACCACATTATGTCATTTGGACATCTCTACTAGCATTCAGGGTTCACGTCGAAGTGTGGGTTCTACCTTGTTGTCGAAGTATCTTCCCCTGCGGAAAGGGGGCCTCATTCTGTTGAAGTTGGGATCGCCCTTGGCATGATCGAGGACCACCATCTTCCCAGGACTCTTGGCTCCTACAACGAAAACAAGAGGTTTCAGTTTAAGACTCGGTGGAAAGAGAAGGCCAGAAAAACATGAGCCCTCTAACGAGACGTACGTCCATGCTTTTTATCGTCCTTCTTGCTAGAATCTTGACCTGAGCTTGACGAAACGGCATCCGACTTCACACTTTTAGACTCGAGCTTCTTGGCTGCATCCTTGCCGTCTTTGTCTGATGGCTTATCCAACTTCTTTTCTTCTTTTTTGGACGACGGTGAGGCCCTTTAGAATGAAATGTAAGGAGAACCCTGATTAGCCTCTGCTTAACAACAGCCCCTGTTCCAACTAACCTTGGTGTTTTGTATTGACTCACTTGCTAGTAGTCTTGGTCCCAGTTGTACCGCGCTTGTCACCTGAGGACTTGCTGGAGCTAGTTTTGTCCTCCACTTCCTTCTTTGTCAGTTCTTTAGTGAACGGGTCGCTTTTAACCTGAGCGACACACACACAAAGCCACCCAACAACTTTAAAGAAAAATTTACGTTTCTAATTGGCTGTATTGTTAAGAGAAAATGAGCCACAGAGAGAGTGAAAGCTAGTTTTTTTTTTGTTAATCTGAGATTGAGACTACAGCAGTCTACATAGAATAGAAATTTAAGGAGCAAATGATAAAACTTTCTTTGCCAACTCACTCTTTCAACTGATATCAGCTGACCATGTAGCTCAGTGCGGTCGAGGTGGGCAATGCACCGGGCCACATCAGCACTGACGCACATGGTCACAAAGCCATAGCACTTGGCACCGGGACTGCGGGCGTTTGTGACCACTTTGGCACTTGCTACCTGGAGAGCAAAAAACAAACAATTGGTCATACAGTAGATCTTGTCAACAGAAGTCTGGAGCCTGAACCCAAACCATGACGTAGCTCACCTTCCCATGTTTCCCAAAGAGGTTCTTCAAGTCCGCTGCTTTGGTGTTGGATGAAAGGCCGCTCACCCATAAATTACTTGATTTGTTTAAGCTGCTGGCACTTCCTGAGATAAGGGAACCATGTATCATACAAGGGGGAGCTTAAATGCTTTTAAACAGTGCAATAGACCGTCTAAAAGACTAATAGCCTTCAATAGACAAACACATGTTTCGGGGGAAAAACAAACGCCACCGCAAATATACACTTACCCTTGTCATCTTTTGCTGCTTTTCCATCTCTGTCTTTTGAAGAGCTACAAAGCAAATGTTGTAACAATACATAGAGAAAGCCAATGAATGCCAGTAAATAAATAAAAAACTGCTATGGCAATTGACGTATATTCATTCAAGCATTAAAGACAACATCAGATGCTTTACAGTAAAACCAAAAATCTCCAAAAGACAAGGCATGGCCAATCTCCCATAAAGGCTTCTTTTTCATTGCTTTTCCACGGGTGAGAGATGGGTCAGGTTCTCAGCCAATTTATTCCCTGGACCAAGGAAATCTTCAGTTGTGCGTTCAGACTTCACAGCAAACTCTTTTCATATATTTCTGACCAAAAATATGTGACATCACGGTGACTAACACTCTTTACAATGCCCTACGTAGGAACTGAAAAAAAGTATCAAAAGCGCTGGAAAGGTGAACGTAACACGCGCGTTTCATCTCCCGGTTATGCCACAATTTACCCAACAAATCATAGTAACCGGTTTAGGTACATCAATGACCATTCCCTTAAGAAAAACGGAAAAGCAGACATCTTGAGGCTACCCACAATGATGCGTCTTAGTGAGCTGGAACTTGGTAGTAGTATCAAAGAACTGACATAGAAAGACAAACCTCTTTGCTTGACCCGAAGCCCCAGTAGAGATGGGACCTTTCTTGCCAGAATCCTTTTCTTTGTCTCCTGTTTCAGCTTTCTTCGAGGCCTCCCTGCTGTCCTTCTTGGTGGGGTCCGTCTTGGTACCGTCATCTTTCTTACCATCTTTATGGCCCTCCATCCCTTCCAACTTCAGGTCTTCCCCCGGACCCATATCAGCAGTGGCCTCTGGGTCGTCACAGCCTTTTTCTGCGTCAGAATCTGGAAGTTTCACATGTTTACCTGTTTCCAGGAGGTCATCGCCATCGCCGTCAACATCCAACGTGATTGCATCTTCGTTCTGGATCAAGACGGATAGGCTATCGTCCTCAATTTCACTGGCGGAGGGGGCGGCTTTGTCGTCCACCTCCGCCACTTGTTCCACCTCGGCCTCCATCTCGGCCTCCGGCGCGACGTCCGGCTCAGCCTCCATCTCGGCCTCCGGCTCAGCCTCCATCTCGGCCTCTGGCTCAGCCTCCATCTCGGCCTCCGGCTCGTTGTCCGCCTCAGCCTCCATTTCGGCCTCCAGCTTGACGTCTGGCTCAGCCTGCACCTCTGGTTGCTCCTCAGGCTCCAGCTCTGGATCAACTTCTGGCTCTGGGTCAGCCACCACCTCAGCTTCAGGCTGGGAGGCAGCCTCAGCCACTGGCTCTACATCAGGCTTGGATGCAGCCTCTGCTTCAGGTTCAACAAGGCTGTCTTCAGGGGGTGGTGGACGTTTAGAATGCTCACGAGTAGTATCATCTGTATCAGTTACATCTGAGGGATTTAATGAGGATAAACATGGCAAATACAAAGATTTAACATTGACAATCGTGTTACTTGACCTAGAAAGTAGAATAGAAAGCAGGTTTAGTATCAGTGGTCATCGAGGAGGAAGAAACCACAGGGACACAGAAAACATACATTCCTCAGTGAAAAATGGTGGTGTGTTGCAATATTCTTCAAGTCTTGGAAATATGAAAACTTCAGTCCCAATCCTTAGAGCGGCTAATGGAACGTGCCACTCAGTCTTCAGCAGAAATTGAATGTTGAAATGTATGCTTGGGCAAGGCGTCAGTTCAATTTCTCTCAAGGGAAATTTTTTTTAAAACACCACATACATTGTTCATTGTGGTCCTTCTCAGTCTCTTCATTTGGTTGATCACCTGACTGTCCCGTCTACTCAGTCTTTACGACCGTCTTCCAATACACTTATGTGTCCATCCAGTCAGAAAGTACCAAAAAATATCATGAGTCCTCTTCAATCATGCTTGTGAATGTTGAGTCCAAACTGCAGCATCTTGGCTAAAAGTAATGTCTTCACTGGGCAGAAATTGAGCTCTTCCTCCTTGGCAGCAGTTAGGACACTAGAAGATGATGAGCCCTGATGGGCACCTTCCAGCTAGTTAACTCCAGACGGTTTCCGGATAATGCTTTATGAAAGGTGGTGGATACATTCTCAGAATTCAAGTCTGCTGGCAAAAAAATAGCAGCACATACCCTAATGTTCACCTTAAAACTTTGGCTTTGTGGTATTGATGTCCTGTGTAGAAGGCCTCAAATCAACCAAAATGTGAGTGTAGTAGTAAAGAACGCATTAAGGACAGAGAAGACGAGTGCGTTGCCCTAAAGCAAAGGCGGATACCTGCAAAATAGCAAATTGTTATCCATATATTGGGGTCAGCACAAACATACCTTTTTCTGCGTCATCCTCTTCTGTATCCTGAAGACAAAAAGAAAATATTTCCACAAAAATTGCAACAATGAAAGCGTACACGACACATCAGCATGTGTAAAGCATAGGTAATAAGATAATATGTTGCTTAGAAAGGAGTGCCAAGTTTAAATCAATATGTGCAAAGAGACTACATAAAAACAATGTGGTACTGAGGATTTTTAAAAGTTTGGGCCGGGTCGGGGGAATAAGTGTGTATGTGCCATTTTCAGTGTACTACGAAGCATGGCAAATGGAAAAGGCGACATCTCAAATGTGAGAGATGAACTGTAACCAATGCTACATTGTTTCACAGATTGTTCAGAAGGTTGGCTCTAAAACCACAACAGTTTTAAAGGTTGCAAAATAATCTTCAAGTAAAATTTACCTACCTAGCGAAATAGTAACATGTTTAAGCCATGTGTGTTATTTGACATAGTCAAAGTTGCTGCAAAACTGCATAACATGTAAACTATTTTCCTTGCACCTTCATCTGCTTATTCAGGGCATGTCGGTGCAAAACTAACTGATCCCATAGCCTTGCTGCTAGATTAGCAGTGCCTCAATTTAGCTGGACCTGAAATCAATGAAATGCTGAAAAATGTGAGCATTGGGATAAATAAAATCGGGAGTAACATAAGGTTACAGTACAGTTTCGCAGCTAATCAAGGAGCAAAACATTGAAACAGCATTTCCTGGAAGGGGAAGCCTGCCGGCTAGCTCTGTAAAGACTGATTTGGCATAGAAAAACACAGCACAAGACTTCAATTGTCTAACTCAGCAGAATTATCGACATGTTAAAAAAAGAAGACTGGCTCTATTTAGGTTAAGGTTTCTTGCATTTACAAGACTCACCTTAGAAACTGACTCATCTTCACCTGTGTTGTCAGCATCTGAGTCGACTTTTTTCCCTAAAAAATTTACAAAATTTTGCTCACAACCCATCTGACAATATCAACATATAGCTTAAATAAAATAAGTGCCATCATATTTTCTAAAAAAGGGTAAATTAGTCAAGTGTACCTTTAACTTTAGCATTTTTCCTGGTGGGCATGTCTGCCGAGAGAGGGATTTCAATGTGTCCTGGATCTCCACCTTCATCCTCTACAGCCTGAGCATCGCACACACAAATAAAATAAACCAAGTATTTTTTGGCAGATAATCGTTACTAATTTTGAAGCCTATATTATTGGGCCACCCAGTCTGTTTGCAGAGTGAATTGTGTAAAACAGTGAATATTGGAAGTGTATATCCACATCATATGTGCTTAAGCAGCAATCATGGCGTGTAGTCAGTGTTGCTTTGGACTAGCTAGCACCGTATCTCTGATCGCAAATCAGTATTAAGACTATTTTAGCTGCGCAGATTAGAGAAAAAGGTTTTAAAGTTTTAAATTAAATAATATAGTTAAATAAATTAAAAATGTGAAACTGGACAAATAGAGTAATTTTTATTCTCTTCGACACATATTATAAGCATGGATCTTAAAATGTGCGTGACTACTAACATTGCACTAGTCAATGAAAAGAGCCCTGCACGCACACTACAAGAACAACATTGACCACACTGGCAAGCTAGCTTGCTAACGTCCTAGTACGTTGCTTACGTTCGCAAATAGGATTGCTAACGACGTAACTAGCAACCGACTAAGTTAGCTACCTAGTAGCTAACGACGTAGTTAGGAGAAAAGCCTAAATACTTCACCTGTTTAAGTCTTGCAATAAGCACACTCTTAACACCTGATACATCCAAGTTCCTTCTTTTGAGTTCAGATTTTAGATCAATGACTCTTAAATCTGTTATTTTCTTCGATTCTGTTGAAATGGCACCCGACGCCATTTTACGACGTTTGCATGCACACTGAACACACTGCAGATGCACGCAAGCAGCAATGCCTTGTTGCAGACGACGTAGAACCGAAGGTTACGTGTGTTAACGTTGAACCACAGCAGCAATTGGCGGTTTTCAAAACTATTTTGGGCATGAAAATAGCCTTATACAATTAATAACACACGCAATAGACCTCACGATGAGAAATCACGTTAAATTATTTCTTAGTAACTACTGTTGGTTTAGCAACACCGCCACCCTCGGGTTGGCTGATTATAACTAAACTACGGGTTAAGTATTCTTCTTCAATATATTAATTGCGGTTGCCAACCAACTTTAAACTCAGATAATTACCGCCACCTACTGAGCAGGAGTGTAGATTCGAAATGTAACGCTAAATCCTTCTAAATTGTCTTAAATAACCAAAACAAAAACATATATGTATATATACCGTACATCTCCCACTTAATTATAAACCATTGTATCTACATCAAATTCCTTGATTCTCATCGCTTGCATTTTCTCTCCGCATCTTTCATTCTAATAAAATTGACACTCCCTTCAAGCAATCCCGGTAATGATCACATTTTCCATCTCCGTGCTTGACTTTAATATTACATGTTGAATTTAGTCCTGTATGTCCCAATATTAGCCTGCTTATGGTCTAATTTCCTTTCTAGCCCCAACGCTCTTCCTCCACAAACTTTCCTGTGCACTGTACATGTCCTCCCTTATAACATCTCTATCCCAACTCTCCTGCCCTTTCTGTTTTAAATGCGATTGTATTATTAGCATATGCCTTACTTTCAGGGACATTGATCATTACAATTAGTCTTCATTGCTTGCTTTGCCAACCTGCTACCAAAGTTTCTGCAAGTTCTTTCATTATTATTTTCACTAATAAGCTACCATTCTTTCCTGCTTGTAGTTGGTGGGGCACGTCTCACAACTGAGACAAATTCAGTTTTACACACTTTGGCAAAGCTTGTGAAAACGGAAAGAAAAAGCTGAAACCCTTAATGAGAAATAATGTCAATAAATTCATCATGCACGTTGTCAAAGATACAATGTGACCTAGTTGGCCTTAATTCCCCATCTATTCATATATTCTGTCGCAAAATGTCGTGAAACTGGAAAGCAGTGATTTTGCGCCCCCTTGTGGCGTTTACGAGCAAAGTCAGGTAAACGACGAGTGTAGCTTGCTAGTAAAGAGGGTAAACAACGGTGGATGCCTCGAAGAGTCAGGAATGGGGACTTCGACAAGAGCAAATAGTGAGGATTTTTTTATCTAGCCATATAGGATGTCTATTGTATAACTATATAGCAATTACTTATCGTGTAATATGCTCATAACGCAATGAATCTAAGTGCCGTCGCAGTTCTGTAGCTAACGACTGAAAGCATTGATTGCGAGCTAGTAACATTAGCTTGCATAGGATAGCACTTCGCCTAGGGGCCCTGCTGTCTTCGATTTTGTTCCTTCACTGGCACTGTGTGTGTGTGTTGTCAGTTTCACAACCAGCGTTGGCGACTGCGCGTCGTTTTGATCATTAGCTTGATGCGCCCGCTAATTTAGCTAACATAAACGATTAATTATTTTTATCAGGGATTTACCATTAATGCTCTTCAGACTAGGTTCGGTTGGAGAAGGATCCAGAGGTATGTTTTCGCTCTGCTGATTGTCTTTGTTGTCGCCTTTCCAGCAACATTAACGCTATCGCGGTAACGTTAGCTACTACTATCATTGATTAACATTCACTGTTGATAAATCCACGATGAAATGACAATGGGACTTGTTAGGTACGTTGTCTTAAGTAATGTATGGACAGACTCAATCGAGCATCAGTGTCAACGTTTGAGTGATTCTAACCTCAGTGTTTTATGACTATAGTAAAATTATGATTAGTTATAATAATTATATTATAATTTATAAGCTCTTAAGATCTTAAGCTCGATCAATTCTAAGTTGCTAACCAACCTCTACCTAGAGACTGTGACGGGTGTACCAGCAGCTACAGTCAACTTTCAGTGTTAGATTTCGCTAATATATGAATGCTACCTAACTTAAAACACTGGCTAAAATTAACGGGAAATGTCATAATTCGTGCTGGTTGCTTAATGCATTTAATCTACAGGCTTGCCTTAGTATATGAATGCGATGTTTTTTTCTGTTCCAATTTCTACAACAGGCATAACCTGCTTCCTATTACATCGAAACTGTGCGCTGCAACTCGATCAACAATCTCCCCTCTCCCCATAAGAATTCTGTATCCATCCTTGGTGCTTGGGGAGCTTGCCACAGGGCTGTCCTCTGAGGACTGTGTGTTGGTGTTTGTCAGAGCTCTGACTGCACTGGGGCACAAAGGCCCATTGGTGGCTTGTAGATAATGTCTCTGTGGAGTATGGGCTTGGCTTCAGTGCCGCACATATTTTAAACCGTACCTACCTGTAGAGAACAGAGATCCCTTCCTCCCCCACTTACCACCACCCCTGTCCTACTGCACTTCCTGCAGCATCAACATATGATGGGTGCATATTTGTCAGTGCAAAATTGTGTTGCATCTTTATGGTGTTAGTAGGCTGTTATTGCAGTGGCACAATGGTTTGGAAAGACTTCCATTGTGAGAATTGTGGAACGAACGCATGATTTCATCAGATTTGGCTCTGGCAGAATCTAGCCTGGCTTCCTGTCTTCAGTGCCTGCTTATTGTTTGCATAATATATTAAAAGCTTATTTTCATGGTTGTTTTCATGGTTAAGACCTGGGTCTTTTTGTTGTATATACCAGGCTCCATTTTTATATAAGTGCATTCAAAACTTTTTCTTTTAGCTGACTGGAGACCGAGTGAGGAAACTTGTCCATCTGGATTTCAGCCCCTATCTGCCTTTCCAGAGAAACTGTGTGATGGGGTCTGACTAATCTAAATTATAGTTTATAACTTCTGTGTGTTACAATATAATGTGACTGCAGACCCATTGCTACTTGGACCTAAGTGGTAATTTGTTAAAAGTGTGTCAAAGGCATGTTGTAATTCCTGAATTATTATATATTTTTGGAGCTAAACTGATTGGATTACTCTTACTGTACTTGGTGGTCATAAAATGCTTAATTGCTGAAATTGTTTGTAAGGTTAAGTGGGGCAATGCAATACCATAGGTTGGCTACTAGGAACAATTATTCTGTCTAGCTCCATATTCATGGTCATAGCAAAAGCATGGGTGCTACATGTTCAGTTTTGTGGTGTTGTATAACATTAGTCAAATTCTCAGGGTCAGCAAATTAAATGCAACAGTGAATATTATTGCCCTGTTTGCTATAGCGACAGTAGAAAGTACAGTGGTAGGTTGCCTGTCTGTTCCTTTGCCTGAGAGTGTTCTAGGTGCAAGTGGGTTCTGGTTCAACATGGCTGGAGTGTTCAAATCTGTTATGGTGTAGGCCTAACGAGCCGGCAAAAAGTTTAGACTGGCCATTGGTTGTCACTGCTAGAAAGAGTCTGTACTAGATCTGTCTTGTGTGCCTTATCTCGGTGGATTCACACCATCATATATTTCGATTTCTTGCTGTGGCTCTCACTTTTTTAGTGTTGATGTTGTAGGTTAGCCACAATATAATGAAAGGCTAGATTTGATCACAATGTGGGCTTTTACTGGTGGCTGGAGTATTGTCAAACACCACTGTGGAACGTGTGTGTGTGTGTGTGTGTGTGTGTGTGTGTGTGTGTGTGTGTGTGTGTGTGTGTGTGTGTGTGTGTGTGTGTGTGTGTGTGTGTGTGTGTGTGTGTGTGTGTGTGTGTGTGTGTGTGTGTGTGTGTGTGTGTGTGTGTGTGTTCACATGTAATTCCACTCTGCCTCACCAAGAAGTAGGCTAATGAACCAATGTGCCTTTTTAAACAGATGGCCGCTTTCATAATTCAATGGAATGGATTTGAGGTGAGTGCACCGAAGCACGAGAGATGTTTCTCTCCTTTGTCCTCGTCCTCCTTGGTGAAGGTGTAGCCTATTTAAAGACCAGAGGGGATGAGCTTCAGACATGGAAAGGTGTGTGACACAGACAATCAAGGGCTTGCCATGAAGGGGTGGAGAAAGGGAGGCACATAACTAGTCCGAGGAATGAGGAAAACAGTTGGCAGACAGCCTGGTCATATCATTGTCTTTGATTCAAATAGGTCCTTCTTCTTTAGGCCAATGGCCTGTCGCATGATTTCAGCAATGCTTTTAAGGACGCTCGTGGGTTGTGTGGGTTGTGTTTTGTTTTCTTCTCTTCAAACCCGTATTTCTGTCCCATTGTAAACACAGATCCATTGAGCTATTCAATTCATTTTGTTTCATTTCAGTGGCCACTCACTGTCCGGCAGGCTGCATTCATCTGGTCGACAACCAAATACTGTTGTTTATTTACCCCGTTCTTCACTGTGTTTCCAGGCTCATTTTCCTGCTGTCATTACGGCGCAGGCAACCAAGGTCTAGATTACCATTCACTGTGACTCATGCACTGCCAGGAATGGATAATAAAACAGACTGAGTCTAAGGCCTCTATTCATTAGCTATCCCAAATAACCAACGCAGGACTGCTTTAGCCCGCAGTGGTGGGGGGGCTAGATGTGAATAAAAGATTTTCTATGTTAATATACTTGTTTATGTTCAGGCATGCGTGAGCCCTCCATTTGTTTGATTGACCGACTGCTGTGTGGATCAAATGCCCTGGGACGTGTAACCGATCTTTCGTGTCGTCTCTGCTGCAGGTTGAGGTGAGATGCCCCTGATGGACCTGTAGGATCCGCTGCAGATTGTCCGTGTGGAGCTGCCCCGCCACCATGAAGAGTGACGTGTCCTCGGAGGCCCAGGGCAGACAGGAGCACCTGAAGGGGGGCCCGCTGGCCAACCCCGAACCCATGGAGGCCGCCAAGAGCTTCCCCGACAACATGGAGGTGATCGGCAAAGCCGGCAGCGAGTTTGTCCCGCTGTGTGGCGAGGGCAGGCACCGGTCCTTGAGGGACACGGGGCCCCGCCGGGACCCGGAAAGGGGAATCCCGGGTCGCAAAAAGCGCAAGAGCCAGCAGGCGGGGCCCTCGGACTGCTCCTTGAAGGAGGGCCGGGTCAGCGAGAGCTCGCTGGCCCCGCAGCGCCACAAGCCAGAGCTGCTGGAGCGCCGCAGCGAGGACGAGCGCCACCACGAGTCCTCCTTCAGTGACTGTGCCTCCTCCCCGTCGTCCAGCCTGCGCTTTGGGGACTCGGACACGCTGAGCTCCGAGGAGGAGGCCGGGGCCGGGGCGGCGGGCGGGCCGCAGCAGCCCTCCCCGCAGCCCAAGGCCCCCGCCTTGGACGGGGCCGCCGACATCGGCCTGCGGCCCGTCCTGGGTCGGACACGGGGGAGCCACGCCCACAAGTGGGCGCGGTCGGAGGCGGAGCCCGTGCTGCTGAAGCGGCCGTGCCTCAGTGGCGGCCGGCGCCCGCTCCACAGGAAGCGCTTTGTGAAGGCGGGGCCCGGCGGCGCCCAGCGGACTCAGAAGCAGAAGGAGCGGCTGCTCCTGCAGCGGAAGAAGCGGGAGGTGATCGCCCGCCGGAAGTACGCGCTGCTCCACAGCACCAGCAGCTCCAGCGAGGAGCTGAGCAGCGCCTCGTCGTCCCCCTCCTCCACCGAGGCCGAGGACGAGCTCTACGTGGACGTCAGCAGCACCAGCAGCCAGCCCAGCAGCGCCGCCGTGGTGACCGGTAAGAGCCTCCGAGAGCAGGCTAGTCTGCCAAACGGACAGGGAGGCCACTGGGTGTAGCTCATGCTTTGTGGTAGACTTAAGAGAGATTAATTACAACATGATTGGCACAGTGTTGCGCACACACACACACACACACCCAGCCTGTACTTGTCCCAGAGTCGAGATCACTCCTGATCTAGGATCTGTTTTGCAGACGAGATCTGTAACGACCAGACTTGGCTCTATGGGGGATCGAGCGTTCGGTGCTGCTGCCCCGATTCTCTTGAATTGTCCTCTGCTTACCATCAGGGCCACCACCATCCTTAAAGTCTAACTCAAAACTCATCTGTTCACCTTAGCATTTCCTATAGTTAGGTCCCTATGTACAGCGTCTTAAGAGTTATTTGAAAGGTGTTTAATAAATGTTTATTTTTATTTTTTTCTCTAGTCCTGCCCTGATTTGAAATAGGTCTGATATGCACAATGGTGGTTTATTTTTGTACTGAAAGCTGTTACCCATAAAGACTCCTACCCATGTTATTGGTATGCTTCAGCGATGTGATGTACACCATGTTTGTGAAGGCCATTTTGGTAACCCCACTATCTCCATAGTAACACGCTCCAAATAACTGAATAGTCTGATTAACAGCAGACTTTGAGCCGATCCAAGGAGCTATTAAATGTGAGGGTCAGATCCAGTGACGTGTGTAGAGAGAGACTGCAGATCTGCCCTGCTCGCGCACAGCTTTCCTACAGTAGATCTTTGTTGGAGCCGTCTGGACGGGCGTCCATGTTTCCAGCGTTTTGGCCTAGGTGTACGTCTTGACACCTTTTTGAGGGTGTGCTGTGGTGGCTGACGGGGAGTCACCTCGCTGGACAGCAGATGGTGGTGTAGGCGTTGTCGTTTAGCACGCGTCCCCTGCTGCTGCTCTGCTGCCCCGCGGTTAGAACGAGAAGGGAGGCGATGAGGAGGAAGAAGAAGAGGAAGAAGCACAGGGAGACCGATAAGTGAAAGAACGTTGAGTTCATGGGGAGGCAGAGCATCTCACATATTTGTAGACTTTAGGGTGCGTTTCCCCGTGACGTTGTCGCTCTTACACAACCCCATAGCACTGTTTAAGCAGACAGTATTTATAAATGGACCCACGACATTCAAGATCCCCAGATATTCTTAAGTAATATGACGCCTGTCGGTGGGTTGTTTTGATCTTTCATCTTGTGCTGCTCTTCAAACATTTAGTTGTTTATGGGCAGAGGAAGACAAACCTTGCTGCCATGTTTGATGCACAAGCTTGCTGATGTAGTGGTTCTGCCTTTCATTTAGTTTTGTTCACCGATCACACCGTGTCACCTCTCCCATTCCCAGTTTTAAAGATGGCCTGGTTGCAGCTCTCCTGTGTCACCTCTCCCATTCCCAGTTTTAAAGATGGCCTGGTTGCAGCTCTCCTGTTTATGATTACACTTCAACTTGCCGTGTCAGCCATTCTTTTCAACCAATAAAAAGTTTATCAAAACCTTCTCGGGCAAATGAGCCCACTGGGTACACGAGCTAAGCGTACTCTTCTCAACTCAATATGAGCTCTTGTGTCAAAGCCCTACTTATAAAAAGAGAAAGGTAGCCCATCCTAATAATAAGGGGCTTTGTAGGTAGACATGTCTGCAGAAAAGGTAAAGGCATGCTTTTCTGAATGTGTCACGGGTGTGATCTGGAGGCAGGTCTGCAGGTGCCAGTGGAAAGGCCCACTGCATTTTCCATTCTGTTGACATAGCCTAGCTCTTGTGCTGGGAATTACACACAGAGAGGCACAGCCCACGGGTTTGCTGGGATATATGCCACCCCCTTACACATACAAACACATACACACACACACACACACACACACACATTGGCACAGAGCGAGAGAGAGAGAAAGCCCCCACCCTGTACACTCGAGAGGTTGCTGACTTTGACTGTGTTGAGCTGCGAGCCATGGCCAAGCCTGTTAGGATTTTTATAAGCATAGTATAGGCTTAAAATGACTGAAACAAAGAGGGCCCTGTTCAAGAGATGTCTCTTCTTTTTTCTGTCCTCAACTCGATCGTATTCCTACGCCTCTTACTGAACCTCTGAGTGGGGCTCACCAGCATTTACGATGAATGTATTCTAGATGCACGCTTTGATGGCATTCTAATGCCATGCTCTCCCGTTTACTAATGAGGACTACGGGCTTGCTGGAAAAGGCCCTATAAGAGGCACATGCCGATGACCAAGGTCACCATGCACTCGAGTTTCAGACAGTAAGGACGTTTCCTGTCGAGCGACCCCACATTGCTCCACAGAGACATCTCAGGGAAGCTCGCATGTTGTGTCGCTGGTACGGCCTTATTACATGGTCTGACTCATCCTGACCTGCGAGGTGAGCTGTGAAAACAGGGCATGTGTATGTTCACTTGAGGTCCAAGGGGCTCTGCTGATGTGGGCCTGGGCCTGCCGGAAACCCTCAAGCTTAGCACACACAAGCAGCGTAAAGATCCACCACACCTGGCAATTGACAAGCCAGATCCCTCTCTTTCTTCGCGCGGTCTTTGAACCCTTAGCACAGCCCTGTGTCTTACCTGCTTAATAACCCCCCCCCCCTCCTCCTCCTCCTCCTCCTCCTCCTCCTCCTCAGCTGAGCATAGCTGCACAGCCCCGTGCAACACTGACAACCACCTGCGGTTTCACGAGCTGCAGTGCTGCACCATTTGCAGTAGGCCTTTAAAATGCCGTCCTTCTCTGTCCGACGTCGTCTCGTAGCAGAGGTAGTGTTTCCATCGTTGCTGCTCTGGGGACTAGTGAGGGCTGGAGAGGCTTAGCCAGGGAGGGAGGGGGGCTCTGCTGCTGTGCCTCTGCCATGGGAAGTAGGTGGGTGGAAGAGACTCGAGTGCTCTGAGCTGCTTTAAGCTCCGTTGCAGCCAGCGTGGAAACAAGCCGGCCCCTGAAAAACTAGGCCTTTGTTTACAACCAAGAGAGAAGAGCATTGGCCAGAGGGGAAGTGTTGACGTGATGAGCGGGGAGAGGTCCAATCACATAACTGTGTTAAGGTCATGGAGACAGTGGAACATTGGAAACATGCCGTTGACAAGACGGTTTCAATTCTCGTGTTCAGTCATAAAGACTGAGTATACTGAGAAACTAGCTGACAGGATGCCGCATTTACACTTATGATTAAAAAGGAACAGGTACACAATAAAATCATCCTCTTAGCCATGACAGGATAAGTTTACCTCAGTTTTAGTCCCAATCTCCTGACAAGCTAATCTTCCTGTACAATTATTGATTTACAGGTTACACGAATCAGTCCTTGTTTTACAATCCACAATAGACACAACAGCATTTTAATTTGCATGGGGTGCCTAGGCTAGGGGAGGTAGCTAGGCTAGGAGAGTTCGCTAGGCTAGGGGAGGTGGCTAGGCCAGGGGAGGTAGCTTGGTTAGGAAAGGTAGCTAGGCTAGGGGAGCCTAGCTAGGTTAGGGAAGGTAGCTAGGCCAGGGGAGGTAGCTAGGCCAGGGGAGGTAGCTAGGCCAGGGGAGGTAGCTAGTCCAGGGGAGGTAGCTAGGTTAGGGAAGGTAGCTAGGCTAGGGGAGGTAGCTAGGTTAGGGAAGGTAGCTAGGCTAGGGGAGGTAGCTAGGCTAGGGTGCTAAGCAGCAGCACCCAGTAGACCAAAGTAGTAGAAGTCTATCTGGAGAATTCAGCCCTCCCTAAAGACTGACACAAACAACATACTGCACAGTTTTGTATGAGACAATACAGACCCTGTTACAAAAATTGTTTTGCATGGAAAAGCCATATAATCCATGTTGTTTAACTTAGTATGAGAAAGAAAGCCTTTATGTTCCCATATTTTTTTTTAATGATCATAATCCTTTTAGATCAGTCAGGCTGAGAGATCCATGTTTAGAACCATATCGTTTTGTTAGCACTGGTGAAACAAGACCACAGAACGCTCCTCTTCTGTCCTGCTCATCCCAGAGTGGTGAAACGTTAGGCGGGTCAAGCACGGCCCGGGCCCAGGCCCAGGCCCCTCCCCAGGCAGGGAGGCCAGGCGTGGCTGGAACGGGGGCTCCTCCAGCAGGACCAATCAGGAAGCTGAGCTGCAGATTGCAGCAGTGCACACAGTGGAGAGCAGCTGACCTACATTTCTCCAGGACCACAGTCTACAGACAGCTGCTGGATGCTCACAGACACAGGAAGCACTAGTAATCGCTGCATCATAGCTACTTTCACGGATGCAGTCCCTTTTCTCTAAGCTGAAGGCTAGAGCTAGGCTTTAGACTGGGGGGGATGATGGGGTGGGGATTTGGTTAGGGAAAGCAGGTCAAAAGAAAGTGTGTACGTGTGTTTAAATGCTTATTTGCATTTCCTTCAATGCCAACTCAACCCTAGGGGGTATCTCTACCTGCCACTGCACATTATATCTGGACTCGGATTAGACAAGCCCTACCCGTGTTCTTTTTACCAGCTACTGTGGTAGCGTGGCCTAGTGATAACAAAGCATGGACCTCTAGGTCTGTATCCGGTTCACTCACAGTTAGAGTAGGCTGTGTACAGGCTTCCTCTATCCACATACAAGTTTCTCTTTGACAAGCAGTGGAATTTACCGTGTGTGGGTGTTCTAAGGTGCTCTTTGCTCACCTCGCGGCATGTTTCACACGCTTAGTAACAACCTTGGAGCGTAGCAAAGAGACTTGAAAGGAGGAGGGTAATAGCTTGCCCTTTAGTATTGCCCTTTTTCTAACTTCATAATTCACAATTGCAGTTAGCTACACACAATGTTCCGGTACACTCGCCAAGGGACCGTGTGTAAAAGAACGTCTGTGTGTGTGTGTGTGTGTGTGTGTGTGTGTGTGTGTGTGTGTGTGTGTGTGTTTTCTAGGCGCTCTCGACGAGGACGTGGTGGTGATCGAGGCGAGCCCCGCTCCCCCGGTACCGGCCAGCGAAGAGATCAACGTCACCTCCACCGACAGCGAGGTGGAGATCGTCACCGTCGGAGATGGCTTCAGGTGAGCAGCCCCGACCCCTTGAGCGACACAGCCGCCGCGTCCGGCAGCCCGCGCCGACGTCGTCCCAACGTTCCTGGAAGAGTCCCGGTTGTCTGGAGTGACCTTGTTGTTGTCAGGCGTGAGTGTTGACACCCTGTGCTGCTGGGTGTGAGGTGGCGTTGTCGTCCCCGGGCCTCCCTCAGGGAGCCGGTTCCTATGGAGAAGCTGCTGCGGTCCATGGACGGCGGCGGCGGGGGGGAGGTGGAGGCTGCACAGGTGGGAGCCGAGGTGAAGCCGGCTGACTGCAGCGTTTCTCTGGGCGTTCCTCGATGCCCTCAGCGGTTGTGGAAATGGACTGGTACAAAGAGGGACGAGTCCTTTGCCCATGAGGAGTGCATAAGCCCCTTTTCACCCAACCATAGGCCCGGTTCCTCGTGCTGTGCCCCTCCACTGTGAAATCAAACGGCCTTCAGCAAATTAGGTTCAGATGGATTTTCGTCTATTAATAGTTCCCATTAATAAAATGTGGCGTATGCCTGCCTTTCTGCTCTGCAACTTCCCTCGTGTGAGGAGAGGACTGGAGCCCTGCTCTGGGCCTTCTGAACCAGAGCGTCGAATGCTGAGTGTTTTCAGTGTTTGCTGCACTAGTGGTTGTCCTCTCCTGGGTCCCTGGTGGTCCCTTTCTGGGCTCTTCTCCCTTGCAGGAACACCCCCTCACTCTTTAATTGTTATTGAGGAGTGTTGGAGCCTCGGTGCAGAGAATCATTCCACCAGCCTGATTCCATTATCCAGCTCTTCCCTGCCAGAAATAGCAAGGGCTGCGAACCTCCCTCCCACCAGCAAAGTCACTTTGTCCATCGAAATGAATCCTTCAAGTGCCGGTGGTCGGAATGTGCTCCTGTATCCCGGTCCAGTCGGGTGGGTTGCGATTTGTCCGTGGCGCTGAGTCGGTCAGTGTCCCATTTGGCTGCATAGCTCGACGTCAAATAAGCCAAGTGCGGCCAGAGTGCTTGAAAAGGGATTTTTCTCCGATCTATCAAAGGGAAAACGAGTGTTGATGCGGTCAGTTGCGCCTCGTTATTAGCGAAAATGGATGCGTGGGAAGGTATCTGACTGAAAGATAGTGTGCACTACCCAATCTCAGGTGAGTCTCCCAGCTGTTGTGACCTGTTGTGATGGGACTGTGTAGGACCCACCTCCACTAATGGTATCAGGCCAACAAGCTTCCACCCTTTTGAAGTATGATAACTGCAGATCAGGTGTTGATAACTGTTATTGGCTGGTGGTATGGTATTATTTATTTGCCTTACTTCGTGGGCTTGTTACACACTATCGAAGCCATTGTTCCACTGTGTCATACAAGCATGGGGGTGTGTCAGCAGGCTGCCTAGAGCCTGTTCTGGAAGCCTCTCTGCCTGTCTGTCTGGCTGGCTAGCTAGTGTGTGCTGTCATGGCCCCCGGTTTGCAGCAAGTCAAATCCCTCGACCCTCCCCCAGAACAGTACAAATCACGTTCCAAACTGAGCTATGGGCCCAGAGTGGTGCCTTTGAAAGACTGGGTTTGGTTAGTTGTTCATGGCTGGGCCTTTCTGTTAGTCTGTGTTTAGGGCTGTGACGTGTTCTGGGTGAGGGCTGGGGGAGGAGGCTGCTTCCCAGAATGGGGTCCTCTGTGTGTGAGATCTAAGGTCATTTGGTGTTCACTCACAGGCTGTGACTTGCTGTGACTCATTCCAGAGTCTGTTAGTGTGTGTGTGTGTGTGTGTGTGTGTGTGTGTGTGTGTGTGTGTGTGTGTGTGTGTGTGTGTGTGTGTGTGTGTGTGTGTGTGTGTGTGTGTGTGTGTGTGTGTGTGTGTGTGTGTGTGTGTTTTGAGACACACACACAGTGTGTGCATGAATTTGCCTGCAGGCTATGTGTGGAATGCAGAGAGTGGGGGAATGTGTGTTCTTCTTCGTTTTTTCCCCCTCTTTCTTGGTAACTGGGGGAGGGGGCTTTATGGCACCAGGACTTCTCTTCTGGAGGAAATGGATGGCCTGTGGCTGAGGTCAGCCAATCTGGTGGTTCTTACTAAAAGACCCACAAACAGAAGTGTGTGTCTGTGTGTGTGTGTGTGTGTGTGTGTGTGTGTGTGTGTGTGTGTGTGTGTGTGTGTGTTAACTGTGTACTTGCATCCTAAAGAAGGAGTGATAACTGCGCGCCGCTCTCTAGTGAGGAGGCCGTGGACCAGAGGGAGCAGGGAGAGAGGGTCAGCTCCACACGCCTGCCTGTTGGGGGTGGTTGTTTTCAGCGGGGGGGTGGGGGTGGGGGTGGGGGGGGGGTGCTGACAGATCATCTGATCCGACCACCTCGCCTCCCAGCCCGCCCGCTGCCCACCTCACTGAGCATTGCTCAACCCTCCTTCACAGGGGAGCAACCCGCTGCAAGGGCCATAGGGGGGTCTGCTTGGCTTCACAGTCTCACCCCTGCCACCTTCTGCTGCCCCTGTCGTGCACGTGGAAATCGTTTGCTGAAACTCCATTAGTGAGAGATTCGCCGACTGGATTTGCTCCGAGGACATATTCCCAAACCCACAGGCCGGCTTGAACAGGCTGCGCCAGAGTGGAAGGTCTTCCGAGAAACGGGAGAAAGGCTGCCTTTCTCGGAGCCTCTAAATATTTGGAGTGTGATACAGATGGGTTTACATAAGCGTATCTCTCTGGCGTTCCCTCTGCAGTCCTCCCTCTCTCCCGAGTGTTTCTTCACGCATCCTCTCCGCCTGCCTCTCTTCTCGTCTTTTGCGCTCTGCTGCAAGTCTTTGCTTGGCCCTCTCTATCTGTCTGCTTATCCTCTTATAGGTCTCCTCTGCTCCGGAGTCATGTGCGTTCATCCACCCTTCTCTACGCTTACAGGAGGTTGCTTCGATTGGTCCTGTACGGCACAGGGGGCTGGTGGGTTGAGTGCTGGGAGTGAGGTCATAGGTCAGCAGGATGAGCAATGAAGGTCTTCCGCTCAAAGAGTCTTAGTTTGTAATGCAAAGCGGCCTGGGCGTGTGAGTTGTGAGTGTGTCGTGTTTGCATTGCATTGCGTCTCATTTTCATCTCACGACTAGCTCTTACGATTTGGTTTAAATCTCTTGAAACGTGGTGCTGCGTATCACAATATAATAATTTTGTGTGTGTGCTTTTGTGGCACTCCGGCAGCACTGTTGCGGCTCTCCCTGATATTCGTTTGTCGTCTCCACACACTGTCAGTGCGTTAGCTCTCCCCCAGTCCCAGGCTGGCTAGGTACACCGTCCACAGCTCCTGGGCCCTCCACCGCGCTGCAGAGCCTTCTCTGAGCCCCCAGGCACAGCGTGTAGCGATGGGAGACCCCCGGTCCTAGCCGAGCCCCCCTGTCCCCGGTCCCCATGGTGTTCATGTTTACGGTGCACTGTTTTCCCGTCGCCGGCCCACCCCCAGAGGACCCCGGTGGTAAACAGGTATTTACACAATAATCCCAGGTCTACTTGTGGGTAATTAACGGCCCCTCCCTGCAGGCGAGGTGGGCTCCCTGGGCCCCCAGGCAGGGGGAGGTGGGAGAGAGGAGCCGGGCCAATTAGACCGCAAACACGGCCCCCCTCACACAGCCCTCTCCTGGTACATCTATGTACCACCCTCACAGCTGGCTCTGTTTTGGGGCTGCAACCAGCGATGGCTTAATAATCAATTAGGCTAGCCCCTGTTTTTTTTATTAACAAAATGAATTATTTAGTTATTGAATCACGCTGGCACCCAGCATCTAAATCTCATCATGTACTTCTCTGACGAACGGCGAATCTATTTTATCGACGTGTGCGTTTTGAAATGGCGTTAGTCATTCTCCCGTGGATCTGTTGTGCAGCTAGTCCGTGTGACAGAACACTTGAACGGGCGGCAGAATCAAATAGTGGGGGGTCCTCTGAGCTGCCGTAGCGTTGAGAGAGCGCCGTCTCCTGCGCTCTGCAGATTGGGACTAGTCCGTCTAGAAACTCTCCCCGGTAAAGGCAGCCCCTCCAGCCAATCAGTATTGTGTATTCAACAGACCCATTGTGTAAGAGGAATTGTCTCCCTTAAGGCCAACTGAAATAAACGACCTTGTTGTTGTTCAGTTGTTAATCATTTCAAATTGACTCAAATGGCATTGCTATGGCTCGGGAAATCTCAGCTAGACACGTATCCTTATAAAATAAAAAAAGGTGAAACATAGACACGCACTAACACATACGCACACACACACACAAAGACCAAGTGGTTTCACGCATGTGCACACCGTCCTACAGGCTTGCACTCGCTCACCCCCCTCTCACCCTCCCACTCTGGTCTGGTTGGATTATCAGCCTGCTAGCCTGGGAGCTGCTCTGCTCAGAGGTCCTAACGGCTAGCTAAAAGGCTGCTGCAGCTCAGTACTAAGCCAGGGTATGTCTCTCGACTCTCCCGCTTCTCACTATCCCTCGGCCCCCTTCGCCTGTTAGCGGTTCTCTGGGAAAAACAGTGTTACTCCCCTGGCGCCGAGCTCCATGGCAGCGCGGTTTACGGCACTACCTCTCCCTCTCACACAGGCTCCACCGTCCCTCGGGCTCGGCCCCCCTCCTCCCCCTTCACGCTTTACGGCACAGGGGGAAAAGCGAGCTATTCCCTGGCTCCAGAGGAGCGAGAGAGAGATAGATAGAGAGAGGTGTTGGAGAATCCTGAGCAAAAAAAAATTGAAAAAATGAAGAGGAGTGATGAAGGGGTGGGGGTTGGAGAGAGAGAGAAATGGTCTTTTAGTGAGATAATAAGGAGGGAGGGATGAAGCGAGCGAGAGTGGAAATGGAGATAGGGGGGAGGGAGGTGTTGATATTGGGTGCAGCAGAGCTCAGTGAGAACAGGATGTCCCTGCTTAGTGTAAGATTACTGAGCAGCATGCACCAGGGACACATCTCTATGTTATGAAGATCCATGCATTAGAATGAGAATACTCATGTTTTAGAGACATTTGCATGTGGTTTGTTTATTTTCACTTCTTGCTGATCTTTTTTCTACTAGGGATGATTGAGCTAAGCATGGCTAGGCCTAGACCTGCTCTAACAGGAAGCAGCAAGGCATAGGCCCATGTCTACTCCTTGCAGCAATTTGTCCTTGTGCACAAAGATGCAATATTTGGTACTCCATATATGCATGTTGGATGTTATGCTTGGCCTATTTGTTTATGTGTTTCTTCATGTCATGTTGAATTAGCTGCAGAGCCAGTCAGCTAGCCAGCCAGCCAGCCAGCCAACTCTTGTTAGCTGGCTCCTGTTCACATTCCAGCCTAGTGTTCCAGCAGCAACTCTGGTAAAGCTTTTTTTTGTGCAGAGAGAGCGAGAGAGCGAGAGAGCGAGAGAGCGAGAGAGCGAGAGAGCGAGAGAGAGCGAGAGAGCTGTGTTCCCCGACCAAACCCCCACCCCAGCACGGCTACGCTTCACCTCTCTCTTCCGCGTGTTTGTTTTTTTGTGGTCTTTGCTACCCGATCAATCATCACCCCATTAAAATAACACACGTGAATAAGTGTCACGCAGCCTAATTGTGCGGGCGCCATCGTTCCGTCCCCTTTTCAGGTGATGCGGATGTGGACCCCTCTGACTGACTGTGTTGTGTGTCCCCACAGGCCTCGCTCCGTCGGGGGCCATGGCAGGATGCACTGGGGCCCCAGCTGCTCCCAGAACCGGGCCCAGGAGCCCCGCGGCCGCCACCGCCTGTCCACCGTCATCCAGCCGCTGCGCCAGAGTGCCGGAGAGGTGGTGGACCTCACCGTGGACGAGGATGGTGAGGAACCAGCACAGCCCCCCTCCTTCAACACATTCACAGCCGCTTCCAAAGCCCAAGTCCTCATCTCTCTGAGCTTTTTTATTACATTTGAGCGAGCGTCGTCAACAAGTCCTTTTAGAATTCAGTATTGCAAGTGTTCAGGTAAAAGTGGAGCGATACTGAGACTCGGGAGGGCCTGCGTTACGCCTTTCTTTTCGCTTTCACATGCAAGAGGCACGTGGGAAAAAAATAGATCCAGCGGTTGTGTGTGTAAAAATCAATTACTTTGGTGTGGAGCCCTTTTCAACGATGCCACATACGATAACGTGCAAGATGAGTTTTAATACTTTGTTAGATGAGCCATTTGAACAGTGCGGAGGGGTGGGATGTAGGGGGGGGGGGGTGCATGTCACGAACGCTCATGTACACATACTGTATGTCCTAAAACGGGATGAATCTCTCAGTGCGCTGTGTCTCAGCAGAAGTTTGGAGCATGAGCGGGTGTTGGATAACTTGAATCCAAGCGGTCCTTGTCGCCACAGTGTGCAGTGATCCAAAATGTTCTCGTAAGCGTGCAGCGTTAATAATGATTAATCTATATATTCATCTGCCAGAGGGGATATTAATAGCCCGGCCGCTCGCGATAGCTCAGCCACGGCTCCTGTGAGAGTGTCTGCTGCATCAGTGGTCGGTTTGCTCAGTACAGCGGCACCCTGGCTGTGTGGCTCAGCCTCTTTCAATTCTACTACGTCAGGTATAGCATTGGTAGGAAATAATAGCTAAAGAATACGAGGTGTCCCACTAGTAATATGCTCTGTCTAGCCCAAGGCGGTACAGCAGACCAGAAGCCCATGACGGATGGCAGAATAGCAGCGCACCATGAGATATTAGAGCATTTGCATTTCTGTGGAGCAGGAGAAGGAGGAGAAATTCATTAGCGAGTTTGAAAAGCAGATGGAGAGCGCACACTGGAATGCTAATGAGGTCGGCTCCTCTCCCTGGCTGCCGAGCCACTGCACCCAGTCTCTCAGCGGCAACGCGCACGTGCACACGCACACACACACACACACACACACACACACACACACACACGCACGCACACACAAACTCTTATCTCAAATGGCCTGCTATCTACCCCTTTCAAACTGTTTTCATTAGATCTCTCCGTCGTGCCAACCACCTCTGGCAGCGTTCACCCCCAAGCTGTCAGCTCCTCTTCGTCCTCCCAGCGTGCCTCTACCTCAGAGCCCCATGACGCCCCAGGCCCCTCCACTAGCTGCTCCGCCCATGGCCCCGGCCCGGCCCCAGACAGCACACTGTCTCAGGGATCTGCAGGCCCCGCCGCCGAGGGTAAGACAGGCCCGGGCCGGGCCAGCCAGGAGTGGCATCTTTACCCAGGTGAACGCGACGACGACATACTGACACGTTTGGGTTTCTTTGTCTCCCCAGATGAGAGCAGAAGGGCTTTGGGAGCAACAGGGGAGAGCGGCGGCACAGCCATGCCCAGGCTGCCATCGTGTTGCCCGCAGCACTCGCCCTGCGGCGGGCCCTCGCCCGGTCACCTGTCCCTGGGCCACTCGCACTCCAGCTGCCTGCAGGCCCCCTCGTCCTCCTCCTCTCAGCAGCCCAACAGCTCCCAGCAGCACAGCCACAGCCACACCCACCACTTCTTGCATCACCTCCACCATCCCACCCCCCAGGCCCCGGGCTCCACCATGCCCTTCCCCGAGAGCAGCTGCCCCCTGGAGAGACCCACCGCCCTGCCAGCCCCCTGTGCTGGGATGGGCAACAGCGGGAATAGCAGCGGCAGCAGCCAGTACCTTGACCAGGTAGGCCTGCATGGAACCTCACTCCATGTCCCTTTTATCTCTACAGCTCACAAGGTTACAAAATAAAGTCAAGTAGACTACACTCTAGAACTACAGTTATTGTCAAGCATTAAATTGCTTTGGTGCTAGTTACTGAGAGCATACACTAAAACTATGTCACCAGTTCCTTGCTGTTGCATCTCTGTACTGCTAGAAGTGTGGCCCAATGCTCCTCCTTCCTGTTCTGACTTCCTGTAACCAGATTTCACCTGCTGGTTGTAGAAAGGAAGAGAGCAATGCATTTTATTCATTTTATTGTGTATTCACTGTAGTTGTGACAGATTGTTTAAGTTGTAGAGGAATGCAAGTATAAGATGAATGTCATTGCTTTCCAGTAGGGCTGAGCATTTTTGCTGCGAATCCTGTTCCCTGGGGAAAGTGGAAACGGCTGCTTTGGATGAAACATGACAGCAGCCATCTTTATGCCATTTGGACGTTGTATTGCTCTATCGTATGGCGTGGAAAGGTTTAGGATGGGTGCTCAGATGTTTATTACATTATGTGGAAGATGGTTGTATTGCTTTAGATTACTATGAATATCTTAGAAACCTTCCCACACTATCTGTATCACGGCAATGATTCCTCACAGCAGATGGCTTGATATTAGGACAATATGTGTCATCAAGGACACGGTCTTATTCCAAAAATATTTTTGTTGTTCACTTCATATTCGCAGAAACAAAAGTAAGACCTATTTGGACTTGACACAACAAAGGTTGCAGTGAGTTTGCCTGAAGCCTTCCTGTGGAGCCAAATCTAGTGCTGAATTATTTAAACTGTGCTAATTGCCAGGAGTTCCACAATTGTATTATTTACCATCAGTGTGGAGCGGTGTATGGGTCAATGTAGGTCACCATTATGAGCGGATTTGTTGTGTTTTTGAAACATGCTATATTTGCTGTAATGCGACAGCCGTTCTCTCCATCCACAGCAGTTCTTCTTTGTCGGAGAGCCCTCACCCCTCAATAATTCATGTTGGAATGAAACAAGTAGATTTGCACTATAAACTCTCTGTGGTTTATTCCTACAAGTATTTCTACAAAGTCATTCCACCATGGCAGCCTTTTAGTAAAAGTCTCATTGGATTCACTTTAAGACTGGCTAAGAGAAAATCATATGAATAAGGTGACTTTGATGTTTAAAATGATATTAGGAAGCCTGATGGCCTGCAGTGGAGGTCTGAACACCTCTAGACCCACTGGAAGGAAATTTACATTTACTGGCTCTCCTTTATTTCTTTGACCAACTGCTACCCCTCGGTTGGATTTTTTAATTGCATGTTGGGCCTTTTCAACTCTTCCACGACGCAAATCTCAAACTCTTTTCGCGTAGTGACCTGTCCAGTCAGTCATGGTTGCTACCCGTTCCACTCTTCTCTGTTCTCGCTCCTTCCCTCCATCTCAACTCTCTTTCTCTCTCACCAGACCCTGCCAGTGGACTTAAGCAACAGTGGCGTGCGGAGTGGTGGAAGCGGCAGCACTGGTTTCCACGGCAGTAACTCGGCCTTTGACCCCTGCTGCCCGGGCTCCACCTCGCGCACCCAGGCCTACGTCTCCCAGGCTGCTCCTGGGCCTGGCCAGCCGGCTGCGGTGGACTCGTTTGGCTCGGCCATGGTGGCCCAGCCCCAGCCCCAGCCCCAGCTGTCTTCCTGCAGGCACTACATGCACCCTTCCTGTGAGTACGGGCCCACCTCCAAGCAGGGGAACCGCCTTTGAACCAGCATGTTTTATTAAGATTTTCAAGGTGCCTTTGCCTGCACCAACTACGCGCGCGTGCAACTGTTCCTCCCACACTTTATTTCACAATTCTGCAGACAACTGCACTCCTGAAGGCTAGCACTAATTGTAATTAAGAAAAGCACCTGATGCTTAATGTGCTGTGTGTAGCCGCTACTGTACCAGGCAGGCCCAGTTAATTGCTCGTTCTCCTCAGAATAGCTTGATGTGGCGAGGGGGGGAGGCAGCCTAGCAGCAAGGCTCCCTGGTGGGCAGGTATTTAGAGGGGTAATTGGCGCTGCGAGGTGCACCTGCCTACGCTCTGTCACGGCAGTCAGCCTCCACTCCCCGGCCCTCCCTCCCTCCTGCTAGTACCACTGTAAAGAGAAGTATCATGAAGGGGACGGTTGATGAGTAGCCTTGTTGCTGTGAATGCAGGCTGTGGCAGAGCGAGCCTCAAAGCAGCCAGGCTCCTAGCCGGGTGTGAGGAGAATCGTGACCAGGCAGCCTCAGTGAGGCACCGCTGGGAGGGAATGCTAATAGAGGCAGGCTACGTATGAAAGTGCTAACTTATTCCCCTGTCTCTCCGTCTCTCTCTCTTCTTCCCTCTCTCCGCCTCCTCTTCCCTCTCCTTAGACGGGCCCCTGGCACGCTCCCTACACCACCAGCCCACCTCCGCCTGCCCCCACTCCCATGGCAACCCCCCGCCCCCGCCCCAGCCCCCTCCCCAGGGGGACTATGTCATCCCCCACCCCGTCCACCCCTTCCACACGCCCCTGCCCTCCCACCCCTCGGGCCACCCCGTGGCCCCCGCCCCGCCTCCCCCTCTGCCAGCCCACCACCTGTCCAGCTCCAGTGCCCCCCTGCCCCAGCACTTGCCTGCCGAGCACCAGGCCCTGCAGCACCACATGCCGGCCCTAGGGGCCTCCGTGCAGCGGCTGCACCAGCACGACATCCTGCAGAGGATGGAGGCCCAGCGCCGACGCATGATGCAGCACCCCACGTGAGTAGCGCGCCGTAGAGAAACGTTACGTCAGTGGCCAGTGATTCAGCTAACCTCTCTGCCCTCTCGTCCTCCTTGCAGAAGAGCACACGAGCGTCCTCCTCCCCACCCCCACAGAATGCACCCCAACTACGGACACGGCCACCACATCCACGTGCCCCAGACCATGTCGTCCCACCCTCGGCAGCCGGAGCAGAGAACGGCGTGGTCAGTAGCTGGAGGCCGGCCTTCCAGCCTGTGTTCTCTCGAACCTTTAACCTTGTTAAGAGTGTCTTTATCAGAGGATGACTGTTTCCTGGTGTAACTGTGGCTGGTGGTTTGCGTTCTTCCTCGTCGCAGGGAGCTGGGCATCGAGGCTGGTGTGACAGTGGCTCCGTACCCTTCAGGACACCTGCATCCCCACCTGCCCCACTACCACCCTCCTCCCAGGCTGCACCACTTCCCCATCCCCTTCATGGTGAGCTGTCGCTCTGGTCCAAACCATCTCGCTCTGGACACACATGCATTCGCACAGACAAACAATACAAAGTACCTTTCATGTGGACTAATATGTAAAGATTAATGGCAGTAGACTATTTATAACATCTGTTATTTCAAGGATGGTTTGGTGGACTCCATGAATTATTCAGAAGCAATTAACGGTGGCCCATCAGGCGTTTCAACTGCAAATTCAACAAATCCAATGGCCGGCAGTCAATGGAGCCCCATTTAAAAAAAGATCATTGTTAATGCAAGATGCGCGATGCATCTGAAATAGTGACACCAGTGTGCTGGTTACACATTCTATCTTAACCCATGTGGCTTGATGTATGACTGAAAACAAACAAATGATGTCCTGTGGTTCCACAGCACACTGGCATGTCTGAAGTGACCTACCCGCACATCCGCTACATCTCCTCCCGAATGACCGGCTTTGGACGAACCTATGAGGTAACTGGGTCCGAACGAGCCGCCGATACTGTATCTGCACCTGCACGTCACCTGAAAAAAACAGCCTGGTCCTGATCGACCAATATAGATATTAAGCATGCGACTGTTTGCCCTGTTGGCCTGGATCCAGCAGGGTGTGTAGGTGTGTGAGAGCAGCTCTGTGTGCTCATGGTGGGTGTCCTCTGTGTGCTCCCTCTCTCCTCCCCAGGAACTGTTGCATCTCGAGGAGAGATTGGGGACTGTGAACCGAGGGGCCTCTCAGGGAACCATAGAGAGGTGCACTTACCCACACAAATACAAAAAGGTAAGGGCACTCATGGGCTGTAAGTGTGCGTGTGTTTGTGTGTGTAATTGTGAACGTGTGCGAAAGCAAGAGGGAGGGTGCTTATGAATGTGTGTTGGTTCATGAAGTGTACTGAGATATGGGTTTTCCTTGCATGTCATTCTGGGACAGAGTATACACAGTGGTCTTTTATGCTCCTTCCAAACGATTGATGTATTGCTGTCAGTTAAGCGAAACAATCTGTAGTGTCCCTATGCTAAAGTTGCACAGAGCAATTTGCTAGGGACAGATACCACATAGTTTTCCAAATGTATTGAAATAAGCCATCTAACACCCTGCCACCCAATACAGAAGGTGTTGGAGAGAGACATTGACGAACAGTTAACCCCTGAAGCATGGGCATCTATTGGGAAAAATATGCACGCAACCTCAGACTCGGTGAGAAATAAATGAACAACTCAATTTGGAAACATGTCTCTGCTCACATATACAGTAGCTGCTAGTGTTCATGTTTGGGGCCAGGGGATTTGGCAATAGAAACACGGGAATAACATGATCTTTATTCCCTAGGGATGACAAAAACTTGGTCTGTTGCTGGGACAAAATGACCATTATCTCTGTCCTTAGTTAGGCCTACAATGGGTTCTGCTCATGTTAAAATGCCTGGTCATGATACTGGTATGCCTCTTCAGGCCATGCTGATTAGCTATTTAAAACTAGTGTGTACTTGTGATGTAAACATTTTGGAATTAGCACATTCAGTTGTTTGAAAGAAAGACATTTCTGTCTTATTCCTCAGGATTCCCTAACCAAGTCTATTGACTCTGACCAATGTGGGTGCTCTCAGAACCGTGTGTCAGATGCCGAGTGTCTAAAACGGTCTTTCCCAATGTTTTACAACAGAGAAAGCTGCATGGTAAGCAAGATGAAGATGAGGGGGCCGATGAAGACACTGAAGAAAAATGCACCATTTGTCTGTCAATACTGGAAGAAGGAGAGGATGTCAGGTATGTGTGTGCATGTGTGTGAGGCATGAGAACAGCTCTTCTCACATTTATTGTAGATTTTCCCCTGGAGACTTTTTTTTTAAACCCAAAAGTATAGTAATCAGCAAAAAAAAAATCCAAATCCTCCTGAGTGCCTGAAAATGAATGGCCCCAGAGGACATCATTGGAGCACAACACATGTGCACATGAACGTGTTCCAAACAGCTCCTTTCTTCCCCCTGCTGGTGGAACTACAGATTGAATTCTTGCATACCATTTTAAAGACGTCATGGTATTCAGGGAATTGGAGTCATGGGTTCTCATTTAAAACTCAACTGGAGTTATAATTAATCATGTGTATTATTAGGCGTGCAAATACTATGGTGTCCTGTCAATGCAAATATGATCACTTTCAGATGTGTACCTGACCTTGAGTGGTCGATTTGTCTCTGCTCTCTTACAGACGCCTACCGTGTATGCACCTCTTCCATCAACTGTGTGTGGACCAGTGGCTCCTCACCAATAAGAAGTGCCCCATCTGCAGAGTGGACATCGAAGCGCAATTGTCTGAGAGTTGATGCTGTTTTTTTAACAACCCTCTCTTTGGAATTTCTTTATTTGTTGTTTATTGTTTCATATTTTCTTCAGTACTGCAGTCAACCAAAGATGGCATGAATTACTTACGCAGATCCAATATGAGAAAAAATAAACATGAGAAAAAGCATTGAGCCTAGAGTGCCAGCTATCACATAGTACAATACTGATAGAATCGACATCTCCATTAAGGATTTAAAATTTTATTGTATTTATAAAGCTTTTATGTAGCTTTTGATTGTTTCCTCAAGTGTCATTTTGTTTTTTGTTTTATGCATGGGGTTCCTCGCAATGCATTTCTTTGCACATATAACGTGGGCTTCTAACGGCCTAACAAATTGCAGGTGAGGAAAGCTGCTCTAGTAAAGAAGCATTTTTGTAAACTTAATGCCTTGCTTTACTGGAATAGAATGTCGACCTCCATTTTAAAACATTGCAGGCTTCATGTTACCGATCATTGTATTGATTAGTTTATGTTTAGAAGATGTGGATTGCTAGTGAAAGTTGTTTTTTAAGTAAATCAAGACATTCCTTAACTAGGAAAATATCATGTTAACAGATCAGCTGCTGTATTAGTGCTCACCCAGTATTTCTAGAGTGGAAATACACTCCAATATTCACTTCACCGCCCAGAGTATGCACATGCGTGTTTGCCGTTGCACCCTTCTACTGCACCATGATTTGACCTGACACCATGATCTTCATGCCATCTATTCTATTTTAGAGAAAAAGAAAGAATATGAATGTCACGTCTTTGTCTATTGACTGTTCTTTTTCAATTGAATGATTGTTGATATCCGCTGGGAGTCTGATCTCGTGTTCTGGACACCCCCCTTAAGATGGGCCCATGATGGTGAACTGGGTTCTTTAAGGGGATCTCAGGCCCTCATTCATTTGCAAACCATTTCACATGAGCCTGCAACCCTGGAAGATCAGTTGATTGGAAGTTGCATTGATTTTTATCCTGCTTTTTTCCATTGTTTCTGTTTCTGTTTGTTCGAATAGAAGTACTGTACACAACTCCGTTCAGAATAACAAGTAATCGTTCTTTCTTACTATCCAGATAACAGTTTTTACCCCATCTTCTCTCTTTCTCTCTCTGTTTGAAACTGTGCAGCAGCAGTCTCTTTTTGCTGCCAATAAAAGATAACACTAATATTATCCTTGACTAGCTAACTTGCATATTCTTGCACAGGAGAGAAAAAGACAGGAGTGCAGGGATTATGACAGTGTGCTGAGGCCATGTATTTCCACTCTGCTGAATTTTGGAAAGGAAAGAAATACTAACATTTTGGATGAAGTGTTGGAATGCCGTACCTATGGCAGGTATCCATGTGTTCGCTGACTTGACATCAGGATGATATTCTGTGGGATTTCTATTAGTTAAAAAAACAATGATATAAATAAAGTTAGATAACTCGTAACTTGTCTCCATTTCTGTGTCCTTAATATTTTGTTAGCATCTGGTTAATGATACTATAGATATTTGATTGACGTGCTTGTCAAAGGCTAACTCTTACACAAGTTGGCAGGTCAGCGTTTGACAGACTACGACACAGGGTGAGGTAAAACCCATAAAGAAATTCTCAAACATTTGATTTCACGTTTTTCTTACCGTCTTTTTATGAGAACTGATGGGGCAAAAATAAAATTAATCCACCAGCTGCCACTGCAAGTGACCAAAAAATATGTGTGTGTGTGTGTGTGTTTGTATATATACATACAGTGCTGTGCAAAAGTATTTGACCCCTTACAGATACTTATTGTTTTTGCACATTTATCACACTGAAATGTTTCAGATTATCAAACAAATTTTTATATTAGGCAAAGATAACCTGAGTAAATACAAAAAGCTGTTTTTAAATTATGATTTCATTTATTAAGGGAAAAAAGCTATCCAAACCAACCTGGCCCTATGTGAAAAAGTAATTGCCCCCCCCCCTTGTTAAATCATGAATTAACTGATATGAACCAAATTTTTGGGAAAGCTGAGTTCAATTTCACTAGCCACACCCAGGCCTGATCACTGCCAGAACTGTAAAATCAAAAAATCACTTAAATAGAACCTGTCTGACAACATGAAGTAGGCTAAAAGATCTCAAAAAGCAACACATCATGCCCAGATCTGAAGAAATTCAAGAACAGATGAGAAACAAAGTCATTGACATCTATCAGTCTGGAAAGGGTTACAAAGCCATGTCTAAGGCTTTGGGACTCCAGCGAACCACAGTAAGAGCCATTATCCACAAATGGAGAAAACATGGAACAGTGGTGAACCTTCCCAGGAGTGGCCGGCCTACCAAAATTACTCCAAGAGCGCATCGACTCATCCCGGAGGTCACAAAAGAACCCAGAACAACATCTAAAGCACCGCAGGCCTCACTTGCCTCAGTTAAGGTCAGTGTTCATGATTCAACAATAAGAAAGCGACTGGGCAAACATGGTATCCATGGGAGAGTTCCAAGGCGAAAACCACTGCTGACCAAAAAGAACTCAAAGGCCCGTCTCACATTTGCCAAAAAACATCTTGATGATCCCCAAGACTTGGGAAAATATTCTGTGGACTGACGAGACAAAAGTGGAACTTTTTGGAAGGTGTGCGTCCCGTTACATCTGGCGTAAAACTAACACAGCATTTCAAGAAAAGAACATCATACCGACAGTCAAACATGGTGGTGGTAGTGTGATGGTCTGGGGCTGCTTTGCTGCTTCAGAATCTGGGCGACTTGCCGAAATTGATGGAACCATGAATTCTGCTCTCAACCAGAAAATCCTGAAGGAGAATGTCCGGCCATCAGTTCGTGACCTTAAGCTCAAGCGCACTTGGGTTATGCAGCAGGACAATGATCCGAAGCACTCCAGCAAGTCCACCTCTGAATGGCTCAAAAAACCCAAAATGAAGGTTTTGGAGTGGCCTAGTCAAAGTCCGGACTTAAATCCGATTGAGATGCTGTGGCATGACCTTAAACAGGCCGTTCATGCTCAAAAACCCTCAAATGTGGCTGAATTAAAACAATTCTGCAAAGAAGAGTTGGCCAAAATTCCTCCACAGCGATGTGAAAGACTCATTGCCAGTTATCGCAAACGCTTGATTGCAGTTGTTGCCGCCAAGGGTGGCACAACCAGTTATTAGGTTTAGGGGGCAATTACTTTTTCACATAGGGCCAGGTTGGTTTGGATAGCTTTTTTCCCTTAATAAATGAAATCATCATTTAAAAACAGCTTTTTGTATTTACTCAGGTTATCTTTGTCTGATATAAAAATTTGTTTCATAATCTGAAACATTTAAGTGTGACAAATGTGCAAAAACAATAAGGATCTGTAAGGGGGCAAATACTTTTGCACAGCACTGTATATACACAAAATAATATTAAAGGTAGAAAAATAAGGAAAATGTATCAGCTATAATAAGTTAATCAATCAATAATAATAAAGTTACTTGCACTATAGGTAATTCAAGTGAAACACAATAATTGTTACTTGTGACATACCTTTTATCGACCTTTGATTACCACTAAAAATAATAATAAGGCTAATCGAGGTTTTACATATTGGGTTGAATATTAGCAGCCAATCACCACATATATTATTACATTCATGCTACAAATTTGGAGTTTGGAGGAAAGTAAAATCAGTAGAGGGAGGAAAGAATGAAGGGTGCTATAGAATACAAGATGCTGGGGACAGGGATGAGATTGAGCAGCCACCAACCTCTGAGGTAGGTAGTCACACAGCCTTATAGGCAAACATGGTAATGTCAGAGATCATGTTAATAATCATGTCATGTCTTTTCTCAAGAATATGAATTGCTATGCATTTAATGTGAACTGCAGGTCTAATCAATTATCGCTCTCAATCATCTTTCCCCAAATTTCTCTTTTGTTTGTTCTTATCATTAAGTCCACAAAGCCAATCATGATGTAATTTTATTCATAGATTGTTTACAAAGAGTTATCTGTGAAAATTGGCCGATTCCTCACAGGATTAGCCAACAACTATCAATGTTTTTAATTCATAATTAGGCTACATTCATATTTTAATGACTGAATGACTGAACTGATAAATGGATTCAACCATTTGAAAAACAAACAACTGTTCTTAAATTAAGCTGAATTGTTTGGTGTCTTTTTAACCATAATTTCTGGTCCCATTTTATCTTACCAGCTGTCCCATTTTATCGGAACATGTATGTCATCGGAGTGAGGTAGGGGTTCTTGATGTATTTGAAGGTCCAAAAGTATTTTGCATATTTTCTTTATAGAAATATAAAGAAAATACAAATAAGCGTGCGCCTACCTGCGCCAGGTTCACCACTGCTGCGTAATCACGTTCACCCGTGACTCCTAGCTGACAACCAATGAAAATCATGCATTCTATGAAGCCGTATCCAATGAAACTTAGCTAAGCGGTATTTGAATGACCCATGCACATTTAGCCAGTAGCCTAGCATAGACGTGAGGATTGGTATTTAACTCTCCTGTTCTTTTGGCAATTTGTTTGAATATATCGTTTTATTTAGGTTTGTTTGCGCTGCACTAACATGTCTTCCTTTGATGTTCGAGTCGTGGTGAGTAGTATTATCTCGTTTATTTTTTACATAATAATAATAATATTACTTCGAATGTGCTATTGTTTGTCTTGCCATAATAACTAACTTGGCTAAGTATTACTAGTATTGACGTTGGTTTTAGATCGAAAGTAGCTTTTTGATCACGCTACGCATAAAGTGGGTCGTACAGAAAGTTGCTACGTAGTTTTTGATCATATTTTTCAATTCCAGCCCAGAAACGCAAATAACCCAGCACCGACAGGCAAAGCTGTTGTCGGTGGGGCGAAGAGGGCTGTGCTTGGAGAGCTGTCCAACTTTTCCGGCATGGCACCGACAGTACACACAAAGGTACGGTACAGATTATTGGGTTCAATTGTCAACAACTTTAATTTTTTTTTTGTTTTTTTTGGCAGAACTATCACCCATCATAACGTTCTTTTTACAGAAAAGTGTTCCAGTTAAAGCTTCAACCAAACTATCTCATTACGAAAAAGCAAAGCCAGCGGCAGTTCACCCAAAAAGTCCCCCAGTGATTGAAGTTCCCCAGGTTCCTCTGCACCTGCCAGAAGAACCTGTAGATGTCTCAATGAAAGAGGAGGAATTGTGCCAGGCTTTCTCTGAAGCATTTTTTGCTGTAGAGGACATTGATGAGGGTGATTCAGACATGCCCCAGCTGTGTTCTGAATATGTAAAGGACATCTATGCGTATCTGCGGAGCCTTGAGGTAATTCGGGTTGCTCTGGGCCAAGGTTTATGTTGTAATTGATGAAGTTGTTGAACACTGTCTTCCTAACAGGTTGAGCAAGCTGTCCGGCACAATTACATGCTTGGATATGAAATCAATGCCCGCATGCGTGCTCTTCTCATCGACTGGCTGATTCAGGTTCACTCCAGGTTCCAACTGCTGCAGGAAACTCTGTACATGACTGTGGCCATTCTAGATCGCTTCCTTCAAGTACGTGTTAAATGTTTTACTGTGTTACATGTGGCTATCCTGATAAGGGCACAGACTGCTTTTTTCTGTCTTATTTAGCACATTGCTTTGGTTGCACAATTTGTTAGTTAATAAATAACTAATCTGACCTATAACGTTACTAGTTTGTCTAAATTAAGCTACTCGCTCTATATTCTGCATATGGGTTCAAAGGTATTCTGTGCTTTTACTAAGGTCCAGCCTATAACCCGTAAAAAGCTGCAGTTGGTTGGTGTCACTGCCATGCTTTTGGCGTCCAAGTACGAGGAAATGTACTCTCCAGAGGTTGGAGACTTTGCCTACATCACAGACAATGCATTTACAAAGGCTCAGATTCGGGAAATGGAACGGCTCATTCTGAGCACACTGAACTTCAGCCTGGGACGACCCCTAGCACTGCACTTTCTCAGAAGAGCCTCCAAAGCTGGGAACGTGAGTTGCTGCATTCATTGAGCAAATGGGGACTATTGTGTAGTTTGCCGATGGGTTTAAGACTGTTGTTTTTTTTAAGGCTGATGCTGAGAGACATACACTGTCTAAGTACCTCATGGAGCTGACTCTCTTGGACTACGACATGGTGCACTACAATCCCTCTGAGATCGCTGCCGCTGCTTTGTGCCTCTCCCAACTGCTGCTCAATGGATTGAAATGGGTATGTTTCTAATGTACTTGTACTTTACCTACTGGATATGTTTGTACCACTAGTGCAAACTGCCCTCAGCCTATTCTTGAATGCGTTTGAGAGGCAGACTGATTGTGAGGTACTTCAGACACTTGCTGGATCTGATTTTAAATAGGTGATGGAAGGAATTGTTTGTATTTGAAACATCTGTTTATATTCATAGTCACCCCTACAACAACACTACTCCAAGTACGATGAGAACCACCTCAAGCCAATCTTGCAGCTAATTGCCAAAAACTTGGTGTTGGTCCATGAGGGAAAAACAAAGCTCCAGGTTAGAAGCTGCGCACTTAACTGCTGCAATGATGGTTGTGAAATGGGTTATTTGGATTACTTTGCTACAACGACTTAACACCTTTTTTTAATTGTAGGCTGTGAAGAACAAGTATTCAAGCAGCAAGTTGATGAAGATCAGCCTACTCCCACAGCTCAAGTCTTCAATTGTCAAGGACATGGCTGCCCCTCTACTTGACAGCCCCTCATCTTAAAGTTATTTAGTAGATTTTTGTTTTTAACCAGCACTTTATTTTATATTTTTACTTGGGAGAAAGCCTGCTACTGCCATGTTCATGTAAATATTTGTACAAATAAAATGAACATTTTAATCTTTAGCTTATACAGCTTTTTACCTCTGTTTTTGAGCAAAGATTTGTAAATAGTAATCTTTCAGATCATTTCAAATTGCGAATTTGTGTTAGACAATCAAACAAGTGTCTTTGAACTGGTGACTTCAATTTTCTTTGACCTTCACTCAAATCAATGTGGGAAAGATACATGGTTGGCTGACTTGTACGGGAAAGAAATGTTACCTCAAATTCATCTTTCACTTTGAGCTGGCACTAGATTACTAAATGTAAAATTTGTTCAGGTGCAGACTATAAGCATTATTTCTCTTTACTACACTTGCTATTAAAATGTTGCCTTTGTACACATTAATGTCCTGTTCTAATTGCAAGGAGTATGAAGTTGTAGAAAGCGCACTGTGCAAATGTGAGCCGTACACATGACTGGGTATATTTCAAACATCCAATTCTAGATGTCTCAGCCACCGTTACAATGGTCTTGATATTTGTAGAAAATCCAAGCGGTCTGACGTTTTCAACACAAAGGAGTTTGATACAAAACTGTTTAATTGTAAATACAAAGGAATGTATAAGTAATGTGAAACCTGTGCAGAAAGTTGAGTTGAAACTGTCCAGTAAAAAAAAACGGAATTCCAGTAGAGTATTGATAGATCCAGTAACCGTGAAGTCTGCTGGAAACAAGTCAAAATTGGAAAACTAATTTTATTCCCCATGGTCTAATTACTCATCAGCTGATCAGCGTAAAGGTATCAAAAGCAAGATAAAAAATCGAGTACAAAAGAGCCTGCATAGAATGTACACTACTGAGTAAATGTACATGGTACTGTCAGTGTGTCCCTAATTGACAAAAGAAGATATAAACGTTCAGATCTAGGCCTACTATAGTTTCATATAATATAAAATTAAAAAAAACATTCTTCCGTAACTTGGCCCATTGCTAGTTTGGCAAACTATCTCTTATTCATCGCCATGGGTAACTGGCTGTTGTGGCAAAAACGAGTCACCAGTCTGTAAGTCCAAGGTAGTACCTGTACCAATAAAGTGCTTATAAACCACAGACAATACACTCAGACAATACAGAGTACAGTACATGGTTCGGCATTTGCTCTGGGGTTCTCATTGTTTATAATGCTTGTCTGACATAAACATTTAGTGTGTCATTGCTTGTGGAGTGGAGGGGTGGTGTTCTGTTCTACAAGTTGTAGTCGTTTATGCAGATGTATATCAGTGTGACGTGAGAGTTCAACCAAGATCTAAATGAATCTTTAATATATATTTAATTATCATTTGACTGGCTTTTCATCATTGGCATAAGCTATGAAATCCCAGTGTAATGAACCATATAATTAAAATTGCATGCTATTGTGCTATTTTTGAATAGATGTAAAAATGTCAATAGTATTAATATTATATAATGTTATTTTGTAAGCTTTTTTTGGCAGCAATCCAACCCCTCCACCCCTCTTCCCCTCCCACACTTACTCACTCTCACACACACGCACACAGACACACACACACAAATATCTTTAAATATCTACGAATATCTTTTAAAACATGACAGGCAATTCAATTGATTTCAAAGGGATTTCCTTGCAACCACCTCTGAGTCCCGTAAAAACTCTTTCATTTCGTATAATACAAAAATAAAACACAACCTGGTCCCATTGGTCATGCATACTACATTTTCGATGAATTGAAAGGTAACCTTGGAAACCATAGCAGAGTAAAGAAAATGTAAAGCTATAAATACAATAAATAGTTTTGTTCAGTGCTCACAGGGACTGTGTACTCATATGCCCTGGAGAAAAAAAAACAGTATTGTCCCAAGTTCGCCAAAAATCAACCTCATTTCAAGTAAGACTCTTCTTGACTCTTATGCAAAAGGACATTCCATTTAGCCAAATGCTGCGATGCCAGAAACGAGAAAACACCAGTTTCTCTCTTTTTCTTTCTCTATTTGATTGTAAGCTGCAGCTCTTCATCTGTGAAGTGTCCTTTACTCTGGGTTGTTGATAGTTAATTGCTCTAGATCTTGCTCACGTAGTTGTTTGGAAACAGACCTTGCTTTCCTCGAAGTCTCCCCATCCACCATCCAGATGAATCTGAGCAAACAAAGTTACAAAACAGAAAATGTTATCACAGCAAATTGAGTGCACAATCACACAACAAAACAGCATATATAATATACCGTAGGCCTATTGTCATACTGTGTATTTGTAATTATGTAATAGCAATGTAGCGTTTTTTACCCTCTTTGATAATGTCAATGACATCGTCTGCGTTAAAGCTGAGCTCATCGGTGTCTTGAGCATCGTAGGCGTACAGGGCTTTGCACTGAGGAACCTGAGGCTTGGGTTTGGGAGCAGGCTTGGGTCGCCCTCCTCCTGGTGGAGGCCTGCTGGCAGACTGTCTGTGCGCACTGACCATCAGAGAGAAAGAGAGAGAGAGATCCCACATAACTTAGCATAAAATATACCTGTGTACGATGGAGCTATTCTTTTGGGATCTGTAAATAAGTCAGCTAATATGAAAGTCACTGTGTTGCTGTGGGAAATGCAGTGGAGTTAGACCAAAGCTGTGGAAACACACAGAAAACACCCTGTTAGCTTGCAAGGGGTCATGTTTGTGCGCCTGTCTGCATTCATGTTGTTCACAAGTCCACCACAAGATGGCCACAAGAAACAATGGAACAGATTTGCTAATGCGTGAGATGCAACATGTTTTGAGGCATTCGGAGCAACAAAATCCAGAAGGACTGTATTTGTTTTTCTAAAGTGCGTAAAATGCCTCAAATCGATAAATTAAGCGGTACACCGATTAAGATATACTTCTTGTATGTCTCAAGTTGGGTGTGAGTCTGTGAAATATGGCCAAGATAACAGATAAGAGATCAACTTATGAGTAATCCGTTGGTAGCCCAGTAATTTGCTATGGGTTGCATTGTACTGCCTTAATATGTATGATTACCCTAAAAATGCAACAAAACTTATTAAAAGCAGGGTCATGGTTATTTAAATAACCAGAGCACAGAGCCAAAACAAAAAACTGAAATATAGCATGTTTCTGGGCTCAGACTTTGGTTGCTCATAGAAGAAAATAAGTAGTACAGACAGTAATATCCTCAAATCAAAAGATAGCTTTAGCTCTCTCCTGATTCCACCGCAAGCTATTTAAATCTTGGAACATTTACATTGTGAAAGACAAGCAACTAGCTACTACAGTGCTATAGAGTGAGAAAGATGAAATATACACACACACACACACCCAGACACATATACACACATCATGCCAGTAGGAGCGAAACCATCAACCAACCAGTCAGTAGACCGAAATTGTCAACCAAAACACCGTGAACACTCAGACTCACATTACTCCATTTGAAGCTGTCCGCCCGTCGCCGTTACTATAAAAGAATACATCAGCTGAGTTACAGGGGGACAGTGTCTGTGTGTGTCTGTTGGTGTGTGCATGTCTGTGTAACACAAACACATCATCATACACTCCAGAAAGAAACTGAACCTAACACTGGATTAGGCCTGCTTGTCATGGTGAGGTGAATGGAGAATCAGTCCTAGTTTCTGTGTTTGTCTTTCCCATGTTAACATGGCTGGAGCTATGTCATGTAATAGAAATGAACCGAATGAATACAAAAATAATAAAATTCTCTCTTTTGTAAAAATACATTTCATGCTTTCTCGTAAGGTCTGAAATATCTATATTTGTATGCAAAATCTCTACCATGTTTGTGAATTTTGGAATGGTGTGCATGTGGTGAGTGGGGGCATCTTACCCTGCAGCGCCCTGGTCAGGGACCCTCAGACAGTCCAGGTTGGGCGGTGGCCGGCCGCCCCCCCGCTCCTCCAGGTGGCTGCCGTTACTGGGCAGGAAGGGGCGGCCCCCGTGGCCTGTGGGCGGCGGCCTCGGGTTGGAGTGATGCGAGGCGTTTCTCTGATTGGCTATGTGATTGGTGCTCTTCGGTCCGCCGTTCTGGTGGGCCACTGGAGGAGAGGAGATGATGAGGATGGGATTAACAAGCGGCCTGACTCTCTTTCTGTAGCGTTAACGTAGATGGGCTAGGGCCACATACAGCGACCCCGCTTGGGTTACCTGGCGGCCCCGGTGCTGCTCGGGCAGGGATGTGCTGTTGGGTTCTGGACATGTTGGAGCGACCCTGAGTTCTCTTTTGGGTGGGCCCTGCAGAGGAAGTCTCCCAGTCAGTAAAAGGTTCACAGGAAAATATAGAGTATGGTGCATATGGACGGTTCGACTGGCTACTCACGTGTGTTTTTGGTCAGGCCGGGGCCGATGCTGACCTGCAGCATCTTGTTGGAGGGCTTGAGGACCGCCATGTCTCCCTGGCCCTGGACAAACATCACCTGTCTGGAGCCTCCACCGTTCATGAAGCCCCAGTTCTCCTTTTTCAGCTTCAGCTCTAGCCTGAGGGGCAGCGTGTGCACACACACACACACACACACACACACACACACACACACACACACACACACAAACATACACACTCAATTTAATACACAGATTGTCACATTGTCACCAGTAAACTTGGTTTATTTTTCTAAGAGGCATAACATGACAACATTTGTATTTCTAATGCTCCCATATGGTGTGTGTGTGTTCTGAGTGGCAGTGCTGTAATCCTGTTTTCTATGCAGGCTGTCTGCATAGTGTTGGCTTCGGGTCCCCCCCTAACAACCTACATTGATGTAATGTTGTTTCTGTTCACTTACGTTGTCCCAAACTTGATTGGCAGTTTTCTCTGTGTTTTTTCCTCAAACCTCCGGGCTAGCAGACTGAGGAACTCCGTCTTGAAGGTGCAGTCGAGCAGACTGTCGTACTCCTGCTCATGGAGGATCAGCAGGTCGTCCTGCATGGTGCTGTGTGTGGCAGAGTGAGAACGCTTAAGGATAACAATCTTTGACGGTCAATATAAAACCCTGAGATATGCCATTGTAGTCTGTGACACGGAACAGTGCATGAAGAGTATTGGTGACAACATTTAGATTCATAAAAACACGTATTTCCACGGAGTTATCCCTCGTTGGAAAGTTGTTGTGGAACTGCTTAGTAGCTACAGCCCAGTGGTCAGGCAAATTAGAGTGGTTTGATAGTCTATTTTAGCCTGGGAAGTTTGCATACTAACACAGCAACCCAAAGCAGCAGGTATCTAAGGGAGAGAATGGCCTTTGTCATTGAAGTGAAGTTGTCTCCAATGAGCTTTTAACAACCCCAGCCTTCCCCTGCCGGCACCACCTGGTTCACATTACACACAACCCCCCAACTCACTCAAACGTCCGTCCCGACATGAGTTGAGTGCACCTACATAAAGCAGTCTACAATGACCCCCCCTGTAACAGCTCCCCACAGCAATTCATATCACATATCCAACAACGTGTAATATTAACGTGCCAACTGGAGGACCTTACACTGTGGGAGTCCGTCACTTGATGTTTTGGTTTAGAGGATAGAAGTTTCTGCTTTTACGCAGACTTTCAGCTGTAGAGACAGCCTGTTCTATAAAGCCTGGCCACACAAAGGAGCCAACATACGTGTATGTTTCTATATGAGAGTTGGTCTGAATCAATCCCATGTGTTAGTTACAGCCCACATGTGACATTTAAAGGAACACAGGGACCAGTGTGATGGAGAACCCAGACCGCCGCCTTTGAAGTGACGTCGGTGCAGATGGCTGCAGCTTAGAATGGGGACTAGATTGTCTCTTGAATGTGTCTGTCTGTCAGTCAGTCAGTCTGTCCGTTCGTCTGCTTGTCTGTGTTTCTGTCTTTGTGGGGGGCTGAGTCTGTTCATCTGTGTTGCATGTGTTTTGAGAGCTCATGTTAGCCATGCTGTTCCTGTGCGTTCCTGTCCTGCTGACTGTTTGTGTAATAAGTTACTCTTTAACTAGTGCACAACCTTGGGGCCCACTGTGCTCCTAAGCAGACCAAACACACTTGTCCCTAGGCTCAGGGCTCCACGGCTGAGCTCCTCCTTACCTTAGAGACACAGCCAGAATCTTCTCCACCTCAATCCTCCTCTTCAACACCTCCTTCACCTGGCCTTTCTCGGGACCCTGCTTCACCTTTTCTCTCCCGATCAGGTAGACACACTTGGGGCTCAGGATCAGGTCCCTCTTTATGCCCTGAATACACACACACAAGACCGGGTCAGCTTTGTATCTGCCTCTAGTCACAAGACACAGTAATAGGCAGGAGGGCATGAGGATCTAAGGTCACGTCAGATAGTACCCACCTTGAAGCGGCGGTCGTATTTAGTGACCTTGTCAGCAAAGTCAATCTTTTCCCTCTTGGCCATGAACTGTCGGAGTTCCGGTCGGTCGTCCATCCCCAGGTAGTCGCCCACAAAGTTCCTGTTGAGGCTGTGTCTCCGCCGCTCCTTCTTGTTCAACAGCAGGTCTGAGGCTGGGGACACACAGAGACATTCAGTCAGACAGATGTATAGTCAGAGCGACTGGCATGACTGCTAGATGGAAAGGCGCTACTTTTTATTGCTATGTTGGGAACTTTGCAATTGGAGATCGGTGTGTTCATGTGTGTGTGCGGGTATGAAAGTGAGTGAGAGAGAGAATTCATGTGAGAGACCACAATATACATTGTTAACAATATCAGTGTGGGAGAGATACAGTGCCAGCGACTGGTCTCACCTTCTTCCCTCATCTGGACATACTTCTTGCGAGCCAAATACGTCCTCCAGGCTTTCTGGATGGCCCGGGCATGGCCGTCAAACTTGCGATCCCTCGTCTCCTCCAGTAGGAAGAGCTGTGGGGACAGAAAAACACTTAGTGGGCTCAGAGCCACTCCCACCTGACCAAACTAAGAAACAACAACAACAGAATACTTGGCCTAATGTGATCTCCCTCTTTGTACAGACACACCCAAAACGCAACAATGGGCAGGCTCCGCACATGGATATTGTACGTGCCAGAACATACACACACGCACACACGCACGCACGCACGCACGCACGCACACACACACACACACACACACACACACATACTGTACATACATACATACTAGTGCATACATTGAACATACAAAAGCACAGTGTCATATCTAAGATAAGATAAGATCTTCTTCAGCTCCATGCTGCTGACCTATACGGTCCAGTCCGGTGGGGCTGTCCCGTGTCCACTTTAGCTTTGTCTGGACTCCTACTCCTCTGCCCAGCCTCACTGTCATTTCCTGCTGGGCCCCTGGACACCCGGCCATCTCTCCATCCCAGACTAAACATCCTGGCCAGTCACCAGCGCCCGGCTCAGACACTGGCACGGGCATTCACTCCACACACACCCCAGCTAGTGCCCACACACCCTCTGCCTCCACACTTACCAGTCCAAATCAAAGCCAAGTTTAGCTACGTTCTGATGCTTGTCATTGGCACTATCAGACCATTCACAGCCTCATTACAGCAACCTCTAACAAGGAAACGACTAAGACAGCACCCTTCTCAGTGGTCAACCCAGAACATGCTCTGCTGGACCTGTAGGTAGGACCTGTGACTAGACACTATAAAACCAAGCTGTCCATCACCACAGAGGGAGAGAGAGAGAAAACATGCCTTAGTCACAAACGTATTAGTGTGTGTCAGCACCTTATCAGAGAGGGAGGTTTGTTTGGAGAAGCCTGGCTAATAATCTAAGAGCTCGCTGTCATGTGGTGTTTGTGTTTCATAAGCACACCTCCGTCACACGGGCTCCCAGTGTGCCAGCAAGGCTGGGGGAGGGGCTCTGGACAGGCCACCGCTGCCGTCACAAGCCATAGAAGAAGTCATAACAGTCATGCTTAGCCACAAGGTTGGATGAAAACGACGTTTTGGCATTTCTGCGTGTGTCTGTAAATGTGCTGTGTGTGTGTTGGTGTGTGAGTGTGTGTGTGTGTGTGTGTGTGTGTGTGTGTGTGTGTGTGTGTGTGTGTTTGTGTCTGTGTGTTGGTGTGTGTCTGAGCATACAGTATACGTGTATGTGCACACACTCATCTACAAATGTCAACAAGTGAGCTCACCACACAAGCGCAGCTTTCATGAAGAGCCTGAGAAAGTGCCGTGGTGGAAACAGGCAACACCTTCCAATGTCCCACCGCCAGCCGGCCCACGACCACAGCCTAGCACCAGTGCATGAGGCCCGAGGCTGTGTTGACTCAATGCTACTGACGCAGAGCCGAGGCCAGTTCCTCCCCCCAGCACACTGATACTGCCACGGTTTGGGACACTAGGGCCTTTTATGGTGTGCACACTCTTCAGTGCGGGACTTTTTTTTTTGCCAGACAGCAGAATCAATCAGTGACACATCATCATCCATTACAACATGTTACACTGAGTCAGTGCTTGTGCTGACCAGTTGGGGGATTTTTAACTGGAAGGTTCCGCATGGTGAGGGAGGCGGGGACGGGGAAGTGGGGTTGGCGGGGATGGAGTGCGCTCACCGACTCGGGGGCCTTGATGAAGACCTTGGTGCGCCCCAGCTGGAACTGGTCCTGGTCCATGTTAACAGAGCGCAGCAGATGAAGGACACCCTGCTTCTCATCGCCGCGCCATGTTGGCCATGATTCTTTGGTCAGGATAGCGTACCTTGGGAAGGAAGAGTGGAAAAGAGCAGCACAATTAGACACTAAAACAACGCTGAGAATATGCAAAAATATTATTTCTATGAACAAATCCAAATCCTTATTTGGAAATATAATGTATTATTAAAAGATGGAGCATGTCATAGGGTGTAAGTAACAAAGAATCTGATTAATACATGGTTTGTGGAGGATGTAGAAATCCGCTTCCTGTTGTATTGTGCCGACTGTGACGCAATGGTGAGCAAGAAGCCCAGGGCAGCTTTTAAGATCCGGCCCACTGCCCACTACAAGCTCAACACAATCACCAAAGTCTAAATTCAGCAGGCCTATTTCGTGCTGAGTCTCTCCCATGTCTGCCTGATTCAGTAACGACAACAACTGTAGCGCTGAGTCCACTCTGTCTTCTGTGCCCTTGGTGGGCACACTCCAAAGCACACAGCCTGTTCCTTCAGCCCTGCCAACACTAACAGTACCAAAGGGAGTACTTCCTGATTGCCTCCAAATGTCGACCCTGTCCCTTCCCTGAGAGAGGGGACAGGAACCTTCTTTACCCGTTCCCACTGAGTGGCGACATTCCCATGATCAGGCCTATTCAATGTAGAGGGAGCCATGCACACCCTAGAGCCTCACCTGTTGAGGAACTTCCGGAAGATTCTACGGTAGGCGTAACCAGCACGCCTCACTCGGATGTTTTCCTTCAGACCCAGGTACTCCACTTGGTGCTTCACCCTGATGGGAGAGAAGAAAAGGGAGAGAGAACAGAGTCAGTATCTCCAAGATTGATGAGACTGCCACCCAGACGCAACTGAGGATTTAGAAAAAACGTTCTCTCCTGATCCTTTAAACATTTGCTGGCGATGCTTTGTCTGTCCTCTCACTGGACAAGGCCGTCGTATGTTAAGAACCTGTCCTTTCCTCACGTTGGCCACTGACACACCCATAGGAACCTCTTAATGCAGCCAGGCTTCCTGTGAGCCAGGGGTTCCGCTGCTAATGAAACCCCTCGACCTGAGTCAGGCTCACAACAGGAAGTCCATTAGGCCCGGTGAACAATACCCCAGCAGCCTGTATCAGTACATCTAGAACCCAGCGCCCTTTCCCTCCTGGACGAAAGCACCGGGCGAGGAAATAGTGGGAGGCTCGGGGAGGGTGTCCAAGAGACCCCCTCCGTCACGCTCTCCTGAGACCACAACACGGGGCCCAAACTCAAGATATGCATCGCCAAGCAGACATAACATTGGGTTGAGGAGGTGCACCGTACCCCATCTAACACAATAATAGCCGAAGGGAAAAGAAACGGCGCCACGCTAAACTTAGCAGAAGGGTCAGCGGCAAAGTAATATTATTATTATAGATTATGAGTTACATGAGAGAGTGTGTATGACAGGACACAGTGACATTCAGGAGTAGTTACATGAGTAGCATGACACAGTGGGTAGGATAGGGGTCGCAGTGACATACAAGAGTAGCATGAGAGTGTGTAGGATAGGGGTCGCAGTGACATACAGGAGTAGCTCCATGAGAGTGTGTAGGATATGAGACACAGTGACATACAGGAGTAGCTCCATGAGAGTGTGTATGAGACAGTAGGACTCACCGGCTCTCCTCCCAGTCTTTGGGTTTCTTGGTCTCGTTGGGTTTGATGCAGCGGATGTAGTGAGGAGTACACTTCATAAGCGTGCCCACCAGGTCATTGGCTTGTTTCTGGAACGAGGAACATATGAGCTATTAAATTAGTAACTAACACATAGGTATGGACAACTACTGTTTTTTAAAAATTGAAAACTCAATTATGGCCTGCTCTCCCAGCCGGGCTGTTGGTGACCCCAGTCCTGACAGGGCTGATTAATGAGAGATCTCCATGTCGAAGACACTTTGGCGTGTGTCACACCTACTTTCTCATTAGCCCTGTCATCACTGCAACAACAGAGACGGCAGGCTAAAACAACACGGCCCTCAATGAGCTTTTCATCAGGCAGGTTCCATGACCTGCACCTGACAGAGTTTTTGTGTGAGTTTGAGAGGCCGGCGTTGACCAGGTGGCTGCTTAATACACCATGTGTTACAGAATCACGACACACAAGCCACGTGTCGCACACACACACACACACACACACCACACACCACACACACACACACACACACACACACACACAAACACACACCACACACACCGCTCAACGCACCTTGATCTTACTGCCCGCCGTCGTAGGTCGGCCTTTCTTCTCCGAATTGAGGTTTTCGGGAAACAGTGATCTGATGAAGGTTCTGTAGAGCAGAGACACAAACACAGCCAGGGCTGAGATTAGAATGCAGAAACACAGGATATAGAGGTTGGCTTTCATGTGCAAAGTCTGCTCTTTTAAAGGCCGCCTGGTCCAAAAGCCCAAGGCTTGTTTTTCACTCAGACTTCTTCTCAGCAGCTGCAAATACAGTTTGCGAAAATCTCAACGCTCACATTGTTGTTGTTAAGCTTCTGCCAGAGGACAGAGCTGCAGTTGGAATAACTGTGGTTTTCAGCTGCTCTTCAGCCAAAGAGTGACTGTCACTTCCTCCAAAATCTGCCTTTTTATTGTAATGGAAAGTTGTCCCAGTGAATGTGGTTTTCTTGTTTCCATACTGCTATCATGCTACTGGGTTTTATCTGTCTCAACCTCATTCCACAACTATGATGTGATTGCGCTGATCAGAATGTAGCACATACCTGCAAACATTCCAGAACCTTCAAGCATGGAACGCTCTCAATCTGTGTATCACATCAAGAGCCTCAAGGGATTCATCAAGTAAGACATGCTCTACCATGACCTTTTTGACTATTCTTAAAATGTAAAAGGATTATCATAGTCAAAAGCATTACCCTACCATTATCCATCCAAGACCAATGAGCCAATAGCACCACAACCTATATAGCCACATACGCTGTGCCATGACTTGACCTAAGAAAGTAATGTTTGAACAATGTTAAAAAGCAATTATTATGTCTCAGCATTGGAACTTGTTTGGTACTGAACCTTTTTGTCAAGGTCACAGGAACATAAAGGAGGATCCGTTTGGGGAGTTGTGTGTGTGTGTGTGTGTGTGTGTGTGTGTGTGTGTGTGTGTGTGCGTGTGTGTGTGTGTGTGTGTGTGTGTGTGTGTGTGTGTGTGTGTGTGTGTGTGTGTGTGTGTGCAGATGGAACGGAGACTAGCAAACAATGTCCAGCTGACCATAGTGATCTTTCCTTTCTTCTCAGGGCAGACCTGCTGCTTGAAGGAAGGACACTTCTTCCCCAACACACTTCCTTTGTGTTTGGCTACGCAACTGTGTCTTTGTGCGTGAGCATGTGTGTATGTGTGTGTGTGTGTGTGCGTGCGTGTGTGTGTGTGTATGTGTGTGTATGTGTGTGTGTGTGTGTGCGTGTGTGTGTGTGTGTGTGTGTGTGTGTGTGTTATGTACGTATATGCATGAGAGCATATGCCTCATGTCTGAACGGGGTGTGCTGGCATGAACCTCTTTTGTGGCCCACACAAAGAGCTGGAGGTTGTGGAGGCCGAAGGAGCCAGAGGGGGGCTGTTTGCACAGATGGCCTCTGGGGCTCAAAAGGGGGCCCTGGAACGTGCAAGACGGCCACGGGCAGACTCCTCCAGCGAGACGGCGCTCCCAGCGGGGCCCAAACGCTCAGAGCCGACCCCCAATGGCACAGACCTGGAGAGGGGCCAGCCGACGTGCGACAGGGGGAGGGTACCGCCCAGCACGGCACCCTTCTTCTGTGGCTCTCTCCTCTCCAGCTGCACTGGCCCTTTGCCAGGCTCGTTCAGAGGCCATTCCTTTACATCTGACAACAGGCACTTTCATCTGGTGGCACCTCCATGGAACCCTCGCCCCCGGCCCAACGTGGCTACTTACATTTCACTGCTCTGCATCAGCTCTATCAGGTCGCTGAAGAGGACGTCGCGGTTCCTCTCGCAGAATCCCTCGGCGTCGTAGGACACCTGGAAGAGGCACACGGGGGGTAACTAAGGGTTAGTCCTGACTCCCCAGCACACCACACGGTTAACCTATTCACATGTTACTAAGGGTTAGTCCCCAGAACACCACGCAGTTGACCGATTCACATGTTACTATGGGTTCATCCCCAGCAGCAGAACACCACACAGTTGACCTATTCACATGGCGACAGCGACGCACCACCCTCTGACACTCGCCTCACTCCAGGTGCTCCAGGGAAATCAACTGGGAGCACGTTGGCTTTTCAGTACGGAAAACATGAGGAGACAGCAGGCTTAGTGCAGGGTCTGCGTCCCAAATACAAAGCAAGTGACAACCAGCGTGGCTACAGGCTACAGCCAGGCTACAGTGTCTGCACTGATCTGTGGTAAGGAGATTTTACACCCTGCTGGGACGGGGATGGAATGTCGGCCGGCCTCGACTGTTTGGGAGCAGCCCGGGCCTGGATGGCACGGCTCATTAGGCCGGCGGCACGCCAGGAGCACCAGGCTGGAAACACAACACATCTGGAGGAGGACGGGGAGGGGGGGGGGGGGCAGCCCAGGCCGTGAGAACCCCAGGGAGAGGGAGTGGGAGATTGATATCACAGCAGGGGGCGAAGCGAGAACTGGAGGGAGACGGGGAAAATAGACGGGAGGGGAAAGAAATGGACCCTGTCTGGACTGTGGAGGAACGGGTCGGTGTGAGAACGGAATGAGGAGGGAGGTTCCTAGATGACATGGGCAACCAGAGGGACCAGAATTAGAGTGGTGAGGGAAGGAGACAGACGCTGGAGAAAGAGGAGAAGGGGGCTGAGAGGGGCTGACCTTGCCAGCGTAGTGGTGGATGATGAAGCCTTGGTTCCAGCTGTTGAAGTGCTCGTGGGAGTTGATCTGGACGCGGAGCTTCTGGAGCATGGTCTGGTCGGCCCCCTCGCCCACAGCGTGCATGGTGGCGCACACGTCGTCCAGGATGCTCATGATGCCCGGCGGGTTCTGGAAACAAAAACCAAGAACGTTCACATTGACCGAGGCCACTTTGATATGTTACAGAATGGATTCAGAAGTTACCTGCTAAATAATGTAACGTGTAATGTGCTAGTATTAAACAAGGATGTATTTGTCAGACAAGAAATGAAGTGTCAACTCATAACATTTCCATCGATACGTCAGCAGGAGCATGTGTCATCTTAGTGCCTATGCCGGAACGCATCACACAGGAGCTGATTCAGAATCAGCTTCCGTATTGCTACCGATTACACCCACGCGGTGAATGAGGTCACCCCAACACACAGCTGCAAGCTGCCCTATCCATCCCCACTGAGGCCAGGGCTGTTCGGTGGCCTGACGGAGGACAGTGGCCACACTGTCTCTGCCTCAGAGGGCATGGCTTTCTGTCAGCGGCATTTAGAAAGGCCCGTCTACCGGCCACTGGCGTAACCAACTGGGCCGGCAGCGTGTCTAAGCAGCCATGTCAGCGTGAGAGAGAGAGAGAGAGAGAGAGAGAGAGAGAGAGAGAGAGAGAGAGAGAGAGAGAGAGAGAGAGAGAGAGAGAGAGAGAGGAGAGAGAGAGAGAGAGAGAGAGAGAGAGAGAGAGAGAGAGAGAGAGAGAGAGAGAGAGAGAGAGAGAGAGAGAGAGAGAGAGAGAGAGAGCGAGAGAGAGAGAGAGAGAGGGAGAGAGAGAGAGGGAGAGAGAGAAGCGCCGTGGTCTCCTAGCTCAGATGGAGGCGTGTCTCAGGGGCAGCCCGTTTTGGATTTGAAGGCTTAGGCCTCTCTCAGCGGGACGGGCAAATCTAATTAGAAGGCCTTTTGGCACATTTCAGGATGTGTCATGGGAAGAGCGAGGAGTCCCGTCTCGCGTGCAACTCAATTTGTGGAGTGCTTGTCCCTATTGTGACTGTAGAGCCATAACGAGGCATACCAAACCGACCTGATGGAGCTGGACAACTGTTTCCTGCCGTCTTGTTGATCTGGCATTTGACTGTGAAACAGTGACTCACGGCCGTGCTCTTACCACTTTGCTCTCGATGAGATCACAGACGATCTTGTTGTTGAAGTACTCAATGGGAGTCCATCGGATGCCTTCCTGTACATACTCCTCCTACAGGAAAGCAAACAAGGACTTTGTTGGAGTGCGCTCCGTTACATGTACGATAGAAGACCGATGAAGAGCCAAAAGGGGTGACTGTGAAGAGAGAAAGAACACCTACGTACCTGCTCAGCTTTTAGTGTCAGCTCGATAAAAATCTGCTGCAGTTTCTCGTTGACAAAATTGATGCAGAACTGTTCAAAGCCGTTTTTCTGATGACAAAGAGAAATACACATTAGATTCGACCCTTGTCACATGGCCACAGTTAGTGTGTGTTCCACATGCGGCTGGCCACAGAGGTCTGCATGGGGATATCCTCTGGGCTTCAGAGAAGACCAGGCTGCCTGATTCAAAAGGAGAAAATTGTCCCATTCAATACACAGACCCCCACTATTACAGTAGACCCGGGGGTCGGCCCTTTGTGTGCTATCTAGAGAGGCCAGAGCTGTCCCCCTGTATGGACCCCTATACACCAACACACACAGGGCTTATTTTCTCCATGCTTCAGTAATAATAGCCCTGTGTATATAAACAGAACTGTGGAGAGAAAGCTAGAACGCATCCAGCCAAGCCAGTCGTTTTTTTTTCAAGGAATGTTATCTAAACACGCAACACACAAGGAGCTCAGTATGCAGCGCGTTCAGGCTTAAAACTCCCTGTGATACAGGGGCTGTTTCTTTTCGGTATTCAATGGAACCTAATCCTATCAACTACCCCCAGGAGGCAGACGCAAGAGCCCCTCATTATGCCGACAACACAACTAGTTTAATAAGATTAGTGAGGGACAATTGTGCTAATGGCTGCCCTGTCTCAATCAAGAGATGGCCCTTAAATCCGCATACTTTACAAAGTCAGTCTGATCCTCAGGGCTCAGTGACCGCGTGTTATCTTGTAAGGGTACTGAGCCTTTGCTGAGTCAGGGCCACTTGCTATTCCAACTGGGAGCCTGGACGACTTACTTGGAATATTTCGAACCCGTAGATATCCAGCACTCCGATGCTAAAGTCCTGATGATCCTTCACCATGGCTTTGTTGATGGACTGCAAAATGAAACACCACGTTAGAACCTGGACGACATGAGACTTGAAATGAGGTGCTGGGAGTTGTCAGGCTGAGGTCTGTGCCCACCTCCACTAGGAAGTCAAACAGCCGCGAGTGCAGGGCTTTGGAGAGGGCGTCCCGCGTGTAGCACGCCTGCTCCACGTTCAGTGTCACGTCAATGGACTCCAGGGCACTGCCCCACTTGCTGTCCATCTTCCGGCTGGTCAGCTTCTCCTTCAGCCGTCTCTGGTCTATCCCCAGCAGGAACGCCGGGAAGGCCAGGACTGCTCAGAGGAACAGCGAGGGGACAGGCAGACAGAAGCAGACAAAGTGTGATTGTTGGATACATTCTCTCTCAGGGAAGAATGACGAAAAGGAAAGACTCGGCACTGTGATGGTTTTCAACAAAGTCTCATGAAGACGTATAGCTCTCTCCTTTACCATAGCAACAAAGCCTTTATTCTAAAAGGGGTTTGTGCGTACCACAGACCATTAGTTCTAACCTTCAGTTGACACCCTTTCACTAGAGCCTGGTGAGTCACCACCATTATGAGGGAAATGCTTTCAGGCCTGTACTCTGACAGTGTCTGAGAATGCCTCAGCCGGCTCCAATAGCCCTCTTATGGGAAATGAGGGTGTGACCGACCGTGGGCCAACTGAATGCACCGCCAAGTCTAAAGTCAGGGTTACTGTGTCTGCTACTGTAGGAAAGGCCCACTTAGCAAGGAGACATATGCATTGGACACTGTCCCTGCTTGGCTCCGTTTCAAGTTAGCTGTGAATACCCAAAATAACCAGCCCCTAGTGAGATTTACTGAGGGAGTAGTCGAAGCACTTTCAAGTGGCATCTGAGGCGTGGATTTGTTTGACAGAGAGTGCACAGATGTTGCCGAGGACTGATGTTGCTGTGTGTGTGTGGTTTTATGTGGGGGGGGAAGGGGGGGGGGGGGGGGGGGTGAGGCGTTCTGATACGTGAAACACACTGCAGTGCAGACAGGAAGTCACACTGGGGGGAACAGGAAAGGCAGAGATTAAGGAGCACTGGTACGTTGTCTGTGAAGAACAGACCACGGCTTTGTGTACATGCAACCTGATGGTCTCAATGGTATCTCAAGTGTACGGTATAGGTTGGCGAGTGAAAGGCAGGGAATAAAGAACAGGAATAAAAAGGAGGGATGGTTGAAAGCAGGGAAAGGAGATGTGGTAAAAGAGCAAAGCAGAGTGTGAGAAAAAAAAGGATGGAGGGAGTTGGACAGAGACAGAGAGGGAGGGGGACAGGAAGAGTCGCCTTTCTTAGAGTAATTTTAGTCTGTGATGTAATACGGCCAGACCTTGAAAATAGTGCCTCACTCTCTGGGTTATTCAACATGGCCTGGCGCTAGGCTACAGCCCTGCATCAACACAATAAAGCTTTGGGGAGTTAGAAACTCCTCGCAGCCAAAGAAAATGTGCTCCCATTAAGTGTTGGTCAAAGGGCATTCTAGGACACTGGATGAAAGACAGACCTTCCACCAGAAGACTGGAGGGAATTGACAAGATGGAACCCAATGCGTCTAGCTACGTTTCTATCAGAGCGCCACCAGACCCTTTGTCCTTAAAGCACCCTCCCTAGACACACAGTAACCTCTCTCTCTCTCTCTCTCTCTCTCTCTCTCTCTCTCTCTCTCTCTCTCTTTCTCTCTTTCTCATTCTCATTCTTTTTAAACGGTATCACACGTACACTCTTCGCTCTCCACGGCCGCGTAGTTGCCAGCCTCTTTGAAGTTGATGTTGCCGAGGTGCAGGACTCCGGCCACCAGCTGCAGGACCATGGCGCGATCCGGCCCCGAGATGCCAATCACCTCCATGGCATGCTGGGGGAGCGGTGGAGAAACACAGCACGTTAATGGAAGGCTCCGGTGGGTGTTTACTTACTCCCGCGGCCCCTCACTCGGGTCCTCTAATTACTCCTGCTGTGGTTTCCAGGGTAAACATAAACAGGTGACGATGGAAACAATGGTAACGAGCGAGAGCAGTGGAATAGAGACAAAAAAAAGACAAGAAGAAGAGGAAGTGAAAAGGGAAGAGAACGCACACAACTAAAACGGTATAATGGCTAGAAGCCCCCGTACAGCATGCACGTTTGAGAAAAGAACAGTTTTGTGCACGTGAGGAGGAGAGAGCAAACCCACCACTGTCTCCTGGAAGTCGCTCTTGTCGTTAATGTCATCCACTTTGTAGGAGCCTGACTGGTTGAGGTAGGTGTAGTAGTCCAGACTGGTGATTCCCAGGCTGCTCTTCTGCTCTCCACTGGCTCCTTCTATCAACTGCAAACAGAAGAGATTAATAAAATCTAATTGAATTACTGTCTCAATTATTGCAGGCAGTATTTATAGAGTTGGCTGTCAACAGGGTTGTCATTCAGATCCTTTTTTATTTGATCAGGTCCCATTTAGGTTCCTTAATTTTCTGATTAACATTACATTCCGCTTAATTTATGGGAAGCGATATGTGCACACACAGCTGACGGATTGGCCTGATTAAGCAGCCCATCCCTTTCTGGGCCCTGAGGTGGTGGTGAGGACGGCCAGCCTCATTACAGCAGCCAAATGACACGGGTTCCACCCAACGTCCTCAATCTCACTCAGACACTCTGCTAGCATGTAAACAAATGTAAGCCCCTTTGTTCAGAATGTGCGCATAATCCTTTCAACAGTCAAACAGTCAACCACCACGTTTCCCCTGGACCCTCACCTGATAGAATATATGGAAGCTCCTCTCCCCAGGATTCCTCATCACCACGCGTGACTTCTCCAGAAGGAAGTTGTAGATTTTCCCTCCGTCCGGCTCGCCACCGGAACTGAACTGGATCTCAAAGTATTTCCCCTGCAGGACGAGAGCGTGACACGTAATGATTGGACTGGCCCGCGTCAAATCTGTCAGCCAGACCTCAGGGACCAAGAAGCAGCAGCCGCGGCACAGACCGCGCTGAGGGCGCACACCTGCAAGACCCTGGTGTGTGTGTGTGTGTGTGTGTGTGTGTGTGTGTGTGTGTCCATTAAAATCTACCCCAGGCTCTCCCCAGACTGGTCTGTACTGTAATGTCTATCCCAGTCCCAGTCAGAAAGGGGCTGAGGCCCCAGTGTACCATGACACCGAGACACCATTCATCCAAAGAGACTTCCTCAACGGCACTGTTCACACTCCATCTGTGCCAAATCTAATCTATTTTCCACAAACTCAACCCAATAGACTAACAACTGGCACAAGACGGCTTTGTACGATGAAACCTAAAGCGGTTCTCACTGCAGGGTTCTGCTGCAGGGTTCTGCTGGGGTAATCACAACTGGAACAGTGATTAGTAGGTTTGCTTCAATTCCTTCATTCTAGGTTAAGACACAATCGCGTTAAATGCATGCCCTTCTTTCTGTTCTTACAGCACAGCTATGCCACCCTTGAGGCTAGCAGGCCCTAACAGGAGGAGACGGGAGGGCCGTAACACGCCCTACAAAAGAAGGAGTACACTATAATTCACTCTGTCTTTCACCCCTCACCCCTGTCTTTACTTTATTTGAACTGGACAAACTTTTGTTAGCTTAGGTTCCCAGGAAGGCCGTGGAACGGTTTCAAACCAAGTGGTGCCATCAACAGAGTTAAAAAGTGAGTTAAAAAGAGCATGGTAGACGTGGAAGCCTTACGAATCTGCTGGAGTTGTTGTTGCGGACGGTCTTGGCGTTGCCGAAGGCCTCCAGGAGGGGGTTGGACTGCAGGATGATGTCTTTGACGTGCTGCAAGGAGACAGGATACAGGACAGCAGGCTGTTAGCTACAGGGACGGACTGGTGGAGCGGGCAGCAGACTGACACGTCACACACAGCAGTCACACACACAGCAGTCCCACACAGACCTCTGCTCTCAGGCAGGTCGGCGAGTGCAGCCTCTGAAAACTTTCCACACGCACCTCAGCGCACACAGTGTCTGGAGAACCTCGTCTTTCCCAGAAGCCATCTGCGTGACGGGAGCACGTGGGTTTTAAATCAAGCAGGAGACAGTGACGGAGCTATTCGCCCCTCTGTTATCGTTTGCAGAAGTGGAGGGGTAACATTCTTTGGAATCCTTCATGTCCCTGAACGATTGTCCCCCACGGACAGAATAGGGTTGGTGGTATGGATATTCAAGTTCAACGGCATCCCTGACACTTTCAGTATATTCGTCAGAACAGTTACCGTCAGACCTACAGTGCAAATATTCAGCAAGGGCACAACTGAGCTAACTTGTTTACATACTTATTTAAGGACATGGGTGTCTGTTTAGTTTGCATGGTTCAGCCTTTGTGACAGGCAGATAAAGATCAAAGTTGCTGCTTACTTACACCACACCGTTTTTATCAGCAGACCAGGCTAGGGAATGAGCAGACAGAACTTTCATGACCACACATGCAAAACACACCTGCTGCACCCATACGCATGTACCCAAGAACACAGGTGTGGTTCACCTAGCAGCATGGCAAAGTGCAGGGCAGACTGAGGCTTGACCATCGTACTATGGGGCTGGACAGGCCATGGGAATGGGCTGTGCCGAGGACATCAGAGGGATCTGATGAAGCTACACGAGGACAGGAAGGAGAAAGAGGGACGCAGGGGCGCTGCATACAATGGCTACCTTTGTGGAATTTGACAATGGAAATTCCAATGATAATATCCGTGGTATTCCCACCATGCTACTTCACATGCAGTAGAACCACATGCATCTTATTAAGAACAAATGATATTGGCAAAAGCAAAGGTTCTGCATGGGATATAATGACACGGTTAACATTGTATTTGCCAGCACATTAGTTTGGGGTATCAACAGAAAGGGAATTGACGGAGCCTTCAAGGGAAAATGTGTGTCACAGACAGTAACATAATATTTTAGCACTAACAGTACACACACGATCTGACTTTACCAACAGCTCCAAAAATAAACAAAAGTTTGTGGAACACGATGATGCAGTCTATTCCACTAGACAAACTGAATCAAACTATAACAGCCACAGTTAGCTTTGAACTTGAAGCCATAGGATTGCGTACAGTGTTTCCAGGATGAAAAAGGTTCAGTCCAGACTGAAAAACAATGACTAACATCAGTGCGCGAGTGCAGGGATCTTGTGATCCAGCTTAGATATTCCTACAGCCTGTAAATTCAGAGCCCTGCAGAGCGGGCTGCCAGAGAGGTGGGGGTGTTCTGAGGACCGGACATCTGCTGAGTGCTGGGAGGGAGGGGGGGGGGGGGGGACCAGATGGATGCTGGGGGTTGGGGGGTGGGGGGTAAGATGGCTGGAGGGGGTGCTGATGGACTAATTATTGGAAATGGAGAAGGCGGACGGGAGTTGAATTAGTGTGAACAAGAAACGGCATACCTACCGAAATGGGAAATGGAACAGGTTGTTAGGGTCCCTTGGCTTTCAACATGGAAGCCTCAAAGAAATACATTTACTTAATAGTGGAGTTATGTGATTGTGCTAGAGATTTAAGGCAAACAGGAAAGTAGAACTCGGTGAGTTTTTACACAGATCACACACACACACCCATTCTGTTCAAACAGGGGGAGTTGGCTCTCACCTGTACTCTGGGTCCTCCTCCTGACACTCGGGAGATGTAGCCCATGATGTACTTGGCTGCCACGGTCTTCCCGGCACCACTCTCTCCACTGTATAAAAGAACACACAGGAAAGACAAAGCATTTGATGGAGACACTATTTCATATTAGCATTACAAGTGCCATTGAATAGACAGACCCATTATCCAAACCCTGACATGTAGGCCTACAGTAAAAGCCTGATTCCCTGTGTGCTTGAAAGGCTAATAACCTGCATGTCTATTTGTGAAACATTGATCAGTGCCTGAAAGGTTCATCTAGCAGGGCACTTTACTGAAACATACTGTACAGTGTATATCAGACATTTGGATTCCAGTAACTATATGGTATAATATTATTCTACTGATTGACACAGATTATGATCGGTCTGTCCTTCACAGCAGCTGAGTGAAACATTGAGGGCACCGGACAGCAGAATGTTAAAAAACCTCCAACCCAATCTCCTCTAAGCCGGCTTCTAAGAGGGTCAGAGGGGCTTAGGGAAACGCCCCGTTATGGTTTCTTATCCACAATTAACACAAATCTGCTGCTCTCGGCTGAAGGCTGAGTTCTCTTAGTTGACGACTTCTGCTTTTTCCTCATAAAAACAATGTTTGTTATCTAGTTATTATTAATGACACAATATATGTTGTGTATTTCTACTTCAGCAAACCAAGTGGGGGGGGGGGGGGGGGGTAGTGTCTGTGTGTGCGTGCACAGCATTAAGCAGAACCTGCATTTGACCGCTTCTTTAAATCACCATCCCTCCACCTACCAGCAGTGTAAAACTTCCCCAAGGCCAAAGGGCAACGCTGGATTCAAAAACTGTGTATTCGTTTCCTGAATATATTGCTAGATGAAACATCATCTTTTGACTTTCCTTTCACAAATTAAAAGGACTCCATTTCCTGTGTGAGCTAATTTGTCTTCTTGTTCTCTACCAATCAAAGTCTTAGCCCAACAGTAATATCTAGTGAAGTAAAAACAAAACTATGGGAAAGTTGTGCAGACAACATTAATCTCATTGTGTCACGTTCACACAATATATGTTTACATTCAGTCTCTTTGCTCTCTCTTCCCTCACAGTACCTCTTCTCATGGCCTTTCACTTTGCCAGGGTCCTACTTATTTTGACATGAATGCGGTTTGGCTCTTGATGACAGAGCAGTCTGTTTTGTTGTATTTTATTTCTTTTTGAAGGGGGTTATTTTGCTAATGCCCGTTTGAGACGGCACAGCTGCGGGCCGTTACAGGCTGCCAGAGGAAGTCCCTGGGCAACACACCAGTAACCCTATAGGCTTCTTCATACAGCCAACCACTCAGGACACCACGCTTCTCATTGTCCTGCCCAAATGGCTACACATAAACATTCCCATTCACATGGCAAGCAAACACAATGGAGTGATGAGTCACAAAGACATGTGAACGATATATACGTGCCACAAGTGATCTGTGTACCATGTAGGCTTCCATGAGGCTTTTAGCACACATAGTGGGGGACATTCACTGTCGGACAGACTACTGTAAGACCTCTACACAAACGCTGCTTGACCACAGCAAAAATACTGTCTGTCAGAATGCTCGTCAACAGAGCCTAAGGTTTGACTCCAGATCTTCTTCCACCCTCCTAAAGGGTTAGGCCTGCACCATTGTTGTCACCACACAGGCTTCAGACATTAAACGCTTTAGTAGAATCCTCCCCGATTTACTGGTCAAACACGGGTCACACGTAGACGTGCTTCTCACGAATTGCAGAGGTGGGGAATAATGAGCCCTGCTTAGTCAGTGCAGAGTCACAAGTGCCACCGGCATCACTCACAGCACAGCCTGACAGACAAGCCATGCACACGCACCTGTTAATCATTACTGACATCATCAGCTATGAATACAATGCAGGCTGAACGCAGACAACCAGTTTTGGCCCATTGCATCTAATGAGGCACATTCTGTACCTAGGGAAGTACCATACGAGGCATGTATGTACCTTTGTGTACATACACACATACACTTTGACATCGTCGAGGAGGTGGGACTGCAACGGTGGGTGGAATTTCCTTTTTTTTGGTCACATTACATAAACTTGTTTCCCCTGTTTCAGCTATCAACACCGAATACGTATATTGCAAATGGTTTGTTCCTTTCTCATGCCAATGCTTTCATCAAAGTCTTTACTAAGCCTTCCATTTTAATGGCAGAATGCATTCTTGCAAGGTCAGACCTAAATCACTATAACTGCTTACCTTCAGTGTCAAACCAACTACCCAAAACACTACACAAGTTCAGAGGATTTGGAACCACCTAGAGAAGCACATGTACTGAGTGGAGCTCTGGCAAAAAGAAATGGTCAAATCTCCTATCATCCACACAACATGGAATCCTGACATCATCCCACCCATATACTGCTGAATATTCTGACACCATCCCACACAATACCCATTCATCTCACCTCAAAACACAAAAATGTTATATACATCAGAAAATAGGGCATCGTCAGATATTTAAAGAACGCCCAGTCAACACTAGTCAACCACAACAAAACACGTGTCGCGCTAAATTATTCTGGATTCAGGAAAGTGGGAAAATAAAGCTCCTATGCAGTGAAACGCTGACCACACACAGCGTGGGCAGCAAACTCACGGAGGCCTCTGTTTTCAAAAGCGGTTCATCGCAAATCCACTTCCATGCCTTTCTGTGGGAAACTGTACCGGCAGCCGCTGGCTGTCCAAACAGCGAGGCAAAAGTGCTGAACCAGGTGGTTGTTGGCCATGAGGTAAGCACTACAGTAACCTCAGGTGACTGGGCCACAGGATAAAGGCCCAGGCGTGACTCGACACTTTTCACTTGGACAGTCTCCTGCCTGCCTGTCATGGGCTGCTGTCAGCCCCCAGAACCCTCTGGATGGAACCTCTTTAACGCAATGTTTTCTATGGCATTCCGGACTTCATCACTGATCATGTAGCAACCAAAGGGTGAAGCAGAGTGGCTTGCAGCCCCTGTATCAGTAGGCATCCAATTGGATTCTAATTTACCGGATTTGTCCGGTATTTATCAGGAAAACATTCACGTTCCCACCAGTATGCAAGGGGCCATGTGCCACTAAAGATCCTGCAGGTGCCCCTTCCTGTTTTCTCAGAGCAGGAAGTTTCTCATAAATAGACGTGTTTTGTTTTCCCTCCACATCCTGATGTGACTCGAACACTTTGAAAACAATGCCCAGCTGTGACCAGTGAAGTGTTTTTTTATCAATTGGGTTAAGAAACACGATGAACATGGCGAGCAAGAACTACAAAAACAGGTCGAGCTAATCACTTTCAATCAGCCAGCAAACAGAACCCCCGGTGTGCTGGCGGAACCGGTCGGGTTGGTTCCCCTTGTTCCCCTCCATTGTCTTTCCTTTCAGCGACGCACGTGTCATCACCCCACGCAGATCACCATCTGTACCGTCTCTCTCTCTCTCTCTTCCCCCGCCTCCCTCTCTGTCTCTCTGTCCGCCGGCTGCTCCCTCTCTCTCTCTCTTCCCCCGCCTCCCTCTCTGTCTCTCTGTCCGCCGGCTGCTCCCTCTCTCTCTCTGACATTGCCCACATTCCAGCTCGGGATGTGCTCCACCTGCTCCTCCTGCACACCATCGCCAACGCAAACAAAGCCAAAGAACGGGGGTGGGGTGGAGGCACCAGCCTTACCTGATGATGACGCACTGGTTTTCTCGGTCTATCATCATGTTTCTGTACATGAGGTCTGCCAGGGCGTAGATGTGTGGCGGGTTCTCATACTGGGCCTAGGTGTTGACCAAAAGAGGAGAGGAGAACAATCACCAAATCAGTTCACTTGGGTGTAAAATAGATGGCTTATTGGTTGATACTATGCACTTTGACACTGAGTGTAAAAGCTGTGAAAATAGGGATTAGGAGGGTTGGGATGTAACTCAGTGGCAAATATGCAGGCTAGCAGTTTTTTATAAAGCACGCTCAGTTTTCAAGAAACGTTCTTCGCGGCAGCCAAAGCCTCTCTCAGTAGGCAGGCCAAGATAAACCTCCAGGAATACAGTGTTGAACAGGCTGTTCTGTAAAGGTACTGCCAAGTCTGTTCAGTGGGCAAGGCCCATTTCTGATGGCCACATTCTGCCAGGGGTGCCGCTGGAAAGCGTGTCCACCACACCTAACCCCCGTTTGTTTCGACTGCTTTGTTCTCTAAGCTGGTAAAAACCTCTCGCTCACACCTCAAAGACATAACTTCAACAGAGTCATTGAGAAAATGACACGTTGTCTACTTTGATTGTTTAACAACAGTAACCAATTGAAATGGCTGTGGGTGTTAGCTCTGTGTTTCAGAGGAGAGGTTCCAACTCACCGCTCCCTGGTACATCTCGATCTCCTTATCCCCAAAGTATGGCATCTGTTTGAAGGGGTTCACCGAAATGAGCACAGGCCCAATGTATGTCTGGAGGAAGTGTGTGGGTTAAGGGTGACAGACTGAAAATAAATAGGGACCAGCAGAGAAAGCGTTAAAGTACAAGTCGAAAATCACAGCCAACTTCTGCACTGCCCAAGGGACTTACACTGCTGTCAAGATATACAAACGTCTCTCATTTGGCAGCGGATGTGTATTTAACAGTATACATAATATACATGAAAAGCCTTTTGCTTCAAGGGCAATGTAATTTAATAACATTTTATGTTGTCCTACAGTAGTTCATCCATGGTGTGTATGGAGAGAAATGACCTAACCCTTAGTAATAGGGCTCATGACGTCAGGGTAGTGTGTGTGTGTGTGTGTGTGTGTGTGTGTGTGTGTGTGTGTGTGTGTGTGTGTGTGTGTGTGTGTGTGTGTGTGTGTGTGTGTGTGTGTGTGTGTGTGTGTGTGTTTGTTGGCCGTAGCAGCAGCAGCAGCAGCAGAGTGTTTGGTGATCGGGGCCGGGGCTTTTGCAAGGAGCCAGTGTTCACACATCGCTGTGAACAGTCCAGCAGTGAAGCCATGTGAGGATTTGGCCTCACAGCTCAGAGCTGCTGAGGCGCATAAAGCCGGTATTGAAGGTGGCCTGCAGCGACCCAAACAACACCCCGACCCCAAGCCTAGCACGCAACTCGCAGGAACATTCGCTGCCATTCTGCCATTTTTTTACCACCGATCAGAACATTTAGTGTTTTTATAAGTCTAAAGTGCCAGCATTCGCTAAACTCCATAATCCCATCTGCTGCCAGAGTACAGATGAGGTTTATGTAATAACTTCATTTTAAAACTTTGGATGTTCTTTTCTTAAAGGAGACACTCAGATACCATGTCATTTCACAACAAGCTCACATTGTACTGTCTCAAATCAATCACTTTCTACAATAGAGTAGAGTGGACCTAAGTTATAGACCCATAACACAGGAACCTTTCAGACCTTAAGGGCCTCCGTTCCTTTAAGGACGTGGCATGGCACCTGAACGCTTTCAACAAGACACACATTGATTTAATAAAAAGCCATTAGGGCTGTTATGGGAGAACAGCAGTGTTCACATTCTGAAACATTTGGTACAGTAGACCTCCCCATAACAAAACCCTTCCCCCCGTTCCCGACCTCCACATACTGCACTGCCGCATGGTGAGATGGAACCAGAATAAACCTGATTAGGATTCATTCCGGCTTAAGGGAGCAGGGAGGGAGGCTGGAGTCAGGGGTCCAGACAGGGGCACAGAGAGGCCTCTTTCCCCCCAGCTCTGAGCTGTGTGCTGGGGGTGGGCTGATGTGGGCTGCACCCTGGACTGGAGCCTCAAACACTAGCCTATTACTCAGTTACTGCAGCCCTGTGAAAAAAACACATTTCAGTTATTCTGGGAACTGCGTAAGCGCGGCTTGGCTCTGCTATTTCTTAGCCGGGTGTGAACTTGGGGCGGGAATGTGAGCAAAAGGATACAAAGATGTAGTCGTCCATGTATCTCTTCTTGAGGTTGTCGACGATGGCGTCCTCATTGATCTTGGAGAGCAGCACCATGTCGTCCACGCCACTCTGCTTGACATTGTGGCTCTGCCAGTGGTACCGGAAGTGGCCCCGGCTTCCCTGAAAGACACACACACACACACACACACACACACACAAAGGTTAGATCCTTTGGAAACAAAGCGTATGCTTTTCTGTTCATGTCGGTTAGGTTCTTTTTATTACTGAGTTGGTGTCTTCATTATACTGCTGAGGGCATCAGCTAAATTGTGCCACACGAGCAGAAGCACAATGTCTTGTAAGGGGTCTTCCCCATGACGAACACATCTCCGGACGTGAGAGGTCTGCCTACGCTACTCTCAGCCAAGCAGAGGTTGAGCTGTGATGATCTCGCTTAAAACTGGTGCAGGGTCAGGGTTTCTGAAGTGCTTCCTCTGATCTAAATACACCTCTGCTGTGAGACCTGACTCCTGTGTCCACTTCTCTTCTCCTGCCTGTGCTGCGGTTTGAGTTGTGCTGAGAGCGGATCTCCAGAAGGCTGAGGTCATCCGTCATGTGCTATGAGTCAATGTCATCTGGCTACTGTGGGAGAGGCTCACAGCGGGCTGTGAGGGGGAGTGACTGGGTTTCTCCTGGACGGAAAACCAACCAGAGCCACGGAGCGGATCCAGAGCATTAGTCAACAGTGGACTCGTCAACATGCCGTTTAACCCTTTGGACCCCCGTGGTTTACAGAGACAGAGAGGAACGGGCAGAGTAAAGCCCCACAGCCCTACAGCGGCATCATGCCACATCACTCAATCCCCAAATTGCATCAATCAATGGTATATTGTATGAAACTTAACAATGAGACAGAAGAATCCGATAATATACCACATGACCTTGGAGCGCTTGTTGTTGCTTTTTAAAGTTATTCAGACCAGAGAAGACTTGCATGGAAACAGTCACACCACCTCCTTATCTCAAATTCCGTACGCCTAGAATAGCCTTTGAGCGCCTTACTTAACATTGCTAGGCACACATTCGTGCACCTATCTCTTCCATTGCACCAGAAATAACACATTGCCAAACACCCGGCTGAAACACTGGGGAACTTCATTCCCACTATAATTGCGCAACCATTGACCAATGAAAATTACTTGGAGCAGTGAAAATAACTTTGAGTAATTCGCTTTAACAAAGTGAAGGGAGACGACTGCACAAAGGAGCCCTCAACTATCTGAAGGGGGGGGGGGGCTACATTTTCTTACAGCAACAAAATAAACTACTCGCTCACTTTACAGACTTAGGCCTAGCACGGCGCGGGCAGGGTGTGGAATGTTAATAGCTCCTCACCGTAGTTCTACGGGTATTTTCACTCAGGAGTCAAGACGGCAAATGACTACTCGATTAATTTTCCAGACGGTACCCATTATAATGTTTTACAGCTCAAAGAAGAAAAGAGGGCTTTCTCCTGGGCCCAGCGTGGTGTGTTCCTGGTGATGTCAGATCCTGGAGACCTTGTAAACACCTCCCCTCTAACCCTGTGTGTACTAAGCGAGGACGAAAGGAATCGCTCACACATAAATCACCCATGAGCACCTTCCCTCTTCAACATGCAAGGCACGCATGTATGTCCAAAACAAAAGGCTTGGTTCACACGCACACACACACACGCACGCACGCACGCACGCACACACACACACACACACACACACACACACAGCTACTTTTGGTGATTAAAGTACACCAATCCACATTCTCTTGAACCAGTGGCAGTCAACTGCACTGGAACATTCTACTGAGAGACAGTAGATTGACAGGTCGATAACAGCAATGAGAGTGGATCACAGTAAACAATGCAGTGAGTAATCCACTACAACGTCAAAAAACAACCACCAAACCAACATCCCAGTCCTAAAGTAGCCCCCACCACTCATACTTTTAGAGGGACTCCGACCCCCCATCCATTAAAGTCTTTTAGGAATCATATAATCTTCTTTGTGATGGACAGGTCATAAGCCAGGAGGTGAGAGCTCGATTAGACTACATCATCAAATTAAAAAGTGCAATATTTTGTCTGCTTTCCGTAATTGTCAAAAGGAAACGTATCATGGTGAGGGGAGTAGTGTATGCTTTCTAAAGAAAGTGATTCCCCAGATTGCTGTGTGAGGCTGAGGTAAACAAAAAATGTGTAAGGGCTGAAACACAAAGGTGCAAACACACACGTCACACACACACCACCACCACCATCACACACACACACACACAACATGAACACACGCACACACACCCACCCACCCACCCACCCACCCACCCACCCACCCACCCACACACACACACACACACACACACACACACACACACACACACACACACACACCCTCACATCCCCAGAGGGGAGGAACTAGAAGCTAATTACAATAACATGATTGCCATGGAAGCAGCACTTAGACTTCCCTCAGAGCACGGACACACGCCTTAGCAACACAGCAGAGCATCAGTCATCACGATTTATGATTTTTCTCATCTCCTTCCAAATAAATATCATGTGTTTACACAATGTCATACCAACGTCACCATAGGAAGTGGCGGTCAAAGAGGATCTGTGATTACAATGATATATGACTTGATCTAATCACCACAAAATACTCTCAACTTCCTCCAAGTCTCCCTGAATTTCAGGACTCTCTAGCCTGAAAAGTTAGGCAGTGTTTTAAGGAATTTCTGCGCCAGTCAACGATCCATAAGGACAGACCTTTTCTTCATACAAATACCATGACCATATATGGAGAGTGTTGAGCAGAGCTGAGCGCAGGGCACAGGAAATGGCTGGGTTTGATTCATTCACAGGCGGCACTTTCCCCCTCCATTCCCCACTTTGACTCTGTTCTCCTTTTCCATCCCTGGATTCAACACACAGCCAACACATGTGCTAGGACTGTGTTCTTTGGACGCCGGTTCAAGGCGGGTGGAATGTTTTCGATTCCAAATAGAATTCACAGGCTCTCTCAAACGGGGTTAGTTTGATCATCTGTGAGCCCGCTGAATTCTCTATCGACATATGCACGTTTGGAGACACCTTTTTTGGCATAGGTCATGCCTCGATATCACGTTACAAAACAAGAGAGGGCTGATGTGCAGTCTCCTCCCTCTCTTTCTTCTCCCCCAGCCCTTTGCTCAGCACGACAGCAAGCATGTTGTTGTGCTTTGGCCCCTATGCACAGCAAGGTCTCTGGGCTGTCTTCAAGATTAGGCTAGGGATTTGTGATAAAGAGCTAGACCAGAACTGCACGATGGAGTTTAGGCCAAGCTTCTTACTTCCAGTAAAGTAGGCTGCAGCATCTCTAGGCTAAACCCAGCTAAGACTGTACTGGAGTACACAAAGATTATGTTTTTGCCCGTGTGCTTATATAAAAATGCCCAATGGCTAGTCTGCACTAGCATCCCAGTGGATATTGCTTAATTATTGGCTGCAAACCAGCCACAGTACAAAATGCCTTTTGTTTATTCGAACATTTTGGACTGAGGTTAAGCGCATACGTACTGTGCCTTACGTGCCGACATGTACTCTAGAGGTTAACTTCATTGGATTTTCTGAACTCAACCCATATCCTGCTTTACAAGATTGCTTCTCCTGGGTGAAGGATTAGGATGATTTGCAAAGATTAAAAAAAAAAACATTGGTTGCAGCTTTTTTAACATCTAACATACGTACAGCCGGAAAATGATCAGCCAGTTCTGACCCTCAACCTGGCCCACCCATGTCTGACTCTAGGGACAATGATGTCAGCTAGTAGGCTCCATTCTGTCTCCATGACCCTCGTGACCCTGGGGTCAGCTGGCCATGCGTGAACCATGACCTTTGTCCCTGACCTCCACAGCAGGTCATTTGTCCAGGCTGTATCAAATTCAGCCCCGCACATCACGTCACAATCCGTCTCAATGTCCTTCCCATGAATAAAGCTATTCTTAGCCCTAAATGTGTTGCAATAGATAGGAGGATGGATAAACTAAACACAGAGCTTAAGAGAGTGATACACTGTAAACAGTCTCCACCTGGTCTCTATTGCCAAACTGGATGAACTGCTGAGTCACAAACCCATTGAGGAGTAGCAAAGCCAGGCTCTGTGCTGACACTGACAGAAACACCATCCCCTGAGAGAAGAGAAGAAGAAGACAACAAGGCATAATGGAGTACAACGTCAGGTGACAATTCTGACTAATATATACCTACATATATATATATATACATATATATATATACATATGTATATTAGTCAGAATTGTCGCCTGACGTTGTACTCCATTTTTATATGTGTGTGTGTGTGTGTGTGTGTGTGTGTGTGTAGGGGACTTGGAGTGGGAAGAACAAAAAGATCAAACCCACCCCCACCCACACACACACACACACACACACACACACACACACACACACACACACACACACACACACACACACACACACACACACACACACACACACACACCAGTCTCCACTTCTGAGCTGGTGCTAGAAGGTTCCAGAGACAGAACAGGAACCAGACGGAACCATGGTCAAAATGGCAGGGTCTGCTGCTTTGTGACTGCCAGCGCCACTCCTTCACTGCCCCATGCTTTCACTTTAGTCATCCATGCCAGGTCCCTATAAACTCTCCAGACTTGGACTAATAATTGTATCGCTGCATTCAGTCAAAACACGTCTGACCCAGTCTGGGTCTCGTCGTCCCCGGCACAGTAATAACTTCCCATCATTGCAGACAGCCAAAGCCAGTGGAAACAGGGCTCGCTCCCCCGGCACACTGGCATGGACAGTGGAGCTATGCTGACCACAGACATCCAGTGTTTTTCTAAGACCCATAAACACCTGTACACAGGCAGAGAATACATTTAGGTTCCTTTGGGACAGAGGCATTGTTTTTCTTGGTACTCTGTAATGCATACCCCTGTAGTCCAGTGCGTGTGAAAGCAATCCGGGCATCAATAATGCAGACGGACAGGCCTGCTGACTCTGTCGGTTTCTGACCCTATGATCCCTCTGGCCTGGGGGGCTGGCTAACTTCCAGGTCCAGGTGTCGAGCCTCACTCAAGAAAAGAAGGGGACTGTATGGTTCTGTTGCATAGGTGTCTACGGATGACTTTCTGGGAGGGTGCAGTAGGGTAAAGCTGACTCTGCAGGGCAGGGCTGGCTAGTCTCTTCCTCCCGAGAGGCAGGAGAGGTAAGTTGAGACCGAAGGAGTCTCAATGGCCCTGACGTGCAACACTGCCGCAGCACTTCCCCTTCGCACACACTGTATGGAAACTCGTTTGTAACGTGCCACGTTCAGTTAGACAACCCTCCCTAAATCTATCGGTGTCCCTGAAACCCGTGGCTCGATCTAAAGGCCTAATGAAACGGGATATTGAGACTGTAGGCCAGGGTTTGGGTGGAACTCACAGGAAAACCTGGGGAGGGAACACGTCACCATGGATACTCATTTTAAGAGCAGCCTCAATATTTTTCTTGCTGGCTGAATGTAAACAAACCGTTTGCCCTCATACCCATGATTCTTAGGCCGGTGCAGCACAGGGTTCCTATTGGTCTAGTCTTAGATTACAGTCAGGCAAATTAGTAGCCAAGAGTATAGCATGAAGTAAATTATAAAGAAGTCTTATTTTTTTACTGAGGACGTGGCATTGTCAATGTTAAACGGAATCTTTTTTTAGTTGACTGTTAGTAAATTCCTCTTTGCCTGTCCACCTGAACAGACAAGCACCAGGCGTACAGACAGATGAGCCACAGCACCAGCTCACACAGTCTGTCACACTGGCCAGTCTAGCATCCATTTTCTACGGGCCGAGGGCGGCCACATATCTGGGTGGTCCGAGATTTATGCTCATTCGTGAAGCTTATGGCTGCCAGCACTCTCTGGATGCCGCTGCGGATAAAACCACACCACACTACTGCCAGTCGAACGCTAACATTGTTAACTTCGGAATAAATTACCAACTGAAATAGTGTTTAGTCAGGGATCCAAAGACAAAGGCTATCTCTGTCTCCCCACAGGGCAATGTCTTTGCAACCAAATGCACAACATTGGTGGGTGGCTTTAACTCATCTCCCAAAGCCACAAATCAGCCATGTCCGTCCATCTCTAATATCCTCCAATGAGTATTCATGGTCAAACAGGGACATCGTACAATTTAATGATTCTGCCTAGAATATCTTGGCGGCTTAGGCAGTGCCCTGGTTACCTCAGTACATATTTTAATGAGCCTGTTACTGGAGGAAAGTTCATTGCCGTTAAAAAGCCAAATAGCTCAGACTACCTCTGGCTGAATAAGTGAGGTTTTGGCCCAGCAGCAGTCATGGGAAATGGTGTGGACTAATTGGCCCATTTACACAGCGACACACACATATGTATATAAAACATACCTCCCTGACCAATACAGGAGGGCTTCTCCTTGGAATAGAGAGGGGCGGGTAGGGAGAAACACAGCAAGGCCCTGAGCTGCTGTCTCGGCTTTGGGTACAGTGCATCTATATCACAACAATCCTGACATAAGCTTACGGTATTGAGCGATAGCTCACAACCAGAACTCAAGGTCAGATCCACTCTGAATAGCAGGCCGGAAGCCAGGAGGCGGATGTCTGTTGTCCAAGACACATTGAGAGCTGTCAGCCCGTGGATCTCTGTAGCATCATAGTAGACTGCTGGAGATATCTGCCACTGCGTGAGAGGCAGTGGGCATATGAGAAGAGAATGTGTGTGGTGACTTCACAAGAGGTGTGGCTGGGTGTGTATAAAAGCCTTCCCAGTGCGTGTTTGTGGTGCCGATAAAAGATGAAAGAGCCTTGCCAGAGGATCCACTGGCTGTGTAGCTCACTCTGCTACTCCGGCTTCACATAAATAATTTCTTCTCTAGCTTATGAACTGATCCTTTCAGGGCCACGAAACAGGCTCGACGCCAGACAACGTGGACAAGAGAGCACAGCAGAGGCAGAAAGCCCATTCGCTGCGCAGAGATGGAATGGCAACGAACCAGCTCTATCAATAATATCAGCTGTCCAACACAGCCAACAGGAAAAACAACAAAACACCTTCTGCACAGTCAATATTGGATTTCAGGCTGCTACTGTGCCCACAGAAAACATTTGTCCACATTTGAGGTGCCAACTGTAAGTGCAAAGATCTGAAGTGTTTGAATTAATTGCGACTGCCCATAAAACAAGCATGCCCGAACAAAGTGAAACAGATTTGAACAGATACTTGACAGCTTTCAAGACATATTACAACAAAATAGAAGCATAGCTTAGGGTTTAATCAAAGCCAGGTGTCTGGGTACGTGATTAAACACCTCAGAGACCTGAGTCTGTCCACTTTTTATCTGTTTTTGGCCTGAATCAGATAGCCGTTTACTTTCTCTCCAGAAAAACAAGCCACACCATATGTGATCACAGTCCCTCAATTAGAGAGCTCAAAGTCAAATTGGCTCAAATAAAACTTGGACTTGCGTCCGGATAACATTTGTTAGCCTATGATTTGAAACAAAAATGTTCTAGCTTAAGGTCTCTCACGATTTTAATCTTAGTGTGATTTTCCTGGTTAAATAAAGGCTTAATAAAGAGCAAGGGGGTTTACTGGGTATCCCAGATATGGTGGACTGTTGCCACTAGTGCCAAAGGTACAGGAAACCAGCAGTGCAGAGCAGCACCGCCTGTTCGAGCATCTGACCTAACGGCTACGGGAAATGGGTGCTGTCTGGTTACCAAAAGCAGCACAACTCCCATCTGAACTGACGTTAAACACTCAGGAAGTCATCAGCAATTGCCTCTCCCTCCTGAGCAAGCCTTCCAAGTAGGGCCATATCGCCTGGCCAGCTCAGAGGAGCACTCAGAAACGCCTCAACCCTCCAGTTGGTCTATCTAGAGATGTCACGCTGTGTGCACTGAAACACAGCCCATATACACTTTGTGTTACAGCCTGTCTGGAGAGCTGAAGCAGCTGACTAGGTCTTGATCAGTTCACAGACAAAAATGTGGCAGTAACCCAAGTCATTGGCAGGTGTCGTGTACACTCACCTGGTATGCTAAATACAGCTGTGTCTCTATGGCCTACATTCAGTCACTGCTGAAATAAATAAAAACACTTACATTCCTGCAACACAACCTTTAATGAATCAATCAAAGCGTTGTAAAGGTTTACGCACCAGACTCAATCTTTTCAGACACATTCCTCAAATCAAAACGCCTTCAATGGCTCAGTTTGAAAAAAAGAAAGATTCAAGCCAAAACAGATAGCAGGGGTTTTTATTGGTCCTCTTCCAAACTGTTCATATAAAGCAATAAATTACATTTATTGTATTACGGTTTTACCCTACCTCCAGTTATTCATAACAGAGAGTGGAATGCTCTACATGGTGATTGGGGGAAGATCATTCTGTCTGTTGACTAGTGCAAGTCGGTTAAGGGTGTTGAATCTGTGACATTAAAACAACTTAAACGTGTTTTGCATATAAATAGTGCTCAGGTATGGTTTTTAGTACACAGGATTATGCTCTTATGTGTTTAACCCAAAAAACTAATAATAACCACAGCTTAAAGAAACGGTAGGTACAGTATTCACTAACAGCACATTGCTGTCAGTTGATCAAATAAATTGCCACAGAACAGCCATTACGACCTAATGGGCTATTATGCTGTGCCAACTTCCTCTAAAGGCAGAGAGGGGATGTGGGGTGAAAACAATGGTGACCTATATGGCACAGTCACTGTGACTGAGATGGCTTGATAAGGCCTCCACTGGGTAGTGTGATAAGCCAACCATTAAGGTTCGACGTGATGGTGGGAGCCAAGCAGATAAAGGAAGCTCAGCTGTGGCAAAGGGACATTGTTCCTGGTCCGCAATTGGCCTTGGCGGATCAGAATGCACGTGATACATGCAAATAAAAGGTTTCGATAAGACTTTGTTTACTCGTCCAACTGAGAACAGGCTGCAGAGCAAACTTAACACAGGGCTTGTGAGCAAGTCAGAAGTAGTATGGCACAATTGTTCACAAACTGCGTTTGGACAGAAATATGTATAAAATGCAGTGAGGTTTGTGAATGGACATCTACTAAAATCCGATAATAAAATGTAAATCTAAGGTTTGGCTGAAGAGAGTTGTAGTTAGCAAGTAAAGCAGTAATTAGTCCAATAAGTTAGAGAGTATACGCTTATGCAGCATTGACACATCATCCATGCATTGAAAGAGGTACAGATGAACCAACTTTCAACATATGTTTACCACTTTAGTGAACAAAAACAACGGTGTCCACCAAGTTCAGCATCATACAGGCAAATAGGAAGACTCCTAAAAAGCTTATCTTCAATTTTTCAACTGAGTTACCTGAGTGAAAAGAGCTAAGTTAAACAAATCATACAGGTGGTCCCATAACTGCACATGATACAGCCATAAACCATCACAGCTGTTTAATCATTTGCCAGACAGCAACAGGTGCACACACTGTGTGAGAAAGCAAGCTGATCAAAGTCTCCAGAGGACAACGTTTGGTCACCAAACAATGACCTGATTTCACTCTCCCTCACTGGCCGAACGTGAGACGTTTTATGGCCTGGAGGAACAAATTAAGCTCTGAATTCGGCAGACCAACTTTGTCAAGATGAAGTCCAAATCCTGTAAGTAGCGTGTGTAGGGTACAGGAACTTGGCTGGGACATACACACAAAGCAGGACACTGGGAGAGGAGGGAGAACAGAATCGGGCAGTGTGATGGCCGACACCACAGCACACTGACCCAGATCAGGTTACAGCTGGCTGCTCCTCACTTCGCCTCCCCATCCACCCTCCAGGTCGCTGCTGAGGGAGGTGTGTCACAGTTCAAAGAGTATCAATGAACCCAGCCATTACCATGTCCCCACTGAATGGATCCAGGTAAAAAGAAAAGAAATGACTGATGGATAAACTCTTCTAAAAGACAAATAGCGGTTTCATATATATAAACTGTAATGCATTTGAGGTACAAACCTCTTCATTTTGGACCTCAAACGGTCAGTGAATCTGGGGGAAAGGCTAACAATGGAAAAAGCTAAAAGGTGGTTTTGGAGAACAATGGCCTCTGGGTTTGAGGAAAACAGAATTACTTCAAGCCAAGCCAAAGAAAATGCAGAACCCAGAAGTCTCTGTGTTAACAATATAAACATTGTTTGTACCAAGATGTGGGATTGGTTATGTAAAGCCAAATATACCATGGCCGGATACAGTGTCAATTCTGACTACATAGCTGTGTGTAGTCAGGCTACCAGCTTCTTTAGATTACCAGTAGAAATGTCAGGTTTTCAGTTAAGATCGGAAACAACCTAATTCTCAGCTCATACTAAGCCTTTCAAACTTTTCCATCAACCTTTTATTCTTGACCAGACTCAAACAAACAACAAAGCATTCAAGTCATCCTCTGAGGAACGTAAAAAAACTGTCCGATGATAGCATTCAAGATCAACGGATACCTCCAATGCTCCAACATCTAGAGGGCCAGAGCTGATATACTGGCAGATCTGGAGAAAGGGTGAGTCAGAACTTGGAACCGGTGTGGTGGCTTACCACACGCCACAAACACGCAGAAGTACCTTTGAAACAAAGACCAAGACGTAGAGGATTGATGAAGAGGAATATGAGTGTTTACTGGACCTCGCTGGCCCAGCCTAATGAGTTCCCAAGCTCCACGGTAGGTAGGGGTGTTTGCCCTGTTTTACAGAAAAGGGTCTGAATTCCGGTGTGAGTCTCTTCAGCAGCATTGGGACTTGAAAATGGAGCGCAGGCTTTTGAAATGGGGGGAAGTGACTGGGTATGCACCTCCCCACAGGAGAGGCTAATGTAAACCATATGCTGTGAGCCTGTGATACTGACCTAGTATTCAGCATCTGGCAGGGGGAGAGAGCTTATGAGCGATGCTACTGTCTGGTACTCCAGACAGCCGGAGTGACAGACAGCCCCATTCCATACAAACCAAATACTGAGGCTCTCTCTCTCTCTCTCTCTCTCTCTCTCTCTCTCTCTCTCTCCCTCTCTCTCTCTCTCTCTCTCTCTCTCTCTCTCTCTCTCTCTCTCTCTCTCTCTCTCTCTCTCTCTCTCCCGCTCTCTCTCTCTCTCTCTACGTGCCCCCAAAAGACTCAGAGAAAGGGATAGTTATGCACAGACTGCACTGTGTTTTCCATCGCCGAGTCACATGCATTCTCCTTCCCTGACATCATTTGGCCAAAGAAACAGATGTTTAAATGAGGACAATCTTCAATACGTTGTTTCTGAGATCTTGATTGATATACTTTTAAAACGATTAATTCAGAAAGGATTACAACATGTCCTGTTCATAAATTTGTAGAAACTGGTGCACGACATGTCTGGTAAAAGTGAAAGTACCAAGGATCCCTGGTGCCCTGATCCTGCCTTGACCGGCAAGGCATCCTCTAAGCTTTCACCAGCCATTTCATTTTTTTCTTAAAATAATATTATGTTGTTAAGTTTCCCAGCAGTGATTCTGTCACGGCTGAGGGATCTTTTTGCCGTTGTGAAAGGTTACCTCACAAGAGGTAAACAACTCCATTCAATCCCAGCCATTCATGATGAAACAAGGCACACACCTATGGGTCACATAGCCTGCTCAACCACTGACTGGTTCTCTTTTCTTCACGGTGTGCAGTGAGACACCTGACCCGGCTGGTTCAACCTGGCTATCGGTCACACCCACACAAAGTTGCTGTCAAAAATAAATAATATTTCTCCAAGGTATTTGGTCTTGCCTCAAGAAAAAATCTGAATTCATCAAGCCAAATACCTTTTTATATAATATATCAAAAGTGTTGTCAAGCCAATCATTTTTACATTGAAAAGGTCATTGGTAGTCTGAAAGTCCATCAAAGGGTGTTTCAATGTAAACGCTAAAGCAATTTACCACATGCATTATTTGCTTGGAAATACTTGCCATTCTTATTTTGTCTGTCACTGAAGGTGCAGTGCTCAATAATGTGCTGAGTGTGCATTTAGTAAAACATGGTTCATTGGATCCTTAAGTGGGAAACCAGAACTGCAGGTGCTGAACTCGGTGTGATGGGACTGCTTAACAGGACCGACCAGTTCTCCACAGACAGTGTAAGATACAGGTACCGGGCTAAACAAACAAAGTAGCACACCTCCCCACCGCATCAAATGTAAAAGAGAGGGAGGGGCATGTGCTGCCCAAGACACAAAATGACGACATAGACATGCCAGACAAAATGATGAAAAGCTTTTAGCACTAAACATATTACATGTGCTACTGTAAAGGATCTGGTAGTCCACAAGGAAGTCAAGATATTTTTTAAACAGTCAGTCCACAATACTATCATACTTTGCAACGCTTGTGAATGGTATGTTATAAATTGGGCATTTTCAAAAAACATCTGAGTATGCCATTTATAAAGCTGTTAAATGACTAGAAATCCATCTTTCTTGGATTTAACTCATCTAATGCAGCTGATACCCACAATGGGAATTTGGCCACAATGGAAAGGACCTGAGCAATTGTTGTCTAAGTACAAAGGAATAGGTCATTTAAATGGTACACAGCCTTCTCCATGACTCTCTCTGGGCGGTGCTAACACTGTAGGGATGATAACCAGGTGAAACCAGTCCCCATGTAGAACACACATATGCATACACAAACAGTCAAACACACACACATGACAACACACCCACACACTAACACACACATACGCAGACACTAGAACACACAAATACATGCTTTTCCCACTCGTCTGTTGGATGGCAAACCTGTTTTATTCAAGTAAGGGCTGTGGGTCCTGCTTCAAACTAGGAAGTGAGAGATGCATGTGAGCATAGCAAGAGGTCCAGCTAGCCATATGCCATTTACAGCTTAATGAATAAAATGTACATGATTATCCCATTGGCAATCTATCTTTATAAATTAAAAAGAGAAATGGAGAGATAAAGTGTGTCTGTGTGTGCGTGTGTGTGTGTGGAGGGGGGGGGGGGGGTCTGCTTAACCTGTTAGTTTATTGGTTTACAATTATGACCTGAGCGGAGCTTTAAGGCAAAACGAACTGCGAAGTATCGCTGTGATTTGAGATACATTGCAATATACGTTGCAGCGATATGCTATTTATCCCCTTAATCGTCAGAATTGAGTAGCCTATTCTCAAGTTGTATTGCCCATCTACACGTATACACCGAAGCCTTATGCTACAGAATGAATATGTAACACAAGTAGGGTCTTGAAAAATATTTGCATTTACAGTAAATATTAAATTTTTATTCTCTGCAGCCTTTCAGATTTACTATCAATATTAATATAAGAAAGGTATGCCACGATTCTCACCATTCTGCCTCCTTGTTAGGACCGAAGTATCCAATAGTAGTATTCCGTTCTGCCTCAGGAATCTAACTAAACACGATGTTATGTCAAAAGAGTAATTAAGTATCCTTGACCGATCCTAACAAACACAACAAGAAAAACAAGAAAAAAGAAAGACTTTGGAAAATGATTCCAGATTTCCTCAGGAACGTAGAGATTTTCCTCAGGACCAGTTCCCTGTCTCCATAGTGCCTTGCATCGGCACACAGCGCTTTAATCCAGCATCAATGCTGTGACTGAATTGACGGTAAAGTTGATGTAGTTCACAGAACAACCCGATTGAACAATCCATAAATGGAAAACTCGTCCCAAAGCAAGCAGCCAATAGGGACCGTGCTTGGAATGCGTCACTGAAAAGGGAATCCCAGATTTGACAAAAAAGGGTTGATGGTGCCGTTTTGAGCCTACCTCTATAACTTGCCCTCTGATTGCCTTTCTGATTCCGAGGAGCGTAAATATTTTGTAAAATTGTTTAACTGTTTTTAATTTCCCCTAATTAATCAGTGGCTTGCATTATTTGCGTGTAGCGTAAAACACTGTCTTTGTTATCCAATCGTATGTCTCTATGCTTCAGTTAACTTAATAATAAATCAAATGATTTGGACGATGCAGAGTAAAGATAACACCACAGACGTTTGTGTTTTAAATTTTTTTTTAAAAGTGTCTACAGCACTGCAATATAATGCATAAAGGAATCTGATGTAAAGGGAAAAAGTACTTCAGCACTCAGGCCTTTGAGGTACAGTGACTATGTTTGTCAGATGACAGACTTGGAGAGCATGATGTCAACTTGTTTATTGGTGAAATGAGAGAGGAAGGTAATTTATTGGGCTGAATTCCAGAAACTGGTGAAAACAGGGATAGCTCATTGCCTGTCTAATACAATACACACAGAGCATGGTGGTGGTGGTCACATTATGCAATGAACAATTGTAAACCCAGCCAATCATGTATATATATATATATATATATATATATATATATATATATATATATATATATATATATATATATATATATATATATATATATATCGAGAGAGAGAGAGAGAGAGAGAGAATATTCCAAGAGACAAAACTTGGAAAATGTCTTCCCCTGCAGTACTGTTGGATTATTACATTTATTGAACAACTGGTCTTGACTGGTAGCATGCCTGAAGCATTGGTTGTTGAGGGTTTAATGCCTTTTTAACAGGTATATTTCTTATACTCATCAGTCATCTTAGTCAAAGGTTATATTTGCGTGTAACAACATGCAAACTGGACTAGGACTTAATTTCAACCAGTAGGTCTTTGCACAAGCATAATCTGGATAAATTTCTCTTTTTGCACTTGCTTTCTATTTTTTATTTTTTTGATTATTTTTGGCAAATTATATTATATTATATATTATATTTCCTTGAAACTGACTTGGCTGTTTTAGAAAAATAGAGAAGTAACACATTTTTGTTTGTTTTCTCACTGTATGTTTTGGATTGCACAGTTCAGTCAGACAAGCTCTTCGTCTTTAAAGCATTTATTAAATTTTATTTATACAACGAATTTGGCATGGTTGGGTCTGCTACCTATTGCCGCTCCCTGCTTCATATATCCGGTATGTCATCCGGAGACAGGGAGCACTCATACTTCAATCCCCCTCTGAAAAGACCAGCACAACAGATTATCAGCACAGAATAGCAGAACAGACTGGCAGAACAGAGTGGCCTGAGGAAGAGTTGCTCTTCTGTTTTTCCTTACCTATCGGACTAATGCACAAGCATCATGTTCATCAAATGTGCACTGTCGACCAAAATTATCAGTCACTGTTCATATTGAAACGCTAGCTGGTTGAACAGTATTTGTGACTGAGGCTCCTGATCTCCGTGTCCCAACAATGAACCCTCTTTCAAAGTGACTTAGACCTTACCCACCTGCCATCTTGATTCAAAATCAGACAACAGGGCGTGCTCTGCATACATGCCACAGACCATGATTGAATGGTAATTGCCTTATGGTACCATGCAGTGCATCTGTGTGGAAGCATCGGCATTCTTTATGTTTCTTGACCCATTTATTCAGGATTTTTCTTTAATTTTGTCACCCATCTGTTTATACATATACGTAACAACTGTTTTTGTTATGTTTGAGATACTGTATTTAAATGTATTGTACAGCACTTTGGTCAACACTGCTTGTTTAAAATTTGCTCTAAAAATAAACTTGATTTGATTGTATTAAAATATGGACACAAAGCAAATTGTTACTTGTTCAGACAATTACTGTACTACTGTACTAAACTAACACTTTTACTACTGAAAATCGTTTCATGCCAATTATATGGGTGTCACAGCCTGCACCACCAGTTACAGGTCTTTCATTGACTCTGCCACGCCCCTGCTTCACTCTGCACCACTGCAATCAGGACAATCACACACACCTGCTGCTTACCTGCACACACATCTGATTATCATTGACTCTGCCACTACATAGTGTCCAGTTTTCCACACACTCACTGCCAGATTGTTCTTTGCTGTTTTCATGCCAGACTTTCCCGCATTCACTGTTTGGATCTCCCATTGCCGACTCAGCCCGAATTGGACTTTTCTTCCTCGCCTGTTCCCCGGTAAACTACCTAGCCTTCTGAACCTGACTCTGAGATTTTGCCCTGCCTTTCGTTGTCTGTCTGTGGCTTTTTGACCGTCGTCCTGTGGTGAGAATAAAAGGATATTATAAACCAAATCCTGTGAGTTGTGTGTTGCATTTGGGTCCACCTTCGGTTCGTTACAATGAGAATGTGTCTAATTTGTGTTTCCCTTCAACAATGAAATCAGGTAAATCTGAGAACTATGAGGTGAGAGGATGCACTTAAAAATATGAAAGTGAATTGGAATTTTTGACAACAGAGGCAAAGTATGTTTCAATATTGCTTCCTTCATCTCAGCTAGGAACATGTGAAGAAATGAGGGAGGGAAGCATACAGCCAATTAGAGTGGTTTCTAAACAAGGCTTGCTTCTGTGTGCAAGTTACCTAAAATGTGTAGCTTTATTGTTGAAAATGCCATATCACTACTGACTGTAGTTTCAGGAGAGGTCTATGAATGACGAAGAAACACAGCCAATCACCAGATTTGAACATGCTTTTCCTCAGGACCAGTTCCCTGTCTCCATAGTGCCTTGCATCAACACACAGCGCTTTAATCCAGCATCACTGCTGTGTGACTGAACTGACGGTAAAGTTGATGTAGTTCACAGAACAGCCCGACTAAACAATTCGTAAGTGGAAAACTAGTCCCAAAGCAAGCAGCCAATAGGAGCCACGCCTGAAATGCATCACTCAAAAGGGAATCCCAGATTTGACAAAAAAGGGTGAATTAAAGAGATTATTCCAAGAAATACCACAAAGAAAATGTTGGGTAATTACATTTATTGAACAGCTGGTCTTCCCTGGTAATTTGTGAAGTATTGGTCATATATTACTTATACTCATTAAAGTTCTTATTCACAGGTTGTTTGCATGTGTATCTACTCATATGATGGCCCGACAAACTAGAACTATTCTTATGTTGCAGTTGTAGGACTTTGCACAGGCATTATCTGCATATATTTCTCTTTCTGCACTTGTTTAATGTTTTATTACATAATTTTTGGCTAATCATTTCTGATTCCTTAACTGCCCTGGCTGTTTCAGCAAAATAGAGAAGTGACACATTTTAGTTTGTTTTCTGACTGTATAGTTTGGATTGCACAGAAAGAGATTTATTTCTCTGTTCCAGGAGCCAAAAGTTGGAAAATTTTGTTGAACAACTGGTCTACACTGGTAGAATTTGTGAAGTAATGGTTGTCGAAGGTTTAATATTTCTTTAAACAGTATCGTCTAGTGTACTTTTAGTACTTTCTTATAGTAACCTTAATCATAGGTAAATTATATTTGCACCTATTTCAGCTTAGTTTACAGTCTGCAAACTAGAATTATTCTTATTTTTCCCGAGTAGCCTTTGGAACACATTTTCTGTATTTTTTTTGTGTGAAAACTTTTTCTTTGAAACTGGCTTGGCTGGTTAAGCAAAATAGAGAAGTAACAAGTTTATTTTTTCTTCTTGACTGAATGGTTTGGGTTTACACAGTCATTTCCTTTTTTAGCGATGTACAGACCAAAACCCATTTCTTAAACACAGCCATGGTTTTAAAATAGAGAAGTAACAAGTTTCTTTTTTCTTCTTGACTGAACGGTTTGGGTTTACACAGTCATTTCCTTTTTTAGCGATGTACAGACCAAAACCCATTTGTAATACACAGCCATGGATGTAACATGCACTGTTGTCATTATTTTGATCAATCTATTTGAACCATATCAAGGTAGGTAAAATATACTATGTAGACTTATAACAGTATTTTATTATGAGTGAATTACTAATTTTAAATGAACAACTGACCAGTTTTATTTGTTATTTTTTGAAGGAGCAACCTATCTAATATATCGAGAAAAATACCAAAGTAGTACACTGCAATGTAAAGGAAGTAGCTGGCAATTTGACGTAGATGAAGACAACATAGTGGATTGCAATGTTACCTGCAGTAATACCAGCTGTGTCCCTACTGTGGAGAAACATTATGAAAACAAATGTCTTGATTCTGACATTTTGAAAAACTTTGTCCTGAAAAACGACAATGAAAAACCATTCCATCAAATAACATTAACAGGAAATATAGGTGGATTCTTTGCCTGTGTGAAAAGTTTTAGTTCAAAGTTTCTGTTTCCTTTCAATGCATCAAGAGACACGTTGGATTCATTCATTGTGGCTCAGGCTGACACAAACTGTGAGTTTATTTTTTTTTTAATTAAAACTACATTTGTAGGTTAGCACAAATGTCTCATAAAAAGTGAGTTCTTATAGTTCAGTATGTCTTAACTATTTTCTTATTTTGGTTAATATTCCGAAATACCGAAGGCTTTGGTGTTGTTCCAAGTAGCTTTCTAATTTCATGTAAAAAAAAAAAAAAAGTCATATCAGGTGAATGTTTCTTTTCTCCACAGTGACAAACTCTGCTACAGATTTACAAACTAAAACGTCTGTCACCACACAGACTGGAGAACCCTTCAACCTGACCTGTGCATTCACTATAGCTAAAGACCGTACTGGACATAGTGTGTATTGGGTCAAAACCAATGGGATGAACAGCACTTGTATTTGGTCATATTATTTTGATGAGTCTGAAGTTGGTGAACGCTTTAACCCCTACTGTTTAATCGATGCATCCCTCACAAAAAGAGTGTTCAACTTCTCGTCTAATGTTAGTTATGAACATAAACATCATAACCTTGTGATAAGCAATGCCACATCCTCAGACAGTGGGCACTATGCATGCTTCTTTCAACAAAGAGTAGATTACAATGCACGCTGGAAGGTTATAAACAATGTCACAGTCACTGTTGGGGGAAAAGAAGCACTGGATCCTACAGATAAACAAGCCAACCCAGGTAGAATGCACTTGTAAGCTGTGTATCAGCTGAGGAACTGTTCTGTCCTAGCTCTGAAAATATTAAAAAATAAATACTACTTAAAAAAAATTACTTTTTCCAGACAAAGAAGATATCACCCCATTATACAGTATAGTGGGTGCCTCATTCATCTTTCTCATGTTCGTTGTTTTGATAATCATTATAATGAGAAAAAGGAACTTGACCAACAAAAGTAAGATAAATGAGCTTATGAACAGACTTCCTTTGATCATTGTTGTTTATACTGTATTACATTGCACAATGTATTGTAATCAATTACAATATTATTCCTGATTTCTGTGCCATCTTGCAGAGTCTCAAACACAGAAGCTGAAAAGGTATTTGCTACTTTGTTTGTGGCAAGATTTTATTCACTACTTTTTTGTTATTTAAAATTTCTTGCTATTCTGACCGCCCTTGACCACATAGCGTTATCCACTAAATACTGAATACTTTGCAGAGATCAGAACAGAGGAGAGACTCTTGAATCAGATTGTAAGTTCATGTTTTTTTTCTGAGATTTTACTTTATTTTATATTTGAATGCAGAGTGCAGTTCTTAAACATATTGTTCCATCTTTGTTGTACAGGCTCCCCTTATGCTGTTGGCAGGGGAGAGGAAGTTCTTTATTCTGTCGTGAAGCCACTGGATGAAGAAAATACTACTGCAGATATTGCAAAGGGTGGAGATGGTCAGTCTGGTTTGATACCTGAGCCATGCTCCATAGTTATGCACATTAATACCGTGTATGAGTCAGGCTCCATTTAAAGCATCCATCTCTCTGGAGCCAACATATGACTATTTGGTATAATGCTTATTTAATATTGAAACATGGACCACATAAACTAGTTCAGAGAAGTACTATACAACACAATATTATACTATGCTATACTATACTATTCTATACTATACTATACTATACAAAATGTTAACTATTATTATGAGAATAATTGGTTCTTTTACTCACCAATTTGCCTTACCAGAACTTTTTTAATGTAGGATGCAATTTGTCTGATTTATTTCAGTAACTTTAAGTAAACTATGTCTATCTGCTATTTGCTGGGAACATGTGTTAATTCTTAATTTTCAAATAAATATGGTTGTGATTCGTTTGGGAGCGATTCGTTTTTAGTTTTTTTGTGCGTTTATAATCTCATAATATACTCATAGTTTTACATTGACAACAGTTTATAACTAACAATTTACTATCATGCGCACTTTCAAAGTTTTGGCATTTCTGACCAAATTACATGCTCAATAAAACGAGAAAACAAAAAACATGAGTTTGTTCACCGTGAATTATGAATACTAAGTCAATTACCTAGACCTATGTTAATTCTAACTGATCAATTGATCAAGTCAAGCATGTCTTGCCAATTACAGTTGCATCACACATGAGAAAAGAGAACGGGCCCTTGGAATCTAACAGTGAATTTGAATATTTGACGACTGAGAAAAGTTTTTTCACAATTGCTTGCTCCACCTTCCCATAGTTTAATCTTTACCTCATGGTTGCTGAGATTGTTTCGTTTTACATTTATGAAAGATGATTTCAAATGTGCATCCTATATACAGTAAGTAGGCTATTACATTAGCGCAAATAATCAGGGTCGCACGCACATCAGATTGCGAATTTATCTAGTTTTTACCAACCGCAGGTTGCACTAGATGGTGCAATTGATCAATATGTTGCTGTTATATGTGAGAGCAAAGGGATGACTAAATTAAACAATTATATTTAAATATTAAATTTTACGATAAAACACAAAGTGTTAATTAAATAACTGCATACATGTTTTGAAATGTTTCATTTGTTTTGAAATTTTTTTTGCAATCAGTTTTGCAAAAATGCTTCACGGACACTTCGCCAATCAGATCAACGACATCGCAAACTCCTCCTTCTCTCTGTCAGTACGAACGTAAACACCGCCGCTGCTGTAGTTAAACGTGATCTACGAAATTGAGCTGCGAAGTTCGCAAGTGAACATTATTTATTCAGTAACAGGTGGATATAGTAAAACTGTTCTTTAACAATGTATCCAAAGAGACTCTTCCTCAAAGTAAAAAATGCAACGTTTGGGTCATAGGCTATAGTTGAATAGCTTTTGGCGTTGCAAACTTCCGCAATTTCCGTACTTAGTATTTGATAGCATGATGGCCAGGTAGCTGCGATGGCTAACTAACGTTGGCTTAGCTAACTAGCTAGCTAGCAATCATCTGTTGGACAAATCAGAGGCTGCTTTTGATTTCGTGCATTACCCTGTCGTGGATTGTTTGCTTTCTGCCGAGACTCAATGTCTTTCTGTATTGGTCAATGATTTTTGCTTTTGTGATTTAGGGTCCACTTTGCTGGCATAACATTCCAAAGCTAACCTTTTTGACTACATTCAGCAGGGGACATTTAATAGTGTATTGTCCGTTGGGAAACTATATTTGGAAGCAATGTTTTCTGTGAAACCCTTAAAACCAACATTTAAATCCTACCTTCCACCATTGCAAGTGAGTTTTATTGTATCAAAGTGTTGCAACTGTGTTTCTTCTAGCCTTTCTATGTTTTAAACATGTTATACATTATTTCCAGATTGAATAGCTGACTAGTTTTAACGTGTCCATTCTATCACTCAGACTGATGTGAAGAAAAATCCACAACCAATAATAAAGAAGTTGGAAGCCATATTACTTCCAGGTGAGTTCTTGCTACAATATAATACAGTTGAGATGGCCATTTTAGTAAAAAGCAATCAAAGTAAAGTCATCCAAGTTTAGCCTAGCTATTTATTTGTTTTGGTGTATCGTTTTATGTGTTTGAATGCTTCTAGCAAAATTGGTGTAGTATACTGGTGGTGCAGCTGTGCACTAGACTTTTAACTGCATTGGGTCACATTGCATTAACTCAATTTATAGCAAACCCTGCTTTACTGATAGTGAAGCTTTGACATGTCTTTACACTGAAGTTTGTCTGTGGTGGTTTAAAGGAGGGCCACTCAATTCACTTTGTATTTGAAAATACGGTTGCAACAGGCTCACTTGGTAATGATGTTTTTGCGTATTTTAATTACTGTGATGTGGTGTAGTTTGTCTTTTTCTGTAACAGTAGGCTAGTCGTATCATCCTTCCTGAAGAAAACTAAGAACCGTTTAACTACCTGAATAAAAGCCAGGAAAGCAGTTTTTATTAGAGCTGTGTTATAATACCCACTGATATCAACTGTCTTCAAAAACATAGAGGCTTCTGCAACTTTTCAATTGTTTTCCCTACTAGGCTTCAAACTTTCCCTATTTACTTCTCTATTCGTTGTTTTGTATTGTTTTTATTATTCACATCAAATGCCGGGAGACCACTAACCCCTATTTTATTATCACTTCCTTGTACTTTTGAACTCACAACAGAGTTGAATTGTTGTAATAAGGCTTGTCTGATTATTCTTGGCAAATAAATAAATACAAATGAAATATTCCTCTCCCCCTAGCATTTCTCTGCTATATTGTCTCCTATTCTGCAGCATGGAACTGAAGGTTGTATTTTGGGTGATGGGCCTGTTAGTGTTGCTTGTGGCCATATAGAGACTGAGGTCTTTGTTAGTGTTTTCCAGCTCCACCACAGATACAGAACGTGACTTGAATGTGTCCTGGCGTTGAGAGCAGTGTCTTGTTGAATGGGCCATTGAAGGCCACTGCACACTGACTAGACAGAGGCTATCAGTGGAGCTGACTCATCTCAACAAATCAGCTCTGCTGTCCTCCTCTTCTCCATCACCACACCCTCCTTTGTCTCCTCCCCTCTCCTCAGATTCCTCTAACTAGTAACGACACTTCCTTTTTCTTGGTCTTATTTTCACCACCTTTCATTTCAATCTTTAAAAAAAAAAAAAAAAAAAAAAGACAGACAGGTCTTACTAGTTAATCTCTGTTCTTCTGCTCGAAGTACAATTAGATTGCCTTTCCTTATTGAGTTGTTTGTTGATTGGGCAGTGCAGAGTTGTTCAGGGTTACTTCTTTGGTATTGGGTTTGCATGAAAAGCACCTTGTGTCACATGTTAGCATTCAAACTGTAGCCACCTGTTATGGTAGCAGGTGTGGTGCTGCCAATAGCCTGTTTCTACTGTTGTTTTTCTCTGTGGGAGAATGTGAGCCGAGGCCCTTTTCTCCCATGAGGATGTGGAAAAACGTGCATGGCATTTCCAAATACACAGGATACAGTGTTTTAATATCCATTATGCCATAATCCAAGATGAGCGATTTAGAAGTCAATATGTAGAATGGGATTTGGGTTATGAACTTATGTTACGTCCCTTCAGCTATAAGGCTGATCTAGGGCGCCGAAGGATCGAACACTTTCCAGAGAAAATTGATCCAACAACGGATGGCTGATGGTGGGTCAACGGACACCAAAATATGGGTGGCCGTATCAACTTATGAGCAGAAATGTCATTGGGGTGTTCATGTGGGCACCTTCCATCCTGGGTGTTTCGTTACAATTGAGCCCAAGGTGAGCAATGACGTCTCCGAGCCATCCCCCTCTATATCCGCTCTGGGCACGGCTATTTAGATAAGTGAAAATGTATAAATGAGTATTAGGTTTGCAGTGATTCCTTTTGCTGTAAGCTGTTGGTGATTGGTGAGAGAGTGCTCCTCTATTCCTGCTGGCTCTTTTTTTCAGCTCTGTGGGGATAGTTACTTTCACATGAAAAGAAAAATCTTTCTCTACTGTTTTCACGCAGGTTCGGTATGAACCATGCTCAGCAGGAAAGCTTACCTTTTTTGTCCTGAGATGAAACCACATGGATTTCCATATGCCTCTTCTATCGGTTCTTCCAACGGGACTGTTAGCTCTACAAACTACAGTGTGCTATGTGTTGGACCAGAGGAAAAAGTCTGGTCCTAAGTTGGTTGTTGCAATCTCTGTTGGGACTCTGCTGACCGACATCTCTAGCATTTTCCAGTCACAAGGTTTCCTTAACTGCCCTTAGCGTTTTATTGGCCACATTCATAATACAGAGGAATGGATGGATTCTTTGAATTCAGACGTGTTAGCCTGCTTAATATTGGACCTCCATTAGGCAAGGCTGTACTGTGTGTCATACGGGACAAGCACCTCGAACATCCCACTGGTCCAGTTATTCCTGTTAGACCTTACTGCAGTTTGACATCACTGGTACCTGCATAAAAGTATCACCAACATTCTGGAGAGCCTGCAAATGTGTTTAGCCCCTCAGCTGTTTAAACTGTGTTTCACCTACAACGCTCGCTAACCAAACACAGGGGACCCTAATCAAATGGCGGAGAAACACAGGAAGCAAAGCCAGGTCACGGTTTGTCAGGTGTCCACGGTGTTCCCTTTAGGTGTGTGTTTTAAAAGGAAAACTCTGAAAAGAGAACTTCAAGCATGAGACACAACTTTTAAGGAAGTCAGGTTTTCGGTTTGCTACCTGGAAATGTCTCCTCTGTTGAATAGGCCTAAGAGGGTTAAGCATGTAACAGTTTGTACCAGTGTGTGACATAGATTGTGCTGTATATGTACTGTGGTTCTGTGTGTACTTGCCCTATCGGGCCATTCACTCCTCGTTTCTCTATAGTTCAATTCATCAATTAGTCTTTGTCCTCTCTCTCTCTCCCTGCTCTTTACTTCTCTAATCTTAAGCCATGCTGTGCAGTGTGTCTTTAGGGCTCCACCCTAGAAGACCCATCCTCCCTCTTCAAAAAGACTCGGAGGCTATATATTTTTATTGCTACACATTCTTCAGCATCAGAAGTCTTGTGATCTAGGGACAAGGGTTGTAATGTTAATTGTAAACAGTGTGGTTCTTATAAACAGACAACACAGGGCAGAATCTGTAGGGCAGATTCATACAATCATTAATGGGAAAGTAGCAGATGTCTTAACACTAGGAGTAACGTCTCTGCAGTTAACATTTGAGTAGATGCAGTCAGGGCAGTGGTGGCGGGGTCAGGATGGTGGGCTACTCGACCACTCTCTAAGGAGGGTGGTTGTGCTGAAACAAGGGGTCAACCTAAGTTACGTCAGCTGGGACGGCGGTGGTCCCCCTTGACTTGTGAGAATCCTGTTTACCGTGCGCTGGGTTGCTTTCTTTGGCTGCACCCTGCCCTACTGTAACCCTCAGGAAAAACAACTCCAGCTGTTCCATGTTGCTTACGCAAGGGATCCCACAGTCTGTCACTTACAACTGGAATCTCTACAGCGATTGGTGTCTGAGGGAATAACCGCTACTCATATGAATCTAGGAGTCTGCCGTTTTAGCTGGTTACTCTGCTGTGGGCCTGCTTGTGATTAGGAATGTCCACTTACATTTTAAAGAGAAGCTTAGGACACACTGCTGCCATCTCTTCTATCCCGGTCCACTGAAACAGGATATGGGGAACGTTCATAAAGCAACACCACTGTTCCGACCGGAACGTTACAGGATCCGTAGTTTAGTATAGAACACACCTGTCTTTGATGAAGAAATGTTTTTCATCTGTAGATTAGTTTTAAGAGGACCATAACCCGTCAAGCTGACAGGCTGGCAGTGTTTTCCCCACCTTCAGTCTAAGCTACGGCTCAGTTACAGTTTTACGACATGCTCTATCTCTGTGGGCCCTCTCTCACTATTCATCTTAAAGTTAGATGATTTTCACAGGAGAACCTAGGGGGAGGGGCTGGCCCATCTGATTCCTATTTTCTCACTGAGGATCCTGGGGTTTCCCTGGCAAGGTAGCAGTCGTGCAGGGGCTGGGCCTTCTAAATGGTTCAGAGAACAACATTAACCCTGGAGTGGAAACCGCCATTTGAGTGTGACTCATAGGGCCTGTTTTAAAGTGCACCTCCTTAGCCTAGAGCGTAGGGCTATCTATGCCGTGGAAGCCACTAGAAAGAGGGAGGTTCCTGGGAAGAGAAGAGGGAATCCTCTCTGGCTGAGTCAGGGACACGGAGGCTCCGCTGACCTGCTGCTAGCGGGAGTGTTTACGTTTGGACCTGAGAGGGTCTGGCTGAGACTAGGGGAACGATGACAAATGGAGAGGTGGGGATATAGAGGATAAGGCCAAACGGCGGGCAGCAGAGGAGGAATAGAGGAGGTGCTTCTTGTCCTCCTCGAGCATGACAGAAGCCACTGCTCTCTCAGGATTTCCATTACCCAGTGACTGCACACAGGGAATGACTGGCTGGAATGTTCGGACCATTTGGCCAGTCTGTCTGCTGGAGGGGAGGAATGCACAGATCGCTTTCTAGCGGAGGAACAGGATGCCTAGGGCTAGACACAATCTCAAGCAGCTGCTCTGACCTATCTGAAGTGATAACCTAATTAGGCCTTGATTGAAAGTGAAGTGCCCACAATATTGACACCCTGGCTTGTTTTTTAAATGTTTGAACCTTTTCCACCTATCAATAAGTTAATTATTATTTTGGTGTCCAAATGTGTTTGTCTGGTTTAACACCAGAATCTGAATGATATTGTCAGTCATAGCTTATTCCACACTGAAATATTTAAGGGACACAATTATTAAGCACCTTTTATAGAAGTAATTTGAAAATGTTGTTTATTTAGTCTTACTTTGTGTATTGCAATAAGCATGAAAACTAAAGAAAACCAGAAAAATTTGGTCAAATACAAAGTTTTTGCCAAACATGGACAATCTGAAGGCAACTACTTTTTCTAGAGAATCTTGCTGAACTGTTTCTGTTATACGTAATAATAGAGCAATTTCAAGGCTTGTTGCGCTCTGGCAACGCAGGACTGAGTCAAGGGTAAAACAAAATGATGGTTCTCGTCCCCAAGCACACGCGTGACAAACACTTCAAGTCCTCCCCAGAAATGTTTAAAGGCAAGTTGGTAGACTGTCCTGGAGTACCAAGCAATGAGCAGAACCCAAATCCAATAAAACCATATGAGGAGATATGAAAAAGATAGTTTGTAGAAGGCATACTTACTTAGCATTCTGGTTAAGTAAAGATATAAGAACAAGAGCAGATTGCAACAAGAGTGTGCCCAGCTACCATTGGAGATGGGCAGGAGGCTTTACTACAGGAAGTAGTTGATTGCAGTTATTAGTATCAGTAAATTTGTAAAAAAACAAAGAAAAGAGAAATCTTGAAGGATATAGTTACAGTCACATCAAGTAAGCGAAAAATTGTTGTGACAAAATACTTAAATTCAGTTTGCTGGTAATTGTGAGTCTTTTAAAAAAAAGGCCATATTGCTTATATTTTTTAAACTACTCTGTGTTTTTCTATTTTCAGTTCTTTCATAGCCTTGTGGTTTGTTGTGTCTTCCTGTTTCTTGTTGCCAGGGGAGATCGTGGTGAATGAGGTGAACTTTGTGAGGAAGTGCATCAGTGCCGATAGCAGCAGGGACGACCTGTGGGGGAAGCTGATCTGCACCAACTTCAAAGTCTCCTTCATCACACATGATGCCCTGCCCAAGCAGGTACGCTGTCTGCTGTCTGCTCTGTGTTCCCGTGAGGAAATGGTCGACCCAATGGCATGGGCTCAGCATCAGCCTAAATGGCACATGCTTACCGTAAATTTTTTTGGTAGTTGTCTTTGCTGTTTTTGGCAGGGACTTGCCCATATGGGCAATTTTGTTTTATTTCTTGTTGGCAAAAAGGGAACCTGCGTTACCTTACTGTCTTGTTTCAAAACAAACATGTTCTTGGTTTAAGCCTAGATTGATCAACCGTTTGCCTTCTGGTTTAAGTAAGACATCCCAACCCTCTTTAAAGCAGTATGTCCTTGGCAACATTGCACTCTTTTGTCAATGATCTTCTAATGTCGGCTAAAGTAGGCATTCTTGTTGAGCAGTATTCATTATTACGTGATGTTTTTGGAATACCTTCTGCATGTTTGGATCTGTCCTGCTTCAGTATCTGTGTGCCATATTTTTTTTATTTTTACCTTTTAGCTTCACTCCACCCCATGCTCTGGTCCTCCTGCAGGTCTATGCTTCATATGGAACCCCATTCCTCACAGTATGTTTTCTTTTTTCTCAGAGGTTCCAGGTTGGCAACCGGCTACTTGGAGAACATGATGTGCCCTTGGCGTGTGTGGAGCAAGTAGTGACAGGTAAAGCCTGGTGCCACCGCCTTAGAAAGCCCACAGCAAAGTAACCTTTTCCTGTCCTTTAAATACCCAGTGTAAAGAACCTACAAAAAAAACATATGACGCCCATCTGTAAAGGAGGCAGATCTCTCCTTCTACCTGACCACATGCTTCCTGAGATGTATCAGTAGGGACATCCTCTGTGAGTTAAGAGGCTCATTGACTAAAGGCTGTGTGGCTGTGCCCCCCCCCCCCCCCCCCGGCACTGATCTGTTTTTAGGATCTGTACACGATGAGGTCACACCCCAGGCAGGCGGAGGTCCGTGGCCGAGCAGCCGGGCTGGGATTAGCCCTGTTTGTCTAGCTCGCTGCCTGCCTCTCTGCTGACGGGGCTCTGAGCGTGGGGCTGTTGTGTTAAACTGATAGAGCACAAAGCTTTATTTCACACCCCGTCTTTGACTGGTGGGCCGCTGGCCGTCAACAAAGGGCCTTTTATGAGAGCTTGACTTGGCAAAAACACTCCGAGGTCACTGTAGTTTGTGCCTATTGTACGTTACTGGATGCTCCACTACAGTACCCCGCCATAGTTAAGGTCTGTGCCTAGCACTGATGTATGCATCAGAGCACTGGTATAGCAAGTTATTCCTCTTAGGCAAGCTATTATTGGGATCATCTTGTTAGTCAGCCACTCGTCTCTTGTCTATGTTGGAAATTAGTCTATCGCATGTTGTTTTTAAGATTTATCATAATTTGTAGTTTGAAAATGTTTTCTGTTGCCTTGGAGCTATTTACAGTATCTAGAATCTTTTTACTATTTGTTCCCTGCCAAGTATCAGCCATAGCTTTTCTGAGTGTTCTGTATTTGCGTGCTGTTGGCACACATTTCTGTGAGCATGCTACTTCCTCCTTCAGTAGTGTTCACACACATCTACTTTCTTTGTTGCTGTTTGTGTGTTTTCGGTCCTCCCAGTGAACGACCTGAAGGGAAAGCAGAAAGTTTTGGAGTCAAACCAGAAGCTAAAGTTCAACCCCACGGAGCTCATCCTGTACTGCAAGGACTTCCGCATAATCAGGTTCCGCTTCGACGAGTCCGGCCCGGAGAGCGCCAAGAAGGTGGGTGATCCCCCTGGAGAAGCGAATGGAGCCTGCTCTCCGTGTGAACAGCGTTGAACGGGCAAAATGTTTGACGTTTGCACTGAACCCAGGGGCTTAGGTGACAATGCAGGAAGCCTAGAAGTGGAGCTCACCACTGTAGAGGATTAGCTTCTAAGAGGATTCAACGGTAATTCACTTTGGAATTCCGCCACCGTCAGTACCACCCTTTCCAAAAGTCTGACTTTTGCAGTCTGACAGCCATTATGTGCCTCACTTACTAGAAGATTATTTTTGGGCAGATCAAGTTTCGTTTCAGTTCAAAATGCCGGCAACCAGGCTGTTAAGACAAGACATCTGAAAACCGAATTGAATAAATGCAAATGTCTTTTTGCGCTGTGCTGTGCACTCTGCTTGTATAACCTACTGTGTAAGGCAGTGTGGATGTCCAGAGGAGTCCCCTCAGGAATTGCCCCAGAGGCCATTTGCAGCTGCTTGGTTCTGTAAAGGAGGGTTCCGTTCTTTTGTACCCCAGGGTCTACCTCCTTATCTCTTTTCTTGTAGCCCCCTTTCTTGTTCCCTCCACTCATCATTCGTGCTGGAATTTAAAAGCCACTGCTTGATTTAACGATCTGTTCTCTCCATCCTGCTCCTCTGTTGCCCCGGCCCTCCCCTGTTCACTCCCAGCCCGTCTTTGTCTGTTTCAGTCGTCTCTCTCCACCCTGTTGCTGAGCTCTGTTAGGGGGGGATTAGGTTCTGTCTTCCCAGGCGGCCTCTCCTTCATCCTCCCTTCCCATCTGTCTGGCCCAGAGCCCAAGGCAGTGCTGGAATTAGCCCACTCTCAAACATAGACAGTTCAGAGACCTTTGGGGGGGGGGGGGGGGGCTTGTCTCTTGCTAGCTGCTTTCCATCATTTTTTTTGTTTATACTTGAAAACATAATAAGAATAGCATTTTACATTCTCAACATGTCGTCCGTCTTCGGGTAATGTTTCCAAGAATTGTAGATGTAAGTGCAGCTATGCCTTTTTAAGGTATTTTCCCCATTAATAGAATCACTCTTTATCAGTGAAAGAATGTGGCCAATGAGTCAGTTTATTATGCTTCAATACACTTGCACAATGACTCAACTCGCATGCTTGCCTAAGCAACGGCTCTGGTTGCTTAGCAACGTAATGTAAGATGAACATTCCACCATGTGACTGTTGACTCATCACTTGTAGCGGCAGATTAAAGCGACAGATGTTTCCTTTTTCGTAGGTGAGCAAAGCTCAGCTTAACGGGCCAGTATGTAAACAGTGACTGTTAGTCATGATAAACTTCAGGAAGTTGCGGAGTCAGTTTGCCAGCGAACCCTTGCTATTGTCTGTGGTGAGGAATGAAGAACTTCCTTTAGTTAGAACACCTTATTCGACTCGGTAAAAGGCCTTGTCAGGCCAGAGCAAGCCCGGCACATTGACCCTAGACCCTCCTAGCTCTGCGGGCCTTTTGCGTTCCCCGTGGAAAATGTGAGGTCTATATGATGCAGGTAGGAGAAGACTGAGAAGCAAGAAGGTGTTCGCCCTGGACAGAACCTGCACGACGTCCCCGGGAAGCATGCCACGTCCGGGTAGACAGCTCCAAAAGCACCAGCACAAAAACAACCTAACGAGAACAAAAAGGCCATTCAGCCCTCTTACTTTCTGAACACTCTGTAACCCCTCCTGGTGCCGTTCCAAAGGGCTTCGGAGCCAGAGTTGAGGAAGTGCTCGCAGTGAATGCTAATGTCAGACTTAATGAACATGTAGGCCTTCTAAGATGAGGCCTGTTTGTAGGACCATGACACATTTAACATCCCTGGCGGTTTGCTACTTTGCACACAGACAAAACCTTAAACGTCCATCCAGAGCAGAGGGGGCAGGCCGTAAGGGAGACATTTACATTTTGAATGTAGTTCTATGATTGTGAAAACTTCACAATGTTCAATTAGCACCAACAAAGGTTATTTTCTTCTTTACAGTAACCTTGACTTATTTAATTTGAATTGGTTTCCTAAAATATTGATTACCAATGTATAATATGCCCTTTGGAAATATTTTTGAACAAAGTATATTATGTTGAACAAGTGTTCCAAGAGTTGCAGCGGGCGTGTGATGTCCCCCTGTGTTTTGTTGTGACTGTCAGCAGTGGGGTTTTTAAGCTGTCTGGTGACTGCTGTTTGTTTGATGGCCAAACAGGGTAATTTCTAAGCCCTCGGAAGGGCTGTTTCTGCAGTGAAGATTGGAATGGTGGCCTAAAGAGTGGGATTTGACTGGCTCGCTCCCTCTGGGTCTATATGGGGACACTGTGTAATTACTGTGTGCAGCTAAACCCTGACCCACCCCTTGTTTTTCTTTGTGAGATTTGGAGCCAAGCCAATCTATAGTATCTTATTATGCTGTAGGAAATTACAGAGTTGGAAGCAGCAGTCTTTTCCTAACATGCAAACACACACACACACACACACACACACACACACACACACATACACACACGTGGCATGTGCACATAGTCATGCACACTTAATCACATACACATACAAACACACACACACACACACACACACACACACACAGAAGGTTTCTTGCATCCTCAGTGTTATCCGCAGCTCCACCACTGAATGGACAGCATTGTGTGGCTGTAGCGCTGCCTTTTAAATAAAAAAGCTCCACATTTAAGGATCAGCCCTCGGTCCCAAGCCCTCATTCACATCTGGAGGTTTTTACAAACACAGCTTTACACACTTTTATTTGTTCATGTCAAAGGGTTTCTATCTTTAAGTGTGCTGAGAAGAATAGTCTGATTTATATGATCAGAACATTTAAGCTAAAAACAACGTCATGGGGTTTATAGGATAGATAGTAGTGCCAAGACGCAGCTTGAGTTGTTATTAAATGTTTCCATGCAGGCTTACTAGCTCTCGGCCAATACAAGTAATTTCCAAAAGAATCGAATCCAGCTTTGATAAAATGTGGGTTTAGAATATACCAAGAACATTTGACAAGAGCTAGCATGAACGGCCTGTCAAACTCATCAGTACCTGTAGGATCAAATGTCCTCCATTTAGGATAACTGACAAACATGGATGTCCCAGGCTACTTCATTTTTCCAATTGCACCTGTTTAACATGTTTTTTTTTCTTCCAATAACGTTTGTTTTCCCTGTCTTATCATTTCAGGTTTGCCTGGCCATCGCTCATTACTCCCATCCAGCGGATCCCCAGCTGCTGTTTGGATTTGAGTATGTGGGACAGCGCTACTACGGATCAGGTACACACTCACTGTTAAATACACACCTGTACAGGCTGGTTGCAGGCATTGCTGTAACACACTTTTGATCTGCTCAAGTGTGCTCATTTAAATGGGTGTTTGTGTTGTCTCGTCTGGTCCAGGGGAGCGGGTGAATGGAGTTGACCCTGGAGGAGGGCTGCAGACACCCCTGTTTGACCGGCCCTCTGAGTGGGACAGAGAGATCAAGAGAACAGGGGCAGCAGAGTGGAGGGTGTGCTCCATTAACGAGGGCTATGCCATCTCCCCCAGGTAGGGATCTATCACAAGCGGTTGCTAATATGCTTAGACACACGGTAGCTATCAGAGTTGAATTTGAATTTCAAAATTACCTCATGGGTTACTATCAGATTTGGAATTTGAGATTGGCATTGAGATGAACAAGGCTTGTTAAAGCGTCACAATCCAAATGTGTTCATGGTTGAACATCACAAAACAAAATTGTGTAATTTTTTATAGGTAAATCAAAAGGTTACTTGAGTACAGTTAAACGTGATCTATAAGTACAGTAAAGAACACAAAATAGAAATGTGTTGCTTTTATCTGTTCTCTGTCAAACTGTGTTGTCTGCTCTCTCTTGTAGTCTCCCGGAGTACTTTGTGGTCCCAGCGTCCCTGGCGGATCAGGACCTCATCACATACTCTGGTTTCTTCACTGATAAGCGTGTCCCTGTGAGTGTGTGGCCTCTAACAGCAGTGCTCCTGGCACTGGATTCATACGAACCCTATTCGACTGCTTTAGAAAGCTCGACCCTAGCAAGCGCATCTATTAATATGGATACTTAGAAGTTAATTGCACTTAGTTGAGCACCAACAGAATGCCCTGTAGTTTGTTTGTGGGTGTATGTATGTGTGTGTCATTGCTGCTCAACTGAGGCTCATTTATGTTGTCTGCCCTCCTAGTTGTGGTGCTGGAATCACCCCAATGGGAGTGCCTTGGTCCGCATGGCCAGCATCAGTAATCCACTGCAACAGAGGAAGCTGGACCAGAGGTAATGTCAGATTTGGAGTTGCTGTCAAGTAATTATTATGTATTAACTTTGATTTATATATTTAGCAGTGACGTTTGTAAATGGCTTCACGTCCCTCTGGTCTTTCTGCAGGATCTGCAGTGCCGTGACAAAGAGCCACCCACAGCGCAGCGATGTGCTCAAGTTTGACCTGGACAAGAACCTTCCCAGCATCCAAGACATCCACGCTGCCTTTGTCAAAGTCCGCCACATCTGTGTAATAGGTGAGCCCCATTGGTCACACCGGTTGAACCTGCCATGAGAGTTCATCAGAGTTCACTTTGTTTCTTTGCCTTGAGCGTGTAATGGTGTGGTTTGTTTACAGGTTCTGTGGGACTTTTTGGATGTGACTATTTAAAAAGTAGACGGCCCTTTTAGCTTTGTTTTAACTTGGTGTTTGTTTACGTGCAGAGCCCTTTGAGGAGTCTGAGGAGAGGTGGCTGTCATCCATGGAAAACTCTGGGTGGCTGGACTATGTCAGGTATGTTGTCCCTCAGGCACTTTCATGTAGCAAAGCCCTGACTCTGAGGAATGCTCCAGCTGGCACCCTGTCTCTACCATCTGGGGGATGTATAGGCCCATTCATCCATCTATTTATCAAGGTGCTAGTACCCTTACTGAAATTGGTTGGTTATAAGTTGGTGCTTTTTATGTTTGTAAATGGTGTGCTTGAAAAGACAGTTTCCCATTTTCAGTACATAACATAGTTGTTTCCCCTCTATGTGTTTAGGGCTTTTCTGAAACATTCTACTGAGGTAGTCTACATGTTGGAAGGAAAGCACTCTTCGGTCATTCTACAAGGTAAAGCAGAATAGGCTGTGTATGTTCTTCTGTTTCGGTCTGTACCGAACCAACATAATTGGATTGCGAAGTGACATTGCTCTTGTCATGTGTGGGTGCTGTTGGTGTGCCCTGTCTGACCCTGTCATTTTATTGCGTCTGTCTGTGCAGAGGAGGAGGACAGAGACCTGAGCTGCGTGGTGTCCTCTCTGGTGCAGCTCATGCTGGACCCTCAGTACCGGAGCCTCACGGGCTTCCAGGGCTTGGTGCAGAAAGAGTGGGTTATGGCTGGCCATCGCTTCCTCGACCGGTGTAACCACTTGAAGAAAAATGACAAGGAGGAGGTAGCCTCACACGCTGAAAAGGAAACCACCCACGGTGTTGTCATTCATCTCTAAAGTGTGAGGGGGATTTCTATTACCTTTCCATTTCTTTGTCTAGTCCCCACTGTTCCTGCTCTTCCTGGACTGCGTGTGGCAGATGTTGAACCAGTACCCAGCAGCCTTTGAGTTCACAGAGACCTACCTGACGGTGTTGAGTGACAGCATGTGGATTCCTGTCTTCAGCACCTTCCTCTTCAACGGTCCCCAGCAGCGCAATGAGCACATCATGGTGAGGAGGGAACACGCACCCTTAGGAAAATATATGAGAATGGAACTATGAATACTGCTGTAATACCAGTGTGTAGCAATACGCAAAAACGTCACAAACTAAGCGAACTACATTAAACATTGTACGTGAAATGACTCAGAATCTGCCCCATAGGAATTTGTCAAGAGTAAGAGCATCCTTCTGGGACAGGAAAAGGCCCTCCGGTTCCCTCCTGTCTGGGATTGGTCCCAGCAGTTCAGTCCTAAAGACCAGGCCCTCTTCAATAACCCTATGTATGTCGGCAAGGGAGCCACCTGTGTCCAGAACGGGGCAGTGAAGTCCTTCAGACGCTCCAAGGTCAGCTGGCCACTTGTTTTGACAATACAAAATGGCAAAATCGTTTTAAAGAGTCATTTGTAGTGCTTAGTGCATGGTTAGGTAATTGTTTTCTTCGGCTTTCCAGCATAAAAACTACAGCTCCACACTTCGCGGGATGCCGTCGGCCCTGAAGAACGGCCTGATGGACGGCAACGACACACTCACAAGGCGGAACTCCCTGGCACTGCGCCTCAAGCCCGACTTCTCCCAGCTCAAGGAGGTGACGGAGAGCCCCTCTGAGCGCTTCTGCAGGGACTGGTTCTCCAAGCCTGCAGACCTGCAGGGCCTCCTCCTGCCCCAGCTCCTGCCTTCCCACCTGGCCCTCTGGAGGCTCTATTTCCTCCGCTGGGTCCCTGAGGCCCGCATCCCTCATGGAGGCCCCATCACAGCCTACCACAAGCTCTCCCAGCTGGCAGATGAGATTGAGATGTTGCAGGGCCAGCTCCGTCAATATAAGGGGCCCACTCCAGGCAGCACCCCAGCCTCCACGCCCAGCGGGCCCCTGTCAGACCAAACCAAGATGTATTTTAAGGCTGTATCCCCCGACGACCCCCTGGATGCCCCAGATTTCCTCAGCTCCTCCTTCCCCTTCTCCCCAGTGGGAAACATGTGCCGCCGCAGCATCCTGGGCACTCCCCTTAGCAAATTTCTGAATGGAGCAAAGATCTGGCTTTCCACTGAGACTCTGAACAATGACACTGGTTAAAGATGTGCATGGTGTTCGGCCTCACTTTGAATGCATTGGGTCTAGTGGAAACAGCACCGGCGCAGCCTGATGGTGGCTTAATTGAACACGATGTTGCTGCTTTGTTTCATTTTTTACACAAGGTGATGAGCTCAAATCGCACATATCGTTTGAGTTCTGCTAGGGTCCCATGAGTGTGACAACGGTTCAGTTACAGTTTTTATCGTGGTAGGCGTAAGAGTGCAATGTTAATACAACGTTGACAAGAAAAGAGAAGTTAGATCTGTGGTAGATGGTTTTTTTTATCTGTTTCCATCATTTTATGTAGTGTGGTTAACTTCTGTGTAAGGCCTTCTGGAAAGGTACTGCATTACGTTTGTTCAAATTATTATCAACAAAAAGAATCAATAAAAGACTAGGAATAGATAGGGCTTAGTACTTCAGACGCCTAGAAATGGCCACAAACACACATCATTACAGAAGAATGCCTGAGACATGGCAATGTACAATGCTTTCACTTCCAAAAAGTCTCCCATTAGTTTTGTCATTCAGTTTGATTAAACCCTGAATGGTTAATGCTTTAAGGGACTGCAGCTTGTGGACATGTACAGTAAGCAATGGGCAATGAAAGGTCCTTTGTACAGGCTGGATACCTGTCAAACCAAAATATGTCAACTCCCAGAGCCCATGCGGTCGGACTGCAGTACCTACACACTAGATCATGAGGATCAAACAATGTTTGTTGACCTGTTTTATGTGTCACATCAGTCCAAAGGTCATCAATCCGACCAAGACGTGGTAGAATATAACGTGAAATTGTACATTCTTTCCCTTTTCCCTGTCTAAATGATTTGGGTATACTGTTCAACTGTACTATTTAACTATAACGGTACTGGATAACGTCTGCTCTAGCCTTACTTGTTTATGTGAAAGTTAGTTTTGTGCTGTATAAATGTACCACTATTTGACGGCGACGGCGCACTGCTTTTAATGTATGACGTTGCGCTTCTTACGTCGCGCAATTTGATATTAATGAAATATGCATATATTTATTCAGTTATGCAATTTATTTTGCAACAGGGATATAGAAGATGTGTGCCTTTTCAAAATCGGAATGGGATCTAATTCTAAGTGCAACCGGGTCACTTACATTATTCCTACAATGCTTGCTGTATTCTAAGAAACAAATCACTGGTCAGGTTCTTTAACATTTAATCTTTGACTCGAATGTTGTTTCAGTTAGATTTCCTCAGTGCAGAGAGAGATTTTGTTTAGGATAGGGTATTTTTGGGAAGCTAGTTCTTAAAGTTAAGCTATATTCACTGTGTCCTACGGTTGAACTGGAAGCTATATTGGGATGCTTAATATGGTGTAGTACAAGTCTTTGTAATAAGTTTAGACATTTGGTATTGTTCACTTGCACTTAGGGTAGTAACCGCAGTGTTCAAGTTCAGCCAATGTTTAGGAATTTCCTTTTAATAGGAAAGAATTGGTTTGATTGCTTATACCTCTGTACATGCCATAACATTGCTTTGAGACATGGGCAAAGGGTTGATGAGAAAAATGTACGTTTGGAAATGACCCTGAGCTTGGTCTTAATACTATTAAATACTAATATACAAGGGAGAACAAACTATAAGGCCAAATGTCATAAATATTTTCTGACTAAATAAAGTACTTTAACAGTAACCAAGACTGTCCATGCTGTATCTTTGACTGCCAAGAGCTTAGTCCACTAAAACGCTGTTCTGTTGAGAGGCACAGTACATAAAATAAATATTTCTAATGCATGTCTTTACATATTAGTAGCGTTGGTTTAGTTACTGAGTAATGTATGCTGAGTGTTATAGCTCCCCCTACAGTATTGAGCAAGGCATTATTTGCAAATACTTTAAGTTACGTTAAGTATTTTGATTAGAAATGTAATTATAACTGAATTCTATCACAGAATCAGGCATACACAATAATGGTATTGAATTCCTATAAAATATAAATCCGTTTTACTTAACTAGTCAGTTACATGAAAAAAAAAGTGGAGGAATTACCAAGCAAGGTGCAGTGCATCTTGTAAATAACGAAGAAACGGCATGGGAAAGTTGAATGTAAGTGGAATGTCATACCTAGATTAAATACTTAACAATGAAGAGAAACTAAAATGCCGTGTAGGAAAAATACATAGCTTTTTTTTTTTTTTCCAAGATCCAGGAAATCGAATGTATTGTTAGTGACGTCATTCATGAGCGCCACTGGGTGTTCGTCTCCTGGCCTCCGAAATGGGCTCGAATCATTAGCCCTGATTTAATCTTATTTCCCATGCATATCAACCCTTCATTAAGCGAGGCATATCCACAATGACATTTAGAGGTACGTTTGCAATATGCGAGAAAGCAGAAACGCTTTGGTGTCGTAAACATTTATATTTTGTATCGCAAATATTTGGCGATTATAAAAAGCTATCTCGTTAGCTAGCTAGCCAATATTAGCTAGGAGCACCGATGATGTCCAGTAACCATAATTTATGACGCTGCTTGGCTCTCATTTCATTAGCATATAACTTTGCTTTAGTTAAGTTCATTATTTAAAAATATTTTCACTCATGCAATGAAATTTTTGGTTGTACGTTGTTTAAGGGTAATCAAGTTGCTAACTGTATAGTTTGTCTTATACGCATTATTGATTGTGTTGACTGGTGATATTGGGATAGCACCCTAAAAACTGTCTTTCGTCCACGGTTAAGTGTGCTTACTGCGATTAGGTGGACTGTTTTTCTGTTAACTTATTAATTCTTGGCTGCAAATAAACTCCTATTTAGTCTTTCTTTAGTTTTCTATTACAGATCATGACGTGTTTATCGAAAGACAAATGATCGCATAGACTTTTGGAACATGCAACTTGCGTAGACACTTTACCTGACTAATTTAACTTTGCCTAAGGACATTTCCTGATCAAATTATGCAACGCTTTTGCGAAATGTGTGCACTGGCAGAACAAACAGGTACCATGTGTCTTGCGTGCTGCTGCACGTGGGACTGCTTTTATATACAGTTAGGCCCAAAAATATTTGGACAGTGACACAAGTTTTGTTATTTTAGCTGTTTACGAAAACATATTCAGGATACAATTACATAATCAATATGGGCTTAAAGTGCAGACTCTCAGCTGTAATTTGAGAGTATTCACATCCAAATTGGAGCAAGGGTTTAGGAATTACAGCTCTTTAATACATAGCCGCCTCTTTTTCAAGGGACCAAAAGTAATTGGACAATTGACTCAGAAGGCTGCAAAAAAAAATAACAACGCTGCATGGGCTCTTCCCTCATTAACCTGTCATCAATTAAGCAGTTAAAAGGTCTGGAGTTGATTCCAGGTGTGGCGTTTGCATTTGGAAGCTGTTGCTGTGAACACACAACATGCGGTCAAAGGAGCTCTCAATGGAGGTGAAACAGACCATCCTGAGGCTGAAAAAAAGAAGAAATCCATCAGAGAGATAGCAGAAATGTTAGGAGTGGCCAAATCAACAGTTTGGTACATTCTGAGAAAAAAGAGAGCACTGGTGAGCTTGGGAACTCAAAAAAGCCTGGACGTCCACGGAAGACAACAGTGGTGGATGATTGCAGAATCCTTTCCATGGTGAAGAAAAACCCCTTCACAACATCCACTCAAGAGAAGAACACTCTCCAGGAAGTAGGTGTATCAGTATCTAAGTCTACCATAAAGAGAAGACTTCATGAGAGTAAATACAAAGGATTCACCACAAGGTGCAAACCATTAATCAGCCTCAAAAATAGAAAGGCCAGAATTGACTTTGCCAAAAAACACCTGAAGAAGCCAACCCAGTTCTGGAACAGCATTCTTTGGACAGATGAGACTAAGATCAACCTGTGCCAGAATGATGGGAAGAAGAAAGTTTGGAGGAGAATTGGAACAGCTCATGATCCAAAGCACACCACATCTTCTGTAAAACATGGTGGAGGCAGTGTGATGGCATGGGCATGCATGGCTTCCAATGGCACTGGGTCACTTGTGTTTATTGATGATGTGACAAAAGACAGAAGCAGCCGGATGAATTCTGAAGTGTATAGGGATATTCTTTCTGCTCAGACTCAGCCAAATGCAGCAAAGTGGATTGGACGGCGCTTCACAGTACAGATGGACAATGACCCAAAACATACTGCAAAAGCAACCCAGGAGTTTTTTTAAAGCAAAGAAGTGGAATATTCTGCAATGGCCGAGTCAATCACCAGATCTCAACCCAATCGAGCATGCATTTCACTTGCTCAAGACAAAACTTAAGGCAGAAAGACCCACAAACAAGCAACAACTGAAGACCGCTGCAGTAAAGGCCTGGCAAAGCATCACAAAGGAGGAAACCCAGCGTTTGGTGATGTCCATGGGTTCCAGACTTCAGGCAGTCATTGCCTGCAAAGGATTCTCAACAAAATATTGAAAAGTAACATTTTACTTGGGGTTATGTTTATTTGTCCAATTACTTTTGAGCCCCTGAAATGAGGAGCGTTTGTATAAAAATAGCTACAATTCCTACATGTTTAATCATATATTTTTGTTCAACCCCTTGAATTAAACCTTAAAGTCTGCACTTCAATTCCGTTGTAGTTGTTTCATTTCAAATCCAATGTGGTGGCATGCAGAGCCCAAATCATGAAGATTGTGTCACTGTCCAAATATTTTTGGGCCTAACTGTAAGTGACATTAGTGTTGTATAGTGTGTGAAGGATAATTATATAGTTTATTTAGAGCTTATGGATAATATTGATGAATCTGAAAGGTAGTGCAATATCTTTCTCAGTTGGCGTTCTGAACGTTTCATTTGCCATGCATGTATGCAAACAGCAGCATCAAGGGACAACATTGTACAGTTAGCTAGATAGAGTAGAACTCATGACTCCGCTTTCCCGATCTTCGAATTGGGATTTAATTTAAGGATTGCGTTTTAAAGTTTCTCTTTCTCGTCTCTTTTGTGTGGCATGTTGCCAATGTGAAGAGAAGCTCTTTATTGTCTAGAAAATAAAATACAGGATGAGTAGTTGCAGTCTGATTGTTTGTCTAGCCATTACAGTGGATTAGTGCTAGGTTATCCATCTACATCATTGAATTGATGGGATATTTAACATATGCGATGACTTGCCTGTTTGTTCAACTATTGAAGTTCCCAAGCCTCTGACTTTTCCTAAAATTGTAATGTTGCACTCCCTATTGTGAAATATAGTCAAGATTGAAAATACTGCCATTTAACCGCCACAGGGTAGAGAGTTAGTAATTTCATATAAATTCATTCTATGTAGCTCCAGTTCTAAGTAAGGTGAAAGGGGTTCACATTGCTTTTCTGATTAAACTTTTCAGTTAAGGTTGGCTGTTTAAACCAGGTTTTGTGTGATCCATTGTGGCCCCTTTCATGGTGTAATTTTCATGATTATATTTGCTGAATTAAATGATTTTGTTTCAGTTCCCAGACACATGATGCTATGATCCTTAGCCAATCTGTTTGTAAAACTAATGCAATAAGTCTCACGTCATCTCTTGTGTCTTTCAAACGTAGCAGTAACCATGCATCTCTACGTCTGTGTTTCCAGGTGAAGAAGTGGATGAGGTCAGCCGGATGATTTCAGAGCTGGTTTCTGTGGAGATGACTACCTGGCCTGCAGCAATCACACCCTGAGCATCCAAATAGATATACACACTCATCCTAACAAGACTGCTCACCATGAAATCAGCTCAGGAGCGCAACCAAGAGTGCCTGCCTCCCAAAAAGAGGGACCTTTTAGTCACTAACAGCAACAACAACAGCATCCCTGTCACTAATAGTAGTACAGGGGGAGGGGGAGGAGGTGGGGATGATGTGGCCTCCACGCAGAGCTCGGGTGCCGGAAGTGAAACTCTAGTAGGGGGCATAGCAGGAGAATGGCTCCGGGCCCAGCCAGGGCTGCACTACGGAGTGGAAGGGGCTGACGGCCTGCCAGGGGTCCCTGTGGACCAGTATGGCATGCTCTATAAAGTGGCCATCCCCTACTCCCAGACAGGCCTGCATCAAGTGTACTCTCCAGCCTACACGGTTCCCTCATCCCTGCTGCAACACCCGGGTATCTACCCTTCAATGGGCTATGCCCAGATCCCCCACTCCTCCTTACAGTTTGTCAGCTCCCCCTACGCTGTGCCCTATGCAGTCCCCCCAGGGTTCGTCCCCAGCTCCCTCATCTCCCCGTCTGGAGCTATCCCCCAGCCCCACCTGGTGCCCTACCCCTCAGTCATCCAGGAGGGCATGGTGTCTCCACCTCCCCAGGCCCAGGTTTCAGCACACACCTTTGCCAAAGTGGCATCTGCGGCCGGGGGCCTTCCACTGATGGTGTCCTCGGAGCAGGCGTCCCAGCAGCACCTGGGCTCTGTGGGGGTCATTCCAGCCTCGGAGCTCAGCCCCCGGGGCGTGCAGATGTTCTACCATCCCCCGAGCACGCGGGCCCTCAGGGACCCCCACGGTGGCCAACAGGAGAAGGAGAGGGAGGTAAACGGAGGGGAGAGGGAGCAGGGCGCCAGGGAGATGCACCATCAGGAGCTGGTCTACGCCGGCAGAAGCGCACGGCTACTGCAGGCAACATCCGCAGGCTCGGAACACGGCCAGGACAGGAGCCTGAAGAGCCGCAGGCTGGATGAGAGGGCCTCGCCGGGCCAGCGCAGCACCCCTGACACTGACCTGGAGGTAGGACAACCGTTTCCTGGGCTACAAAGAATTAGCTCGAAATAGAAACATACATACGTTATGAAACGTTCACCTTTACTGCCGTTTTATGTTGACTCCAACTTTCTGCCCTAATTTGAATCTCTTGAGACACTCTCCTCGGGACTTTGAGTCAGATACACATTTTCCTGTTCTACTCCACTTCCTTCCTTTATTGCTGCTCTGTGGGTGTACGCTGATGACTGGGTAACCAGTCCCAGCCGGCCACACACCACTGCCTCCAGGCATGACGAGATCGTCTGATCTGTGGTTTCTGCCAGAGCGCAGTTTGGCGGAACTCAATGTGGTTCTTTTTAGCCTTTTGCTTCTAGGAAGTAGATGTTTGCGACTATAAAATCAGCTATGCAATTTGCTTAAGAACCCATTGACAGTATAGACTCGTTGAATGTTTACGATTTAACTTTGCCTTTGTTGTTTTCTCCCAGGTCCAACAAGTGGTGGGTCGCCACTCCTCTCCTGTCCACGTAGGAAGTGGGGGCCGCAAGGAGGTGTCCTTCGCTCCCCTCAACCTGTCGCAGGGTTCCCAGCGGGGCCGAGAGCTTCATGTGGAGCCAGTGGGGGCTATCTCTGCACGGACGGCGTACATGGCGCCCCAAGTAACCTACGGAGACCCCAGAGTCACCTCTCTGCAGCATCATGCAGGCCAAGCGGCCCATGCTGTCATCCTGGCCAACGGGCAGCATGTCCTAGTGCCCCTAGAGTATCACCATGCCCAGCAGCAGCAGCAGCAGCAGCAGCAGCAGCAGCAGCAGCAGCAGCAGCAGCAGCAGCAGCAGCAGCAGCAGCAACAACAACAGCAGCAACAACAACAACAACAGCAGCAACAACAACAGCAACAACAACAGCAGCAACAGCAACAGCAGCAGCAGCTGTACCAGGCCCAGACCATGGAGGTCTCCCTGGCTGGTGCCCCCAGGGCCTCCACTACCCCTTACTCCAAAGCCTCGGACCCCCCAGCCAGAGTGTGCCTCCCGGACAGGGCCTTAGTGGAGCTGGCGGCCCTACAGCAGCAGCAGCAGCAGCAGCAGCCTCCTCCTGCCCCAGCCCCGGTGGTCCTGCCCCAGACTTCAGCCACAGCCTCTGCCTCCAGCCCCGCCCCATCCAACTCATCCCATTTCATGAAGGGAGCTATCATCCAGCTGGCGACCGGTGAGCTGAAGCGCGTGGAAGACTTGCAGACGCAGGACTTTGTGCGCAGTGCTGAGGTGAGCGGCGGGCTGAAGATCGACTCCAGCATGGTGGTGGACATCCGGGCCAGCCCGCAGCGGCCGGGCCTGGTGTCCCTGCACTTCAGCGTGGGGGAGCAGCAGAGCAAAGTGACCATCGACGTGCCCCCCGAGCACCCTTTCTTTGTGTTCGGCCAGGGCTGGTCGTCATGCAGTCCAGATCGCACAGCCCAGCTCTACGGCCTGGCCTGCCACCACCTGCAGGTGGGGGACGTGTGCGTGTCCATCACGCTGCAGCAGCCCCCACAGCCCCAGCAGCAGAAACCCACCCAACAACAACCGCAGCAGCAGCAGCAGCAGCAGCAGCAGCAGCAGCAGCAGCAGCAGCAGGCTCCAGCCAGGACTTCGACCAAAGCCAACTCTACGTCAGGCCCTGTCCCTCTGCCTATGGGGCCCCCGGCCCCACAGCAGCCCAGGCCCCAGCCCCACTTCAGGATGGAGCGCAGCCATCGAGACAGGGACAGGGAGCGGGACCGAGAGGAGCCCATGCAGGTAGGGGGTGCTGGCCAGGGTGAGCTGCCCGTCAGACCAAATAGGACGTCAGCCGAACACACCAGGAGCCAGAGCGGTTACTATTTGCACACGGAGGGCGCCACTCGTTCGGGGGTCGGGATGGGAGCCATTCAGTCCGTGGCCGGCGCTTCTCAGAGGCGCTGGTCGGCCCCCGGTCTCCAAAAATATGCCATGAAGGGAGAGGAAGGGCCCCGGCCCCCGATTTGCACCTCAGGCTCCGCCCGGCCCTCCTTCATTCCGCAGGAGGTGAAGCTGTCCATCGAGGGGCGCTCCAACGCTGGGAAGTAGCACCTCCTGAAAAACGGCAGTAAACACAACCACAGGAGAGCGTGTTGGAGAGGGAAGAGAGCTGCAGAGAAGCCAAGAGCGGGTGTACAGAAAACGAAGGAGGGAAAGGAAATAGTGAGAATGTAGCCTCAGAATGTTTGAGATTTTGCACACCTTACAAGAATACAGGCTCTTTTTGTGCTAGGTGACCAGGCAAGACGGCGTCTAGTGAGGGCCTACGTGTTTGACAGGCAGGCGGGCTAAAGGGGGGACTAAGCCCTCCCGCCCAGCAGGACTGTGCTCCCCCCGGCCCCACTCACATCTGACAGGGAGAGGATGCAGCAGAACGGAGAGCATGTAGCTGGTGGGTCCACCACCGTCCAAAGTCCTCCTCCCAGACACTGCATCTCTCTTCCTCCCCCCTTTCTTCCTGACCCTCTTGCTTCACTTTGCCCACGTTCACACTGCTCTTTGACCAAACCATCTCAGCCAGACCTGGGGGAGAAAGGGATCGTAGCAGTAGAACAAGAAACTGGGTCCGATGCATCTGAGAGACCAAAGCCACCTAATATTATGGGTTCCGATTTATATTGTATTTGTGTTCTACTCTCCTTCAGGCAAGCCTACTCTTTGCGAGACTGAAATTGCTGTCATTGGCACTTGATGCGTAATGCCCGGCCTTTCTGATGATGTTGTTGCTTTTGATGGTGTCGATGCCTGTCGCCATGTTGTGCTTCTCCGCCAGGGACACGGGGTCTTCTGTCATAAGCAGAGCTACTCTCTCCCCTTTTTGCCTCATCTCCTAGAGACCAATCGAATTACCATGCGGCCCCAAGACTTCTGGGAGAATGGCCTTACAATCAACATTGATCGATCAAGCTGGTTTGTCTACCAATTCGTTCATGTTAAAACAACCCTTTTTCCTTTCATGGAGTGGCATTATTCCTCCTGTTCCACTTTAGGTTTACGGAAACCCAATGTCCAGCTTTGGTAACTTTGTTAAACTGTTGCTTTTGTGCCACAATTGTATGCCTGCTTGTTTTCCAAGAAATTGAAGGAGAGATTACATTGCATTCCACTATCTTTGGAGAAGTCTGCCACATATGTACGGATCCCCTTTGTTTATCAGACAGCCCTTGTCTCTTCACTGGTAACCTCCTTCCTCCCAGCGATACCTCCCACTGCCCCCCCTGTCTGGCCTGGCTGCTGACTGTTCAGTCTCTGCTTAGGAGAAGGCTCAAACGCTGGTGTAAACAATAGGTCAGTGGAGAGCAAAGCCAAGAGGCCAGGTTACAGCCGTTGTTCGTTCCCTAGCCTATGTTCCTGTGGGGAGGGCACCCTGTGTTGGCTGAATAGATGGAGTTGTCCCTGCCATAGAGTCCAGTTTATCTGGGCTCAGTTACCAAAATCAAAGCAATAGTTCTGTTGCAGCACAAAGTCGGCTTGGTTTCCCCGCATACGGCTTTGGAAGGTGTATCTTCTTGGGTATTGTTTTATATACGTTTAAATGAATGTGTCAGGCCTACACATCTTTCCAACCTTTTTTTTTTTACCTGAAGTTTCCTGGCTTTTCAAAGGTTATGCACAACTTTGGTATTAAACATGTCTGTTGTTACTTCTTCGTTTCTACGCAATCAAAGCAAGATATGGGAACTCTCTCCAGCAGTGACCGTGCGTTTCTTAGTCATCTCCTTGAATTGACTGGAGGTTTGGGGTTTTGTTCCACACTGTTGGTGTTCTCGTTGTTTTTTTATATGTTTTTGTTCAAGTGCATCTCCAAGAGAGGCTTGACTCCTGTTTGTCGGTGAGCATTATGAATGTTTTGTACGTCCCTTTGTCCTTTTTGTTTTATGATTTATGTACAATTTAGTTTATTCCTTCTTGGCAATATGTAAATTGTGTTCAGTGGAGCTAAAGAATGTCTTTTATTGCACATAGAAAAAACTTCACTCATTGATTCACACTGACCTTGTATTAGGAATCACACCAAGCCTAGTTTTTTTAATGAAGGGAATATGTTTCTTTTAGTCTTTCAACTTGAAGTATTCTTAAAGTCCTTTTGACTAGAGAGAAACTAACTTGCATGGTTGACACTGTTTACAAATTAGCCATGACAAATGCTGCAGATTCTTTACTTTCTGGCATAGATATTAGTCATTGAGAAACTTTGTAAAGTTGAAATTAACATACAAGTGCAATTAGACCAATATAAAACTCACTCACGCATTTAGTATGAGATGCCATTCCGTTTATCAAACAGACATTCCCATTGTTTAGTGTTAATCACTAAGTTCCAATTTTCTTTTAGTTTTTGTTCGTTAAAAAAGTTTTTGAATCTGTTACGATCTTCCTCTCAGAAGTTCTCTTCACTTTGTCAAAGTTATATATCCTAGGTCTCGTATTTTTTATGTCATTCACCTGTCTCTAGATGTGTTCAGAATCCACAGAACCAAAACAGAGCATTGTAATGGCAGCCCTCCCCATGTTCACTGATACTCTATGGGAGTGTGAGGCCTCTTTGGTGTGTGTGTGTGTGTGTGTGTGCGTGCGTGCGTGCGTGCGTGCGTGTGTGTGTGTGTGAGAGTGAGTGGATCTCTTGAGCTGGCCTATCCCACTGCCCTGGACATTTACAGGTGTCTTGACGACATACACTGTCTCCTTATGGGGCTGGAGTCCAGCTTCTCAGCTAAATATAGGCAGCTGTGTCAAATCTAGTTCAGATGGCCCCGTCCCCCGCCTCCTTCCCCTGCTGCCTCTCGAACATTTCTGTGAGCGTTCGCCCAAAGGACTAATGGTTCACTGGGGATACAGCCTCCGTCAGTGAATAGACCGACAAGCCATGAGGAGAGAAATGTAGGTTTTTGGTCGTTAGCACGTTTTGATATTTCTCACGCTATAAGCAATACAGTAACACAAAATACCTGAAAACATGTCATGTAGTCTTAGCATGTGCTATGCAGTAAACACTGAGGCATTCTGCTCTCCAGTGGTCATGTCTCTATGACGGAGCAGGGTCGGTTTGTAGTGGGTGTAAGAAGTGGGTTTATGCATTTACTGTACACTGAACTCTGTGTAGTACCTTTCCTTCCCCGTTTGGTTTGGTTGTTCTTTTCTTTTAGACACCCCTTAGTTACCACTAACCCCCTAAAGAACAGCACACCAGTGTGTTACCGTGAGCACACACCAGATTACCTCCATTACCACATGGTCGAGAGACACATCCGGCTCGTCACTCAGTACTTCAATGTGTGTCCAGCATTTATATCGGCTGATACTTCGAAAATTACAGTATTTTAGTTTGGAACATCTTAATGGTACATAAATACGTTACGCAAGCAGTGCCTCCTGGTGTACGTGCTCCCCTCCTCCCCTTGCTTCTCCTCCTAGCTGTACAGCATGTCTCCATGTCCTTACTACTCTGATGGTCAGCATCAGCAGCCTTCATGTTCCCTCAGAGGAGCATCTTTTTATTCTCTGGTTAGCACAAAGAATGCTGATGTCGGCAAGTTATTTCTCACTTCAATCAAGATGTCTATTGATTACCTCTGAGATCGTTTCTGCAGTCTATTTACATTTTTGTTCAAGAAAAGTAATTGCACTAAATTGCCCTCCTTCACGGTGTTTTAAAAATGAACGGTTGGTTAATTGAAGCGTTGTGAAATGGAATTGCTCACAAATCATGGAAACAATCACTCAAATTGTGTGCATGTTTGTACAAAAATATATTTAGTATGATTAAAATAGCTATTAGCTGGCTTGTTGATAACGCCTTAAACTGCTTCGTACAATGTAATGATGGAGGAGAGCTTTCGAGTGACTTGGTTTTGCTGTGTCTGTATGAGTGACCCACAGTTTTATTATGTGCTTCTTTTGGCACTCTCATTGTGATTTATCAACAAACAGAAATGCATCAGTAGATGGAGTATAATTGAGACCCTGTGTGAATGATGGTGTCAGTTCCTAGTTCCGATTCCTGGAATTAGATCCTTTACTGATTGTATCTATCGTTTTCGCGGTTTCTTTCTAAGACAGAATGGTGACACATACAGCACACATTAGACAAGGCTTCTAAATAATATAATTAGGTAATTTCACATCTGTGAAAAGGTTAAGTAATTGAACGGTCTTCTCTGCACTTTTTACTGAGAAGTCTGGAAAGAAGCAAACTTACACACTTGCTGTGCAAATTCTGTCCCTAACGGTTAGAAAATGTCTTGATGTCTTGTATTTCTGAGTGGCAGGGGTGAGGATTTCATTTGGGTATGAAAAGAGCAGAAGGCTATTATACCATTGGTAATTATATAATTACTGACATTGATAACTTGTTTTGTGATTATAAAAATACTTTATAATCAGATACAAATGAAAGAGAATGAGAACGGTTCCTAGTTTTAAAGAAGTCATTGTGTTTTTATAGATTTGACATTGTACTTTTGGCACTAAGTGACACTGCTTTTTATGTGATGTGACCAGTTTTAAAAATACACATTTTCTTTTTTTACGCATTAAAATCTGCAAAATATATGCAATGATGTATATGTAATATTCAATCCTCAAGTATATTCCAGGTTGTATAAACTTTGTATAGTGAGTTTAATATTGTATGGCCGTACCAACATGTATTGACTCTTTATCAGAAGCCTTAGAGTTGTCTACCCAAAGTGCTCCCTTAGAATACCCTACACCTACCTGAACTTTACAAAGCATTAATATCTATATTTTGTTGCATTTCATTTGTACCCTTTTTGAATAAAATAGATTTGTACTGTATATTTGTATCTTTTTGTGAACTACTTAGGGCTGTTTCTTTCTTTTTGTTTTGCTGTTTTAATTCTATGTACTAAGGACACAAAGATATTGTATTTTTATTGTTACAGCTAACTTCTTGGAGACATTGCATTTATCATGTTTGTTAAGTAAACAATATAATATATATAAAATATTGTACGAGAACTCTTCAAAAGTACCCTATTGATGTGTTGTGTTTCCTTGTTGACCAATCAAAAATAAATACTGTGTAAAAGTGGGTATTCTAAACCCTGGAATTTCACATGAGGAGTATAGTGTATAACAGTATCTCGCTCCAGGTTCTTTTTGGCCTATAATAAATAAGATGTTTGATATAGCTAGTTCCAACCCTTGTTTACAATTGCCTGAGGTGGCAATGGACTGCATTACTCTCTAGGTACTTCAGACGTTTGACACGGTCTGCTGCATATAAAGAAACCTTTGTGACCGGCACTGCCAGTCCGTTTCAGAGAAGAGTGCTGTATTTACTGACAGGTGAACTCGCTCAGAGGGAATACGAAGCAGACTTAACACCATAGTAAAGTCAATGTTTATTCCACATTCTAGTCCTGGTTTCATAATGATCTGTACAACAATTAATCCAGCAACAGCATGGCCACACAAGTGGGCCATCCCACTCAGTGTGTACGCAACACCAGAACAAGCAGAAAGAAGAGTTCTCGTCAGCTCTGGATGCCATCAGTCATTTTGGCCAGCTTAAAAGGATTTCTTCAGTAAACATGGACATCAGGGTAACATCCTGATTGGCTTGTAAAAAGGCCAACATTTAAAGAACACAAATATTTATATGTTTTTTTTAATTAAGTTGAATATAAACGGGCAGGCATATAGTAAAAGTAGAACACAAGCTCGTATTGACCATTCTAGAACAAATGCAGTTTCACAACATGCAGTGTCAACCTAATTTAGACCGCCAGTGCTATAAAGAAAGGGTGAGCATAACCACATGTTCCACATTTCCAGTAGCTCACTGTATATGCACTGTGAACGCGGAAACCCATTCCTACCAAATATCTAATGAATACCTTGAATCTTATCTTGATAACTGACACATGATGGTTTCATACTGAACAAAATACTGCCCCCTGGGGCTCACAAATATGGTAATAGTTTGACCCCGTCATCTCTCCTTTCTGAACAGGCTATAGATCCCAAAACCACACTGTCGGAAGAGTAGTCAGTACATGTTTTTCTAAATCGCATAACTGACATAAAAATGAACGTATGACCCACCATTTCACGTAAAAGGAGAATGGGTTTGATAGACCTGGGTGCAGTATCTAGAGCCATAGGCCTCACTGAGTTGCTTTGCCTGAGTAGCACAAGTCTATACATACATTTGAGTTTCCTTTCTACACAAATCACGCTCTGCATAGTATCAGGGGAAGTGTCTAACTTCCCTTGGAATAAATATAATTTTGAGGTTTGAACCACTCCTAAAGAACCATTTTGAGGAAAGTCATGCCTTCTTAAAATGGTACGCCACAACGATGGTGGGCTTTGTCTTAAGAGTGGCCACAACAGGGAACCAGTCTCAGCTCCTTTTTGAAAGAATATTTCTGAAGAATAGGTCACGTTAAATTAGTGTCTGCAGAGCTCAGTTATATAACTAGTATCCTAGAGAAAAACCCAACTCTAGTTATCAAAAGAAATATATATATATAGAACCAATTCTGGACGTGACACATCTTTTGTTTGATCTATTTCTTATTTACTCAACAAAATAACCAAAACATTTTTTTCACAAGAAAAATATATTCACATCATGTTGCATAAATATGTTGGAATGAGGTCAATAAAGATAAAGACAAAATATTTCTACCCACTTTTCAAGGGTCCAATAGTGTAGCTTTGACCATGCATATGTTTTGTAATACCCAGTAATCTGCAACAATGAGAAACAGGAAAGAAAGAATGCATGAGATCTATGGACATTCAATGACACCATCATCATTACAGAGGAAATAATTGAATCTTATAAAATTAGGAACAATATATATATTTTTTATTTTATTTGAAATGTGTTGTCGAATTTCTAAACCCGACCACGATTACGGGGTTTTAATGTTAAACGCTAGCTAAACAGACTACTTCACAACTGGCCACTCCTGATATTTGTGTAAGGAAATACACAGTCGGACATAACAGCGTAATTGTAAATGGTCACCATGGTGATTTGGTCTGTGTGATTATACGGATATGAAATTTGAACTTTTTAACGTGAGAAAAACCCAAGAAAAAAAAAGTCCTAAAAAGTTGAAAAGAGGTAACACATTTTCAACAGGTCAAAACAGCAGCAAAGAGTGAGGTTTTATAAATCAAAACAAAACAAACAGGTTCCTCTTATTACCATTTGGCAACTTTTCAGAAACATAAAGACATGAGGAAAGAAAATTGCTAAATGAGATCTTGGCAGAGATGACATCATGTGAGAGGCAGTGTGCATCGAGTTGAACCAATGGTGGAATGAAGAGGTTTGCTCAGGACAGGGCCTATTCAACAGGACATTCAGAATGTAGCAGAAACAAAAGGCTTGCTTAAATCAACACAAACGCACAGGCATAACCTCTGTCTGCTATTGATCCTTTGATAACATTACAAGTTTGGAATGAACGTTTTGTTGTCCTATTGAATGCACCCCGAGGCCCAGAGCTGTGAATGCCAACACAAACCATGGAATACAAACCCGCATCTTCTGTAGTGTACAGTACGTGTAGTAGTAGAGCTTTGGAAGCTGGGAGTTGGAGTGTGGTAGGCCACAGGACAGAGGGGGCACGGCTGTGGCCCCAAAGTGAGGTAGTTGATCTGAGTGGATATGAGCTAGCCAGGGACCCACGTTGGCAGCTTGTAGAGAGGTGTAGCTACCAGTAGACCCCGGCCACTGGGGCTGGCAGAGCGGACCAGAGAGGAGCTGTGGCTACCAGGAGCCACTCCCTTCGCCGACCACACGGTCCATGTGCAAAAATATTACCCTCCTCTGGGGGAGTGTGGTGCTGCTCAGAATGGGCTGTGTCACGGTGGCAAGTCCCCTCCTACGGATGAATCTCATTACAACATGCTTTTAAATAGAATCATTCTTACACAACAACACTCCCGACCCTGTTTTTCCCTAGTTCCAAATAAATAAAACATAATAATTTTTTGTTGTTGTTGTACTTGAAAGTTTTCAGAAGTCACCAGCTGGGGAGTCAGCCAGCGAGGAATGGTTCACTGGGGCCGTAGCGACCTGACAGGGAGTGTGTAAAGAGGTGGTGGAATCCACGGGGAGGTGCGGGCGTCGCGGCTGCTATGGCAGCTTCATGAAGAGGCCGTTGTCCAGCGAGGGGACCGGCATGGGGCAGGGGAACTGGAACAGGCTCATGTCTGCCGTCAGGGCGGCCATGGCGGCCGGGTCGTGCTCAATCTGGGTCCTCAGGGACGGGTCGATCTTCTCCAGGCGCCGCTTCAGCCGCTTGGCCTCCCTCTCGCGGATGAGCCGCGCCTGCCTCTTCTCGGGCGTCTCGCTGGCCCGCTTCATGCGCATGGCGTCGCGGTCCCGCTGCAGCCGCCGCGCCCGCTGGTCGTCCGTCTCCTGCAGCCGCTGCATCCGCTTGGCCTCGCGGTCCCGCAGCCGCCTCATCTCCCGCTCCTCCATCGACTCGCACGCCCGCTTGGACTTCTTGGCGCTGCGCTCGCGCTCCAGCCGGTGGATGCGGGCCTCCAGGGGCTCGTTCTTCCGGCGGAGGGCCCACTTCTGCAGCGGGGACTGGGAGTCCACCAGCTGCTGGTAGGCCACGCAACTGTTGCACACTAGCAGCACGCCAGCCGGGTACACTGGCATGGGGTTGAGGATGTCTGGCAGCGGGGGCATTCCCGCCGAGGCAGGGTCCAGGGAGTCCGGCAGGGAGGAGCCTCCAGAGAGCAGGCTGTCGGGCAGAGAGGGCAGCGTGGGGCCGGGGCCTGTGCACGACGAGCCGGGGTTGGGACCTGAACACGGCCCTGCTCCCTGGCCTTGGCATGGCCCGGCTCCTGGGCCTGGGCCGAGGCACGACCTGGTTCCAGGACCATGGCACGGTCCGTGGCCGGAGCCCTGGCCTGACCGGAGGCCGTGGCATGAGCCAGGGCCCGGGTTGGCCATGGGGTGGTTGGAGAGAGAGTGGGACATGGAGCAGGTCTGCTCACTGCTGCTGTTCGAGTGGAGGACCTCTCGGAGCTTCTCCCTATACGAGCAAGACAGACGGCAAATGACATGTCAACATTTCTACAAGTCATCTAACTTGGTACACGTGTTCGTGGCTGTGCCCAGGGCAGGGAGATATGGAGAGAGAGAGAGAGAGAGAGAGAGAGAGAGAGAGACGGACAGACCTGTTGAAGTTGTTGGTGTCAGTGAAGCGGCTCCCACAGACGGCACAGTTGGAGAGGCGGTCCTCGGAGTGGATGAGAAGATGGCGTCCCAGGGAACCTGGCGAGCTCAGAGCGCGCCCACACACTGGGCACACGTAGCTCTTACTGCTGCCCAACATCGACGAGTGCTGCTCCGCGGACACACACGGGGAGAGGGACACAGGGTGGGAGTGCGTGTGAGGGACAGGGAACGACACGAAGCGCAAAAGGATGTGGGAATGGACAACACGACCCATGTCACCTGTCTGACTATAACCTAGAGGGCACCAGCAAGACGCTTAGAGGACGGCCAAACTAGAGAGAGGACGTGCTGCAAATAAAACAAAGATATATCTTCCCATCAGTTTATCGGGCACCATAGACGATTATGCAAGGGTTACGAAAGGCGCTCGCAACACACAGAAGGAAATCTTCCACAGAGGAGGTCTATAACCGGCTCATAGGAGCCTCTTATGCAGGCAGGCCGCATCTGCCGGGCGCTCAGCGTTGCGCTGATAAGGACAAAGGTTAGGGTTAGGGCTAGCTCATGAGCGAAAGGGGGTTAAGAGGTGCTTAGGCACCGCCAGCCTATTAGCCGAGCCGGGGCTTGATTAGCCGGGCCGCGGGGTCGCACTCACCTGGTAGACATGCGCGATGAGCTGCTCGGGGCTGCTGAACTCCAGGGTGCACAGAGGACACACGAAGCTGCCGCTGCCCAGCACGGAGCCCTCCTCGCTCTCCTGGAGGGCGAACACACACACACACACACAGCTCACCGTCAAGAGTCCCTGGGGGAAGCCTGCATCCCCGTACTGTCTGGCCCATCAGAACTCAGCCACGAGGGAGAGAACTCAGTTTGGTCAGGCGAAGCGGCTAACTGTAAGGTTAACTGAACGGGTTTCATAGCAGCGGTCTGAGCCTGGGGTAGGGATCTCTGTGGAACATCAATCCCCGCTATCCTTCTCGAAACATGAACTACCCATGTGGCTTAAGGGCTCTAGTGCAGGCTTGATGTGGGTGTCAGTCATAACTGGTGAGGCTTGTTTGAGGTGGAGTGTGTCTTTTGCAGCGTGTCGGGTGGTCCCGGGGCAGGAGGCAGGGAACCCCACAGGACCCCTGTGACTCACTGGCTACTGCTATTGGAGCACAACGCTCCGAGCTGTCTGACTCTCACACGCACGCACGCACGCACGCACGCACGCACGCACGCACGCACGCACGCACGCACGCACACACACACTTTTAGAAACGTAGAGATTTAATCACCAAAGTCATACAATAGCTCTTTTTTGAGTTGGCTACTCCTACAGAGTGAACTGGCTCCTCAGCCTCCCACCCCGACCTCCGACCTCCGACCTCCGCCCTCACCTGTTTGACTCCGCCCTCACCTGTTTGACTCCGCTCCCCTGAAGGCGGCAGTGAGGGCGCTTGCCGCCGCTCATGTGGTGGTCGTCGGCGGACGTGTTGGAGGAGGAGTCGTCGCCGTGGTCGCTGTCACTGTCTTCTATGGAGGCAAACACAGCCCTATCAATACAGACAGAGACGTCAGGAGACACGAGCTCTCACTCTGACCACACACACACACACACACACACACACACCTCGGCGTCGGAGCGCTCCGTACCTGAGATGCTGTCCTGCTCGTCCAGGAGGGAGTTGTTGCTGTGGCTGTCCTCCAGGAACTCCTCCCTGCCCTCCATGTTAATAGTGTGCTGAGGGCCTGCAACGCCGACTGGGTGGAAGGGCCCTGGAAAGAGAGAGGGGACACCACACATCATTTACCTAACTCTTCAAGACCACCATACAGCTGCCCGAGTCAGAAGAGAGGAGAAGCGGTTTGAAAAGAGTTTTCAAAAATGTTACATGATAAGAAGACCTCGTGAAATCCCTGCAGCGGTGAGGCCTTGACACACCAAAAAGAGATCCCACATCCTCTGCTCTCATTTCCTTTTCAAATGGGCAGGAGAGAGGTGAGGAGAGGAGAGCGGGACCACAAAAAAAAACTCCTTGCCTTTCACCCCTCCTAAGCATTTTGAGAAGCGAGGAGCAGAGGAATCGATTGAGGACAGACCTCAGGAGAGAGAGAGAGAGAGGGGGGGGGGGTGAACCTTGATACTGGGGAAGACAAAATAAAGGACCTGGGGCGGCTTCGTCAGAACAAGGCGTCCTCCTCTTTGTCAGAACCCTGTGCCGGGGTCCATGGAGACGTGCCATCTCTCGCTGCATCTTAAGCCCCTGGCGTTACTCCCCTCCCGTCGGCAACGTGGCCCAGCTGCTGCCACGCCACGGCATAGGAGCACGGCGGCATCAATGTTTCAACGCCTATAGCCCACGTACGCGCGTCCACCTATACAAACCCTGCGGCTCGCTCCTCTCTGGCAAGAAGGCTTTTTCCTTTTCCGCCGTGCGATGCACCCATATAATGGAGTCTGAGCACTGCCGAGGAGCTGCACGTTGACACATATGCACACGCGTTCACTTCACACGCGGCCCAACCCCCCACTTCCCATGCACGCACACGCACACGCACACGCACACACACACACACACACACACACACACACACAGAGCTCCATGGGCATGCTGCAGTCCCAGGGGGGGATGATCAGCCTGCACTCTTTCCTGCTAGTCAGTGTTTCTCTCTCTCTCTCTCAGTACCACCCACACACTGCACAGCCTGGCTCACCCTCTGTCCTCCCAGCTCCTAGGCACCGCGCTGCAGGCCTGCGTCTATATCCATACCAGCAGCTCCAGCTCTAGACCCAGGCGCTCCATATGGGGCTGCCGTTCCCCACGCAATGCCTTCTGCAGCATCTCTGCCCATCAAACCCTCCCTCCCCGCAGTTCCTCTCTGCCTAGCTCAAACAGGCTTTTTGCAGAACAGACTTTATAAGTGAAACAATTTACACACACACACACACACATACCTGAGGCCCTACCTCCTGCCACCAGTGAAACAGTTGCCATTCAGCGCTGATGAGAGGTTAATCTTCTACTACGTGTCTCCACAAGGCAGCCCTCACTTGGAGCTCCAGCTCCCCCTCGGCTGTCTCTCCAGATGGGAGAGAGAGATCCCGACTTCAGCTACCTGAGACTGGCAGAAGTAATTACAGCCTCTGGTGCGATCCAGAGCTAACACACACACACACACACACACACACACACACACACACACACACACACACACACACACACACACACACACACACACACACACACACTGTCTGTCTGTCAGTCAGTCAGTGGGGGGAAGGAGGCCTATAATCGGGGCAGGTCTTTTTTCACCTTCCCACAGCCGATCCACCCGAAGCCTTCCCCTGCCCTGCCCTGCCCTGCCCTGCCCCCCTCGTCACGGTGCCTCTGCATGGAGTTGGTATGTGTGAAGATAGTTTGGACACTCTTCCCATAGTAGTGCAGGGCCACTCATTAGTATTGCTAGAGTGGCTCAGAGTGTTGAACTATGAACTACTACAGCAGGCCAGCTTCACGGCGCACAGCCAATGATTGATGTGTGAGAGCTCCCCATCCCCCCACTGCTAGGCTCCGTCTGTACATCTGTCTCTCCTTCCTCCCTCCCTCCCCCCCTCCCTCCCTGCCTCCGACTCTGCCACTCTGATGTTATCTCTGAGTCTGTGTGTCTGTAGGCAGGAGGTGACGCAGTGTCTGACTGGATCCAGACAAAGAGACAAACTCATCAGCCAACAGACACAGAACAGGGAGAGAGAGAGAGAGAGAGAGAGAGAGAGAGAAAGAGAGAGAGAAAGAAAGAGTGGAGAGCGAGGAGGAGGAGGGGGGGCAAAACAAAACAGACAAAAGAGAGAATGCCAAAACTCTGCTCAGACACTAAGCAATGGGGGTCCTGTTGAATTCAAGCCAACCCCCCCCCACTTCTTTTTTAAACCCACCCTCCCCTCCAAAACACACACGCTCACACACACACACACACACAGAGCACACTGTCTGAGTCTCCAGGAAGCGCTGGGGCCCCTGTCTTCTACCCGTGCAGCAGGCAGACCTGCGTGGTGGTGGCCAGGAGCATGGGAACATGGGAACAGTGGAACACAGACACCCCTCACAGCGATGCCCACTCTGCCAAATCATTCTGCACTTTGTGCTGTGTTGGTATTTCAGTAAAACACATAGCCTACTCTCCCTCTACCTATGGCAGCGGATGTCCAGTCAAGGAGCCTGAAATCAACCCAGCGCTGCCTGGACACAGCCCCAGAATCGGAGCCAGAAATCAACCCAGAGCTGCGGCTGCTGCCTGGACATAGCTCCAGAACCGGAACCCGAAATGAACCCAGTGCTGCCTGGACACAGCCCCAGAACTGGAGCCCGAAATCAACCCAGTGCTGAAGCCTTATCCACGCGCAGGCAGCACCTCAGAGTAGTAGCTAGCCCAACAGGGGACCGCTGTATAAATTCATGCTGCCTTCATTACAGGAACATATCTATACATAGACGCATCTGTCTTTTCTTCCTTCATAGCCTCTCGGCCTTCCACCATAACGAGCTCACACTATCAGGTTGAGGGGTTTGGACAATCTCACCCTGCTCCTTCAGCGACCTGGAGGAGCTGTAGCAGTGTGGGGTTCAGACACCATCAGCCCCATTGTGCTAGTCTGGCAGTGTGTGTGAGTGCTAGGAGAGAGGGGGGTGTCGGTCTGTCTGTCTTTCTGTGTGTTTGTGTCAGCCCATCCTCCCTCCCTCCGTCCCTCCCACCCTCTCCCGTCTGCCTGTCTGTCTGGTCTGTCAGTCAGTGTGTCTGGCTGGTTTGTTTTTCAGAGCTACCTCAGGAAGCGCACACAATAAAAGGAGGATAGCCGCTACAAAAAGGCTAATTACAAAACAGAAATGTGTCCTTCTTTCTAACTCTAACACGAGAGCGCTACAGACTGCTAACCCTTCCAGTAAAACATGAATGCAGTCGCTGAAGAAAATAATAGGACACGCAAAATCATTGGTAAAGAAGGATTCCGAAAAATCCTCTCGTTGACCTTTGTCGGCCCAGAGAGTCTTCCATTCCTACTTTGTTCTGGTGTGACACAGTGTTGCGCTACAGAACAGCAACTGATCTTCTTAGCCCATCAGGATTACCGCGGCCAATGGTGCTAGATGTATTTTTCAACTCCACCTCGCCACATTCTATGTTTAGAAAGGCCTCAGAGTAGACAGTAACGGTAGATAGTGGTGGACAATCCCCGTTTGGTGACTTATGTCTGATCCGAGCTATCAGCAGCGTGAACCAGACAACCATGAGACAGAGTTTAAGAGCTATGCGTGGCACAATAGAACATTTTACTGACACCAATGGCTGAAATGTTTCAGTCTATACCTGCTATAAATTAAAGTCCAAAAATTTAAAACATGTACACAGCGATTCTACCAGCAATATTGCCTTAAAATTAATAACCTAGAGCATAAGCTACAGCACAACAGAGACTACAACAAATGAAATCGTATGGAAAACAGAGCTTAGCAGATAGAAGTTCAGCCTTCTCATGCCTAAAAGCCTCTTGCATCTTGCATCTTCCTCTGCCTTGAAGCAGATATTTAACAGTTACACATTCAAAGAAACAAAGCAACTGGAGAGTAGTTCATTAAAATATCACTATTGCCATTTTAAAGTCTGATGAGAAAGCTGTCAGAAGTGTCTCGTGCCCTGTGGGGAGCACAAAGATGAAAGTGGGTTTTTTCATCGGAATGTTCAGATAACTAAAATCCCTCCACTCAAACGAAATATGATTTCAATACAAATAGACCAGGACGCCTCTGCAACTTATTCCAGCCTTCAAGATTGATCTTCACCCCCCCCCACCCCCAAATAAAAACATTCATACTTAAAAACAAAAACAGAACCAGTGTCAATGATATGAATCCTTAGAATTCCAGGGAAAGTGGCACTGCTTTGTGTACACCTGAACTTCAACGTAATCGATTGGTAACACATTGTTATAGATACATGGATCATACACTACAGGACAAACCTACCCATCCGGAGCCAATGTTTGATATGACAATTTATCCATATCTTAAAATTCCAATTTAAACAGTTTTATGGCAATAAACTAATTATATTTAACAATGTGTTGCGTTGAATGATCTGATTCGAATGCTCACCTTAAGGTGCAGTGATCTGGAAAATGTAATTAAAAACAAGTGAAAATGCTATAAACAATACCTGTGATACCTACAATTAACTTTGAAGGGGTTGGTCTGTTTTCGCCTGGACATATTATTCCCAACTGCCGGATGAAAAAATCTCCTGCTATCCCCCGCGACAGATTGCCCTGATCAATCCAGCAGTACTCCATAAAGAGACTCCCTGAAGGAGCGCCGTGATGACCAAATAATATATCATGAAAAAACAACAAAAATTTAAGTATGCTGTGATAAAATGGTCTAACCAAACATGGAAGAAACAATAATAGTGAGTCACCTCATTTAAAAACTAAAACAAACTAACAAGCTCTTAAAATCTCATGAGTCCCATATTCCTAACCTTTGAAAAAAAACAACAACATCAACACTCAGTAGATCTATCAAAATAAAAACGATTGAACTATTATATGAGCCCGGCAGAGATGTTCTTCACCGAGCAGCCCCGAGTGGCTACGATCCTGCGTCGCTGTCGCTTTGCCAATGTACTGCAGCGATAGCTCAGCTGATCTCAATGCTCTCACAAGGCACGCGCAACGCATTGTGGGACGTCTCGAGAAAACATTGGCGGGTACAGCTCAACAAATTATAACCCTTATATAAATATAGCTCGAACAATATATTTCAGAACGCACTTGACATGAAACTGCCGTTAAACAGAATGCCTTGAAATCTTAAAGTGTGTGTGTGCGCCTTCCAAGAGTGAATTGGATTGATTGGCTAAATAATTTAAACAGAAATGTACACCCTTCTCAAAAGAAGTCCGAGGTTATCCATCTACATCAAGTGTTTGTAAACATAATTAGGCTATGTAAATTGGGCTATGAAACGTGAAGCACATTAGACTAGACAGCTCTTTCACAGCTGTTTCTTAGCAACAATATAGCAATGTTGCATAGTTGTTCAGCGATATTTTCACCACACATTCACTGTACGATTAAAAAAACCCATACACAGGAAACACACTAGATGGCGCCCGTGAGCTTCGCAAAAATGTCATAACATTACGTATTGACGTCATCACTGACTGCCACGAGGTGAGGTGTGCTGGCCGCAGCACAACCCTGAAGAAAAAAATATTGTTCATCCGCAGTGCTAATTTACAGATGCAACGTAAAGAATATTTAGTAGTTTTAGATAATAACAACACTGAAATCACATACTATTGAAGCAAAATATAGTACTGACTATCTCAGATAAAAAGATCTAGCTAGCTCCTTTTTTGCCAGGTGCAAATATAGCATGCATGCACAAGATGGCTAGACCTACCAGACGGACTCTGTGTGCTAACGTTAAATCACTAGCTAACTAACGCTTACAAATGAAGCATTACTGCATTGTGCCAACAATAACAGTAATCTCTTTCTAGAAATATAATCAATTCCAGATTTACCCATGTTGTCCACTGTAATATCGCATAGCAGGTGCAGATCTGTAAATGATGTGCGTACAGAATTCCTCCGATTACACAAAGGCTAGTAGAACTCCGCTACGAAGGCTTCTTGTCTCAGTCTGCCCAAAAAAAAACTTCAAGTTTGATGTATTTACGGTAACCCTACGCCTGCGGTAGATGTGCTGAGGCTAGAGTAGCCACCATTTTGAATGTCTGGTTTGTTCCTCCCTCCGTCGCAAACAGAGAAGATTCCAGTTATTTTCTGGTATCATTACGGCTAGTAAGTAAAATCTGATGTTAATGTATCAGTGAAACAAAATATCATAATCAGATAACATGTCAGGAATGACCCTTCCTGAAATGTTTATGGCATTGACAGGTGTGTGTTGGCGTTGCATAGGAAGTGCACGGAATGCTAACGTTAGCTAGCACGGCATCAGTGGTTGTGCCTTGCTTGAGCTTGACAGTCAGTAACGACTAGCGTTTGCCATCAACGTAAGATAGCTACCTAGCATAGTTAGCTATGGAGCTAACGTCACTATGTATGTAGGGCCAAGATTACAAATAAGTTGTGTGAATACTATAATAAATAGCATGTAATGTATTACTGGCATGGACACCTATTTATTTAGCAATTAACGTTCCGTTAGGTAAAAGTAAAGTGCTGTGAACAGGGTCTTCAAAGCCAGCTAGAGATATCGGTAAGTAAGGTACCTAGCAGCAGTACACCTGTCAAAGTTCTGGAGCGTTACCAGTTCGTAATATTACCAGTCACTGATGTTCAACGTTATTTAAGTAAGGTACTACAGTTCGTTAACTATCAGCTGTATGTCCTGATAACGCTAGTGATGTTGTCGTAAGCTAATTTACCTCATGTCCAGTGAAATGTGTATTTGTTAGCGTTAGCTTTGATAGCGAGCTAACAATCAAGCCAAGCCAAGGATGTGTTGTTGCTAGCTAGCGCCTTTGATTTGGTAATCCGCCTGGTTTGAACAAGGCCTATGCCTAAAACACTGAGTGTGTGCGTGGCTAGCATCAGCCACCGGTAGCCAACACTCGCAGAGCAAGTGTACTAGTGAAGTGCAGGTGCCATCTCGGCCTGAAATGGCCCTCAGCCCAGATATCGTCAGCTACTAAATGTTGCGTAGTTCAACGTTACGCGTTAGCTTGCCATGGCATCGTTTTCTTTATACCTAGCTAGCTAACCAACGTTGCCTGAGCTAGTTCACGTATCATATTTAACGAAAAGTTTAGCATACTAGCAATCATAACAATTACGTTTTGAAAATGTGAACTTAATTCACGGCATTATTAATACTGCTGACGTAAAACATCCCAGGAATTGGGACGATTTGGTTGTTTAAAAGTTGCAAGTTCCATTTGACTAAGCCGTCGTTGGGCCATTGAACTTACATTATTTTTTTTTTGACTTTTTGGACCGTGTAAGGATGTCAAGATATCCTATCTTGTAGGGCGACCAGTCAATACTCAAGTTGCAAGAAGAACACTAATTAGAAAAATTGCGTAGTATTGAAAGGTCTTTCCCATGTTTTTTCTGGTCACTTTGATAGAGAAAACACCAATCCCCCGTTGAACACTTCTTGTGTTATGACTTATTATTTTTCCTACCAGAGGTTGCTAGGATCAGCAGATATCCTCTCTCCAGAGAAAACAGTCTCGTTAGAATCTGCTCTTCTGGTGCAACTTCGCCTTGTACACTTATTAGCCTCCTCTGTGAATAATGTTTTATGTGTTAGGCAAATTATACTGTGTATAAAAAACAATCTACTTTAAGCTTTTCTTCAAGCTATCCTATGCTTTTTAACCTTATCATTTCAATCTGGGCCTCTCACAGAGCATTGCATTTGTGTCATTGTTACTAAGTACTGACGTACATACATTAATTAAGTAAGCAAGCCTTTTCAATGCTTGTTTGGACAGTATATATCCCGGATCATTGGTCTAACCTTCCAGGTTGTGTGAAAATGGTGTCCAGAAATCCATAAGGTGGCCACTGCTAAACAGTGCTTTTTTTGTCCAGCAAGGAGGCTGAGCTGCAAGTGACTGTAACATACCTTGGAAAATGCTTCTTAGGCTGTTGCTGCTCAACCATTGGACAATTATGAACGTCTCCCCACCTATGGTTTCTCTAATCCACCTATTGAGCAAAATCCTTATCCCGCTGGTTCAGTTTTATATCCCAGACCAAATTTACAATGCTAGCTGCTATATTTGGGGAAGTAATGTAAAGTAACTAAAGTCCATTCATGCTGTAATTTAACAAAGGAATGGCTTCTTGTAGTAGATGCAGCAATGTTTTGCATAAGACAAAAAAGTTATTTCATCAAGGTCTTTGCTACTCTCTATAACAGTTGGTCAAAGGGGCTTGATCACTTAGGATTTACTACCATTTAAATGGCTACCAGTTTTAGGTACTGTGGTTTTAGTCAATACCAAGGATGCAGTTTATAATCGAAATACAATGTGTTTGGATCTTCTGAATTTGGAATGATTTTAGTAGTCAGTGCAAATATTTTGTGTCAGTCATTACAGGTCTTTCCTATGTATCAGAAGTCTAGCAACCAGTTAGTTCTTGGGCCACGTTCATTTGTTTAGTTTATTGGTAACTGCTTTGTTTCAGCCTCTCTCTTAACAACTTTGTGAAGAAGGCATGCTGGGGTAATATGAAAAATAGCCACTTCAGCTCTTTGCTAGTTACATTTTGTATCCTTTATGCTGGAAAACAGCAGCTTGTGAGACAGTATGCTTTAAGATGCTCTGCTGTCTATTTAGCAAGGGAATTTTTTTCTTCTCCTTTAACTCTGATGTAGGCCTATCTTCTTGCTATAAATGGCTTTGTTCAGCAAGTAATTACTCTAGTCACTCTCGCTGCTCAGCATACATTTTTGCTGCATACTACGATAAGATAAGAGACATCTTTTATTGAGATGTGGACACAAAAAAAAAACAATAGACAGTGCAGAGGGGATATCTTGTCAGTTTTTGCTTGTCGTCGTGAGCGTGATTGATCATTGTTTGAAGTGAAGAGGGCATAAAAAGACCTCCCCCCAACATAAACACCTACTAACTTGTGCCATCACTTCAGAATTTTGCCTCAATAACCCAAAACTTTGGCTACCTTTTCAGCAAAGTGGTGGGTACTGGGTAGGACTGCTGCCTGTTGACCAAAAGGTCATGAGTTCAAGTCCCACCTGGGAACACCACCACTAGTGTGCCTTTGAGCAAGGCATTTAGCCCTGTTCTCATGTGTAAGTTGCTTTGAATAAAAGTGTCTGCTACATTACGTTCATGTAAGTAGATGCCTCAAAGTTAAGAAAAGATTTTGAAAGAAATGCTCTTGCTAAATAGACACAGCAGCCAAACATACTCCCAGTAGGACTTCTTGATTGTAGGGATTCTTTTATCATCCAATCCAATCCAATTCTTTCAGTTAATGTTTCTCTCCTCAATGCCCTTAAGCCTTCTTCACAAAGTGCTTATGAGAGGCTGAAACACCCTACGTGGGCTGTGGGCTTGGCTGTAGTACTTATGTTCTTCCTTCACTTCCTGAATCTGTTAAGCTTTGCATTGATGACTGACCATTGGATATTGGGCATAGTCAGGTGGTGTGTGTGTGTGTGTGTGTGTGTGTGTGTGTGTGTGTGTGTGTGTGTGTGTGTGTGTGTGTGTGTGTGTGTGTGTGTGTGTGTGTGTGTGTGTGTGTGTGTGTGTGTGTGTGTGTGTGTGTGTGTGTGTGTGTGTGTGTGTGTGTGTGTGTGTGTGTGTGTGTGTGTGATCTGAAGCGTTTGCGTCAGCAGGAAGCGTAGTTTGTTTTACACGGCGTGTCAAAGTTGTTCTTTCTGGAATGCCTTGCCTTTCGATCTCTATTTCTGTGGCCCGCCTAGTATGACTATCTGTTGAGTTTCAGGCAGTGATATGTTAATTAATTTGAGCTATTTCCTGTTATTTGAAACACCAGCCTATTTTACAATGCAAAGTGTTTTTGCAGGTTAAACAAGAACAATAGCAAAATAAAATGTAAATTGGCCCAAAACATCAAATGAGAAAATAAGATTCCCCACCGGTTAGTAGCAATAGGCCTGGGTAGACCGTTCTTACCAAACCTATCTTGGATGCCCAGGGTTTTGCTTTGTTTGAGCAATGTAGGCTTTTCTTAGTTTCACCTCCTTTATAGACTTGTAGACTAGTTAAGCAATGTTGATTAGTTGTGATTTAGCTGTAGTTACACCCACCATTTAACCAGTGAATGCCTTCATGTTTAAACACCAAGGATGACCTGTTTTACTTTAGACTGCACTATGACTATAAACTACTGTACTGTTACTATGTAATAACCTATATAATGCTGCAAGCTTAGATCAACCTCATCAGATTTCATTGCAGTGTGAGGGTTTTTCCTTCACTAGCCGTTTTCTGGTCTTAAGTTTAAATGGTATGCTAAGCTGATAATTTTCCTTTGGTCTTACTTCACGTAAATACACGATAGCTTAATCTTGCCCCCATGCATGTGCTCCTTATTAATATTTAATTACGCTCCACTGGATGGAAACCTTAGTGCACCCCTTAGAAGCTTCTGAGCGAGGGAATGGAATTTCACCTGTCACTCCTTTTTCACCTAGCACACTAGAGAAATGCCAACTATAATTTGTTCAGATATTTTACAAAAAAGCCTTTTGTATTATTCAGCTTACAGCTCGACATAGAGCACAGTGTGTGACTTTCGGCACTAGCATTATTTCAACCATTTCATACATTGCAATATGTTTTCATACGTGACAAATGCTATCACATATACTGTTGGCTATTGATGCTATTCATTCACAAGCTTAATGAACAATTAGGTAAGAGATATGATTTTTGTATTTGTGAATTTCTCTCAATTTGATTCAGAGGAAGTTGTTTCCTTGTATTTTTGTTTTGCCACTGGAAGATTTGATCACAGCATAAAAACCATATATCCTTCCAAGTATCACAATTTGATCTTAAAACAAAAACAACCGATTCAAGTTGCATGTTTTTTTTGGTTTTACATTGCTTTGGTAAAGCAGGGAGGCACGCAGGTTGTTCCTCACAAGTCAAACAGAAAGGTCAACTCGGTGTCCGTTTTGATTTCACTCTTTGCCTTCTTGCCCTCATACATAGTCGGCAAATCAGTTGTGGGGAATATGAGCGGCTGTGTTGGTGACCTAGATTTAAAGCTCGCCTTCTTCAAATAACGTTTTGCAGTCTTGAATTATGCGCATGCTTTTTTTGCCACCAGCGCCAACTATTTCTCTTTGGAAGTCTCCAAGAGTCTGTGGGCTATTCAAGAGGGTTAAGTGAGTGTGTGTCTCGCTGTCTCCAGACAACATCGTCATGCTGTGAGCCGTACAAATCCTGTTTTAGTGACATGAATAGGTTACCTGATTTAAGTAACACAAAGTTGGTCCGAGTAAGGTTTTCCTTTGTTTATTGAATAGTGGCCTTAATAATGAATTAAATGAAAATGGCTGTTGTAAGCTGCCGTTGTTGATCTGCAGCTCTGCAGTGTCCTGAGGCAGGGCTCTATACGACAGGGTTTATGTTAATGATAGATAGTCCTTTGAGGCGTATTTGCTTTTTAAGTTCCGTTGGTGGCGCTTGTTGATAATGACTTGCCCCTTAGGCTGCCTGCTACGGTTTCATGTAGGCCTAAGCTAAACTGTGTTCCTCAGTTGGGAAAATGGCTTTTCAGCGTAGTAGTGCGGTTTGGTTGGCTGTAGTCCACGGTCTTCACCAAAGCGCAGAGAAAAACCGAACCGTTTCCCCTCTCTCTGTGTTTCAGAGGATGCCAGCTCCGATCAGACTGCGGGAGCTGATCCGGACCATCCGGACAGCCCGTACCCAGGCCGAAGAGCGCGAGATGATCCAGAAAGAGTGCGCCGCTATTCGCTCGTCGTTCAGAGAGGAAGACAATACTTACCGCTGTAGAAATGTGGCCAAGCTGCTCTATATGCACATGCTGGGCTACCCGGCACACTTTGGTCAGGTATGTTGGCCAGACAAAGAGGTCGCTATGTTCCCACATTCCTCTGCATATCCAGTATGTATCCAGTAGCCTAGTTTTTGCTGGCATTGATCGAGAGCCACCAATTTGAGGTGTTGCTGAAGTGGGTACATTCGGGAACTGACGAGCCCTTTTCCCCCCAGCTGGAGTGCCTGAAGTTGATTGCGTCCCAGAAGTTCACGGACAAGCGGATAGGGTACTTGGGAGCCATGTTGCTGCTGGACGAGAGGCAGGACGTCCATCTCCTCATGACAAACTGCATCAAAAAGTAAGCGCTGAGGCCAGAGCCTCTTTCAGTCTACTACGCTAGCAGCTGTCAGCAGCTGCCCATTTGTAATGTGGGGGGTGGAGATTAGAGGTGTGGTGTAGGAGGGCCGGAGTGTCCTGTATTCTGCCATAGATGCTTCCTATGCTGTCCTGCAGTGTAGACGGGGGTCAAGGCTGGCACGGGTCTTTATCACCACCACTCGTCTCTGACCTCGACATCTGGCCTCTCCCCTGGCCTCTGCCTCCTCACCCTTGGTCGTTCCATTTCTTTCACCCACCTCCTTTACCCTTCCTCTTGTTCTGTCCATCACTTCCAAAACCATGTCTTTTCTGGTCTGCTCTTACCTATGTCATCATCACGCTCTCCTTGCCTCTCTCCTGCCACAGTGATCTGAACCACAGCACACAGTATGTCCAGGGCCTGGCCCTCTGCACTTTGGGCTGCATGGGCTCCTCAGAGATGTGCCGCGACCTGGCTGGAGAGGTGGAGAAGCTGCTCAAGACATCTAACTCCTACCTGAGGAAAAAGGTAAGCTACGGTAGTTCCTCTCTTTGACACGCCACGCATCCTAACATTTACGGTTTAGCCTGTAGAAACACAGTCTCTTGAAAGTGAGCTAGCATGACAAGGGGTGCGACCATCAGTCGTTTTGGCTTACGTTTGAATGTCGTCCACAGGCAGCGTTGTGTGCAGTACACGTCATCCGAAAGGTTCCCGACCTGATGGAAATGTTTCTTCCAGCCACAAAAAACCTGCTGAGCGAGAAGAACCATGGTGAGACACTAGAGGCTGTTGGCCTAGCAAACGTCCTTGTTGCACACGGACAAACACCCACTTTAGCTGTACACCTGACTCCTGCATTGCCTTCCACAGTATAGCTGGGCGACCGATGTCCTCTTTGCCCCCTGTCCTCCACTGCGGACAGTTGAATTAATGAGCGTGTCACTCGCTGTGGGACTGCTATGGGCCGAGATGACCCACGCTATCAAGAGCGCATTGACAGTGTGGCGATGGCAGCTCTGCTGACAACCTGAATAGCATCACGCCTGTAGATAGGCCACTTGGTCTTGCATCCAGTCAAGGGAGCCATTAAGGAGGCGACACGCGCATTGATTTTGCTTGAGCGCGTTCAGTTCCCATATAAAACGTTCAGTGCTTTGCTGCCATGTCGCTCGTCTAGAGTCTTAGATATTTTGCACAGGTGTTTGGGACGTCCCAAAAGAGGCTAGTGGCTGGCTCACAGGAGGAAAGTGCTATGTCAGTGCAAAGCCACCATATTCCTTCACTGGACTGCTTTGAATGGATCGTGATATCCCTTTATGGCTGCTCTTTAAAAGAATCCCTTTTCTCCCCCAGGTGTTCTCCACACATCGGTTGTCCTCCTCACTGAAATGTGTGAAAGAAGTCCCGACATGCTTTCCCACTTCAGAAAGGTATGCTCAGCTATGGTCTGCCTGCCCACTCAGATGACAAATGTCCTATGCTTTTGGGGTGCTAGTTGCATCAGTCTCTTTGGAGTTATTTAGGAATTTGTCCTAAGCTCACTCTACATATCATTCTCTCTCTGCGCACGCATTTCCTTTCGGTATGGCTATTAAGACAGACTTGCAACGTTTTACTTTTTACAATATCCCCTGACTACTTTCTCCCGTAAGATGTGCTCTACAGTCAAAGTATTGTCTCAGTCTTATCTCCGCCTGTTGTCTCTCTCGATGTATCTCAACTGCTACCTTGCCTTTCTGTCCCCTTAGCTGTAACCCTCCCACCCCTCATGTTCTCGACACATTACTTAGAGATCTCTGAAAGTGAACCGTTTTTCCAGTTTCCCCCCCTAACATCTACCTCATATTTTTTCTGTCATTTGTCTTTGTTACAATTCCTGCATTGTGTTAGAATGAGAAGGTAAGAGTACATTCTGGTTTCATTGCTGGTGCATGCCGTATCTAGTCATCACCCCCACACGGTCACCATAGATGTAAATCAACTTTGTGTTCTGTAACGTTACTTCTTGTGCCTTTCTTTGATCTATTTTAATTTCTAGCTAGACCTTTTAAAAAGTGGTAATTAATGTCAAAGTTATTTTCAATATCACCAGAGGATATTTGTTTTGTCTTATTAGGTGCATATGTCACTGTTGAGGTTTCATCATTCTACTAATATGTAGCTCATTTAATCACTGTTTGTTGAAACCAACATGGTGGCTCTGTTTCTGTTGATCACCTTAGGTGCTGTCACAAGGCACAGCTGGTCTGTATCTCTCACTGTCAGAAGAGGGGATATGTGTATGGTTCTATTAGAACTTATTTGCTAATGGAGAAGAAAAATTACTTTTTAGCTCTCCAGCTTCGAGATTTATGTCAAATATTACAGTGATTGCATATCATTAACAATACAGATTCTGGTCGATTTGCCGTCAACTGAACATCCTAACCCAATGTCTTATACGATAAGTGTATGCCTTGATCAAGTAACCCCATACGTAATTAGTTGATCAGGACAATTATTAAAGCATTAACCACCCGTTATACCAGTTGTTTATTTAAAGGTCCAAATCATCCAGAAGCCTGTGTGATGCGGAGCTAAAAAGCCTTTGACCCCTGTGTGCCGTCTCCTGTTGTTGCTCTGTTGTAGCTTGTCCCACAGCTGGTGAGAATCCTGAAAAACCTGATCATGTCTGGGTACTCGCCCGAGCACGACGTTTCTGGCATCAGTGACCCCTTCCTGCAGGTCAGCCCCACAACACGTGTACCTGCTCACCTGTTTGCAATGTACACACACCGGGCCAACCCACAACCCACGTTTCACTTGTTTCCAGGTGCGGATATTGAGATTACTGCGAATCCTCGGCAGAAGTGACGACGACTCTAGCGAAGCAATGAATGACATTCTTGCGCAGGTGCGAGGTTCAAAGGTTACCGTTGTTTTTATTGACATTGCTGCCCAACAGTCAGACTAATAGGTTGTTGTTGTTGTTGTTGTTGTTGTTGTACTCCCGGTAGGTTGCAACCAACACAGAGACGAGTAAAAATGTAGGCAATGCAATCCTTTATGAAACTGTACTGACCATCATGGACATCAAATCAGAAAGTGGACTAAGGGTGAGTGTCTGTCTGCGTGCTCCTTTCTTTACTGACCCTCTCTTTTCATTGATTGGTTTCTCCATGTTCTGTCTACGACCTTAATGGTGGTGCTCTCGATGTTCTCTCTCGCAGGTTTTAGCCATTAACATTCTTGGGCGCTTCCTTCTCAATAATGACAAAAACATAAGGTGAGTCTTGCTTGTAAAAGATAATTGACCTAAATGTCTCAAAAGGTGGTCGATGAAACCGTAATCTTTACTTTCTTTTTTCCTGGCCCCATTCTAGATATGTGGCATTGACATCGCTACTGAAGACTGTACAGACGGACCACAATGCAGTGCAGAGGCATCGGAGCACCATTGTGGACTGTTTAAAAGACCTGGATGTGTCTATTAAGAGGTGTGCTAGCGAGCGAGAGAGGCACCACGTACCACATCTAGACCATGAGACGCCGGCTTTGTAATTCTACTCTTAACTCAGTGTGAAGGTCGTTTCCTTACTTGTTCTCCTCCTGGTTGGTAGGCGTGCGATGGAGCTGAGCTTCGCCTTGGTGAACGGCAACAACGTCCGAGGCATGATGAAGGAGCTGCTCTACTTCCTGGACTCGTGTGACCCAGAATTCAAGGCGGACTGTGCTTCCGGAGTCTTCCTGGCCGCAGAGAAGTGAGGCCCTGTGGGCTGGGCTCATAGATTTACCCACAGGGGTGAACCGGGTCTAGCCCAGCTGGTTGAATTTTCTAAACAAATAATTCGGGCATTACAGTAGTGATAGTTCTAGATCAGATATGTGTTCAGGAGTCACAATGTGAAATAGTTAAACTTACCTATGACTTCACATGGAAGGATTTGGGTTTGGGAGAGGTAAGGGAGGCATGGAAATGGAAATGGTGGGGGCTACATAACCATGCTTTTCCATGCAAATGAGTGAAGTGAAGTATGTCTGTGGCCCTGCATTCTCTCCAGCTTTAACCTTTACCTACCCTGCCTCTGGCTCTGGGGACCTTCAATAGCTGACTTATTAAACTGCTGTGTACATTGGCAAAATGAGTGATCTTGGGTTGTGATCAGAGTGCTGTTTTGGTGATGCAGTTTTTTCCCCCCCATGTTTACATCAGTTCTTGCAATACAAGATTTGTTATATTTGTGTTTTGCTTCCACTAGAATTATGAGCTTACAGGTTTCCTGTGTGATTTTGTGTTCAAAGGTATGCACCCTCGAAAAGATGGCACATCGACACTATTATGAGAGTCCTGACAACAGTATGTAGACCTTTCCTTAAAAACTAGTTTCTTTTCTCTTAGTCAGCACAGAGAACGAGACAATATGTCGGCAGGCTGTGCCACGTGCAGGTGCGTGTTGGCCTGTTGAAGGATGATTCTATTAGTGATCCATCGTCTGAATATTCCACATGATGATCTACTCTACCTGACAACAGCGTTCCTCCCACCATCCCAGTAGTCGTTAGGCGTGAGGCGCTCTGCACTGTTTAACCCCTGCCCCCTGCTCTGTGCTCTCTGCAGGCGGGCAGCTACGTGCGGGACGACTCTGTCCCCAACCTCATCCAGCTCATCACCAACAGTGTGGAGATGCACGCCTACACGGTGCAGAGACTCTACAAGGCCCTGCTGGACGACATCTCGCAGGTTAGCTCTCTGCGTCTGAACTATGCTCGGGCCATGTACCGAAAATACCGTTTACACACAGTGCTTGTTCATGCTCACGGTGTGCTTTCAAATACCGCCATGTTTTTCGTTATGTTTTTTAGTGATTCCTCTGATAGCAATAAACACGTTGAACGTCTCAATTTCGGGCTGATACCAGTCCAATTTATAAGACTGCTTTTCATTGTCATTCAACAGCATTGATGGAACATTCTCATGTAGCTCCGCATATTTAACTAATTACATAGCTCTCTTCAAATGCATCCAGATCGTTTTCAATTGTTGCTCAATGTGAAGGCTGGTGAAACGTTGCCTGAGTGACCAGCGCATTCATTTCATTCAACACGTAATTTGCCTTTTCACAACTTTGCAATTACAATCCGCCAAAGTGACACCGCACTCTCATTCAGTTCAACGGTGTAATTAGCGATCTCCGTCGAAACACGGCTATAAATCAATCATAACAAGCACGAACATAGACACAGTCCCAAACATCGACTGCGTGAAAACGATCCATTCATAATACGCCACTCGGGATTCATCAGGTTTAAGCTGCTCACGGTGCTGCAATGGCTTGTGTAGTGTAGTCATCATAAACCCATCTCATTTTTTAGCGATTCCGTTTCTATAGCCCTATATCCAGCATTTAGTTTTGATAGCCGCAACATACTGCAATTGGTCCGTTCCAAATCCAAAGTTTATCACAACTCACAAAACTATTTCCGATGCAATTCAAAAAGTGTTTTTTAAGGGGTTCATTAAACACACTCGACGTTTCCAGTCCAACAGCAGCAATCCGTTTCCCCGTGCCAAACAATCCAATCGGCTGATGCAATTGATTTTCAATAAATATTTACTGTAGTCAAAACCTTTTTTACGGGACTAAAGAAAATACAATATGTTCCTAGCTATTTACCTTTAAAGCCAAGTTTAGCCTGCAGGGCTAGCTCCACTTGTTTATGTTGCGGGTAAATAGGTTATATCTTTACGCTGTTCCAACCACTTTTATTTGTCTATTTTGTGTCTGTTTAGTGTTAATTTGCATTTAGAGAAAAATATGAAGAATATAAGAACAATGCTAATAACTTTATTGGTCACAGACGAAATCGTGTCACTTTGGCAAATGTTAAAACACATGAGACTTCTTCCAGTGCCTCGCTGCCGGTCTCTGGGAGATTTCTCAATTTTTTAACCCCGTCATAACACTCATAGCGCGGTGTATTTTCCAGACTAACTGCTGGGTATGAAAACAGCCATAACGCCCAAGCCTGGTCTGAATCAAAATGGAGGAGTCTTAAGTTGAAAAAAATACGCACGTGGCGTATTAAAATGTACAACGGCTTCAATTCTCCCAAAGACAACTCGTGTGTCTGTGTGTCCTGTAGCAACCCCTGGTGCAGGTGTCGTCCTGGTGCATAGGAGAGTACGGAGACCTGCTGGTGTCTGGACAGTGTGAGGAGGAGGAGCCCATCCAGGTACACAGGCAAAGAGCTCTGCCACACACACACACACACGCTATGCCCTCCACTGGCCCTTCCAGAGTTTAGTGTGCGTCTCTCCTCATGCCTGCCTTTGTTGCAGGTGACAGAGGACGAGGTCTTGGATGTCCTGGAAGGCCTGCTGGTGTCCAACCTGTCCACGGCTGTAACCCGGGGCTACTCCCTCACCGCCATCATGAAGCTGTCAACGCGCTTCAACAGTGTCAAGTAAGTCCCGTCCCTGAACACCTCTGATTAGACCGGAGAGTCCCGGCGCTCTCTAACCCTGTCTAGAGCTGCAGTGACTCATTACTAAGAGCAGTGGACCGTTGCTTCTGCAATGTGTTTGGATAGTTTGTCTGCCACTTCGTAGTAACGACTCTCTTAATTCTCCAGCCGAATCAAGAAGGTGGTGTCCATATATGGCAGCAGCATTGACGTGGAGCTGCAGCAGAGAGCTGTGGAGTACAACGCCCTCTTCAAGAAATACGACCACATGAGGTGAGAGCGAGGCCATCACTCACCACCCTCCCTCACCAGACCCTGCTGTGGGGGGCCGAGGCGTGATGCTGGATTGTCTCCTCATTAATCAGTGCTTCCCTGCCTTTTATTGCCTCTCCTCCACTGTAGGCCTGCTTTACTAGAGCGAATGCCCATCATGGAGAAAACCGCCTCGAATGGGCCGACAGAGATTGTCCAGACCAATGGGGAAACGGAGCCCTCTGTGATTGACACCAAGCACCCGCCCCTGATCACCCAGCCGTCCAGTCAGGTATGGACTCTACCGCCGAGAGGAAATGTCCCACACATGCATTTCATCTTGATTGATGGTTAAAGTGAGGTAATTAGTGGATCAGTAATTACGCTGTTTCACACATCACCTATTTTTGGTTAATCCGTTTTGATTGATATTCATGTGGAGCATGTGCTCAGAGAGAGAGAGAGAGAGAGAGAGAGAGAGAGAGAGAGAGAGAGAGAGAGAGAGAGAGAGAGAGAGAGAGAGAGAGAGAGAGAGAGAGAGAGAGAGAGAGAGAGAGAGAGAGAGAGAGAGGCTGCTGACGCACGCATTCCAGGCACCAGTCAAACGGGGACCCCTGCTGGCTGCATAATGACTCGCTGCTTTCTACTTCAATGGAATATTGAGTTAGCTGCTCCAGCTTGGTACGATCTGTGAAACATGGACGCGTGTTTTAATACTTAATACGCTGCTCTGTCTTCTAGGCTAACGATCTGCTCGACCTGCTGGGAGGCAATGACGTGGTGTCCGTCATCCAGACCACCATACCCACCAAGCCAGCCTCTGCTGGGGGAGAGCTGTTGGATCTGCTGGGGGACCTCTCCCTCACTGGTAGGGTCACCCGCCCAGACTCTTACCAATCACTAGGAACTCACACTCACTCTTTTCTGTCCATCTTCTAAAATAAGAAATGCACTGCCTAGTTCTTTACTACTTGAGTGGGTCACACACACACACACACACACACACACACACGACGATGTCTTGTGAAAACACCCCACAGTGGCGGTTGTACTTGTAGATATGTGTGCTGGTTTGTGTTGCCCCGTTGGACGTATGTGGTCCCTCTCCCCTCCCCAGGTGGTCCCACCCCTGCTCCTGCCCCCTCTGTGCCCTCCTCCCAGCCCCCCTTCCTCCTGGACGGCATCTCTTCACAGACCCTGTTTAATGACATGGCGGCAGGTGAGAGTTCCCTTTATCCTCTGTGGCGGTCCTGACCCCCCACCACCCCCCCCCGTCTCACTGCCTCTGACACTCCCTCTCATCTCGTCCATTGATGAGGACTGACCCGTACTCCAGCAGTGCTAAGTGGTCCTAATGCTGATCCTCAACTGAATGAAATGTAGACGGCAGCACGATCCGATCTCTCGCGCTGTCTGTATGATTTTTGGTCACCACTCTTTTTGTCCCCCCTCTAGGTATCCCTCCTATGACGGCGTACAACAAGAATGGCCTGAAAATAGAGTTCACATTTGAACGGGCCAACCCCAACCCCAACATAGCAGTCATCACCATCCACGCCTCCAACTCCACTGACGCAGACATGACCGACTTTGTTTTCCAGGCTGCAGTACCAAAGGTAAGGCAGTCCAGGTTCTGTTATTGCGCGTCCAGATCCAGACCAGAGGTATGACTTTGGCTGTGAATGAATTGTTCCTCTCTGTTCATGGGGAGCCTGCGGCATTCTAACCCACAACTCTGTTGTTGTCTCTGTCTGACAGACATTCCAGCTGCAGCTCCTGTCTCCTAGCAGTAATGTAGTCCCAGCACTTAACCAGGGCAGTGTCACCCAGGTCATCAGAGTCCTCAACCCACAGAAGGTAAAGGCTTTTACCCTGGACTCCTCCTAAGTGATGAAAGCAACATGTACTTTGAAGAAAGTGGTTTAGGCTTTCACATTTTTTTTTGGTAGAAATTGATGTTCACGTTTAATTATATGCCAACACCATGTCTGCTATTTTAGCAACAACTGCGAATGAGAGTCAAGTTGACGTACACCCTGAAAGGCTCACCTGTCCAAGACTTGGCCGAAGTCAACAACTTCCCTCCTCAGTCCTGGCAGTGACGAGTTTAAGGACCGCCACCAAGGGAACTATGGGAAAGATTCTCCTCGACCCTGTCCTCCACCAGCGGACAACTTTGTGACCACGCCGCGGACGGGTGCCCCTTGGGTTGCATGGGAATCAGCGGAAAGTCTTACACATGAAAAAACAACAAACCGACAGATGGTATGAAGACCATGATGACGACAACACGACAATGACTATATGAACATATCCATTGACTAACCCCCCCCCCTCTCCCCCCCCCCCCCTCTTTTTATTGATTGGTTTCACCGTGATCGGTCTAAGGTTGGCACTATTTCCATTCCCCGTACCCCCTCCATGCACGCGCTCTCACCGTGCACTCACTGTGGTACGCCTCCCCTCTCTGAGACACCCTAGTAGAAACAGTGGGCTTTCAGCACGCCTTTAAGCCGAAAACAAGATTATTTTTCTTTTCGATTCTTGCTTTTAATCATTTTTATGTTTATTTGTTTTAAAGCTAATTTTCCCCAAGGTTAGACCATCTCAAATCCGTCACTTTCAAAGCAACCTTTTCACTTCAGGTTGAACACTTGGTGTGTCTGATTGGATTTAAACAATAGTTCTGTTTGCAAATGCTCAAGAATGTAACAATATTTTTGAGTTGTTCTCCTGTCCAAGGAGGGCAACAGAAATAATGTTTTCCTAGATCCAGAGCAATCATGGTAAGCCTTTTGTCCTTCCATTGGTAATTTGGAATTTTCTCAGCCGGTATGATCACCTTTTTAGAATTGAGTAAAAAGGGCATCCCTTATTTTCTGGGGTCTCTGTAGCTTACTTCTTTGACTTAGTTACCCTATTATTGTTTTGGCTTGCCATGGCAGGTTTAGCTCACAGATCTATGTTGCATACATCCTTCAGCTGTGACTCAAACTTTTGGAGGATGGAGTTTGCTTAAAGCAAGCCATTTGTAGCTTCTGTCTGTATGTTGATTCAACCAATTTAACTTACTTTTAATCGTCTGAATATATCGAATCAGTTTGAGGTATGTCAATCTATGTCTGAAAAACAACTTAGTTGCATAAGGGAAAATCTTTCAACGGTAACTGATCTAGTACATGCAGTGAAGAGATATGTATGTACTCAAGTCTTGAAAATCTTTGAAAAACTTTAGGGTATCAGTACAGCATAGCCTGCGATTTAGAAAAGATTCACACTTTAATTTAATCTGGTGGACACAGCGAGCCTAGTCACCAAGCACGTTCATATAAATGAAGTCAATTTTGAATGTTGTTACATGCACTGAATGCTTTTTTTTTTTCCTTGACTCTTTTATGGCTTTCTTCTTTAAAGGAGGCCATCATCTTGTTGGCACTATTTTTGTGTTAGTATGTTGTTTTTTTCTGCAGTGATTTGACTTAAACATTAATGCCTGATATAAAAGTGATGTGCCTTTTTGACTTTTCTAGATGGGAAGCCCTAAATTGCTCATTTTCTCAAAGTGTCGGTCAGTATGTGTCAGACTGTGTTCTGAGTGCTTCATAGGGGGGGTAGAAGATAAAAGAAAGAGTAGGTGGGACTGATAGGATGGCTAGAGTGACTTTCATTTCCCAGACACTTTTGAGTTGCGATCATTTAACAGAACGGGATACTAGACCTATAGTGGTTAGGTGATTGTTGGTGTCATCCCTTGGCTGTCGTCCATCTCCATAGGGGAATGGCGACTGAGGCCGTCTGAAACATTAACCTGAATTACCTCACAATGCTTTCTCTTTCTGTTCTCTCTCAACAGCAGAGTGACCGCTGGAATCAGTCTTAAGTAGAAATGCAATCAGGGAGTTGGGTTATGGGGGTATTGTTGAGAAAGACATGGTTTCTACATCTCATGACTAACAACCTGGCAGCCTTTAGGTTGCCGTCTGTGTTCAGATATTAATATGTATCAGGCTGTATGCTTACTGGTATTCACTATGCTACTACACTATCTAACTTTTGTGACCAAATCAGAGATGCTATTTAGCTTTGGAAATATTTTTGAGCAATGGTATGTGTATATGGAGAGAATTTCGTTCTGTTAACTTTTTCTGTTTTTGACAAAATGCTATATTGGCTTTGTTCCCTGTATATATTGAGGGCTTTTAAGATTAGTCAACTGTGTTGTCCTTCATCCCTTTTTTAGATACCATCCATTTTCTAAGACTTCCAATTATTCACATTGTATCTTGTCAGAGTAGGTCTATTCTACATCATAGTTTAAAAGATAGACTTCCTTCTGTCATCGTTCACCGCAAAAGATATATTATCTGCTGCCTGTACATTGTATATAATTGTAAAACAAAACAACTGATCAAATGAAATGGAAACCCATTTGAAGACAAACAGATTTACCTGGGGACTGACTATAGTTGTGTACAGCTATGTAAAAAATCTTGAACTGATGCAAATGAGCTGCATTTTATTCACTGTCTCATCATATTCTTCCAGATTGTTTCTGTCCTTTTCTTCTTCTCTTGTTGATTTATGGGGCGAGGTGGTAGGCTGCTAATGGATTATTGTGGTTATTGACTGTTGAGGTCTGGGGTAGTCTGAACCGGTGTTGTGTGAGCGACGTGCTGTACTGTACTACTGAGAAGCCTGAGCATAGTGCTGCACTGTTGCACCTTGTCTGTTAACCCCAGCAGTCTGTTGGATGCCCTAATCCTGGGGGTGGAAAGGAGGAGGGAGAGGGGGTCTCTTACCGAGAGCTCGGTTCCCTTCCCTCAAGCGCGTTTGCTCGGTCCTGCTCAAAAAAATTGGACGTGTGATGAAAATAAATATGAATATTACGACTTTTTGTAGTGAGCTTCTATGGGTGGCCCTTACTTAGTTTAATGTGCTCTGGTCATTTGCTGGTGTGTCACCCTCACCCCTGTGGGCTATTTTGTTAGGTACTCTATTTAAAGTAGTTTCAAGACTGAGTAGCAGTGCTATTTGTAAGTGTTCTTTATGGAGCTTAACAGAGGCATGGTACTGTCTTGGCTGACCTTCTATGATCTACTCACCTTTAATGCTGCTCACAAAGCTTGTCTGTTTAAACTTTTCTCCACCATTAATTGCAGGTGTTCCTTTCTGTGATTATGTTGAGTGATTAGTACTTCCCACCTAATCAGTCACAAGCAAGGGCGGGGCCGAGTAGGGCTACCAACAACATCCCCCCCCCCTCCCCTCTCTCTCTTTGAACATTGCAGTCAGACAATTCAGTTCTTTCACAGTTTAGGTTTTAATAATATCTGTTTGCTGCCTTTTGTGACCTGCGGTCTAAGTTATTGCACTGCTGCTTTACCTGTCCTTGAGTTAAGACTCACCACATTGTAACATGACCGAGATCTGAAGCGACACGCTACCTGTGCAGCAAGGCTTTGTCCGCTAGGGGGAGCTGTCCAAAGGGAAAGCTTCCAGGAAGGGAAAGTTCCAATGTTTCAAACCAATACCTTGTCTTGTTTTTTTTGTTGTTTTTTTTCCAATTAATTTAGTTGTGCTTCTCTTAATCATATGTGAACAGCTATATCGGTGGGCCATTTCATTTGAAAATGTAAAATGCATAAAAAAGTAAATACCCCACTAAAGAGGTTTAGAAACGGCTACTCAAAGGATTGGGAAAAATAAATCCCTCCAAGAGGTCTCTACAGCTTTTGAAGCGATTTTTGTTTGATTTATCAGCCAGTATACTTGTGTGGTTTTGAGTGTGTGTGTGTGTGTGTGTGTGTGTGTGTGTGTGTGTGTGTGTGTGTGTGTGAGTGGGATTGTCTGTTTGTTGGCATGTCTTACGCCACTCACCTTGTAGGACATGAATTTGGCTGCAATCTTTTCAATTTTCAGCTTCTGAGCTGCATGCAAGAACCAATGTGTATATAGTCTAATTTCTACTCTTTACGTGATCCTTTTTGAAATGCAAGTAACATTTCAATTGTCAAATAAATCCACCACACCCCTTTGATTGATTGGAGCTGATATGTACATTTAAAATTGTTCTATTTGAGCATGATATACTTTTCAGAAGGGGTAACGGGACAGAAGTGTGACTCACTGTCAGTAATAGTTTGTTTTCATTTTTTTTTTACTTTTACGTATTTGGTTAGGTGCAGTCTTTAAACAACATACAGGAGCATCTGCCACTTCCTCCCATTTCCCCTTTGTCAGTGAAATAAGAAAAACGGCATCCATTGTACTTTTGAAAGAAATCTGTATATGTGAGACCTGCCCCCAATGGTCTGCCCTAACATATCTGATTTTTAAGGGGAAGCTTTTGCGAAGTTCACTTTTTCCAGATTAGTTGACATGTTGAACTGACAGGTTACTATGTCTTCAAGGTGGGTGTGAATGTCAGACTGAAAATATGAATAATGATGATTATAATGATTAAAAATGAGGCTGTAAACTATTACATGGGATATTTTAGACTTCTGCTGTGTATTATTGTCTTTGGGTTGGAGAAAATTATCAAGATAATAATAATAAAAAAAAGTCAAATAAAGCTGCTTGAATTCTTGTGATTATTTGTGTAATTGTACATTCATTTTATAATTTGAACCTTCACATTAGTCACATGATAGTATACACTTAAATTATATTGCAAAAAATGTCCATACACATGAATAAATTAACAAAATGATGTTGTGGAGCATTTAGTTTCTTCACTCTGTCATGGAGTTAGCATGTCAATTGAGTAGAAGAACTAAGATTGCTTATTATGTGATCAAAACAAATTTACATGTTTACACATGTAAACAAATTGGTAATAGTTATTGTCATGAATAATTTACTAGCCCTCTCAAGCTGAAATGGGCTGTGTCCTATGAATAATAAGTAACCCTGCCCCTCTAATGTTTATTGATTTGGTCTATCTGACAGCCCTGAGGTTCAGACTTGCTATGGCGTCGCACCGCACCAGAATGGGATTTTTCAGCTGCGCTGCCGCATGTATTGGAATTTACCAGTCGTGTAGCACGGCGTCTTTCTTTGGATTTTGTAGTTAGATATACTACATACATGAAAATGGAGGAAGACGATAATACCGCGGGGATATTAACACGCACAGATATGGACCACAAAAAAGGAGGTGGTGTCGAAGATAACGGAGCCACACGACCAGGCACGGTGGTCCTGCAAGCGCGATTGAATCAAGCTGCAGGTCGTGGCGACCGCAATGGTCCAGGACACCGCGCTGCAACTGGGATACGCGTTCTAAAGGCAGGTCATCTTGAATGTTTTAACTGAATGTTGCAAGGGCCGAAGTGCGTGGTCCAAACCGCACTGTCCTCATACACTGTATCACGCGTCATCCAGTTTGATGCTTGTTGAGGCACTCAGAGGCTGTGATTCAGTGCAACAATGTAGAACCTCGAAGAGGCATGTAGCTGCCTGCATTCAGTGTGACCATGTCACTTAATGTAATTGTAAGAATCAAGAAGCCGACATGATTGTATTCCATATCAGGCTTTTGTAAATGTGTAGTCAACTGGGAGGAGGGCGGGTTGACGTTTTAGAATGGCTCTGTAGTTAACCTGATGAAGCTAACTTACCACTTCCATAAAACACCAACTAGTGACCTGATTAGCGTTGTCAGTTGTATGGCAACCTGTCCATACACTGATGTAGCATGTTTTATGTATGTTATGCTCCAAAGACATTTCTTAATATAGCTGGTTCTTCACCAGTTCGTAACATTGGTATGCTGTACATGTTTGAGTTCAGATCTTTCCTAGCTGATTGTAGTAAGAGAGTGAGACCAGGCGAGTGACAGTGCTTAGAAAATAAACTATGATAGATGGTAGATACTTCCATTCAGGTGTACGGGTGGGTGGGAGTTTGTCTAGGTGCCTACTTAGCTGTAGTGCTATGTGCCCAGTGGCGCTCCTACACTGCTTCTGCTGCTGTCCTCACCATAGCCTGGGAGAGTGTGTCTGCCGCAGGCCACAGTGTCGGAGGAGGACGACACTGGCAGCTGCCTGCCTGGCCCGGCTGGCTAAGGGAGAGAAACACGACATGGTGGAGGGATGACTTCAGCAAGCTGACTAATGACCTGATGGCCAGCTTTCAAATAGACTCCAGATCCCAACACATCACTGGGGTGGATCCGCCCTGTGTAAATATCTGGTGCTTTCTGCAGATTCTGAAAACGGGGCCTGATATTTTCTATCACAGACTGAGCTGTTCTGGATGGGTGGCCCCCCACATTTAGCAGAAAAACACTGTTCAAGTGAGGTCATTGACTCCTGAAATTGATGGCAGGATGTGGGTGACTTGACTTCTTAGAGTTTGATGATGACGTGTCCGTGTATAGATCTTGCCCTGTAAACGCCTAACATTTACCTGGAAGTGTCATGTCAAAAGCCCCCCTAGACATTCCACTGCTGTGATAGTGTGTCAGCCTCATTCAGTGGAATGACTGGAGTGTCTCTGTGTCTCGCAGCGCAACATGAAGCGGAACGGGAGCCGGGGCTGCATGACCAGGAAGACCCGCTTTGGGTCCAGGGAACGGGACTGGCTGAAGGGGGACACCAAGCGGGGCTGTGTGTGTTTGTATGGAGGCACAGCGGAGGCCCAGCCTCCAGCCTCCGGGCCCCAGGCCTCCTCCACCCCTCAGGCTGACCTGCGCCTGGTGCTCTGCTCCACCAGTACCACTGTGGAGGAGCTGTGTGCCCAGAGGGACGGGGAGGGACTCTACCTACAGCTGCATGGAGACCTGATCAGGTAAATAAAAAACACTTCCAACCGACCTGGGCTTCACACCTTTCAGTGGCCGATGCTAGTGCCTTGGCACATTCAGTAGTGTTATTATGCTGCAGGGATTCAAGGAATTATCTGTCCTATCCTTATTTTATCATGTTATACATAATAATATCATGATATAACATTACAAGTAGGTTGATAAAACAATAACAGCTGTAAGTTAAGTATTATTGAATGCTACACTAGTCCATCTCTCTTATGGGGCTCTGGGTAAGATGGATCTATGTCTTCCAGAGATAACTCACACAGGTTAAGGTTGCAATTCCAATTCTCTTTCACACATCAGGCCATCCCTATTTAAGCGTGTAGCAGTACTCGTTGTGTGTGACAGCAGCTTTCCAGAATAACTTGGGACGAGGCCTCTGACACAGCCCAGCCTATATTCGGGCCCCACCCACCCACTCTCCTCCTCTCAGGCTTTTTCCATCACGCTAGTAGAGCATTATCTCCACTCCTCTATAGACTATTTTTGGTTAAACGGTCTGAACACTGTAGTGCTCCAAATGGGTCACGGCAAAGTGTTTGCGAATCAGAAAGCAAGACCTGCCAAACGTCTCGCTCCATATGGACTTATTGTAAATGCTCTGCTTTGTTCCAGTATGCTCGTCACATTAGCTTGCAGTGAGTATTGATTCAGCTAGCAGGTAGCTTCTACCATGGTGAATTAGAATCTATTTATGTAGCAGGAAATATGAAGGCGAAGTGTGACACGGGTGAAGGGCTTTTCATCCGCCTGGCCCCGTCCCTCTGATTTGAACCTGAAACCCTCGTGATTTGCAGTGTGCGCGACACGCTTCTGAAGCTTTCCCCCATGTCTTGATCTAAAAACCAACGTAGCAGAACATATCCCCTCTGCCTGTAAAAACAGCCCTGATCAAAGGACCTCATCTCTCCCTGCAGGTGACGAAACGCGAAGCTCACTGAGCCAGGGCTTGAGGAGCGCTACGTAAATCTCCTTCTGCCCGTCTGACTGGCGTGACAGGTGTCACCGTTATGCGCTTTTAGGAACCAGGCAGGTTATACCCTCAGTCATAAGGAAGCACATTGTGGCCTATTACATTTCCAAAGAGGCTCCACAACCCCAGCGCCACATATCAAATTGTTTCTGTTGCTTAATGGACCGTCTACCCTGTAGAAGAAATGTGCTATTTGGTGTCTCTTTCAACATAGATAAAGCGACTGTAGATTCAGCATCTTCACGCTCTGATTGCCGCAAAGGAAATCGTTTTGGGAGTAAGTGAGCCCTGTCTGAGAGCTCTCTCCAAGACGCACAGGCCCCCCTCAGACAGGCAAGGCTCTGCTGCTGCCTGAAGGGATCTGGCCGAATCCCGAGTCAAGGTGCGAGGGCCACGGTTGTTTGCCACGGTCCTGCCAGGCTGGCCAAGGGACCGTCGACCCAGTTTGACCCAGGGCTGTGGTTGACCACCAGTTACAGTGTTGACAGCGGAACACCTCACACTCCCGTCACAGGCCCTGAGATGGTGGCAGGACAGGGAGTTGGTGGATGTTTTATGGCGCGGGATGGGGCCAATGATGACTTCTGGGTGGGGTCATGCACTTCATTTAGGCCATAACAACTGCACAGTGTGACCTCAGCTGCGAAGAGTTGTTGAGTCACAGGCTTATTGACTTCTAGCATGTTACGTAAGATCTCTGGGAGTTTTGTAATCTAAGGCCTTGGTGCTCACACTGGGTCATTGTCATAAGGAACTTCATCCGTTTTAAACGATGGTGTTTTTCTACCCATGGCATACAGTTCACCTGTTGCAGGCTCAGACGGTGTGTGGAGTTCAGTGTGCTGGCAATGGGGCTTGAGGGGAGGGTAGGGGGGGGGGGGGGTAGGGGGGTGATCCACAGACCTCCTGGTCAAACTCGAGAAGAGCTCTCCCTAACAGGATTAGCTGCACAGTAAGCTGCTGAGTTCATCAGTCTAACAAGGCGAACGCCTCACGCAGAGAAAGGCAGATTAGAACAGAAGGTCAAACCCCCCTAATCATGACAGGACTTTGTTTGGAGGGCGAGTTGGGCTACTAGTAGACTGATATGACTGAGGCTGTTTTTGTTTTATCTCTCTGGGTTGGACTTTGAACTCTGAACCTTGTAGTTGGACGGCGGATTGACCTTGACGTTGTTGCGATACGTGATCTTGGTTCGCGTTGGACGTCTAAAAGTGAAACACCTGTAGAGGTTTGCGTCTCACCCCACTGTTTAGAGATGTGCTTCTGGACTGGCTCTTTATTACACTGCAATGACAAGGGATTTTACACATCCATCAAGGAGGGTTTATTAAAGTGTTAATTGTGTCAACTGCGGTGTATATGGGCTTGAACTACCACCCATAGACGCCTGGTTTGAGAAGGCATTGAGTTGTGTTGTTGGTGTTTTTTTTGTGTGACGGTATATGCTAACGTGTGTACATTGGAGAAGCAATTGAAAATACTTCAAACTACGTTCCCCATCATCCCTGTCCCCGTGTGTAGGAGGCTGGACCCCACTGAGCGGCCTCTCCAGATGGTGTATGACTACCTGGCGGCCGTGGGCTACGAGGACGCAGCACGGGTGCAGCGTGAGGCGGCCAACTCTGACCTCAGCTGCATGGTCCGCTTCTACAGTGGTGAGTCCTGACCCGGGCTGTCTGCCTGCGGCCGTGCGCATGTTGTAACAAACCCTCACCGGACTGGCCCTGTTCAGCTCCGCTGGGCCAGAACTGAGCCCGAAGCCGTGAGGATGGACCGGGCTCCGGGCATAGGGTTCTGTGACGAGCTTTTGTTGCTTTTGTTTTTAATTTGTTTTTTTATGATGTGTTTGGCTGTGTTTGTGTCTGTCTGTGTGTGTGTGTGTGTGTGTGTGTGTGTGTGTGTGTTGAAGTTGTTTCATCCAAGGCTGTCTCGCTCAGCGGAGAAAGTTGTATAATTTCTTTTCATGCAAGTGATCCGTGCTGTCAAAGAATGCAGAGCGAATTTTCATACTCGCAGAATGCATGTTCATTCCACTTAAGACATTATGCTCGATCTCTCTCGCCTGAATCGCCCTGGAAATTGCTATCCGAGTTAGCTGTGCTCCGTCAGCCAGGTGGACAGTTTATTATAGCGTAGCTGACATTTTACCCAGTGAGAGTTCATCTCAGGGCTTTTCCTGCCCAGGGACTAGTTCTCCACCGTGACACCGTGAAGCATCAGCAGCTCTGTGGCTCCTCTAGACCCGTGCTGTGATCTGCTCTGTTGGTGGCTTTATTACCGGGCTAGTCAGAAGCCCATGTGCCTCAGATCACACCTTCGATGAGCGGCAGGGCAGCGTCCTTGGGGGAAAGGGTTTAATGTGCCGGCGGCAGCGGCTTCAGGCCTGTGACGGATGTTCGTTACGACGCCGCTTCCAGTGTGGGTAACCACCATTATTTGTTACGACGGGACGTGGCGTTAACAGCCAGGACGGGACGGGAACCGATCGACCATCACTCACCCTCACCCCCCCCCCCCCCCCCCCTCGCTCCCTCCCTGGAGTCGCTGGCTGGCTGGCGGAGGCCTGGCGCTGTCACCACTCTGTCACTGCTGCTGGTGTGACTTCCTGCACCCCTGCATCACAGTGAGCTACGGCAGCAGACACGGCACAGGGTGGACGGGGACGGCGGGCTTCCTTTTTACACACCGACCTCCCTGGGGGAGGGGAGCTATATTTACGATGGCACACAGTGTCTAAAAACACATGATTCAGATTGTAGACATACATTTCATACACGCACACCCACACACACACACATACATACACACACACACACAGACAAACACACGCGCACACTCCTGGGCTGCCCTGTTGTCATACTGTGTGGTGGTGGCAGGCACTAATGTCCTTCTTAGCTGACCCAATAAAAGCCCTGCCACATGGGGCGGAGCTGGGACGTGCTGTCCTGTAATTGCTCTCCCTTTGATTGCCAGGCCGGTTTCTAAGAAAGCGAGGTCAGTTTCTGGCTGCCGAGTCGGTGTCGCCCGCCCTGCCTTTCTCGGCCACTGGAACCACGCCCGAGCAGAAGGAGAGATAGCCCACCGAAGAGAGCCGTAAAGAAGTAGCTAACCACAGTGTTCCGCAGTGCTGAGCATGGTCTACACCCTCTCCCACCCACGCAGCAGAAAAAGCCTGTCCCTCCTCTGACTGCTCCTCACACGGGTTCACCCTCGACCTTCATGTTCCGCCCTTTGTGTACATGTCTATATTTTGTATTTGGAGTACACATATTTTGAGTTGAATGTGTTTTTCTTTCCGGTCTGTGTTGCCTGTGTGAGTGTGCCACTGCACCGACAACATGCACCCTCCTTTGTCTTTACAGCGTTTGGTATTCTTGGTGCTGCAGGACGACTTTGTTTTATTTAGCTGCCAGCTCTCCGACTCAGTTGTGGGCCTCATTTTCAGTCCCAGTGCATACAGTGGAAGTGGCCAGTGAAAGCTGGCTGGTGCTGTGGCGCCGTAGCCAGGCCGCATGGCCCGGAGGCTGGCCAGGCCCTGGGAGACTTCCCCTTCTCTTTTATCAGTTGGTGGGAAAACACAGAGTCCGGGAGTGGGTAGCACATATAATGGCAGCGTAACAAAGGCTGCTGAGATGGCAGGGACCCGTTGGGTAGCTGGTTGTCAGAAAATCAACTTGGGGGAGGAATTAGTCTCTGTTCAGTCAAACTGAGCTGGAGTTTAGGACCTCTGTTGGCATTGTCAGGACGAACTCGGGAGATGTATTTCAATAGCATCAAGGTAGTCATTGTCTTCTGTAAATGTCCAGCCATACTCCCCTCCATACACCCACACAAGGATGTACAGGGACAGTACCACCGCAGGATAACCCGAGGTAACCTAGCTTTCCCCGCTAACAGGGAACAGTGAGGTGGCCTATGTGTTGTTGCAAAGAGGACCCCACAAACACGCCTGCTCTCAACCCCCCCCCCCCCCCCTTCCTGCCTAACGAAGCCTATTGGTTGTTAGGGGAAATCACCTGCCTGGACAGGTGAGGGTGTTTTCCAAGTAACAGCCATAAACAATTCAGCCATAACAAGACAATGTGTGGAAATTTTATGAGCCATGCTCAAGTGCGTATACTTTACCTGTGTAAAGGCACTCACTCATAGCAGACTGAGGTATCTCTACTGTGTGCCATGGTGTGTGTGCGTGTGTGTGCGTGCGTGCGTGTGTTGACCTTCACACTCCAAACTCTTTCTGGCTTCCCCTTTCTCTGGCCTGCTCACAGAGGTGACGATAACGCCGCGTAAGGGGAGATTTATTCAAATTCACCCCGTCCTATTTGGACAGGAATGTAATCTGAAGTCCCCTCCGCCCCCTCCTCTCGCCAACCGCAGCCCTGCCGCCCACTCCCAGGCAGCCCGCTGCGGCGCACAGAAGAGATGAAAACAAACATGGAGGAGGGAGTAAACATTAATAAATGCTGACTTCATAAAGTACACTCCCTATGAAAACAGAGCTCCAGGGACGCGAGGGGCAAGCGGGCCCCAGGTCAGCCCACGCAGCTGCAGCTCTGAGGGGGGTCTTCTCCCAGCTCTGGCCCACTGCCTCCTCTACCACTACCCCTGGCCCGGATGGACTCAGCTGTGGATCAGAGAGCCAGCTTTGGAGCCTCGGAGAGAGGCATGAGATAAATCATCCAGGGCCAGGTTTAGTCACCTAATGAGTTATTGATCTGCTGGGAGCGGACTTATCAGCAAAGAAAATGAAAACTAAATAAACAGTGTGGGGCGGCTTAAGACTTGCTGACGCCGTGCCTGGAGGCAGGGCTCTCTCTGAGCCCCTCGTCTCTGCCTGCCTGAGCCTGACTGGGGCCTGGGCCTCTGGTGTGTGACTGGGTCCTGTAGGATGGGCAGCGCCCCCAGCCCCAGACAGGGGAAAGGATACAGTAGATTACCAGGCCAGAGCAAATCCCCTCTTCACATTCTCTGAAGAACAGCTAAACTGAAAAAAATGGAGCCGGCGTTCAGAAATAATATAGAGAGGAAAGAGGTATGGGAGTGCATGATTTGGAGAGTGGAGAGGAGGGTGAGGGGCGACGGGAGGCCCCGAGAGAAGGAAAGCATAGGGCCGTCGCTGCAGGTCTAGCCGTCTCGGAGCGCCGCTCTCTGTCCCTGTTCCCGTTAACGGGAGGCAACATGCCGATCCCCCGACGTGACTCAGCGGTCTTGTCCCTGACCCTTCCACCGTCTGACAGGCCGCCGCTGAGTCACGCTCCCTCATGCCACCCCGTGCGCGGTGGAGAGGAGGGCGGCCGTACTAAAATATCTCCGGGATAGGGGGGGGGACTGATTTGCCTCCTCAGTCAGACGTTCATATTATTTTGCTATGGTTCTGTTTCCCAAATCTCTGTCCCCGTTCCCCACGCAGGGAGGCGGCCCGATGCACTCCTCTGCGTTGCGCACGAGTCGATCTGCCGACGGCCGGCCCTCGGCCGAGGGTCTGAGTTGACTTTCCGTGCATGAGAGCGATCTTAAGGAGGGTTTTTATGAATAGAATGTTTTTGTCCGGGCCACAGCGGGGGAGTATCTCTTATTTGAAGTCCTTGCCAGAAATGGCCTGCTGCTCTCAGTGCTCTCAGCTGTGAGCCTGCGTTTCCGCCTCCTCTCTCTCTCTCTCTCTCTCGCGCTCTCGCGCACTCTCTCTCTCCCGCGCTCTCGCGCGCTCTCTCTCTCACCCCCCACCCAGGGCCGGCCAGACTAATCTATGCAATCCTGAGCATGCCAAACAAGAGCTGGGATACTCGGAGCTTTGTCTCCCACTCCTCTGAACACATGCCTGGAAAGGCTCCCTCCAACCGACTCCAACCCTGGATTTGGTTTGCAGAACACTTGCGTGGGGCAATACTACTCCCCAGGATCGCTGGTTGTTCTAAGTATTGACTTTAGCATTATGTCGGCTTTGTGCTTAGCGCTCCGGCCTCTTTCTCAGCCGTCCCCCTGCCTCTCAGCCCTCTCCTTGGTTTGTTTCCCCCATTCCGTCCCCCTGCCTCTGCCTTCCCCTGCATATTTCTGCCTGACTCCTAAAGGCTGGTAATTGGTGTGCCACAGGGGACCCGGGTCTGACCTGCCCCAGTGCCCTTCCTCTGCTCACATGTAAAGTAAGACCCCACCACTGCTAACAACAGACAGGGGGGGGGGGGGGGTTGACTGTGGATGATGGGGTCACCATGGAGACACGGGGCCCCTATTATTTTGCAGCCTCTTGGAGGAGGAAGTTTGGCTCTGACTCGGGGCACGGCGCGATGATTAGATCAGAGTGGAGGACATGCGCGGCCCCGCTCCCTCTCCCTCCAGCCCTGCTCTACACAGCCGGGGGAGCGGGGTTAGCCAGTTGCACAACATCGGCCTCGCCGTCACTCGCAACCAATAAAGTCGGACCACATCATAAATCATCGTCGGCGTGCAATTGGTTCCCTATCGCGCACGAGCCAATGGCTGCCAGAGAGGGTCCAGATACACCGAGATGGAACAGGACTTTGATTCCAAGGGAGTCCCATTGCCTCGGCAACCAGCGGCCTCGATGACCTTGTGGGGAAGCATGTGTGTTTGTTTTGGGTGAGGGAGTTAGCTCTGAATGGCGGGGACTTGTTTTTCTAGTGAGCGAATGAGCCAACGAATCTCCAAAAGTGTTTGTTGTGTTAAAGACTGTGGAGGAAGTGCAAGTGTCGGCGTGCTAGTGTTCTCGCTGTATCTGCATACTTGTTTTGTCTTTGTGTGACTCTCTGTATGACTGTGTGTGTGTGTGTGTGTGTGTGTGTGTGTGTGTGTGTGTGTGTGTGTGTGGATTATCGATTCGGAATGGGCCCGCAAATTTTGGGCGCTTTCCAGCCGCCTTTGCTGACCTACTACTTGCCTCTGGAATACAACTCACGGCTAATTACACTCCACAAATAAAAACCTTGTCCTCCACAAGTCCAGTGCCACAGCCTATCGGATCCTCGCGCGGTTATGTGTCCTCGCTGTTGTCCTGCCCCGTGGAGATTTCTGATATGGTGCACGCATTATTAGCTCATTAAAAGAAGTGCCATCTGCTCTGGCATTTAACACTGGCCCGATGCGGAAGTGTGTGTGTGTGTGTGCTTTTAGCTGTGTCCTTTAGATGCTACCGAGAGTTGGGGTTGGATTTGTAACTCCAGGTATTTGACTGGGAAATGAACAAGCCTTTGCTCGTCCTCTTGGACGGCTCGTCGTGACAGTGGAGGAAAGCCAGCTGGAAGTAGCTGCCTCCTTGAGGGGAGGGACGGTGACTTCAGCTGCTGGATGGCCGGCTGAAACAGGGCCATGCCGGTTACAGTCCTTACCTCTCTGTTGGTTCCATGACTCGGGTTTGCACGGGGCAGGCCAGTGCCTCTCAGGATGAGCAGGGCCTTCAGAGGGTGGACGTCCAATTGAGAAACCTGTGTTGACATGCTGCGTGATATTCCAAAGACATCCGGACTAATTGGATTTGAAGGGCTTTTAAGGGCCCTTAACTTGGATTATTCTATGACCCAATGTCGGGCTTTATTGTAACATCCTGGGGCTGTAGTTTGATGTTGTTTTTCATAAAAACCACTGTTTAAAATACAAGAACCTCTCTGTCAGAGGATTGAAATGGTTGCTGTCGTTTCTGACGTGGTGTTTCCAGCGTGACTCCATTGTTCCCTCGCTGTGTGTTCCAGCCTTGGTCATCACAGAGTGGGTTGGGGGCGCCATGCCAACCAGTGCCACAATGCGCAGTGCTTTTCCCACGGAGGGTGCTGCTGCCTCCTCTAGTTGGTATGTCACAGGGTGAGAAGAACATGGCGTGGTTTCAGACAGGAAGAGAAAAGATCCTGTGCTGTAGGGCTTGTGAGAGAGTCCTGTCAGCCCATGTATATTCCTGTGTGTGTGTGAGAGAGAGAGAGAGAGAGAGAGAGAGAGAGAGAGAGAGAGAGAGAGAGAGAGAGAGAGAGAGAGAGAGAGAGAGAGAGAGAGAGAGAGAGAGAGAGAGAGAGAGAGAGAGAGAGAGAGAGAGAGAGAGAGAGAGAGAGAGAGAGAGAGAGAGAGAGAGAGAGAGAGAGAGAGAGAGAGAGAGAGAGAGAGAGAGAGAGAGAGAGAGAGAGAGAGAGAGAGAGAGAGAGAGAGAGCCTCCTTTCGGCGCTTTAGGTCTCTGTCCATGACAGGTCAGTCTACTTGCGCTCATGATGAGAGGCAGAGGACCAGGGGAGGATGTAGCCTGCGGGTTTTGCCTCTTTTCTTTCTCTTTCGTTCCCTCTGTATCTGTCTCTGACACACACACACACACACACAGAGAGACTAAAACACAGACACACTGCATTATTTCCCTCGGTCTCACCTCCTTCCTCTCCCAGTCGTCACCCCCTTCAGAGGGCTCCCCCTCATCCCGGGCAGTGGGTCTTGGAACACCTCATTTGAATCTTCCCCCCCACACACACACACACACACCAGCACAGAGCAGACATCTTGGCTGTAGGAGCCACTTGCCGTGGTCATTATTATGGGTGATCCAGGAGCTGTGGAGTTCAGCAGCCTGCCACGTCTTTGTTTAGGTCCTCCTGCTGCCTCCACTCGTAGCTGAAGAGGGAGGCAGAGGGAAAACAGACTCAAAATAGATAAGTCAAAACCAGGACACGGAGGTTTAGGGGCTGTCTGTCCCTGGGGCCCGGTCCATTAACCAGAGAGAGCCGCCGGGCCGCTGTAGTCCACCTGGCAGAGGGAGCCCTGTCCTTCAGCACCACCTGACTCTGGGCCCACGGCAACCCAGACCCGCAGCCACGTAATTAGATTGAAGGAGGGGAGTTTAATGTGACAAAAGCCTGACTCATTCATCAGGCTGACTGATGCATCCACTTTGGATGAGCTCTTAAGACCGAGCCACCTCAGAGTGTCGCCGCTTAGTGTGTGTGTGTGTGTGTGTGTGTGTGTGTGTGTGTGTGTGTGTGTGTGTGTGTGTGTGTGTGTGTGTGTGTGTGTGTGTGTGTGTGTGTGTGTGTGGGGGGTGGGTGGGTGGGTGGGTGTGTGTGTGTGTGTGTGTGTGTGTGTGACTGTGCACTTTCTTGGGGACTTGCTTTTTTGTTCAAACGTGGAGAGGGATTGAAGGCGCAGGGCACCTTGAAAGTTGAAGCTGGTTCACTCCTCTGTCTGCCTGCCTGTCGGCTCGCGTGTCTCTCTGGGTTTTGTGTTTGAACTGGTGTCGTGGTTCCTGAACAGTCTGGAGACAGAGGGACAAACACGGGCCACACGGATGTATTTCCTCAACGCTCCGAGGGGAAAGGAGCCAGACGCTGATGAGCTCCTCTCAATCTCCCGAGCACCCCTCCCACCCCCCCGAGAGGCTGCTGCGTTGAATTAAAAGCCCTCTGAGAGGTGGATGACATGAGGCGGCCGGGGTGGTCTGTGTGCGGCTCGCTGACGCACGGACACCCCCCCGGGGAAAACGCCCATCCTAATCCACCCACTCGTGTGGCCAGGTGACATCATGGGTCACCGAGGGTCTTGTAGTCCGTGTGACTCCAACTTCTGGTAGACCCCCCCCCCCCTCCTCTCTGGCTGTGCTAGCCTCTCAGTGGCTCGACCTCCCCCTGAGAACGACATGCGCAATTCATTAGTGTAACGTATAGTGTGTGTGTGTGTGTGTGCGTGTGCGTGTGTGTGTGTGACGCCGGTGTTCATGCCGCTGCCTGTGTGTCCCCCCTCTCCCCAGAGTGTCCGGTCAACGCCGACCAGCAGGAGCGCACGCTGCTCAAGGGCGTGTTCAGCGTGCGGAAGGGCAAGACGCAGCTGCACAAGTGGGCCGAGCGGCAGGTCATCCTGTGCGGCACCTGCCTGATCGTGGCCTCCGTCAAAGACAGCCTGACGGGCAAGATGCACATCCTGCCCCTGGTGGGGGGAAAGGTGAGGGGTCACCGAGGGGAGAGGGAGGGGTGGGGGGGGGCTGTCAGCTCGGCACTGCTGCGTCAACACAGCTGGGACTGATGCTGTAAGAGGCCTGGACACACACAGACCTCAGGCAGCACCACGAGCTAAGCAGGAACTTAGGTCTACACGCACACAGGGTCACACACTAACCTGCCCTTAGTCAGCCTTTTCTGGGGGCTCCCCGCGGCATGTATGTCTGGATCAGTTTCATGCAGCTTAGTGACGCCTGCTGTGACCTCACTTTTATAGCATGTGCATTCAAGTTTGGGGGACTTCGGGTACTCATTGCTGAAACTGTAATTGCAATTGTTTTAAATGTAATTTACACTATGTAAATGAAAATACCAGAACTGTGTGGCTTTTTTCTCTGTGTGTGTGCGTGCGTGCGTGTGTGTGTGCGTGCGTGTGTGCGTGCGTGCGTGTGTGTGTGTGTGTGCACGTAGTGTGTGTATGTGTGCGTGCATGTGTGTGTGTGTGTGCGTGCATGTGTGTGTGTGTGTTGTGTGCAGGTGGCAGGAAGTTTGAGGAGGTGTGTGTACAGCACTGTCTGATGTTCAGCTCGGCAGGACCCCAGGCTCAGACCTACTTTGTTAACTTTGACACGCTGGCAGACTACCAACGATGGCATCGACAGGCATCAAAAGTAAGTGCTTGTAAGTGTGTGTGTGTTTGTGTGCATGTTTCAGACTTTGGCAGGAAGTTTGAAATATGAAGAAAGAGTGTCTGTGTGTGTACAGTATTGAATATGTAAGTGTGTACAGTGATGTATGTGATTTGTGTACGGTATTGAATATGTAAGTGTGTACAGTGATGTATGTGATTTGTGTACAATATTGAATATGTGATGTACACTGATGTATGAACAGTGTGAAATATGTGCTTTTTTGTACAGTGTAGAATACACGAGTGTGTGAACAGTGTGGAATATGTGCTTTTGTGGACTGTGGAGCATGTGATTTCTGTACACAGTGTGGAATAAGTGATTTTGTGTACAGTGTGGAATAAGTGATTTTGTGTACAGTGTGGAATATGTTGATTTGTGTAGACAGTGTGGAATATGTTGATTTGTGTACAGTGCGGACTGTAGAATATGTTGATTTGTGTACACAGTGTGGAAGATGTGATTTCTGTACAGTGTGGAATATGTTGATTTGTGTAGACAGTGTGGAATATGCGAGTGTGTGTGTGTGTGTGTGTGTGTGTGTGTGTGTGTGTGCGTCTGTTTTCCTCCTCCTTGTCTCGGAGGCGCTGGGCAGAGGCAGAGAGGCTGGAGTGGTGTTTTGTTTGTGTTGCTAGTTGGTCCCTCTGGGCAGCTACTGTAATCAGACAGAGGATGCTGAGAGGCTTCCTGCGGCGGTGTCTGCCTGCGCTGCCCTCCTATCACAAGCCTGAAGGGGGCCCGCACAACCGCCCTGAGTGACTCTGAGTGCACCGGTGTTTTAGACACACACACGCACACACACACACGCATGCAGGCACGCACTCACATGCACACGCACACACACACACAAACACACGCAGGTGTCTGGGTGCACACCAGGCCACACCACTAAAAAAACTCTTGCGCACTTATCAACCCTCATTTTGGATTAGAGATTGCTGAAAAACAACAAGGAATTATAAGAAACTCTGCTCGGCTATTCTCCCCAGCCGGTCCCTCACTGCGCTCTGCTCTGTTCTGCTGATCTGGCCGTGCCACTAATGTCCTAATTAAGGAGCATTGTGTCCCGGCCCCTTCCTGGGCCCTAACGAGCTCGCTGAATGCCTGTGTGGAGGCACAATGAGCCAGCAGAGAGAAAAGACCAACCGAAAAAATGAAAGTCCAATTAGTTGTTAGATCCATGCTAAGTCAAGGAGCTCTTGCTCTCTCTCTCTCTCTCTCTCTCTCTCTCTCTCTCTCTCTCTCTCTCTCTCTGGTTCGGGAGGTGTGTGGCTCACTGGACCAAATTAGCCTGCTAGCACTCCTGCATTCAGGAGCCTTAATACATCAGAGGTTTCTATGGAGACTGGAGATGATGGCTGATGAAGTCTTGAGTGGGTGGGCCAGAGGGGTTGAGACGTTGATAGGGAGAGGAACAGACAGAGCGGCCCGCGGGGGAGAGAGGTGGTGAGCAAGGAGAGGCCGAGCTATTAAGGGAATGATCAAACGGTGGGTCTGGGCCAGCGTCTCTGCCAGGACGGAGACAATCGAGCCCTTGTGGCCATGGGGTTTGGGGGTGTGTTTGGCCCGGGGGAATGTGTGTGTGTTGAGGCAGCGTGCCCGGGCGCGGGAGCGTTTGGGTGGGGCCCGCCGTGTTCCCGTGACGATACGGCGTCACCGTGGACCTGCTCTGTTCTCCACCCACCGGTATAGCCTGCATTATAACGCAACATACGCTGAATGTGCTACTCTACCACTCTCTTTATGTCGATATCTCCTTCTCTCTCCTCTTGTTTTCCCCAATGCGTTGTGGGTCGGATTCAGATTCTCTCTTCAAAGAGGCAGGCTGCAGATATGTCCTCAGAGGTTTTGCCCTGCCTGTAGTTTTCCTCCTGAAAGCTGTGGTCCAATGTCTTCCTCCTCTGAGCATCGCTTTGGTTTCCCGGGGCGCGGTCAGCGTGATGTGAGGCCCACTGCTGGTCCACAGACTGAAGGGCTTCCCGGAGTCGGATCCCTCCTGTTAAAGCCGGAGGGTGCGGCGTTCACACAGCAGACTGCAGACTGAGTGCTGCTGGTTCAGCCCTCTAATAGCTACAGCTAGGCCAGGGTCTTTGAAGCTATGTGGGCCGCACGCATCTTAGCTACGAACACAAACGTACAGACACGTGGCTTTGACCCCCCCGCCCCGCCCCGCGTCTGTTTTCAGGTGGTGTCCCAGACCATCAGCCTGGTGGACCTGTCCTGCTACAGCCTGGAGACGGTGCCCGAGTACCTGTTTTACAGCCAGGACGTCACCCACCTCAACCTCAGGCACAACTTCATGAGCCTGCAGGGCTCCGGAGGCCTGCTCAACCTGCCCAGGTAAAACACACACACCCTTACCTCTCTCTGCCCGACACAAGTCTCCACTGCTCCTACCTGATAACCGCATACCTAGCACACACTGATCCAGCTGTAACGTACCCCCCCCTCCCTGGCCAGGAGTCTGGAATGAAAATGGAGCATCTGTCACATAGCATGCGCTCGCGGCTTTGATGGAAGCTAAGGGTTCTGAGGTGCGTCGTGATTCAGCAAACGTTTGTGGTATTTTTGGATTGGGGGGGTTGTGTTGCCTCATTCATCTGCCGCCCAATTGAACTTTCCATGTCACCGGAAACCTCGACCCTGTATCAGGGCCCTTCTCCAAATGTTGAACGTCACAATCACAATTCCGTTACACACGCATGCACACACACACACACACACACACACACACACACACACAGAGAGACGTAGTCCTAATCAGCCACCTCTTCTGCCTTTGGTGCGTTTCCCCCTCTGATAATAGCAGTGTTCCACTGTTGGTTATGTAAGCCAGACCTATGATGGAGTTTGTTTGTTACACACGATTCGGCTGGAAAGGCCCTTCCCCATCTTCCAGGAAGATGCGGTCTAGAGCAACTTAGCGCCGTTGCTGCTGCTACATTTGCAGTGCAAATGGAACCTATTTCAACAAGCCCGCTTTCTCTGTAGAGATAATGCTATTAAATGTTAATCATCTACCAGAATTGGCAGCGTTTTCCTGGCATATGTGATTGGCATTAAAAGGTCTCTGTCGTTGACACTGAAGGCGTGTGTGTGTCTGTGTGAGAGACGAGTGAGCAAAAGAGATTTGATGGACAGATCTAGATCTAGAGAGAGAGGGAGAGAGAGAGCTAGAGAAAGAGCGGCCACATTAAAAAGTAGCAACTCCACGTCATAGCTGAACGAGAGGGATTTTACACATCGTCGCACCTCTCTCTCTCTCTCCTCTCTCCTCCCTCTCTCGTTCTATCTCCTCCCCTGCCCTGTCTTTCTGCCTCAATCTCTTCCTCCCCCCGTGTCTGTCACTTCCTCCATCTTGTCTGTATATTTAGAATCAGGGCGGCAGGAGAGCGAGGGCTGGGGCAGGAGGAGGGGGCTGCTCTCGGATCAGTCCACGCTCCAACATATGTTGTGAGTCACAGACGGGGCCCCCTCCGTGGCTGTCAGCAGCACGTGGGGACAAGAGGAGCGGCGAGGCTGTGTGTGCGTGTGTGCGTGTGTGCGTGTGTGCGTGCGTGTGTGTGTGTGTGTGCGTGTGTGTGTGTGTGTGTGTGTGTGCAGCTCCAGAGCTCCAGAGCTCTGAATCCTGAACCTCTTCCATTCACTGCTCTGTGCTTAGCTTCCTGTCAGTCATTACAGCGCTGTCTGCTGGAGGACACTTTACATGCTACTTGCATGTTCTCTCGCACACATTTGTCGTGACGCAACTGGTTTTGGGTCCGATTCGGAAATCAACTCCATCGGCCCGTGAAGAAAATGTTAGCCATCCGTAGTAACGAGGACACAAATCCAATGGAGCGATTCAAGCCGTCCGTGTGTGTGTGAGACCAGACCACGCACAAGTCCTTTTTTCCAAATCAATCTGGTCTGTTTCCAAGGCATTCCAAGGCATTGTCGAACTACATTCAGTAGTTTGTTTCCTTGATTCATTCGCCGTGTGTTTTCCCGTCTCTTTCCCGCAAGCAGGTTCTCCCAGCTGAAGAGCCTCAACTTGTCCCATAACCGCCTGGGTGTGTTCCCCGAGTCGGTGTGTGAGATCCTTACCCTGACCGAGCTCAACCTCTCCTGTAACGGCCTGCAGACCGTCCCCCTGCAGATAGGCAACCTGCAGAGGTAACGCACACCATACGTGTACAATCACCATACACCCTAGCACACACAAACACACACCTGTTCACCAATCCCAGAACGTACAACGTGGTATTTCTTACCCACTTTATATTTGGTTATCAACAGTGTTGTGTTTTGTTTTGTATAATGACAGCCAGTACAGGTGAAGGTACACACGTAAAGCTATCGAGTAGTGTTGCATACAAATGAAATGGATGTGCGGTCACTGGCTATTTCACTGTAGGGTCCCCTGAACAGATTCTGGTGTTCAGTCCCTGCTGTGCGCCCAATGCTCCGCCCCGCCGCTCAGCTCAACACATCAGCGGGCCACAGGAGCCCCCGGTTTGGTGTTGTCAGTGAATCGTGGTCGAGCAGTCGCTGTGTGTGTGTCGTGTGTGCTCGCGTCTTTGTTAATTGAGCCAGTGAAATGCACAAAGTTCAGCTGTGTTCGTTACGCAATAAGATTAAATCAAGCTTCAAAATCAGGCCACTTTTCATGCTCTCACCCCACTTCATCCAGGGGGTGCTTAATATAGAATGAATGAGTGAATAAACGAATGACCAAGGCACTATGCACAGTCTGCACAGGCAGCTATGGTACGCTCTTGTGGAATGCTGAAAGATCTGGCGTGCCCAGATACGAGTGACACAACACCTGTGTGTCCCTCCCTGCGTCCTGTGTCTTGTCTCGTTCGCCCCCCAGCCTTCAGACCCTCTCCCTGGATGGAAATCACTTGAGCTCCCTGCCCGAGGAGCTGGGAGGCCTGGCCCAGCTCAGCAGCCTCGGGCTCTCCTTCAACAACTTCCCCCTCATCCCGGGCGTGCTGGAGAGGCTGAGCGCCGTGGACAAGCTGGCCCTGGCCGGGAACCGGGTGGAGAGCCTGGAGCTGGGGACCCTGGTGCGGATGAGCCACGTCAAGAACATCGACCTGCGGTGAGTGCCTGGCTCTGGAACCCCAAAACCCTCCCAACTCCACTCTCCACAATACATTCTCTCTCTCTCTCTCTCCTCTGTGGTACCTTTCTCTCCCTCTCCTTCCTCCTAGCAGTTAATCCACCTGCCACTTGCTGTGCGCATCACGCAGACTCAATAGACAGTGGGAATAAATTAAACAACCCCCCCCCCCCCCATCCCGGAGTGGGAGAGCGGCCCTCTGGAAGATGATAAGAGATAAACAAATCTCTCCGTCTATCCAACCCGGCCCTCAGAACTCGTTAAGAGCCCTCCATTTTCATCTCTCTATCCTGCCTCAAACGAGGAGATGAATCCTCCCCGTTAACGCCGGCGCCTCGTTCCCCCTGTCACTCGCCTAAAGTTCAGCTATTATTCATCCCGTCTCCCCTCTCCACCCCACCGTCACAGAGTTATTGGCTTGTGGGCCGGCGCTGGATTTATTGTGTGAGGGGAACTGGGTGCACCTGCATTGGATTAGCGGGTAACGTTTGCTTCACAGCGCAAGAGAGACTCTGGAGAATGTTTTTCTACCAGACTGGAGACACACACACACACACACACACACACACACACACACACACACACACAACTTTGCCTTTCATCTGCGTTAGCCTGCAGCTCCTAAGTAGTGCATCTGCTGTGTTGCTCTGCTCTTTCTCTTTGTTTTGATTCCACGTGTTCCATGGCTCTGTCCTGTTGAGTAGCGCTGTGCTTCCTGTCTGTTTGAAGGGTTTAACCCTGTGTCCCGTCAGCCTCAACCCCCTAGTACCACCACCCGCTTGTGGCTGCTCTCTGGGCTAAAGCTGCTCCGCTAGCCTCTCCGCTAGGTCCCTCTCTGCACAGCCAGGTCACAGTTGCCCGTATGTCCTCTCTGTGCAGGCTGAACGGCCTGCGCTGCGTGCGCAGCGAGAGCCTGGAGGCGGTCAAGCACCTGACCCAGCTGGACGTGCGCAACAACCGGCTGGCCTCGCTGGACCTGAGCGCCGCCTGCAGCCTGGAGACCCTGCACTGCCAGCGCAACCAGCTGGGGGCGCTGACGCTCAGCGGCTTCGCGCTGCGCACGCTGCACGCCGGCAGCAACCGTGAGTTGGCAGGGGCTCTCCCCCCACTAGGTCGTATGGGCCCAGCCAAAGGAGTGGGATGGGTGGGGCCTGGATGCTGACCAGGGTGTTTATCTCTGCCCACAGGCCTGACCACAGTCAACATCTACCCAGTGCCCAACCAGCTCACACACATGGACCTGTCCAGGTGAGGGGCTGAGCCAATACGTCTCCCTCACAGGGCTCCGGGTCTCGGGCCCAGTTTAGCTTGTGCCACAGCTGCATTTGTGCTTGAACAGCGATATTGTAGCAGCATTAGTACTGTGGTATGTTAGGTTTGTTACTAAATTAAAGTGTTTGAAGACTATAAATTGCCGTCGTTCTGACAATACTGTGTGTGTGCGTGCGTGCGTGCGTGCGTGCATGCGTGCATGTCTGTGTGTGTGTGTGTATGTCTGTGTGTGTGCGTGTGCGTGCGTGCCCGTTTGTCTGGCAGAAACCTGGTGGAGTACCTCCCAGACTGGGTGTGTGACAGCAGGAAGATCGAGGTGCTGGACGTCACACACAACCTCCTGTCTGAGCTGCCTGCCAGGTGAGGGCCCACTGCAACCTCCATCCACGGCCAGCCCCCGGTGTCTTTCCCTCCCAGCGCGCAAGGTTAACCTGGACGCACTGCCACTTTCCATCAGCCTCCAGATCTGACAGGCGATTAGTGTACCTTAGAGTGGCTCCCCTTGGAAAACACACTAACCTGATGCGCATTGAGACGCACGCTTCTGCTGCAAAAGCAGCGTCATGAGAATGCCAATGAAAAAGGTGATTCCTACAGGCCAGACAAAGGCAAGTACGTACGTAGACGTCTCTGTCAGGCTGTTCTATAGCCGGGTCTGTCAGTCTGTCTCCCCATAGACTTTTAAGATGTCAAAGCGCGGCCATGGTGCGGCGCTAAACTCGGTCACCATTCACGGGCTACACAACAGGCATTTGCATTTGAATGGGACCAAAAAGCTTTCGCAAATGAGATAATATTTAGCTCGAAGCGGCAGATGAGACTTTTGCAGTGTGGGAAGAAGATTCTGCTGTGTTGGTATATTTAGTCAGCCAGGTTAAAAAGGACGTTGATGGATGTGTTGGCTATGAATTCTTCGTGGCTCAAAGATTCCCTCTTGTTTCACAAAAAAGAAAAGCACAGCAAGATTTGTCTTTCTTACCCCCCCCCCCTCCCCCACCCCCTCTCCCCTCTCTCTCTCTCCTTGTTCTCACTTTAACTGTTGTGTTCTCTCCCTGCTAGATTACTCAGCAGCTTGAGCCTGAGGAAGCTGCTGGCCGGAGACAATCGTTTGCAGAGACTACCAGACCTACTTGACCATGTCCCCTTGGAAGCCCTTGACCTCCAGCACAACAAACTAGCTGAGCTCCCAGAGAGCCTATTCTACAAGGCCTTAAAGTGGGTCTCTATCTCTCATACTACCACACACACACACACACTCTCTCTCTCTCTCTCTCTTTCTCTCTCTCTCTCTCTCTCCCTCTCCCTGTCATGTTGTATCTGTTTTCTTGACTACCTTTGTTTATGCTCCTAAGGTTGAACATGCCCCCAATACAAGTGCACACACACACACACACACACACACACACACACACACACACACACACACACATCCCCTAGAGCCTAACATGTCACTTGGGCATCCAACAGCAGTTGGTGCTCTGACATGCTTTTATTAAACTCGTGACTCAAGCCTAACCACTCATTATGTAATCAAGCAGAAGGCAGCGTGCGGGAGACACTTTGACATGTACAGTACAATGTGCTTAAATGGGAACCTTAATGATATCTAGCAAAAAACAACAACAGCTAGACTCCTATATGAGCCATTGCCTTGGTTTAGAACCGGACCCCAGTCAGTGGCCGGTCGTGTTGACTCCATAGAAGTGGGCTTGTCAAGCGTTAGTTGGGAGCGTAGGCCCGGGGTGAGGTAGAAATGACCAGAGGACCGGTCCGGGGTGAGGTAGAAATGACCAGAGGACCGGTCCGGGGTGAGGTAGAAATGACCAGTGGACCGGTCCGGGGTGAGGTAGAAATGACCAGAGGACCGGTCCGGGGTGAGGTAGACCAGAGGACCGGTCCGGGGTGAGGTAGAAATGACCAGTGGAGGTAGAAATGACCGGGACCGGTCCGGGGTGAGGTAGAAATGACCAGTGGACCAGTCCGGGGTGAGGTAGAAATGACCAGAGGACCGGTCCGGGGTGAGGTAGAAATGACCAGTGGACCAGTCCGGGGTGAGGTAGAAATGACCAGAGGACCGGTCCGGGGTGAGGTAGAAATGACCAGAGGACCAGTCCGGGGTGAGGTAGAAATGACCAGAGGACCGGTCCGGGGTGAGGTAGAAATGACCAGAGGACCGGGGTGCAACCCGAACCTGACACCGTCCACACTCCTGTTTCCTGTCTTAATCTAAAGGACTCAACGCCCATTAGACTCACAGCACGCCACTGGACTTCCCAACGAGCCCTCTCTAATGCTGGGATAGAGCGCATCAGGGGCTGCTTAGTGTTTTGTGGGTCTATTACAGTTTTGCCTAATAGACACCATTACGGTGAAAGATGCGCGCTCAATCATTTCCTCTCGGTTAAAATGTGCAGCATTAACGGAGATGCTACAGCCAGACTATTGGTTTCAAGGTAATTGAACCTCCTCTAGCTATTCGAGTTTATAGTTCTGCTAAGGCTGAACGTGTCCACGGTCCAAAGCGATACCAAATGGTATGTGCGTGTTCCCTCCCTCCCTCCCAGCCTGAAGTACCTGAACGCGTCCGCCAACGGCCTGGAGACCATCCCCCCCAGTAGCCAGTCAGAGGAGAGCCTGAGCACTCTCCAGGAGCTCTACCTGACGAGTAACAACCTGACGGAGAACTGTGGCGCTCTGCTGGTGGGACACCAGAACCTTCGGGTGCTCCACGTGGCCTACAACCAGCTCCTCTCCTTCCCCGCCAGGTAACCTCCGCCGCGGCCTCCGACAAAGGGTTCAACGCGGAGGACTTCATCCATGCTTTGACTTTCCACGCTGTTTCTCAAATTTGGAACGCGTGGCTCTTGTTAATGGCTGTGTGTGTGTGGGACTCTGCAGTAAACTCAGTAAGCTGGAGCTGCTGGAAGAGCTCAACCTGAGTGGGAACAAGCTGAAGACGATCCCGTCCACCGTGTCCAGCTGTAAGAGGCTGCACACCCTCATAGCACACTCCAACCACATCAGTGTATTCCCCGAGATTCTCAACCTGCCCGAGATCAAGGTCAGTCGGCCTGGCCTCCCCTAACGAGTCTCAGAAGGCTCCCCCTTATGTGGTCATGAATGTACTGTGTATTTACAGCTGTGTGTGTGTGTGTGTGTGTGTGTGTGTGTGTGTGCCCGCACCTGTAGCTGGTGGACCTGAGCTGCAACGAGCTCACTGAGATCCAGCTGCCAGACTCTCTGCCCGTCACCCTGCAGGAGCTGGACCTGACGGGCAACAGCAGCCTCATACTGGAGCACAAGACCCTCAACCTGTTCAGGTGAGGCCCCCACAGAGACCCCTGTGACAGGGTGCTGTACCGTAGCCACCTGGCCCAGTCAAACATGTAAGGGCATTTCAAACACAAACACACACACACACACGATGACAGTGTCTCACTCTCTCTCTCTCGGTCCCCAGCCACATCACCACCCTGAAGCTGGATCAGAAGCCGGCCATGCCGTCCGGGGACACCCAGGCCACCTCCACCCTGTGGAACCACGGCTACGCTGAGATGAGCGGCCAGAGGAACAAGTGAGCCCCCCTGGGTGTCCTGGGGTTCTGTATGATGGGGTCACAGAGCAGGAATGGCCGGAAGCAGTGGTTTGTTCATATCGAGTCGCACATGTTAACCACTGACCTGTAGGCTCTATGTAACTCTAGAATAGTCCACTGTGAGTGAGCTCCATGGACGTTGTTTAAGGGTAGGGGAGGGTATCGAAGCCCAATACTTCCTGGGGATGCAAGGCCAATAAAGAGGTGTGTTGTGCATCATTGATGAGCGGCCCAGTTTGACTGGCTCTCCGTTCAGGGTCAAGGCCACCCCTGGGGCCCCACACGGCAGGCTCTGGTGTCAGGCCTGCCCCCTGCTGCTCCTCTGTGTTGGGACACGGGTCTGGCTTCCAGGGCTCCTCGTGTTCCTAGGCGGACGAGACACTGCGGCGCCCCACGTTGTGTAACAGGATCTGCGTGGCTCTAGGAGTTCATTTGCGTCCTTCTTTGCGGACAGGTTGTGTGTGTCCATCCTGGCGGTGGACCGCTTCGGGGACAGTGTGGAGGCGGCCTACGGGATCTTCGACGGCGACCGCAACGAGGAAGTGCCTCGGCTGCTGCAGTGCACCATGGGAGACGTGTTGTCGGAGGAGCTCCAGCACTCCACTGTGGACAGCGTGTACATGAGCAACACCTTCCTCACCTCACACAGGTAAGGGCTGTCTGCCACCTCTGCAGACGAACTCCAGAACCAGCACACGCTAACTCTAATCAACCAAGGTAATGTTTCCCTGTTTATCGGTGCGCCACAGGAAACTGGGCATGGCGGGCCAGAAGCTGGGTGCGTCTGCCCTGCTGTGCTACATCCACCACGAGCCCTCGGAGCCGGGCAGCTACTTCAGCCTGACGGTGGCCAACGTGGGGTGCTGCCAGGCGGTGCTGTGCCGCGACGGTCGGCCATTAGCCCTCTCCAAGGTCTTCAGCCTGGAGCAGAGCACGGAGGAGATGGACAGGGTCAAACTCGCCAAGGCCATTATCACTGAGGTACTGCGCTGTGCGTGTTTTTCGTTTTCTGCTGGGCACGTGCTTGATTTATCATCATGTCCTGAGGCTCAGTGTTTATGGTTAATACGCCCCACTATTCCAACTGCAGAGCTGAGGCCCCTCTGTGCTGTGCTGTTGTGTCTTCCTGCAGGATAACAAGGTGAGCGGGGTCACCTGCTGCTCCCGCCTGCTGGGCTGCTATTATCTCTCCCCCTGGGTGCTGGCCAAGCCCTGGGTGCGCACCGAGCCCCTCTGCTCCCAGGACGAGTTCCTGATCCTGGGCAACAGGGCGCTGTTTGAAAGGGTGTCCTACCAGGAGGCGGTGTGCACGGTCCAGGCGGTGAGAGACCCGCGGGCCGCCGCTAAGAAGCTGTGCACCCTGGCCCAGAGCTACGGCTGCAAGGACAACGTGGGCGCCGTGGTGGTGTCCCTGCACATCGGCGAGGACAGCTGCACCTGCGAGCCTCCGCTGTCCACCGCCGAGCCCCGGGGCCCGCCTCCGGCCCCGCTCCCCGTCCTGCTGGCCCCCGGCCTGGGCGAGCACCCGGCCACCCCTTCCTCCAGCAGCGGCATCGCCTCGGAGTTCAACAGCGAGACGTCGGCCTCCGAGGTGGGCAGCGAGGCGGGCTCCACGGCCTCTGACGAGCACCCGTCCTCGGGGGCGGCGTCCCGCCCGGAGAGGCGCTGCAGCCTGCACCCCGCCGCCGTGCAGTGCGGCCCCGTTCAGGCAGTCTCCACCGGGCCAGGGCCTCACCCCGTCCTCTTCCAGAGGCAGCCGTCCTCCGCCGCCTTCTCCAGCAACCAGTCGGACAACGGGCTGGACAGCGACGACGAGGCGCCACTGGAGGGCGTAATCTCCAACGGCAGCAAGCTGGAGGTGGAGGTGGACATCCACTGCTGTGCCTTTCAGCTGCGCTCCGGGGTCCCCGACAGCCCCAGGAAGGAGCCGGAGCTGGACAAGCGCGGCGGCTCCCACTACCCCAACGGGAAGATGCGGCGTCAGGACAGCGTGGTGGTGTCGGCCACCAACGGTTGCCTGCTGGCCGTTTGCGGCCGGGAGATGGCGGACCTGAAGAAGTCGCCTTCCACCTCCAGCCTGTTTGGCAAGAAGCTGTCCAACGGGTCAGTGGTGGCCCCGGAGGACAGCCACAACCTGATCGAGGTGGCCCTGGAGGCCCCCAAGAAGAAGTCCGGCTACTTCACGGCCCCGGCCCAGCAGGACCCGGAGGATCAGCTGATCGTTCCCCCCTGCCTGGAGCAAGAGGTGATGGAGCAGCTGAGAGGCCAGAGCACCATGGTCCCCGGACCCCCGCCTTCATCCACAGCCGGCCCCAGAGACCCGGTGTGGGACCACCCCTACCCAGTGGTCCCCATCCTGCCTCACAGAGACCTCAGCCCCAACCCAGGGCCAACGCCCGCCCCTGTCCTCCAGCAGGAGGTCTATGACACAGCCCTGTAGGGGAGTATGGGCCTGCGGAGCACAGTGCCATCTAGTGACAGACCTGTGACGGTGCCATAGCAGAAAGGGCAGAGAAGGTCTGTGGGATAACCCAGTTCAACTTTACCCATTCAGCCCAAACGACGAGACTGGTGGGTGCCACCAGTGTGAACGGTGCAAAGTTAGCGCTCCATCACCTGAATGGTGTTGGACTGTCTGGGTATGAACTGACGTCATGACTCAGGAAACCAGGTTGTGATCCGAGAAAGGAGGGACCGTTGGAGGCCAAAACATCCCCACCGCACCCCGTCCTAACCCTTACCTGGCCTGAACTGGAATCCCCTCATGTGCTCCACACATCCGAAACTTGTCAGCAACATTTCCCTTTATCTGGAAAGGAGGAGCGATCCGCCGCGTGTGACTTAGGGACCCGTCCAGTCTGTTCACCCACATCCGGCGTCTCCACCTCTCTCCTGGGAGCTCTGTGGGCTCCCAGGTCCCAGAGAGACGTCCTGAGATGGAGGGCTGAAAAAGTGCCTACTGCAGATGACTCAGCTCCCTGCCAGGCTGTCTGGCTGCCTGTGTGTTTAGGTATGTGTGTTTGTGTGGGAGTGTGTGAGCCATTGAAGCCCTGGGAGGACATCACTGTGTAACAGTATCTCCAAGAGGCCACCACTGGTACAGTCGCTTGTCTCTCTCTCGCTCTCTCCTACCTTCCCCGCCATCTTGTCTATGCTGGTTGCACTATGGCCAGTGTCCGTCACTGGCAGGAATATTGGGACTATGTGCTGCCAAGCCTCACTCACTCTGTTGTCAAAGGAATCAGATGAGATATACTGTTCATGCGCTAAGGCAAGTAGTGTCAGATGAGTCCCTTACAGGAAAAGACCATTAGGATTGGCGAATGTCCTTTTGTGTGTCCATAGTGCTCTGTAACGGATTGAATCAAATATACATTATACTCCAAACCAAAAGCAGACCCACTGTAATAGTTAGGTGCTTTGGCCTGCTTGACTTGTTGTTATATGGATACCTGATTTTCAGGAAAACCTTGACATGATAATATAACATTTAAAAAATGACCTACGCTCTGTAAATGCCCCTTCTAATTTGGAGCAGTGCTTACAATGTAATTTGGTGTTCATTCAGCACAGTCCCATATCTGTCCCAGGGGAAGAAGAGGTAGACCGCAATATAGGATAGATATCTAAAGTAGTCTAAAACAAGAAATGTGACACAAAAACACTAGTACAAACTCAAGACACTATTATAACTCAGAACAGGGGAACATCTACAAACTATGAACAGACAAGGAACAACAGAAAAATAATCCAAACGAGACACGGGTGAAACTTCTAAACATAACTCAGAGCACTTGTTGTGCTTCTCCAAGGCACGGTCGCGATACTGATATATGGATGAAGTGTGTTGACTATAGTGAATGTAAGGCACGGGCAAAAACAACATGGAGCCCACTTGTTATGGGTCTTGCACAATGCATCAAAGTGTGATAGACACAAGACCTGTGTGCTCCGCTTCCCTTTCATTGGTGTGCCATATTCTCAAAAACTGAGTCCTTTGTCTGCCCACTATGCGAGTCACATACGGTAGTTTATCATAAGGATTTATGAGCTTCTAAAGCTGAGTAAATGTCATCCTACTACGCTTTCAGGACAAAAGAAATCAAGGAAATGTTTTGATGTTATCGAACAAAATTAGGATAAATTGATACGTTAGCATTTTCATTCTACTTGCAGGCATTGCATAAGGTATCCTATACCATCCTTTAACAGGCAGATTATATTGTGGTTTGTAGGACATCTGGTGGTGATAACTCTGAATTGCTATTTTTTGATTTAGCTGTTTTTGTTTCCCTTCTAAGTCGAGTCCTTCGACAGAGATTTAGCAGCAATGCGAAGCATGTGATCTTAAGTCATTGTACGCAGGACAGTGACTCTTTTGTCTTTGTGACAATAACGTCTGTTCTCTGTAAGGGGGATTCTGGCTGGAAAGTGGGCGTGGTGCTGTGACTACACAATAGCTTTCACCAGGGTTTGTAGATCTTTATACTTTTTTGGTTTAAGGCTTCTGAGATAGCTTCCTTATTATTTGGAGGCGATACAGTTCGTGTGAACTGAAGACTTTGAGCTGGCATTGTAGCATAAATATATCAGATTCTATCCCCTCTCAAAGTGTGTTTCAATGCGTTACATGCCGTAATGATGGTGGTTCTGAAGTTCCCTGGAGTGAACTGACTTCAATATTTGTGTCCTGGGATGTGAGGTCATCATAATCAAGATTTTTCTAACCAAGTAAAGGTTAACTATTTGAAGTAATTTGTGAGAAACAAATTGAACATGAAAGAAAAAGAAAAACAAGGAATATGTTTTATTCTGTAAGACGTGACTTCAGACTGAAAGTGGGTCTTTGTTAGCTGACATATATGTTCCCTGTGCCATTCTTTTTGCTCATGTTTGAAGTGCTGCTAAGACTCACATATGATGAAGTCGATTAGCGAGAATGAATTTGAACATTAATGCCACACACTCGATCAAATCAAATGATATGTATTGAACGCTACTCTTCCCCCATCACCCACAACCCACTTCACCTCACCCCCTAACCCCACCTTGTGCCAAAAGACAAAAGGGGACTGACTGGGCTGTTGTGGGTGTAGGGAGGCCAAAGGTTTCTTTTGTTGAATAACCCACTTAACAGTGGGGTCCTAGGCACAATGTCCCTTCTAAGATGTGGTTGATCTGATAATGGTGTACGTTGTACATGCTACTGGGAAAGTGACAAAGTCAAATCATTCCACAGTTGCTGCATAGCCAGACCTCTCAGACTCCCCTCATAGCCTTAAAGCAATGGTACTCAGTGCTAATGTTGATGGGAGGCTCACCATTTTAGTACACATTTCTTTTAACTTTTTTTACATTTGTGTGAGATAGGGAGGGCTTAGGGCCAGAGGGATAACATGAGCTTAACTTAGATAGATATTTACATCCTTGCCAGCCAGGTTGGTAAATGGAATGGTTGAATTCTTTGTAAATCTACCTTGTCTGTGTCATAAATTGTCTATAAAATAACGCCCAACAACAGACTAAATTCTTTTTAAAAAGAAGCTCTGTTCAAAGGGTGTTGTATATAGAAAACAAATATATTTAAAGATGGATACATACATTAGTGTTATGATATATTTATTGAAATGCACATTAAATGATCTGACTTGAGTTGATTTTTGTGGCCTCTATATTAGCATCAAATTAATATATCTTCTCTAAGAGAAAGCAGCCAGTTAAAATGATGACAATTAACGTTGGCATAATTAATGACCACAGCGCAGAAATTCTTATCACATCGCATTTTTGTAACGCCATGTTTGGATTAGAAGAAAAATACCTGGTGGAAGGAAGAGTCTGCTTCCTTTTGTGCAGTTTCAAGAACCAGGCTTTTTACCTACGCTGGTAAAATTTTGCTGGCTAATTGCTGACAGGGGCCTGTTTTTGGCTTTAGAATTCTCCCATGTTTGGCACAAAAAACAGGCATAGAACGGGCACCACAGGTGTGGGAAATGCCCTGTACCTGCCAGTTTTTCTACAGTAATCTCATTTGAGAACAGCACACATTTAATCAGACATTTTCATTGTTTGTTTCAGGCTTAAAACACATGGTTGAATTATTTGTGTTAAAAAACTATAAGAGAAATTGACCCTGTAGTGAGACTTAAAAAACACAACAGTATGTAGATGGTTCTAGAAGTTAATTTGCTCTGGCAATTATGCAAAGTGTAATTTGTATATATGTAAAAAAATGTGGTTGCAGACTGTGTGACCTAAAACTAATTAAAGTCAGAGAATCGCTTTTCTCAGCTCTGAAAATGAAAAGTAACTGAGCATTTATGTATGTGTGAGTGTGTGTGTGTGTGTGTGTGTGTGTGTGTGTGTGACAATGTTAAGTGCAGTGCTCTGTCATCTGTGTGTTTTGACCTTCTGTCGACTCGGCATCAGCTCAGTGAAATCTAAAGGTATTATTTGATCAAGAAAGAGGATCCCTGACCATTTCATTTTGTTTTTCACATAAGGGACAGCACAGCTCTACAAATATCAGTGTGCCCTTAATGTTCTCCCATGTGCTCTAGCAGCCAAATTGCATAATGTATGTCAAAGACATTGTATCTATAGGCTCTTACCCTAGCACTTTTGGGGGAGCTTTTGTGCCTATTTCCTAAATGTTTTCTTTGAGTTCCTAACCTAAGGTGTACTCATGCATCTCAACCCTTATTACCAGAAGACTAAATGTGTCTCTAAATATGCCTTTTGTCTGTCTAGATAGGAAGCACAGGGTTGTGATTAAATGAGATCCAGGGCAGTGGATAATAAAGTAGTCATTTTATTTTTTTGTAAAGAAGGGCACTAAGTACACGCTAGACACTTTATGTCTATATCTAAGAATATACACCTATCAGCCACAACAATGCAAAAGAAGACGTGATTAATTAGACCAGGCCACCTTCTTCCATTGCTCGATGGTCCAGTTCTGACTCTCACGTGCCCATTTCTGCGGTAGACAGCTGCAGCATGGAAACTCTGACCGGTTCAGACCATGTCGCCGGTTCGTCTTGGACCACTTTTGGTAGGTACTAACCACTATATACTGGGAGCACCCCACAAGACCTGCAGTTTTGGAGATGCTCTGGCCCAGTTGTCTAGCCATCATAATTTGGCCCTTGTCAAAGTCGCTCAGATCCTTACGCTTGCCCATTTTCCCGGCTTCCAACACATCAACTTCAAGAACTGTCTGCTCACTTGCTGCCTAATATATCCACCCCTTGACAGGTGCCATTGTAACTAGATGATCAGTGCTATTCACTTCACCTGTCAGTGGTTTTAGTGTTGTGGCAGATAAGTGTACGTACTACTTGGATATTGCATGAAAGGCTGTCTGACCGGGGTCCCTGGGTTTTTTAACAGTTGATGTCAGTATTGTTCCCTTTATTCACTGTGGGATTTGATTTCTCTTTTTTGAAAAGGGAACATGCTGCCTGTACATGTATGTTGAAATGTGTTGTGTGTATGTGTGTGAGACTGTGTCTAAATAGACACATGTATGCATGCATGTGTTGCTCTAATCTGTAAATTAATTAAGATCACTATATTCCAATGATCTTGTGAAAGAAAATGATAGATGGGATGCTCCAGTTTTTCAACATGTGACCAAAGTAAACATGGTTTAATTTCCCTGTTCCTTTCTGTACATTCTTTTCTAGAGATGCTTGAATATTTTCTCTCAATGCCAAGAAGCTGAGGTTTATTTTTGTACTTCATCGTTTCATGCAAATTTATAGACCTTTCTCCACTACAGAATCTGAAACGATAGGGATTCTATTGTAAACTGTCACCCATTATGGTATTTTTTATTTAAAAAGCGAATTATTACTGTATGTAATGTCTAAGCATGCCCTATATAAATAAATATTCAATATATACAGTACATATACAATGTGATAACTTTGTACAAAATGTTAACATGCTATGTTTATAAGGCCTTCTAAATATCTGGAGCATATCTAATATTTTTAAGTTTATATTTTAGCATGCAGAAAACTGCTGAAAATATTTCAATTATGTTTAATTGCTAATGTAATTACTTTTTAGAGAATTCTTCGTTTTATTATTTGGGTAAAGGAACTAACCTTGAGCACTTTTGCTGTTTGTCAGCCAGAATTGTACTCCTTTGAATTTTCAGAGTGAAAGATGGTTTATGGTTTCATTTGAGATGCTGCTATGACTAGTTTTGAGCATAAAAGTTGTATTTTTAAATGACTTTCAGCCAAGTAGCAATAAACATTTATACTGTGAACAAGGATTCTGTGTTTTTTCTCGCGGCTCACTGAACACAAGGATCTTGAGCAAGTGATAACTTTATCTTAGTAGCCGATGGGTAGTCAATTTTAAGCTTCAGTTTTTGCTTTTCACAAAACAACAGGGTGCCGAACATTTTGTGCGGCCAGTAATATATTTGATGCAATAACTGTCAATGCAAAATAATGAATAAATCGGGGACAGTTGGGTTAAAATATGTTTTTTAATAAATGCAGTAAACAAAGATCAAAAAGGAGTCTAAATATCCTACACCTGTTAAGTTTAAAGAGTGATTCCAGTGCTGTACAAAAGTAAAAAAAAAAAATAAACAGTACAAAAACAACAAAGATTTGACAAACTATTTGGTTAATTCACTTCATCAATAACTACCAATTATGTCTATTTAAAATAATCCTACATTCTGCGTACCTAACAAAAAGGCGTCTGTAGGACTACCTCTAGCACTGGCACATTTACAGGTATAGTTAGTTGACGAAATCACATTAAAGACAATATAAATGTGTAACAGTTTAAATGTATTAATTTAAAACAATCACATTTAAGCGTCTTTGGGTGTCAGAAAAGCGCTGATAATGAATTATTCTAAAAAAAGGTAATACAATAAAGTTGTTACACTACATTTGATCTTAAATTGTTATACTTTTAAATTTAAAAAGTATATTAATTGCAGTGTTATGAAGCAGATACAACCTATAAATTGTTGTCATCTGTTGCTAGCTGTTTTTTCATCTGTCTTACTGCCCTGAAAGCACGAATGGCTAACACTGCACCAAAGGGAAAAACAATGACTCCAACTACTGCAAACAGGCCCCCTGCGATATCTGCCCCATTAAGTTGGCAGCCAAAGCCCTGATGCCCCTTGCTCTTATAGAGCTGCTCTCTCTCCTTGCAGATGGGGTTATCGTAGGTCTCCTGTAGCTTGATAAAATAGAAGGCCAGAGCAGGGATGTAGCCCAGGCCAATTAAGAGGTTCAGCAGGGCCTCCCCAAGTAACACATGGGGCCAGCGATAAGGCACTCTCAGGACACCCAGGGCTAGCATCGCACAGGCATACGCCATTAAAGCACCCCCGCAGGCCATGCTAAAGATGTATGGCGGCCGCTTGAGCTGGTGGAACAGTTGATCCAGCTCCTGTACCCTCGTTGAATCTGCTCCAGTAAAGGCTTGCGCTCCTCCATAGTAATAATGGTAGAGCCCCCCAAGACTGGCCAGGTCACGGTAACCTCCATTGTTGCTGTAAGGCACCCCAGCACAGATAACTATCAACAGATTGACAAAAACCTCCATGATCTGACAGAGACCTATAGGGCACAACAAAGATCAATGGGAGGAGTCAGGGTAGCATGTATTGTATCCGTGTACTTACTATGCCAGAGAGACAATCAAACCAGGCATTTAGAAAATGCAGGTACACTATCCCTTTAAAACCCTGTATGAACAAATATGTGACGGGAAGAGAATTTCCCAAAGTACAAATATTGCAATATGATTTTCTCAAACATACACACACAAACACACATACTATGTTTATGATTGTTTTGTGATGAAGATACATCCGACCTACCTCTGGCTGTTAAGGCATATCTAAGGTTGTAAGGAGCCTGTCTTCGCTCTGGCTCGTAGTATTCTCTGTCTTTTGGAGTTGGGGAAGCCTCTCCATAGCTGTTGAATACAAGACCATAGGTTAGTATTACAGCGTGTTAATGACATATTTTCAAGCAATAGCAAGCATGCAATAGCAAAAAAAAACAAAAACAACAAAACACCACCATCGAAGGTTGACAAACCAGCAAACAAAAAAAACATCCAGAACAGCTAGTTTTTATTAAATAGGGTATTTATGGAAGGTTTGGTCTCTCACACTCTGGATGGTCCTTGATGCTGGCTTTGGTCAGGTAGATCCTTGTGAGAGAAGGCTGTCATGTCCCTCTGCCTGTTGGGGGAGTCTTGCCTGTCCCTCCTGTTGTCATCAGAGCGCCTAAACTCTCTGTCTCTTTTATTCCAGTCTCGGTTTTTTCCCACAACTTTGCCCTCATAAAATTCTTCATCCACTGTGTTCTGCTTCCTGCTCTTGTACTCATTCCTCTCTTCGTCTCTGCTTCTCTCTGGCATTGTTTATTTTCTAGATGATAGCCAGTAAAAAGTTGAAACACTAGATCCACATTAGCTTATTCTATGTTAACTGGCAAGAAATAGAAGACTACTGGTAAGGGTCTTCAGATGACAGGCTACAGCATGTGGTAGTCGTTGTACTTCTAAAAATGTACACGTACTGCTACTGGAGCTAAGGTACTTGCTTAAAACTATGGCCAAATTGTTGGATTCCGTTTAAAGATGTCTACATTCTTATATGAATGATTAACGAATAAAGAAAAGGAGCATTTTCACCCTTTAACGCTTCCTGTGTCGTCGCCTTTTTAGTGTAGACTCCTCCTCCCACTCACCTGAACTGTGCAGCAGCCCCACCCTCTTCACAACCTGCCTGATTAATCCAGTTGGTCTACAAATTTAGGATGAAATCAACAGCCGTGCTTTTACACTGTGCAGGCGTTTTATTTTATTTCGTGTTTTTTTTCCTGTAAACCGTATTTTCCAAATAAACAAAGTCTCGGCGAAGAAAAGCTTGGATCGGTCGCTGGCTGGATGCAGATAGTCCATTTACATTGTCCTCCGAATCAAAAATATATGTGTTATTTTTTAGAACAACTTGCACATTTTGATCGCTTGAAGGCAAGAGACGCAATGCACGAATCAAGTCAAAACAGCAAACCAGTGCTGGAAGTCGAAGTCTTACTAACAAATGAAACTCTGTAACCTGTCAAAGTTGCGTTACATTCCATCCCACCCGGACGTAAACGCACGCGTTCACTGGGACTGTGCAACCGCGCGCTCGGATAGAAGCGAGGAGGCGAGACAGAAATGGCGGCGACTGCAGGGGAGTCAGCATGATATGCAGGAGCAGAAGGATCTATCCGATTATACGACTGTCAGTCATATTTTGTGAAAATGAAAACAATATCGAACTAGGAGGTCTTTTGTAATTTTCATTACAAAACTTACAACATCTTATCCGGAGAGCTCGAAACCTTTCATTGGAGAAGAGAACATCTCACAGGGAGCATGGCTTCTCACAGTAACCAGGTAGCCAATGCTAGCTAACTAACGCAAGTTAGCGTTTTGCTAACTAGCTAGCTAACAAGCAGCATATAACTCACGCTGCTGATTTGTGAATCAAAGACGTTTGCATTTTAATGTTAACCTAACCAAAATGTAACACTTGTGTAATTATGGTATTTCGGTACCTTGTAGTCTAAACTGAGTTATGTCATTGAACAGTGTGCTGAAATTGCTTGCAAATGCTTTCCCCTAGGCACTAAAAAGCCTGTTTCCCCATTGAAACTCAGCATGGTTTAGGCCCGAAGAGCCTCCATTCAAAATAGTAAAAGACACGTTTCAGAGCAGTTTAGCTGAAAATGACTTGTTATGCAGCCATTATTTTTTGCACGTCATTGCCCCTTGTCAGCAACACACTTCTTTAGATCCCGACAGGTGTCATTTGCTTTGCTTTGACGATTCTTGGTGTTTGTAAAAAGTGCTGCGTGTAGTGCACGGCCCACCTGCTCATAGCTGCGATAGGCCTTCGACTTCGAGTGCAATTTTTACAACGGACAAGATGTGTTAGCGTAACTAGCATTGAATGGAAAACGACATTGTCAAATTTCTAACTCCTTCATTCACTGTCTACCCATTGTCAATCCCTTATTCATGCTTGCTAGCTAATGTTAGCTTGCTAGCGTGCAATGCAATCAGGCTTGAAAGCTCGGACGAGCAGGTGGTGTGGCTAACGTTAAACGTTAGCCTGCTAGTACCTTAGAGCTTCGTGGGCCTATCGTCATTATCACACCAGGCTAGCTTTGTGGGACTGTCTTAATCTTATTTGACAGACGCTTTTGAAATTATTCAACGCTGTCGAACATAATGCATTCTCTCGTCTACTCTTGTCTTGCCAAGTAAAAACAACGTTCTGCTCATTTTGAATGATGTTTTTAGCTAGCTTCGTGTGCCCAAGCCCCTCCATGACTTTTCAAAAACTTCAGTGGTACTATTGTGAAATGTAGAAAGCAGGTGTCTAACAATCCTAATTTCTCATTCACATGTAACAGTGCACGTTTACTAGCTCAGATTATATGTGCCTGCTGTGATCGCTGACAAATTATAATTTGTTATATGACCCACATTTCGCTTAGTTTAGAATATTGACTTGTATTGTATTATAAATTAGACAAAAAATAATTCTTCGGGATATTGAACAGTGAGTTTTATTGACAGTTAAATATTATCATGCTGGAGTCAAGTTAATGTTCCTTTTCCTACGGAATTTTTGAGAAGTTTTTTTCTGTGTTACTAATAACTATATATACTAATAATGTATAAAATATGTCAATATATAAAAAAGTATAATTGAAATCATGGAGGTGGTGTACCTTATTTCTGTCCATATCCTCATGAACAAGAATAGCATTACTATTGGTTTGCAACTTATTTGATAAATTATACTTAATGTCAGACAGGCACCAACAATATGGCATGATAGCAGAATAATTAATTACAAATGGAAATGTTCTGTCTCAGCAGCTAGCAAATATGTTTTTGGTGTTATGTTTTTTCAAGTTTGTTATGTAGGAATAGTCTCATTTTCATGCACAAAGCAGTACTAATCAATTACGGCCAATGCCGGAAATGAAATGCATTCATTGATGGGACCTTAATCCCTAGCTGTCAACATTCAGTACTGTACCTGTATCATGCAACAATTTGTCAACAAAGTCGTGGGAATAGGCTTTCCCAAAATTTAGTCAACCTCTGAATATGTTTATAGTTTATGCTTCCATGACTTCTGATGGCGCGCCTGTCTGGCCGGAAGCGTTTATATGCGTTACTAAGTTGGTCAATTGGTTCAACACAACATGGTGGATTGTGTCACTGTCACATGAGATGAATCTAGCAAGGGTGGTAGGCTTCTTTGGTGAAACCCTAAAAGGATTGCGGCCATTGTCGCAGAGAATGCAGAAGTGGTTGCTGTTAAGCTTGGGTGTAGCATCATTCATTATTATTGTTATTTTAACAGAATAGTCAAATGGCATAAAATTGATTTCTAAACAAGCTGATTTGCTGTAGCCTTTTTCTTTATGTCCAAATCCTGATTCAGTATTTTGGGGAAGGCACAACTTGGCACTGCTGGTATTTCCTACTCTGTTGGAGCAGTTTGGAGTTCCCTCATTAGTTTGAAGCCTTGAAAGGCTCTGAAACCTCTTGGTCTAAAAACTGCCAATGTACCAGCTGAGGAAATGGCTTCATACTCCTATCGTTCTGTATTACAATGTCAGAGTTAATAGATGGGCAACTTTCCCCCACAGTGTCCTCCTGAAAAGGTCTATAGAGTTTAATGACTGATGGACTCGTGGTCGTCTGCACGTGTAGGATTTCTTACTTAAAATTGTTTATGGGATAGCAACCTCATTTGTAAGTAGTGAATGTACTAACAATGACTGAGACATACTCGTGGTTAATGAAAAACATAGTCATGACCGTATTTGTAGTTCCACATTTTAGTTCTCTGCCAATAGTCTTTGCTTTCCAATTTGAGAACATGCAACGAGGTTAGCTTTGACCTCAGGCAAATTGTAATATATTGTACATATATTAAAGGGAGTATGTTTATTTAGGTGCTGTTCTTGGTTAGAACTATGCATGTTACTAACACTTCACTATAGCTATGTTCAAGAACTTGTAGTGACATGGGCTAATCAAACACATTTTACATATGTTAAGTTATCAGCATTCATTTTATAGGCCTATACTACCCAACCACTAACCTTTTACTCACAGAATTTGCCAGCGTAAAAACTCCTCCGCTTAGCCTAAATTAAAATTAAAACACAAAAAGCAATTTATGCCATGGCATTCATTTAATCCTCTATAAATCTATTTTGGGTTTGGAACCTTCTAGGAATGTTTCTGTTAATATTACGTTGTTAAAATATTTGAGTTTGGCTTTCCCATTCCCTATCATGCAACGCCTCCTGATGTGCCACCCCATTCTGTAGTGTTTGTGTGTGGTGGTGGTAGTTGGGCTGTCAGCGGAGCTTATAAAATACAGATGGCTAATTTGTGGTAATCCTCTGTCTAAACGAACAGCGACGAAAGCTTAGTGTGGTACGTGTGGCACTTCTGTAGAAAAGGGCAAAATGGCATTCTTTCTGTTGTGATTGTAATAGCCATCCTGAAGCCATTGGATTACAGCTGGCTGTTTGTCGCTTGTAGTGCCATTTCAGCAATTTCTGGCCCTCGTTTTGCAAAGAGTTTCATGCTTAAACTGCACTTTCTTTTCTCTGCGGCTCCCTTTTCATGTCTCACTGTTTAATGCCGTAGGAGGATTAGCTGCATGGCTAGCACTGTTGTTTCACCTTTACTGTACCAGTGCTGTGGCGTCCGCTACTCTATGACACATCAAATATATATTTATGTTTAAGATCCTCTGATGAGAGTACAAATTCACATTACCACTTCAGGTCTCTTTTGCTCATAAGCATTTTGACCACTTTCCCCATGCAGCTATAACAGTTGTTTCTTAACAGTAAATATAGGATATCCCAAACCAACTATTAAAAAGGATATATTTTAGGAATGTAACGTTACTTTGCGAGACAGTTAAATTGCGATGCAAATATGTGACGGTTCAAATCGGTAACGTGAAACATGAATTGCGATACGAGACTGTCTTGAAGACCTAAAGCGAAACGTTGGCTTGTTTGCTAGCGGACGCTAACGGTTTTATGTATATACTTCGTGTTGGGGGATATCTTGTCATAGTTATGGTCATCATGACCATACATAAGTTAACTATGACAGACTCGTGTGTAAAACATGTTTCCATAAATGGGTAGTTGTTTCTGCGGTCTGTAGGACTGTCAATATCATTTTATTTTTTTATCGTGAGAATTTTATTGTAAATCCAGTATAACGTATCAAATCGTGAGTTGACTGTACCGTTACATCCCTTAGATTAGTCGTTTAAAAACAGTTCAGGTGCAATTAATTGTCCTTTTAAATACATTATACTAAATATTGATTTTGATATTAGAATAGGCTGTGGAACCATTGTGGGACGTTTTTATAAGTATTTGTATATATATCATCCATATATATTTTGAGTCTTAATTATTTTTAAGCATTTGAATAGAATCAAAATTTGTGGATTAAGTGATTCCTGCCTAACATGTCTGGATAAAGATTTCCACCATACCTCCCTCACTGTGGAAATGTGTAACAAGTGTGGGAGGTTTTCAGTCGCAGTGCTGGTGGATTAGGTTAATTATAGCCAGCAGAAGGAAAAGCAGGTTACCTTTACAAAGCAGTGTGTTGGCAACGCTTAGGCTAGAGCTCAAGTAGTGTCCCCGTGTCTGAAGGGGAAAGGTTGACTTGCCACTTCTCTGTAGATGGTGTGCTATCATTTGACACCCGCCTTCCAGAGCTCATTTAGATTTACACAAATTTGCTGTGAATTGCGTGGTGACATAAGGATTAATAATGGCACCAAGTTAGCAAAAAGGTTTACTGTTTTGCAATGGTTACCGTTTTGGACAATTGAAGAAGTGGAAGTGGCCAAATTCATCAAAATAAAATATTTAAATATTTTTAATTTTGGAGGCTGGGCTTTTGGTACCCAAAATGTATCTATATGTTGTCTCGCATTAATATCAACTTATTAATAGTTAAAGGGATAGTTTTTGTTTTTGGGAAATAAGATGTTCTTGCTTAAGTAGTCGTACGAGGTTATCAATGTTATGATTGGACGTGTCGTCCAATAATGAGTTATTTAGATGGGTAAACGTAGCCTAGCTTAGCACAATGAGTGTAAGCCAGTAGGCGCCGGCTAGCATGGCTCTTTGATTTGCTGCATGACTCATCACTTATAATATATATATTCCCCCCCATTGTCCTTTACTTTCACTCAAACCTATGTCGCAATCCAGGCCGACTGATGGCTGACTCAGGAGCCCCAGATTTACCTTCAACTGTCAGTTTATTGATAAGAATGTGAAGGGCCTTTTACACCGGTCTAAAGTTCTCTCTCTGCTGCCTTGCCCAGCACAGTGGTTTCCAGCAACCGGTCTACTCATAGCAGCTTTTTCCAAACTTTGAAATTAAAAAGATTCTTTCAACATACAAAATGTCGTCTTCATAATTAACTAATATACGGCAATAAAGTGGACCAAACTGATCTTTTCTTTATTATAGTAGTGATTCCATGTAGAAAAAACATTAGAACTATATGTTGAACTGGTTGTGTAATGACTGGAGCCTTCCTGTACTTTTTGTCCTACAGTATATCTTTGGGGAGTTCAGCCCCGATGAGATCAATCAATTCTTTGTGACTCCACGCTGTTATGTTGAGGTGAGAGCTGGAACCAGCACCTTGATATACCATCACATCACATTCCTCTCCCAAACTCCTCAATGCAAAATTTTGTTCTGTAATCTTTGATCAGGTAGTTGTGTACCTTAGCATAAATCTCTGTGGTATTGTCATCAAATAATGTAATACTATCTAAATCCTTTGGCGTTTTAGACCCGTTTGGTAGAAAATAAGCATAAAGACTAATGTACGAAGGTGAATTATTTTGTTGTCAATTTACAGTTTATTAATGAAGGCAATCTCTTATCCAATCTGAAGTCTTTGATCTTTTTACAGCTTCCTCCATTCAATGACAAAGTGGCTTGCCTCAGTCAGTCCTCAGGTAGGTGTACCATCTCGTCTAGTGTTCTGAACGTCATAACCCACAACTTCCAACGCTTTACCTGGACTGACGACATCCATGTACTTGTATGATGTCTCAGTCGTGGTCCCAAAGCCAGAAATAAGTTGAGCTGCACAAAGTTGGATTTTTTTCAAGGCATACTTGACCTGCTGTGCAGCAAGATGGCCTCCCCTCAGACTTATTTAGTACACTTTGGTTTGTTGTGTTTTTTTTTTGTTGGTTAGTTTGTTTTTTACTATTCACAAACAAACAAGATTTTTGTTTGTTTGTTTGTAAGGATGCCTTACTTCAGCCCATCATGCTATAGCTTTGAGGGGTAATGAAGCTACCTGCTTAGTGTAATACCACGGCAACCCCCCCCCCGTCGTCCTCTTTCTCCTAACAGTTGATGTTTGACCCTGATTTGTATTGATTATTCAGGAAGTTACTGTACTCCTGCTGTGCCTTACATTACGGAGTCTATGAGACGGCAGGTTTGCGGTGAGTTTGGGGTCCGACACTCTTTGCCTTATTACCTGTTGTACATATTTTTATTTTACTAAAGGAACTCAAACCCAGGTCTTAAACTGGTGGCTTTCTAAACCTTGCCCCTGTTCTTTCTCATTCTTGCCTGTGTGTGTAAGGCTTTGCATGCTTCGATACCATTAAGTATCTCTCACACTCTTGCATAAAATGCGATGGCGTCACAGCCGTGCTCTAAAGTTGCCGTGATTTGATTGTATTACCTAGCCCTCTGTCACTGTAATTGAATGAATTGAGCATCTCCTGTTTTCTAAACTTACAAGGGCATAAGTTCTGGATTTATCAAAGCCTAACGTTTCCAAGTGTTCTTTTTTGGTTTGGTTTCTTCTCTGACTGCATTTTGACTCTTAAACTCATTTTGATTCGAGAGGTCTGTGATTAAACACTAACCGAGGACCCTTTAACCCCTGGAAGAGAGCCAATCACAACACCGTAGCTCCTCTTAACCTTAACCTGCGCCCCTTCTTAGGGTTTCCTGTGGCTGTGGTAAAGAACCAGGTTCATGTTTTAGCTCCTCCAGATCCATGAGGGCGGTTGAAGTGAATTGATGTGACTTGCTCTTACTAACGTTTACCCCTTATTGTCTTCACTGGGCACCTCACAGCCTAATAGCTTCCAAAACAACATGACATTTACTTGGGTGCATCATTTCTGTTTTGTTCATGACCTGAAGTATTTGTTGACTGTACAAGGACTCATACGACGTACCATGTATACTTCTTTTTATTGTGCTGTTAAGTTGTCTGATGCTCCAAAGATGACAGTAATTTTGTCTGCAGGAGAGGACTACCAGCGCATTGAGTTTGGTGTTGACGAGGTGATGGAAGCTGAGCCAGTGGCGGTGAAGGACCCTCTCTACAAGGTGTCTAGCACCCTCAACCCCCAGGCCCCGGAGTTCATCCTGGGCTGTCCACCGTCCCAGAATGCCCTTCAAGCCGCGCCCCTGGCAGCCGATGTCCCTGACGGAGCCCAGTACGACACTCTGGACGGGCCCGACTCGGAGGGCGCGGCCCTGGACAGCGGCTTGGCCTGCCAGGACCAGGACCTGGACGGGGGCCCCGGTGGCCTGGGACAGCGGGAGAGGAAGAAAAAGAAAAAACGACCACCAGGCTACTACAACTACCTGGAGGGTGAAGCCGGCAGCACCAGAGGAGCTGCTGACGGTACGCCCGGGGCGGGGCTGGTGAACGGACACGCGCTCGGCAGCCAGCCCCATGGGCCCGAGGACATGGTAGTAGACAAGGCGTTTCCCGGGGCTGAACTTTCTGCCCCTGGCCATGTCGCTACTTTAACAACATCCACAACAACGGCGTTGGCAGCTGAATCGGCTGCCGTTGTCAATCAGAGGACTTGTGACAGCCCTGATGAATCTTCTTTAGACTTCACGAGCGGAGCTGGCTCGTTATCAGATGGTAATCAGGCGGCTTCCTCCTCCTCCTCCTCTTCTTCCTCCTCTCAAAGCAGTGGGTTGGTAGAAGGGGGCAGGACTGCTGAGCAGCAGCTGGACAACTTGGCTCCACTGAGCCTTGAACTGCTGGACAGCTGTGGGGACAGCCCGTGTCCCACGTCCCCCTCCCCCCCCGCAGCTGTGTCCGCCAGCCCCCCTGCCACCGCCACTGCTGCTGCTGCTACTACTGAAAAGGAGGTTCAGGAGGAGGCTGGGGACAGCGGAGTGGCCAATGGGCTGGCTGAGCCCCACGCTGCAGCCATTTCAGACGGACAGAAAGAAGACTGTGAGACTGGTGAGCAAGCCCAGCAGCCACAGGCCACGGCCTCCTCCCAAGACTCTGAGGCACGCTCGGCGGGGGCAGAGCAGGCCCACACGCACGCCCCCCCGAGCGCGGCTTCCGCTTGGGCCAACCCCACTAAGTCCTGGGCCAGCCTCTTCCACAACTCTAAGCCTCTGCCCGGGGTGCCTCAGGGCTTTGTGGAGGTAAAGAACGTGGTAGAGGTGGTAGCTCCTTCCCCGGTCCTACCAGAGCAGCCTGAAAGGGCTGCTGGGCCGGTCAAAGAGAGCCCTGTCCATGTATCAGAGGATCCCATGGCTCCTAAACTCGCAGGTAGTGTATCCCCATAGGCTGTGTCATGACGGATTCAGTTTTTCTTTTGGTTTGTTACGGTTTTCTTCCAAAAATAATCTCATGTTTTCTTTCATGATTGGGTAGGCATAAACTGCTGTTTAATTCAACCCACTGTCCACTTGGAGGCAGTATTGAGACGTTTATGTCATGTAAAACAATGTCTTTGTGTACAATAATTTGTATTTAGCACTAAGTTGTGACCAAATTATGTTTAAGAGAATAATTGAGGATGGCTGCTGTTCCTTTTAAAACGGCTTAGCATTTTTGAGCTTGTTGGTAATTTCCTGTTTTTGAAAAAAAAAAAATCATAATGATAATCTATGATTTACCCTAATGTAATTCAGAATTTGACAGGATGTTCCTGAGTGGTGCTTGCAAAAAATACTGTTTTAAAGACTCATGACGTCTCTATCATCTGCGTTAGCCACCCAGCCTGTTTCTCTTCCAGATCTGGGGCGGGGCAAAGTGGGCTCAGCCCTAAGGCCCTTGGGAGTGCAGGGACGTTCTCATGGGGCCATGCTAGATCAAAGGCAGTCATTGTATAGGTGGCTAATAGCATTAGAGCTTGAAGGCCGTCCTTCTCCACGTTGCGGCCGAGAGATTATTAGCGGCGCTACTGACTAGGCTAGGCCACCAACCACATGCAGTCTCTAAATAAGGTCATGTCTAAAGCAACACACGGGTGGCTTTGCAGGTGCACTAGAGTTCAGCTTCACCACAACCTAGCCCGCTGCCGATGCTGCCCTCCATCTCCTCCCCTTAAACTATCACTCAGTATGAGGGGGAAACACTCCCGTTTTCATAACTGCTCTGTTAAGCAGGCAGCTGGTATCGAAAGGAATGGTGTTTCCATGTCCTGAGACAGCTCAAGTCAAACCAAAAGCCTTAGCAGGGCGTTCAGAGCGTGTAAGACGTTTTTGAATTGTGGCTTAACAGACTGGGAGGAGGGTAATGTCTGTGCTGTGATTTGGGGGTTCATTAGTTCTTTATTGATCTGTTTCCGCACCATGGCTTCGGAATACTAAGGTGCCTTGTTGGGAGAGAAAAAAAAGAAAATTGGCTTATCTTGCTAGGATGCTCAGGTGTCAAGTAAAGGAGTGCCTGCTACTCTGTTTGCTACAGTGGACTCAGATAGGCCCTGCCCGCATTGCCTTAGTGCTGTGTTTCTGTAAGTGAAGATGAACACAAGGTTCTTTACAGAACCTCTAACTAGTGTTTTGCCACTGGATTTTATTGTGATCTCTAACCGAGCATGGTCCTAGTTAGGATTAAGAATGGCAAGTGTTAGGAGGACTAAACTCTCTCTCTCCCAGCTGTTGTGTATGTGATCTTTGCAGAAACGAGTGCCCCACCCCCTTTCACTCGTGTAGAAAGCTATGCTGCTTTAGATTGAAGTTGTTCAAATGCAATTTACGCAGAACCATTGACGACAGTTTGTTTGAGCTTTGTCCCCATTGTATAATTCTTCTCTTTGCCATGTACTTCTCTACCGAGGTGTTCTACGTAAAGCGGACTTGTGTCGTTACTTGTTATAAATTGAGAATGGGTGTTTCTGTTTACGTATTCTAGTATTATTAGATACAAATCTATGTCTTTTTGGGGGCAGGGTTGGTTGCAGGGCTTAATGTAGACTATATTTCGGGAACGGGAATAGAATTAACATAGAGCAGCACTACTGTGATTTTCTCAACACTGCAAATTAGCGCTTTGCGCTAATAATGTTTCGCAGAACATTGAAGTACATCTCCTGGAAAGAAGCCAGAACATACATCCGCTCTACTGGGCCATCCGCTCTACTGGGCTACGCATACAGATTTGACAGGGACACACAGTATAGCGCATATAGGCAGAAAGAGAAAATATATCATTTTAAAAGTTCTGAGACTTTATTTGTGTTCAAATTTGTCCAAAAGCATTGTAGGCCTTTGGTGCGTTGCAAATTATTTCGCCGTGGCGGTGCGTCATGGCAAAAGGTTCCCAGTGGAAACTGCTGCTTTTTGTGTTACCCGTCTACTGTGTTACTGTTCACGTTTCCATGGGAGCTGTGTTGTCAGTGACAGCCTCCCTTCCTAGACGTGGCACAGCATCTCCTTATTCTGATTCAGCCTGCTTTGTGTGCCTCGGTCATATGATGCTGGAACAGAAGAAGGGACAGGCACTGCTATGGTGTCCCCTTTGACCCCTGATGGGTCCCTTCATGTGTACAATATGGTTCGGATGCACCAGGAATACTGTCCACAGTCCTAAGTGTTTATCGGGAGAAGGGTCTACAATAATATTTCGTTTTGACCTTAAGCATTAATTTGTTTTATTTCATGGTTGACATGTTTCAGCTGTTCTGTGCTTAACATCAATTCGTGTGTGTGTGTGTGTGTGTGTGTGTGTGTGTGTGTGTGTGTGTGTGTGTGTGTGTGTGTGTGTGTGTGTGTGTGTGTTTTAATCCCCAGAACTAATTGAGAATGTGAAGTTGATACACAAACCAGTGTCTTTGCAACCGAGAGGACTGATCAACAAAGGAAACTGGTGTTATATCAACGCTGTATCCTTTTCATAACCTGAACCGTGGACACCCTGTTTACTGATTGTCTCTGTAGCTGGAATGACGTGGTGGAGGGCTTTGTGGTATTGCTGTTCCTACATGTGTGTTGGTGTCCCTTTTAATGTTCGCTCCTTGACTCTTGACCCAAAAGACTCTGCAGGCCCTCATTGCGTGCCCCCCCATGTATCACTTGATGAAGTCTATTCCCCTGTTCAGTGAAACCCAGAGGCCCTGCACCTCCACACCCATGATGGACAACTTGTAAGTAGCTTGTGGAAGCCCACTGAACACAGTTTCACCGTGCGTCTAGAAATACCGCTCCATTGTGCTAATGTTCACGTTTCCATGGGAGCTGTGTTGTCAGTGACAGCCTCCCTTCCTAGACGTGGCACATAATCTCCTTATTCTGACTCAGCCTGCTTTGTGTGCCTCGGTCATATGATGCTGGAACAGAAGAAGGGACAGATGTTACTAGTATATGTTCTGATAATGACTTTCAATCACTTAATGATCAAGATGGCTACTATGGCTAAAAAACGTGTGCAGTCGGATCTTACTATGAATGGCAATGTACTGCACAGTTGTGTTTCACGTCCCTTTTCAAAGTGAGGTGCAGTGAGCCCTTATCTGTTTGTCTTCTGCAGTGTGAGGCTCGTCAACGAGTTCAGCAACATGCCTGTGCCATCGAAGGCCAAACAGCAAGGTAAGATGACTGTTGGTGTTGTACAATGACTCTCACATCAGCGAGCATTTCCTCGCGCTTTTCATTTCATGGGGACTTGTCTCCACAGCCGCCGGTGAGAAGATCATGAAGGACGTGCGACCGGGCGCCCCCTTTGAGCCCACCTACATCTACAGACTCCTCACCCTCATCAAGTCCAGCCTCTCAGAAAAGGTATGGCACGCTCACACCAGAACAGTGTTGCGATTAAATGAAGTATGTGGGCGTTTGAAGCTCCTTGTCTCTGTGAAATGTGGAGTCATCTGTCGTTACCTAAAGGGAGTCTGCTCTTCTGAAACATTCAGTCTGTATCTGAATGTTGTTGCCCTTTTTACAAAGTTCCTCTAATGAGATATTGTACGTGCTGAGTCATCTCTGATTCACATCTGATGGATGCTTAATCGCCATTGAAACCATGGCCTTTCCACAGGCCGCTGCTTAGCGCTCTTCACGCGGCTGTTGCCTCGCCTGTGTAGCGCAGCGCGCTCCGTCTCTGCTTACTCAGATGTCCTGTGTCTAGGGAGGGGCGCGCCGTCCGTGCTGAGTCAGTGCTGTTCCATGGAACGGCTGACTCTTGGCAGCGGGCTCCTAATTAGCTGCGGCGACTGCTCTGGTTTCAGGGTCGACAGGAGGATGCGGAGGAGTACCTGGGCTTTACTCTGAACGGACTGCACGAGGAGATGCTGGCTTTGAAGAAACTTATCTCTCCCCAGGAAGAGAGTAAGCATTTAGCAACGCATGAACGGGGACTCTGTGTGTCTCTGACTCTGTACTTTATGTTCTCGCTGTGTTGTACTGGAGTGTTTTGTCCTGTGTTTACCCAACAGAGGCCCCCACAGCCAACGGCCCCGAGTCCCAGTCCCGTGTGGAGGACGAAGCCGCTGAGAAAGACGGGGAAGGCAGCGAGGACGAGTGGGAGCAGGTCGGACCAAGGAACAAGACGTCCATCACTCGCCAAGCGGACTTTGTCCGCACCCCTGTCACTGACATATTCGGAGGCCACATCAGGTGAACTTAACGTGGCTGCTTGTGTATGAGACTCCCTCAATGTGTTTGAGAGGCCTAAAGTTGTGTGACACCTGAGGGATGGTCAGCCACTGAGTTTCGTTACTCTCGTCCCAGAGGGGAGCTTCCTTTTCGTACTGCTGTGCAGCAGCAGCAGACCTGTGGCACCAGTGGCCTTTCAGCTTTTTCTTTTGGTTGGCTGTGCTGCCTGTGTGCTGGTAGGACTCGAAAGCATGGAAAGTATAGCGGCATCTTTATCTGAGGCTGCCCTGGTCGACACCCCAGCACTCTAAGCTCACGCTCAGGGTGCCATCACAAACAAGGCTGTCACCAGCTGTCCCTGGCTGCTGTCTGGCCCCGCACCACAGCTCTCCAGAATAACAGCCGCTGTGGCCTGGTCGGCAGGCAGCAGGCTTCACAGCCACATTCTCAAAACAAGTTCTGGTTGGACGTGAAGCGCCTTGAGGGTGTGGCGGGCCTAAACGACATCTTCTCTAATGTTCTGGTCTGGCCCGCTACGGGATGAATTTCTCAGAATCTGCTGCTTGCAGAGTGAAATAAGAGTACATGACGAGGCCTGGTGTGAGGCTACACAGCCGCGGTGGCCCAGAGCACTCCCATTAAGTGCTGCTACATTCAGCTCACCATCTCTGCCAAAGCAACAACTAGCCCCAGTGGCTGAGGGGGAAATTGTTGGAGCATTTTGAAATGAACTGTCCAATATGAAGCATTTTAGCTTGACCTTATAATGAATGCCCCATAGCTGGAAGGGGTGTTATCAAGGTTGACATTGGTTTTTTCTCACAAGCATGTTTGATAAAGCTGACCGATATAAAGATATTTTGACAAAGGAGCTTGGTGTAAATGATGTGTTGTGGTTCCTTCAGAGCAAGCTAAATCCTACTGTACTAACTGCCATTAGGCCCATGGAGTGCAGGGGTGAAAATGTGACATTCTGACCTTGTCCTCCTGCCCGTCTCGTGTCCTGCTCAGGTCGGTCGTGTACCAGCAGAACTCCAAGGAGTCGGCCACCCTGCAGCCCTTCTTCACCCTGCAGCTGGACATCCAGTCAGAGAAGATCCGCACTGTGCAGGAGGCTCTGGAGACCCTGGTGGCCCGCGAGTCTGTCCAGGGCTACACCACTAAGACCAAACAAGAGGTAGGGGCCCTTCAAGCCAGGATCTTATCACCCATCGTCAGGTGCACTCAATAAAAAATGTTTTGTTCCTTTTTGATAAATTAAATCTTATTTGAATATTCCTTTTTAATATTTTCTTGTACACAACAATGCTGTGAAATGTGCTTTAATAAGCATGGACGACCAAATGTCGCAGCGCTCTGTTAAGAGCATCAGTCTCTAATTACTCACTGATCTTTACGTTTTTTCCCATCGTATCGAAATAACGGCTGGCGTGTCATTTTAAAATTGACTATGCTCTTAGACAATGATGTTCCTGTTGTGGTCTCTCCTTTTAGTGCGCTAGTTAATCTGCCTTTTCATTTTTTCTGTAAGGCAGTCTCATCAAGTTACTTGTGTGTTTGGCTGACTGTATTTGGTGTCAAATTGCCCCGTTCCAACCCTGAAAGCCGTTAATTGTGCGAGTGGATATGCTGCTGTGTTTACGTTGTCCTGAAAGAGTGTTTAGAGCACAAACTGTTGGTTTGGAGTGTAACAGGAAGATACCTATCACCACATGGACTGGAGCCTGTTGTAGGAACATGTGGCTGACAGCCGCTGTATGAGCCTCTCGGCACGCCTCTGGGCTCTGCCAGGACTTTGTCTCAATATAATCGCCTTGTATTGTTTAGACAAAATGTGCTCCGGCAGGTTGTGTTTCATAGGTGTGTTTTATATGCCCCTTTTGTGATCTAGTAGAGCAGACGTTCACTCCGCACCTAGTTTCTGTCACACACAATTCAAAGACTTTCCTTGGGTTCTGTTCTCAATTAGTTAGCTGCTTTATGTACTATGTTTTTTTTGTTGTTCTCCTCGGAACTGGACAATGTTTCAGGACAGTTAGCAATAAACAGTCGTCAGAAAAAAACAAAACAAGGCTTGACGTAAAGGTTAGGCTCGTCTCTCAACTGTTGCTGCCCCTGCTCTGTGTTCAGATCGAGATCAGCCGTCGAGTGACTCTGGAGGAGCTTCCTCCCGTGCTGGTGCTCCACCTCAAGAGGTTTGTCTTTGAGAAGACCGGAGGCTGCCAGAAGCTGGTCAAGAATGTCGACTATCCCGTCGACCTGGAAATCAGCAAAGGTAAGGGGCTCTGCCTCACACTTTTCATACAGATCGCCTTGTGCCCCGGTCTCTCACACACACACACACACACACACACACACACACAGACAGGTCTTTCTGACTGGTCTGCAATAACAGTTCTAAGCTAGGTGTTCTATCATCAGCAGAGGTGTATAGTCTGAGCGTCTATTCTCCCCAAGAGCAGCACAACGCCTCATTGGTTCTTGCCTTGACAGGCTGTTAAATGCTCTGCCCTGCCTGTGCTTTACCCTACTATCAGAAACACCCAAAAACTGAAAATATTTACCCCCGTCCTCAATCATATCTGCCATTTTGAGATTCATCATCTGTGAGAGCCTTTATCCATAGCTCTATGCAGGACTTTTCCACAGCTCCTCATAGTGGGAACTGAGCCCCCGGTCCACAGGATAGAGTGAACATCAGCATCAGAATAAGGAGAGAATCCTCTGTTCTCCCTCAAGCACTGTAAATATTACTAAAAGTATGCTGGCATGCTATTTTGGTTATGAAGAAAGGCAGCCTGCCAGGATAGCTACTTGGACCACTGTAAAACATGTAATCTGGGGTTGTTTTACAGTTTTACAATGATGTGTCTGTGTATAGTCTTTATTTGGATGGTATCGCTTTCATAGCATGCGGACCAAAATAACCTTAATTGACGGCGTTCATTACGAGATCTCTTGCTGTTCTTCCAGTGTGGTTTGTGGTTCATCCTAATTCTGCTCTCTCCTTTCAGATCTCCTGTCATCGGGAGTGCGGAGCAAAATCTTTAAAGGCCAAAGAACCTACAGGCTCTTTGCCGGTATGCATTCCCAACCGTTCCTTACACCTAACTCGCATTATGGCAGTTTCATGTCAGATTCTATTGTTACGTGGTGCATTCTTTTTGCCCCCCCGGCTCCTCAAAAAGAATTTGACTTGTATTAATCTTGCTACCATTTAATTTTTTATTTAACCTTTATTTAATCAGGAAAGATCCCATTGAGATCAACAATATCTTTTGCACGGTTGTCCTGGCCAAGATAGGCAGCAGCACAGAATAAAACAAGGGATTACAAAACAGACAAACAAAAACGACAAAACTACAATAAATAAACAACGAACCAGCTTAGTACATGCCACAGAATTAGCTTGCTCATTATTTGCGTACACAACACTCAGATGAAAGGTAATGACTTTGAAAACAATTCTCCCTGAGCAGTTTATCGAAATTCCTCCAAGGCAGTAATATATAAACGGCGACTTTCAGGTGAAAGGCTTTTTTTTTAGCAGAATGAATCTTTGCCTGGCCGCTGTCTCTGGCTTTGATGTCTTTGCTTTGTATTAAAGCGCAGTGTCCCCTCAGGCCTTTTCCCGTAGCAGAGCTCCACGGAAGCTGTCCTTCATTAGCAAAGCCTCTCCACTGCTGCCGGCTGGAGGTGTGAGAGGGGTTTCCCTCCCTTTACGCCTCTGTGACCTGTTCAAACACAGCGGCTACACTGAGACTATGGAGGCGCTGCTCATCCACCCATCGTTGGGAGGAAATTATCTAGCTCCGTTTATTTTGCTCTCAGCGAGAAAATACAATTCTTGTCCAAGTCCAGACAGTAACCCCAGCAACCTTAGCATAGCAATAAATGATTACTGTTCGAATAAAAAATTATTAGTTCAACTGTCTGTCCCATGGAACGAAAACAAATGACATCTGAAAAAGACAGTGCTACACATCCATATGAATTAGAACCTGCTTTAGCGATACAGTACATACTCCACACACATTGTGCAACAGCTTCCTCTGACAGCTTCAGTTACTCATTTCAAGTGTGTGGGCAGCACAAAGGTCAAACATGCAGTGGGGGAAAGTTTTGGCTCAGCCTATATTCTACTCAATAGAGCCAGTTGTTACTGATACGCAAAGCTCCAGGACAACAGCTAATGACTTTATAGCATTCATTTTAGTGGGTTGTGGGAGCAAGACAAATTTGTGTTAAATGCCTGCAACAAATCATCTAACATGATGTTAGCCACGTTTACTCATCCTTATGGCCTTTGTGGTCAATGTTTTTTAGGCCCTAAAAACCCTCTTTCAAACCGTGTCTCCATCTGAGTCTCTTGTAGACTACTTACTAGACTAGAATAGAGAGTCTTATTAGAACATGTCTAGCTGTGATTGTGACTCATTCCAGTCTGTAAAAATGTTTCGTTTTTTGGTTTCTTTAATAATTTCCCCTCGTAATGTTATTACCTTTTATTTAATGATACAACATGCTTTTAAAGGAGTTATTTCCTTTCTCTTGTTTACAAATTTGATCAAGTCCTGTAATGTTATGTTCAATATGCTTAAACAACTTGATATTCAATGCCTGTGCAGTGGGCCTTGCCAGGCTAAATGTTTCTCACAGTGGCTGATAAAGCTACCAAAATGGCCATTAATGGAGCATAAAGGTTACAATTTGTTTCTGAGTAAATGATTTCCCCTTAACAGACTTGTCTGTTTGCTGCCTTCTCCCCCAGTTGTCTATCACCACGGGAACAGCGCTACAGGCGGCCATTACACCACGGATGTCTTCCACATTGGTCTGAACGGCTGGCTGCGCATTGACGACCAGGCCGTGAAAGTTATTAACCAGTACCAGGTTGTGAAGCAGACCGCTGAGCGCACTGCCTATCTGCTGTACTACCGCCGCGTCGACATGCTGTAGACACCTCGCACGCACACGCTCATAACACACACACACACACACACACACACACACCAAAACGTCACACACACACATACAGACATGCATAACTGCAGCCATTCAAAAACACTATCAGACAATACATTCATACATGTATACAAACACACTCGCTAACTAATGAACAGAAACACTGCCCAACTTCTTCTTCTTGCAAGATTTCCCTGTTCCCCTCCCCCCTCGTCCCTGCTTTCCAGAGAGCCAGCTTTTCCAACAACGCCTTTTATCTTTTTGGAAGAAGAGTAAAAAAAAAAAAAGACTCATTCTAAAGAGATTTTCCCTGTGACGGCTTCCTCTTCTTTGTGCACCACTGCTGTTTTTTTTAATTGCGGAGAGGAGAGACTGTTGAATGGACAGGGGGAGGGGGGCGGGTTGGGACACGAGACTCACCTCTAAGACCACTGCCTGCCTGGCTTGGAAGGGGGAAAGTGGGTAACCCACAGGAACACCAATCTACCCTAGCAGGCTGCAGGTGGACTATTGGACTGCTGGAGAGAAGTTCTATTTTTTGTTTATCTACTTTCTTTTTTTTTATTTTAAGAAAATGGCATAGAAATATCAGTGTTTTGCCTTTTAGTAAGGGGAGTTGTTGGCCTATAAAATGAATTTGCAGCAGTTGAGAAAGCCTGCTCAAATTTGCCTAGCTCATTGATAATGGCCCAGCACCAGCAGACGACAACATTATCGTATTGAGTCTATGTACTCCGAAGGCGAGATGCTCTTCACCACCACCACCACCACCTCCTCCTCAACCTTCCTCACTGTCCCCATGCTTTTTAATTTAGGAAACACTTGAGCCATCAAAAAAATACAAAAATATTTAAAAAAAAGACGGGAGAAAGAGGTGCTACAGTGTGTTGAATCTAAACGGCTTCCTGGTTTGAGAGAACCTTGTGTGGTTTCTGGGTGTAGAATTAGAACGACTATCTAAAATTTTTTATGCGCTTTAGGGTTTAAAAAGATGATAAATAATTAAGCTTCTGTGCACGTAAAATATAACTGATCAATAAAAGATGTGGATGTGCAAATGCACATTTTTGCAGATATTTAAAGATTAAAATGTAAAAAAAAAGATTCCTAATCTTGGTGACCTTGTATGGCACCCTGACGGGTTGTGCTAGTTCTAATGCTTCCTGAGTACCCGTGCTGGAAACATAGCAACGAATGAAGACAAGAGTCCATCGCAATTCTCTGCCCTTGTTTAAGTGTGTACCGTTAACCCCCTCTCCATCCATTCTGTTACTTGTCTCTTCTCCCCCCACTCTACCCGGTCTAAAGGGCCAATCTGTGTCCAGTCTGTGGAGTTATTTAAGAGCCACATCACCCCTTTTACCCACCAACTCGCCAGAAAGAGGGGGCTGCCTTAGGTTAGGGATGTGGGGTTTAGCAAACCAAATCTCCACACAGTGTACAAGTCCAAACCTGTCAGGGGGGGGGGGGGGGTGGTGGGGTTGTAAGTGTAAGTCTAATGTTTGTAAAGTGTTCTGGGAATGTACCTGACCTCTTGAACGACTGACAGTGCTGTGGGGAAGTGGGTTTACGCCTGTCCTTGGCAGTAGAGATGGAAAACAAAAGTCCCCTTCAATAAATACGCACAAAAGGAATCATGTTTGTTTTTGTTGTAGACCTTGCTTTTGCATCAATATTAATTGATTTTGTTGATTTTAAGTTGAAGGTGTAGAATGTTTTTTTTTTTGTTGAGTATTATTTGTTTGATTACTATAATACCCTTTCCCCCAGTACAATACTTCTAAGTAGAAGGCAGAATTGGTTTTTGGAAGAAATTACCCAAGGTAGAGCACAACAATGAATAAAATAAAACAAGGTCTTTGCTTGATCATAGTTATTTTTTTGTTTTCATGATTTAATTTTCCAACTAAGTTAAACTCATTTCAATCCAACTAGTGTTAACTACATTACAAAAAGGTTGAAGATTTTTGTAATTTGTGTATTAATTATCCATTTAACCCCAAAGTAGACCAAAGAAAATATAAACATTGTATTTGTGTGGACTGATTCTCTCACTCCATCTCACAAACACACGTGGCTAGGAGAAGGCATGGTACAGTTGAACGGGAACAGTTCTTTTGAAGGGGTAATTACACTTTCCCGCAAACCACTCAAATGTAGGTTGTGAATTATTTTTTCCCAAATCGAAATAGCAGAGCAGGCGTTTTCGGTTTGATAGGATAGCTCTTTTTTTCTTAATTTCTCACTTGCCTTTGATGACCACAATGGTATTCAGTATCTTTCTTTTATGTATCAAGATGTCAGTTGTGCATTTTAGATGTAAATATATTTTAGCTCTACGAGTGTCATGAAAATAGCCCAAGCTATTCATCGCCATCAAATATCTGCAATATCTGACAACTAAAATGTATTTAGCACTTGAAAGGCACACACCCTATTTCAGAAAGCATTAATATGAAAGTGGAAGAACTGTTTTTGCTCTTACATGATTTGGCTGGGCTTTTTGATACAAACACTTAACAGTACAGGACCATGAGTTTGACTTGCACTTTGAACCTAGAGGTTTGTCTACGCAGGTACTGTTTCCTGATAATGGAAAACAAAATGGTGTGTTGAGATGCTTTGTAAGGAGGAAGTTGATTAAAGCTCAGTCACATACTTAATCCATTATTGAATTGGTAAAAATCAACAGGTTGTAACTTGGTGATAATGGTGTCCATTAAAATGTTTTCAGCTCTTTCTTGTTTCAATGGGTATTCGGGTGTTAAACTTTCCCCAGGGAAAACCAAAGGATAAAGTTGTATTGACCCTGTGGCCTTTCATGAAGAATTAATATGGTTTCACCTATATGCCCAAAGTTCAGTTACCATAGAGGACACAATCCATGTATCTTGTTCCATGTAGGAATTTAATAAGTTACTCTAAGATAACATATATTATAGTCTAAGTGGTAGTTCAATTATGGCCATCCCTCAGGCTTTCATTGTGACTCAAATCTTAGTTTGATTCAGTTTTTCTTCCCATCTGAAGAATAAGGGAGATTTGAAATTGACACTCAAAGCTTTGTGATGGCTTTCTGTTATACATGGTTTCAACCGAAGTCTTTTTCTTTATGACCATGGTCAGAAAATGTGCTAGGGAATTTCTTTAATGATGTCGTTTTGTTTGGTTTGTGATCCCTAATACTATTGTCAAATGAGAGCTTTTGTCAGGATATTGACCTGAGAAGAAACTTTATGCTGTCTTTTTGTTTTAAACCTCCAGCATTCTACTATTTTGTTTATTGTTCAAATAAAAGATTGTGGAAAAAGAGTTTGCTAATGGAGTGTAGTTATAGGATTGCTTAGCTTTTTTGGTTGGTACTTTGAAGTCCCTGCCTCTAGAAGGCTGACCTGCTGAACAGTGTGTACAATAACCGCCCCCCCCCCCCACCCAACACACACAATATGCATGATATAAAGGACTAGCTGATTCGTTGTCTGCATTTGCACGAATTGCAACATTCCACAGTCAAATTTGTATGATGTAGGCCCTAAGAATGTCCTTCCCAGGTCTCACTCACACTTGTTTTGATTTGCTGTATGCTGAATTGCTTCTTCATCTTCTAAATCTGCCTTTTACCCTGATGGGCAGGTCGTAAGCGTAGAACTCCGTCTGGGGACGTAGGGGAGCTGCCCTGCTAGTTTATTGAGACAGACCAACATTTTCGATTCTGCAGGGGAAGGTTCTCGCCCCTCTGGGGTGTCTTCCTATAATTGAGCCCTTTGCTGACAAGCATCACCACTGTGCTCTCTGACTGAAACATGTAATTATGCATGCTACTGTCTTTGTTAATGTTATGCTGTTGCTCAAGATGACTTCTTTTCAGACTATTGCCTGAAAGGGAAATAACAGCTCTGTACACCTGCTGATGGAGCCCCTGTACTCTGGAGTGTCTCTGAGTCTTCAAGAGGAGCTGCTGCCCACTCCACTCCACGTCTTTGTCAGACTTCCTTCACTTCATTAGTTTTCATTTTTAACATTCAAGCCAATAATAGGACATGGCCACACTGCTATATTGTGTGTTGCGCTGGTTACTGCATTGTCTTTGTAGGAGTTTCAAGTCATGCAAGGACAAGGTTTTATTGGCTAAAAGTAATTTCTTGGACTTATGCTAAGGTGGTCTGGATCAGTGAAGTACACAAAGCCCAAAAACTGGACTAAACCCGAAACAAGGGTAGATTTTAGTTGACTAGAGTTGTCCAGCAGGGACAACACAATTATTTATGTATTGCATTTAATAAAATTATATCCAACAATTTAATTTAATAAAGTAAGCTTACTAATACGATTAGAAGTTAAACGGGTAGAAGAAGAAACTGAGTGATATGTATTATATTGGCTGGTGCTGAAACCGGTCTTGCCTTTAAAAATATTGAATACAAAAACAATATCAATGATGAATTCAAAAGGAAGCCAGTGTAACAATGTCAGCACATTAGTTGTGTTCCATTTACAAGTTCCAATTGATTAGTTTCATTAGTTTTATTCATTTTCAGAATCAGTATACAGTAAGTTGCAATAGAGCAGTCTAATATAGGCTAATCATTTTTATCAGCAGAATTGTGATGTGCAGAAACAGTGAAACATTTCAGGAATGCACTTCTTGCTGATGTTAGAGGGGAATTATGATGATCTTAGAACATTTTTGGACAGCCAGATCTTATCTGCGGTGGAACATATACTCTTGGTCTTGCACCACCCAGCCTCCATCCCTCAGAAGCGGGCCCCCAACCATTCTATTTTCCTATGTTCTTAACCATTATGCTTGGCCCATGAACACTATGAAACACGAGACATTCCTTTCCTGTCTCTAGTAACAGTTGTAAGGCTGCAAGGTCAGTTGAACGGAGAATGTAATTTCTTTTGGAACAAAGTCCTCAAAGCAGCTACTCCGCGGTTAAGCCTACTTCCATTTCAGTAACTTGCGTTTTGAATGGCAAACAGCAGTTACAGTTACTCCCACCTCCCCCAGTGTTGGCTCTAATCCATCGCCATGTCCGACAAAACGGCTGGCCTTGGAACAGGAATGCTGGGCATGCACTGAGCCCTGCTCATGCCAGTCTGTTGTCCAGAGACGTTCCCTGTGCTCTTCAACTATGCAGGCCCCTCTGAACCTCAGCCCGCCTTACGTACTTAGTCTCTGGGCCCCGACATTGTGTTTTACACTCTGAGGTTTTTCTGCCTCAGATCCTAGTGTAAGGCTTTTTATGCTGTAAATATCTGCCCAAGTGCCACTTAATTTGTTTGTGCTGTAAATATTAAGGCTACTTGTAGTTATTAAGCCTCTGCTAAACTTGCTATTGTCATACTATTTTCTTTTTTTTCGTGCTATGTGCTGCTTCAGTCCATGCTTTTATTTGTGTGCTGTTCCATGTAATGGTGCACTACCGTCCATCCATTTACGCTTGCCCCTCCCCTTCCTCTTCTGCTCCCCTCTCCGGCACCGCCAGCGTCCGCAGGCTTCCAGCTCAGGGGCTCCACAGACACTCCACAGTCACTAAGGGCAACAAACACAAGGTTAAGCCCAGGGCTTGAAGGAAGTCTTCTCCAAAGAAACCACAACACAGGGACCAGAGGGGAAGCAGCTTTGGAGCAGGGGGTTGTCTCAGAATACTGTTAATGCATGTCGGACCCCTTATCCTAAACGCTGCTGAAGCATGGCCCCGAGACTAGCAGCCTCCAGCCCACTTCATGGATGGTGTCCTGTTCCCTAAACTCGAGGAAGTGCAATGCCCCCCACCCCCCCACCCCACCCCTCGCTTACCATGGTAAATTACTTCTTAAAAGAAACCGCCAGTGCAGTATGAAAGGGCATGATAACATTATGTATAGATCATGTCTACTCATCTTAAAAAATGTTGATCGTAGAAAAGTTGGTTCTCTTATTAGAGCCACATTCTTCATTTAGAGTTCTAAATGAAATATTAAAACAAAAAAGAAATATTTCAGGGAAGAGCCCCCTCTTGTGGACACCCGACACACATCTGACAGTAAATTACTCTGAAGATGGTAAGTTTTATGTACTTAAGGTAGGATTCGTAGGAAATGTCAAAATCTAGGCAAATGGGAAAAAAAAGGTATTTTATCACCTCTCATCTGCTGGCTAATATCTAAATTGAAGGTGTGCTGATATAATTCAGTGCTTAGTATACAAGGGATTTGACTCCTTTAATGACTGTAGCAGACCAGACTAATATGAGAGAGACACACAGGGAGAGGTGATTTGTATAGACGGCCAAAGGTTTTACCGTCCGCTATTGACACATGAACTGCCCTGCTTGTGCACCTGGGAACAGGGCCCGACTGTTTAAACTGCTGACTCTCGTTCAGGGTTTCTCGGGTGATTGCAGAAAAAAAGGCAGCCTTTAGTCCGCTACACATACTGTGGTCTTTTTAAACCCTCAGTAGAGCCTGAAAAGTCCCAGAGACTGGATTCACATTGAAGAAGGTACCTGTAAAACACAGAAACTACAGAGCCCTCCTAGCCGCACCACTGACAAGTCATGTTGCTGTGGCTCCTATAATGTTGTTATAAGGCCTTGTAACCCTACTGCAGGCCATAAGGACTACTGCAGATCGATCATCATCATAATAATTGATTGTATTTGATATAGTTGGGAATATTTTAAAACTTACTTGCAAAACAGTTTAATCTAATCCATACTTCAAAAATGACACTCACATCAAACCCCTTAAAACATCTGAGCCTCGTTTTAGACATGTGTTGGGGCCCTGCTGGGAGGAGATGAATGCTTTGTTTTCAATGTTGTGCAAAACCCAGACAAGCCTCAGACGCACATAAAATGAACCGCACGCACCGCGCCACGTCATATACGTTACACACTGTAGCAAATGAAACAACACGATGTTGCTGCTAAGTCTTCCCTCAATCAGCACATTTGCACATAGTAACTGACCTGTGGAAACGGGGATGTGTGGTCTTATCGTACTTTCTCAACCATTTTCCATCTAAGAATCAACAGAAGGATAGCTCTGGTCATTTGTTAGGGACGTACAGACTTGGTTCCAGGTCGGTTCACATTTTCTGACTCCACTGTCAGAATCCATTCCGATTGGTCAATATGGTCCTGATGAAGTGCAGGTCACTTTGATGTTTCATTGACATTCCACAATCTCGGTGTAATTATTGAAAGAAATGTATGCTTTTTTTTGCTCAGCGTGCAGCTGGTAAATATGAAGAGACGGACAGTGACAACATGGACTATCCTCTTTTCAACACATGAAAGTTTTGTCTTTGTAACCATGCCAGGTCTAATCCATGTCTGGCAGCCTTAGGCCTCATCTTTGTCTGCACTGTGCCAACTGTCATAGCGTTTTATGGAATCTGTTCTGGATGTATCACATGTAGGTTGGGTGGCTTTTTTAATGAACTGCAGACCCAAATTAAATCTAGCAAACTTAATCGTCTACCTTTCTTTAACAAACAAACCCAGTTCCTCTATGGCCCCCAGTGGTTACTGGTTTATGTGTGTGGCTGATGTGAATTGAGCGCCATATAATTTCTTCCACATTTCTGTGTCAATAAAGGGAATATGCCACACCTTATGTGCAAAAGTCAATGCGTTGATGTGAAGTATTGTAAAATACTGTAGTTCTGCCATTCAATTGGGTACAGCATATTCAGAGTAGTAAGGCAGTCGGTGAGTCCAAAGAAATGGAATCAACCTCGGTCTCATAACGAAACAGCTTGCCCGGGTAGCGGGTGGACCTGTGTATGTCTGTAAAATTCCACTTTGGCTTCCCACTCTGATGGCAGTCTAGACTCCATACCTGAGGGTAGAAACACCAATATGAATTATCTTAGAGTTATGTCATCCACGGATACAATGCACGGCTCTACCAGCGTTTGTAACGGAAACGAACAGAGAATAAAGAGCGCCCTGACAAATTGGATTCTTGCTGCAGATGTGTTGCTGACATGTTTGCACTGGCAGCACACATAAAGCAGTGAAGAGTGCCATTCGTTTTCTCCCTCGCCTTTGATTTACCACAGTTTGGAGTCTGGAGCCTCAATTTGAAACCAAAATATGTTATATTCATTAACAAAAATGTTTGTCCATTTGATGTTATTATTCTGCATATTAATACCCATCGAAATATTAAAAGACTACAAGTAATTTAATTTTAAAAAGTATGCAAATACCTTATTGAGCGGACATGTTTTAGGGTTTTCTAAAATCAATTAATCAATTTAACCACATTAGGCCGATCTGTTACGCTGGTCTGTTCATCAATTCGGTATAGCCTACCTATTATAACTGCGTATAGATTAGCTGAAAAAGTTTGTTTGAGTTGTACCAGCAACCTAGCTATGATTCAAAGGGACAAATCTACGCAATATGCACACAATTGACTCACTCACGTCACAGCGATAAACATACTTTGCGCTTGTCTTTTGACATCGCTCGTAAAAGCATTTAGCGGTTGCCAAGAACATAGTCTTCTATGGGAGTGAGAAGGATGAGTTTGATTCCCCCTCCCCCATCCTCCCCCTCCTCCTTACTTCTTGAACGGTTGCTTTCGTCTCCATATAAAGCACGGTGGAGCAGCTGGAGCCTGCACAAAGCTACTCCCCTCCAAGACCGCTTCCAACAAACTGCATCTTCACCGGCCTGATCTTCTCACAGGGAAAATACCCAACCAGTGCAAAGAACCCTTATAAACCACTAGTGTGTAGCAACCCTTTGGATAATTACTGGATTAGCCAGAGTGGTAAGTATATTTTGATGTTTTATTATAATGAGTTCATTCTCGCTGCCATATACAGTACTGTGCACATGTTTTAGGCAGGTGTGAAGTCTTTAAAGTTAGAAAAAAACAAACATTAAAAATATAAATGTAAATTTTTTTTTTTTTTTATCAATTCATAAAATACGAAGTGAGGGAGAAGCAAATCTATATCAAATCAACATTTGGTGTGAGCACCTTTCACCTTAAAAACAGCATCCCCTGCCTAAAACTTATGCACAGGACTGTATATTATATCGATGGTTGGTATATTCAAATTATACCTGATTAGACTTTTTAATTTATTTATTTCAGTTGTAATTTAACAAATTTGTATCAATCCATTATGTTATTCCTCTTTTAAATGTCAAGGTAGATTTGATAGATTTCAGGCTTTAATTACTTTATTTAGCTGACACTGTCAAACTGGAGTTAGGTGTTCAATCAAGTAATAACTTTTTGGTTGTGCTCTTGTAATAAAACAATATTTCATTTCTGACTTACAGTTCATGCTGTTTTACAAAGCTTTTCACATGTTCCAATCATTGATTTCTCATTTATAAACTTGGTTTGTGCTCTGATGGAAATATAAGTATTTTGTCTTTTCTTGGGAAGAAGTATAGATTTGACCCCACCTCCTCATGGCTGTCTGTTGAAGGTCATCTGTAAGCCACCAGGTGAGACAGAGTCCACCGGCTGCATAGAGAGAACACTTTGTTTATGTAGGTGAGCCAAGGCAACGTGTATTTATGTGCCTGCTGCGCTGTCTGCCACTCTGGTATAAAATTCACGAGAGCCATGAGAGGGGCCCAGAAATAAAAAGCTGGTGGAGGTTTGCTGTGAGGTGGTCAGGCAGGGCACAGGGAAAGGGGGGTGTGGTGTCTAGGCTGCTGCCCGGCTCCAGTGGCTCTGGCCCTGGCACAGGGGCCGTGTTGACACAGGCCAGCCATCAGAGCTCCAGACCCACTCTGAGGCAGAGGAATCAGAGCTGGATGAGCCAGGGCTGTGACTTGATGATGACTCTCTTCTCTCTCCCCTCCTTACCTCCTCAGTGGATGCTGCTGGGCCTTTTATTTCCACCTCTACTACTCTGTGATTAGAGTGCTTCCTTTTTTTGTTCTCCAAGTAACTGAAAACTGGTTTCCCCTTCCATCATCTTCACCCAGCTGACTCACTGCTTCTCTGTAAATGGATTAGCGAGAGGTCAGAGAAAAGATGGTGATTATCACAGTCTGTCAGACTCTTGTTTGTGGAGCCGGAAGCTCTAAGCTTGACAGAATGCTCTATTCGTTTCCAATTAAAAACCGTTCCAGCATCCAGCAAGGGTAATTTGTGAATTTAATCATTTATGTAGCTGGATGTGCTCTTGTGAACTGACTGATCAAAGAACCTGTGTTTGAATTAAGCCAGCACTTCATTAACATTTTCTTATTAACAAGTTGTGCAGGGACAGACACCTGATTATTGCAGATTAGAAGGAGTTATAGTTGTGGATGAGAACATGTGTACCTTGGGAATCGCTGTGTTATTGCTGAGCTTTGCGAGGATGTAGCTAAGCAGGCTGCTTAAATGTGGTGATTAAACTGATTAACTATTTTCCTCTCTGCAAAAATCCTTTGAGCCGGGCGCCGTCTTAAGGGATATGGAATTATGTGGTTGCTCTTTAAGGCAACGTGCTTTGGGCCTGGCATAGGCTGTGTGGTTAATTGAGTACACTTCTCTCTTGTTCCTCACCTTCACTAGAGTGCTCTTATTTACTGTAACTTAAAAAAGACACAATCACCGGCTCAATTGGCCTGTAAATGCTACATTTGTTAATGCTGGAACTGAGGCTCATTCCGAATGGAAAAGCAAAGATATTTCTCCCAATTCACTCTTAATTGAATACAAATGGGAGAGAAAGTCAACAGAAATGGACGGAGATGTTTGCTGTCCGGGGTCTTCTGCCAGGTGGTGTGTGTACACGGAGGGGTGCTCTAGCGTGTTGGAGCACGGGGCCTCGGTGCGTTCGCCCCGCGGTCTGTTTGGCCATGTGCTCGTGTTGACTCTCACAGCGAGGGGGGAGGGCTCACCATGTCTTTCCTCCCCGCAGGTCGTGTCTGTGGCGCCGAGGAGCATCGCTCGCAACAAGACCGTCCACTGTAGTCTGAGAGTCCCCGAGCCCGCCCAGCCCCGACACCCACAGAACCAGACGACGAGAGATGACCACCACTGCCGCCACGGGCCGGCGCCCCGCCCTGTCCCTCGCTCTCCCCTTGGCCCTGCTCCTGGTGCTGGGAGCCGGGCACTCAGCTGCCCTCTTCCTGCCAGACTCCACGGAGCTGAGGCAGCTGCTGAGCCGCTACCAAGGGGACCTGGACCAGAATGGTACCGACAGCAACTCCTCTGGCACTAGGACCCGACGGGCCATCCAGTGGTCGGATCGGGAAGAGATCCTCCAGCTGCACAACAAGTTGAGGGGCGGAGTGTACCCCACCGCGTCCAATATGGAGTACATGGTGAGACATGGTGCATTCTGCACTCATAGACCTGAGCTGCTCATGTGTCCATAACCTGCCCTGCTGAACCAACACTTAGCCTGGGAATGGCTGTGAGTCTGTGTCATGTAGTGAGCGGAGACATAGCTTTGTCCGCCATCTGAAACGTCAATGTCTTTTAATGGAACCCACAGACAAGTCATTATGACCTGCTTGCTTCTAATTCATTAATGTAACCAAGAGAGGGTGAGAGACAGGCTTGTATTAGAATCCTTGTAATAGTTCCAGCCTGGTCTTCGTTTGAGTGTGTCAGCAACACTGCTCTAGGTGGGTGGGTGGGTACAGGCCCCTGTTTGAAGTTCCCCTTTAATGAGGGGGTGTTGGTTTACGGGGGCCCTCCCTCCTCTACTGGAAAAGACAAACTCATGTGGCTGCTCCTCTGCCAGCCTCCTGGCCTCATCTTTTACACACAGAATACCTGCTTTGAATTAGACACCAGACAGAGAGATGAGAGAATGGAGGGAAAAAGAGAGAGAAGAGATGGGAACTTCAGGGGAGCAGAACAGGCTGAGAGAGCGAGGGATGGAGCCCTGCGTGGATCGTGGTAGGGATCATTCCTACAAGGGACTGTGACCGGGAATGCTGTCCACAGACAATCCTGCATGCTTTTGTGAGGAACGGCATTTATAGAACGGCCGGTGGTTGGACGAGCGAGTGCCCTGTGGTTCATGTAGTTGCCTTGGACTGGCCAGGGGGGATTGTGGTGAATGTAGTTTCCTTGGACTGGCCAGGGGGGATTGTGGTGAATGTAGTGCAGGCGTAGCTCTGACAGCGTGGTGGCCGGTGTGACTGCCGTGTGGTCAGGAGAGGGGGGGGGGGGGGGGGTTGGGTATGTGTGAGTGTGTTGGTTGGTGACCACTGAGAGCCTGGAAATATACTGGCAGGGGGATGTGCTCTGATAGAAGTAGTTACAGTGTGTATGAGCCTCCCTCCCTCCTCTGGTCCTCCAAACCCCCTGGTGGGGAAAGCAAAGCTGTAGACAAGGGCCTCCCCTCTCCACCTTACGCCTCACAGATACACAGAAAAGCCCACTCAGGAAATGTGGCTAATTCAACGGTGATTGCTGGGGGGTTTTCACGGAGCAGGGCCAGGCGCTAGCGGGCCACTCCACTCCCATGTCCCAGAGGCAGAGGCTCAAGAAAGGCAGCAGTGAGTAACTGTTAGGGGAACCCAGTAGTATGATGTAGTGCACATAGGCCAGCACGTGTTCCTCCCATGATAAAGACGGGGGATATCTATGTGTGTTTTAAAGTGGGCCGTGACCAAGCGTGTGTTTGTGTGTGGGCAGGTGTGGGACGACAAGCTGGAGCGCTCAGCCTCTCACTGGGCGGAGCAGTGTCAGTGGGAACACGGACCCCAGGACCTTCTCATGTCCATCGGACAGAACCTGGCTGTGCACTGGGGCAGGTGAGGCACTCCGGACAGCATTCAGAATGACATCCAAATAAAATGTCAGTTTTTAAAGGTTTGTGTAAGTGTAGTTAAATATCTTGAAAGTTATATAGAAAAATGTGTCATATGCACATGTGTGTGTGTGTGTGTGTGTGGTGTGTGTATCTGTGTGTTTGTGTGTATTTGTACGTGTATATCTGCATATGTATGTGTCAGTGTCAGACCATTTGTGCTTGCGTGCATGGCTGCACCTCTCTCTTTCGCCCTCTCTCTCCCCATCTCTGTTGGTGTGTGTGTGTGTGTGTGTGTGTGTGTGTGTGTGTGTGTGTGTGTGTGTGTGTGTGTGTGTGTTTTGGGCGCTGCCATCTGACAGTAGGTCTCTTTGTGTATGACCGCTCGCTCAGCAGGTGCCCTTCCAGGAATCGGCCTGCATTCTCAGCCTGCCTCCTTTACCCCTTCTCTCTCTCTCTCTCTCTCTCTCTCTCTCTCTCTCTCTCTCTGTTCTTATGCCAATAGCACTGACCTGATTTTTCTCTCGTGCTCCCTTCTGCCTGTTAACTCAGCACTTTACAATACCGTAAAAAGAGATGTTTACAATAAAGGGCCATAATTGATTTGTCAGGCTGCATGGCCGTGTTTAGTGTTTGGAATTTTTTCAGCAGGCCTTTGGCTCCCCCGTTTTGGAAGGGAACAGGCTGCAGGTTTGTCTGTTGAGTCAGGAGAGGGCTGAGGGGAGAGAGGCTGGCGTACTGCGTACCGATGCCCAGCCATGGAGCCTGGCAGCCCCTTCCTACATACCCCACGGCCCTCTGGTGGCTGGAGAGAGGGCTGTATGGGATCTCTGTGCTGCTGTGACTGACTCGGAGTGTGTGTGTGTGTGTGTGTGTGTGTGTGTGTGTGTGTGTGTGTGTGTGTGTGTGTGTGTGTGTGTCCTCCAGGTACCGCTCCCCGTCTTACCACGTGCAGGCCTGGTACGACGAGGTGAAGGACTACACCTACCCCTACTCTCACGAGTGTAACCCCTGGTGCCCAGACCGTTGCTCGGGCCCCATGTGCACCCACTACACCCAGGTAAGAGGTCGGGGTCGAGGTCACCGGCGGGTGGGGGGTGGGGTCAAAGGGGTCAAAGAGTTCACGACGCCCCTGTTGCAAAATCACAGGATCAAACAGGGGATGGAGTTATGAGGCGTCGAGTCAATAAGCAGAATGGTCGACAGCCCTCCACACTCGCAGCGGCAAGAAGGGTATCTGCCGGCGTATGTGGATCTCATTATCCCAGCAGCCTGGAACAGTTTCCCCCCCTCGCGTTCCCTTTGAACTCCCCCAGTGTGAGTCATGTGTTTCCCCTTTTACCTGCGGTGTCTAATAGGGTGCACATGGCACCTCCAGAGGTGATGCTGTCGGGAGACGACATGTGGCGCGCAGCCCCTCCACGCGCCCTGAAACAGGGACGCCGCGCGCCCCGAAACAGCCCCTCCACGCGCCCCGAAACAGCCCCTCCACGCGCCCCGAAACAGCCCCTCCACGCGCCCCGAAACAGCCCCTCCACGCGCCCTGAAACAGCCCCTCCACGCGCCCCGAAACAGCCCCTCCACGCGCCCCGAAACAGCCCCTCCACGCGCCCCGAAACAGCCCCTCCACGCGCCCCGAAACAGCCCCTCCACGCGCCCCGAAACAGCCCCTCAACGCGCCCTGAAACAGCCCCTCCACGCGCCCTCCACGAAACAGCCCCTCCACGCGCCCGAAACAGCCCCTCCACGAAACAGCCCCTCCACGCGCCCTGCGCCCTGAAACAGCCCCTCCACGCGCCCCGAAACAGCCCCTCCACGCGCCCCGAAACAGCCCCTCCACGCGCCCCGAAACAGCCCCTCCACGCGCCCTGAAACAGCCCCTCCACGCGCCCCGCCCCTCACGCGCCTGAAACAGCCCCTCCACGCGCCCCCGAAACAGCCCCTCCACGCGCCCCGAAACAGCCCCTCCACGCGCCCCGAAACAGCCCCTCCACGTGCCCTGAAACAGCCCCTCCACGCGCCCCGAAACAGCCCCTCCACGCGCCCTGAAACAGGCACGCCGCGCACGGCTCCGTGGCTAAACGCGGACGACGGCGCGGTGGAAAGTCAAGGAGGGGGTGGCGATTTCAAGCACGCAAGGCCTTTCAGGCAGTGAGGTTATGTGAAGGAGAGACGTGGAAACAGTCAGGGACAGGGGGGTTACTGTGTCAGGGGAGACAGGCAGTGATAAACAGAGGAGGAAAAAGAAAAGATTGAAGCAGAGGGTGAAAGCCAGGGACAGTCAGAGAGAGTGAGACACACCCACACACACACATACAGAGAGAGAGAGGGACAGACTTGCCAGCTCTCCTCACAGACTTTACTTTGTAGCTGGGATGAGTTTGTGAAAACCGCTCAGGACACTGAGTCCAGGTCAATATCATTCTGGAAGCTGCTCCCGGGCACGCCAGTCCCCTCCCGCCCCGTTTTACCTGCTTTTACCTCTGCCACAACGCTAGGACCAGTGCCGCATGGGAGCGCCCTCTCCCCTTGTCGCCGCCTTTCATCTCCTAGGAATGCTTTGTGGACTCCAGTCTGGAGTGGACTCACTCTGCAGGGTCGGCGTACCTCCTCCAGGGTCAAAGACCACACCGTTACCTCACCTCTCATCTCTAACACAGGAGGCTGTGTGCTGTCTTATGGCGGCCACACACTGCCCTTTAAAGGAGGACGCAAAAGAGGATGTCTGAGAAGCCGAGGGGAGAGCGGGAGTAAGTGGGAAGGGAGAGAGGAGGCAGACTGTGTGTGCTCTCTGTGTGGGAGGACTTCTCAGGCTCGCTAGTAGGCGCGGCATCCTGGCACTTAACAACCCGTTTTATTTGACGCAGGAAGTGGGCCTACACCCCGCAGCTCCCTTTGTAGCTCCCCAAACAGTGGCATTTGTTTAGACGGGGAAAAAGGATCAGCGAGTGTCACAGGAAGCAAACCGCGGTCACACTCCAGGGCCGGCCCCTTCCTCTGACAGGGGCCGGAATGAAAGAGCGGCCTCTTCTAGCGGCCCCCACGGCCCCATCAATCTGCCCCCCTCCCAAGCATGGGAGACACTTCCTCCGGCTCGGCTGACAGATCTACGAGGGAGAGACGGACTGCGGGAGCAGAGCGGGAGAAGCACAGAGAGGGGAATGGCACTTAGCACCGAAGCTTTTCCGTGGGCCGTTTCTGAAGGGTTCTACGATCCACCCCGCTCGGGAATGTGTGTTTATGCATTTCTATCTGTGTCTCTCCTCCCCGTCTCCGTCACAGCTGGTCTGGGCCACCACCAGCCGCGTGGGCTGTGCCGTCAACGTGTGTTCACGGATGAATGTGTGGGGGGACGTCTGGGAGAACGCCATCTACCTCGTCTGCAACTACTCCCCCAAGTAAGAGCCCCGCTCTCCCCTCCTATTTCCCCCCGCACACACCAGCCTGGGTCAGTCCCTCCACCCGCCATATGCTGCTGTGTGTGTGTGTGTGTGTGTGTGTGTGTGTGTGTGTGTGTGTGTGTGTGTGTTAAACATGGCTCTGGTGCCGATTAGAAAGGGGGGATGTATGTGTGTGTGTAGGGGAAGCGGGGTGACGGAGTGTGTCAGACCCTGTCTGTCTAATGTTACTGATACGGTGTATGTATAAGAAATATGGATGACACATTGAGGCCGTGCAAAAATTCCGCAAGAAGTCTGAAAAGAAAAGTAATGAGGAAAAAGCGGAAAGAAAAACAGGGCAGGAGCAAGGCGCTGGGTTTTCCAGACAACCCTAATGATTTAATTGCCTGAAGGACAACGGGGACTATTTTCCTAAGCATGTGGGGCTGAAGGGTTTTCACAGCCTCCTTGATAGTGTGCTCAGGGTGTTGGAGTAATTGCTCGGGCATGTGCCCCGCGCTGTCTGAACGCTGACTCATTTCCGCCCGCTCTCCCTGCCCGCTGTGCTCCTCTCTCAGGGGGAACTGGATCGGGGAAGCCCCCTATCAGCATGGACGCCCCTGCTCCCAGTGCCCGCCAAGCTACGGAGGAGGCTGCAGGGACAACCTGTGCTACAAAGGTGAACAGACTAATATGAGGGGGTTTCTTTGGCTCCAAGTCACACTAGGATTGTGCACCAGAGGGAGAAACTAGCATGGAGAGAGCAGTACTGTTAAAGAACCCTGTCTCTGTTGTTCCCCCCCGCTAGACTCTCAGCGTTCGGAGACAGAGGACATGAACGAGGTGGAGAGGGCCCAGGTGCCGCTATCACCCAGGACCACCACCAGCAAACCCAAACCCAAACCCAAGCCCAAACCTAGGCCTGCAGCCCCTAAGAAGCCCGCCAGCAAGCCCTCTGCTCCCAAACCCTCTGCCCCCAAACCCTCCTCCCCTAAACCTGCTAGCCGCACTTTCTTGGGTGAGTTTAGAAATGATCGTAAATATTTGTTGGATGTTTTTTTGGGGGATAAAATGTGTAAATTCTTTCCGTAATCTTAATATTTTCTGATTTTGGTCTCACAGCACAGAACATCAAGTGTGAGACCAGGATGCGTGATAAGTGTAGAGGAGCGATGTGCAACAGGTCAGTGCTCGTTTTCAAAGCTCTCCCTGAAACCTTTCCGTGTTTGATTGTGCTGCACATCTCACTCCTGGCTTCACATCACCATAGGTTCAACTGTCCCGCACACTGTCTGAACAAGAAGGGCAAAGTTTGGGGCACCCTCTTCTACGACGTGGTGAGTCTCTGAAAGGAAAAACGTTCACAACGTCGCACTACTGTACACATTTAATACGCTGTGTGTTGATGACCATAACTTGGGCATGCGTTTAGCAATCCAGTATCTGCCGGGCGGCTATGCACTACGGCGTCATCGATGACAACGGAGGGTTGGTGGACACAACAAGAAAAGAGAGACTTCCGTTCTTTGTGAAGGCAACCAAAAACGGCATTGAATCCTTCAGGTAGAAATGTGCCTGTTCTTGTGCCATGGCTCCTATCATATTGGACAATAGCGGATCTCTCTCTCGTGTTACCGCTCCCTGTAAATGCTCTCAGGCCTAACTTCCTCTCATCTCTCTGACAGCAAATACAAAGCGAGCAACGCGTTTGTGGTGGCCAAAGTGGCGAGTAAGTAGAGCCCTTCTTCTCCAGGATAAACCACCAGAGACTAAAGACCGCGGCAGAGGTTCATGACTTGTCCTGTCTCCTCTCCTCTCTCTCCAACAGGACTGTCTGTGGACTGTTACGCCACGGTGGCGGAGATCTGCCCCTTCCAGAAGCCGTCCTCCCACTGCCCAAGGTGCCTCTCGCTCCCAGCTGCCCTGTTTGCACTCTGTACACGCTGTAACCATTAGCAAATTACAGCTTGTGCCATGTAAGCACAACGGTGCCAAGTCGGAGCCAAAGGTTTTAAGACCTCTATTACCAAACCACTGGAATCTCCTGCACTGCTGGGGAAAAAAAGGAACGCATGCCTCAGTTCCTCCATTGTCTCACACTGCAGTAGGACAATGTCAGCAGATCGGCAGCGGTGTCAGTAGACATTGGACAACGATCAAACATGACGCAACCTACATTGGCTTTGAAAATAAATCTAACTTTTAGACCATTTTTCACACTGCTCACTAACACGATTAAACCTTCTTCATTGATTGATTTGGTTCTTAGGGTCACTTGTCCCGCCAACTGCAAGAATGAGCCTTCCTACTGGGCACCGGTGATTGGGAACGCCGTCTACGCTGAAGTAAGTGCCGCTCCCACTCCTCACGTTGGGAAAAAGCCCCCGACAGGTCAGTGCTCACGGACCCTTCTGAGGGGGGAGCTAGACAGAGGTCAGCCAGTTCCCAACCCGTCAGGGGTGTGATTTATGTCAGGGAGCAGAAGAGCGCGGTCGCACCCTGTGGAGCTCCTAAGTGACCGGGCAGGCCTTGTGGCGTGGAAGCGTCCACAAGCGGCCACTGAGCAGCGGCTTTGCTGAGGTGGTTGGGTAGTGGAGGAGAGGAGAGGAGCGGTAGGCTTACACAGGCTGACTGTAGCCGGTAGTGAGGGGTCCGACCACACACAGCGGCCCGGTCTGGACAGAGTCAGACCCTGGCCTGGAGTCAGAAGAGACTTGGGGTGAGCCTGTTGGACACAGGAGGACAAGGCCCAGGGCCCCAGCACCTTTGCTGTTTTCAGAATGGTTGTGTGACTGTTGGCAGATTTTGTTGTCAACTTGACAGATGCGTGCTTTAAAATCCTTGCCAAGGTTAACTACAGCCAGAGATTCAAACCAGGTGGTGACTGTAAAACGTGGGGATTGCATAACTCTGGGTTCCGTTGGCTGCGTATTTGTTGCTTAAACGTGGGTCACTTGTTTTGAAAACGTCTTTACTCTGATGACTCTCAGACGATGTCCAACTGGCGACTAAGCAGTTTCCCAGAGCTCCTATGATAACATGGTCCATTGTCCACGGTCAGCGGCTGTGCTTTAGCGGCTCACCCACACCAATCCCACTCCTATCGTTAGCAGGCGGCAATAATGGCATAATGAAGTGAGCACATATGTCATGGGCACACACACGTGAGAGAGCGTTTAGTGGAAGTTGGACTGGGGCCCAGAGATAAGATGTCGGGCCCAGGCTCAGAGCTGTTGGAGTGGGGAGGACGGAGGGAGAGTGAGGTCTCTCTGGGGATACACCAGAAAGACAAATGAGCCCTTCAGTCTGCCAAATACTCTGGTAGACTGTGTGTTGTTTAGTAAGGTCCTTGATTGTGTATAGCACCAAAACATGCAGGTGCCTATATATGGGTGTGTAGCAAGAGGATACAGGTAGCCATATGGCATGCACGTGTACTACAGTTAGAGCCTTGAATAATGACGTTGAAGTTGCGGCTGTGTCTGCTGTTTGTCATGTACCTGAGAACACAAATAGGGCTGATGTCCGTGAGTTTCATGTAATGAAATGAATGAAATCCTCGTCTCTTGCAGAGCTCCAGTATCTGCAAAGCGGCCATCCACGCGGGGGCGCTCAGGGCAGGCGGGGGCACTGTGGACGTCCTGCCTCAGGAGAAGAAGAAGAGCTACACAGGAGCCCTGAAGAACGGCATCCAGTCTGAGAGGTACCCACTCTCTCCTCCTTCTGCAGGGTAGCCCCGTTCACCCCTGTTAGAAACCCCCCCGCCCCGACCCCCCCCCCCCATCCCCCCACCCCTGTTAGTCTTTGGGCTGCTCCAGCACTCTGTTGCTCAGGCACGGAGCCCCTTACGGCCAAGTCCATGTTTGGCGTGACGGGGGTGTAAGAGTGATGGTGTGGTTGCGTGTGCGGACGGGCCACACACGGACTCTTTGCTTACTTTACCCAGGCCTTTCAATGGGCTGTGCAAAGTGTTTCGAGGCCAAAATCAGCTGAGCCTGAGTGCTGTGAAATCCAACGCTCAAATTAGAAAGGCCAAGTCGGGGCATTGGGGAAGGGGGATCCTACGGTTCTCAGCTCCCACGGCCATTGAGTTGACACGACCTCGACAGACGACCAGAGCCAACCCCTGGTCAGCCTGGGCAGTCCTTTATTGAAAGAGGAAGGGATCACAGCCTCTCCCTTTCCCTCTAGATGGAAAAGCTGTCTGAGGCTGAGTCAGTGTAGATAATTACCACTGGCCCCGTCCTAAATGAACCCACGCAGGCCTCTCCACTAATGAAGCAATAACAGAGACACGAAGGCCCGCACAATAGCTCGCCACTCCAGCAGCCAAGGTCAGCAATGAGCCAGTGTTTGACTGATGCTTACAAATACCGTGCGTTGATTCTGAATCAGGTCGTTTAGACCGGCACGGGAGAAATAGTCATGGAGAATGAGCAACGGGCCTTTACTCATTGATTCCAATGAGAGCAGGCCAAGTGTAGCAAGAACATTTCCTATTCATTACATGGGCTTGTACAAGTGTTTGTGTTGCTCCACTTAACCGTTGTGCATCTCTCTTACAGTAAGAGCAACGTCGACGGAGGCTCCTTCCGTGTCTTCACCGTACGCGAGTGAGTCACCGCTTCAGCCTTGAGTTCCTTGTGTGCTCTGAACAGGCAGGAAGTGGCCACAGGTATGATGCCATCGCAGCACATCTGACTCCATGCCCTGTGCCCCGCCTTTGGAGGAAGTATAACTTCCCGTTGGACCAACTGACACTTCTCCCCCTTAGCTAATAAACAGTAGCCCGCCACTGAACGACGGTGGCGAACATCACAACGGACCTCTGTTTTTTTCTCACCTTCCAGTCCAGATGTGGATGTCATGATACTGTTGGAAGACACAGTTAACAGCTGGTGCTGGGTAACGTGTCCAAGCAGTACAAAATAATGATTTCTGTTTTGAATAGAATGTTTTAAAAAAGATTTTACATGTTTATGTAGATGTTTTCAACATCAAACTAGATTGATCTCCATACACAGGACTGTATATTGATCTCACTGTATTTAATCAAATTTGTATAGTTTTTTTTACAGACATTTATATTGACCATTCTGTGTTGTTTATATTTTTGCCATTTGTAATGTGCATTTGCTTATCTGGTTATTCTATGCATTTCAACTCTCTGGATCTTGAGAGTAGTCCATGGTACTCCAGGGAGGGTGTGGGGTGTTTCGGCTAGTTTTTACACGCTGGAAAAACTCACAGACAGACAGACAGACAGACAGACAGACAGAGCGACCAACAAGGATAAAGGAAGCAGAATGAAAGGGGGCATTCCTCCAAGGAAAAGAACCGTTTCCTGAAGAAAGCTGGTATGAGTTCCAGGGTCAATAATGTGCAGACAATCTGAAAAAGGTGTAAAAACATAGTTGCAGTGCTCTGTCCACTGTGGAATTAGGGGCAAGTGGAGGCAGTGTGTGGGTGGGGCCTGAAGAAGGATGGCAGGGTCGTACCCATTCGAGGTCTGACAGAGATTACAGCTATTTCAACAAAGTAGCTTGCCACTCCATTTCTGAATTTATGCTTTGTTTTGTTGAAATTAAGGAAATAAATCTGCAATCGGTTAAATTTGTTCCCACCTAAGACATTTGAATGTGATGTAAATGTCAATGGATACTATGGAGGAGTGCTATCTTGGTTCATTTGAGTGAAGAATGTGCTAAAAGTATTCCTCAGCATGCTCAGATCAAGTCGGAGTCACAGCTCACATGGGATGGTCAAATACAAAGTTCCTGCCCAACACATACCTGCATATCTGCTTAAACCACTCACATGAAGAGTTTAACCAGAGAGGGAAAGCTCCAAGTCACTGCACGTGTTCATGGAGATGGAATGAATGGAGGAGCCTGTAAGTGTCTCATCACTATGCTGGAGAACAATGCCACCACAATCAGTGCAAGTCTCTTCTCTTGGATCTTGTTTCTTTGATGCTACCTCATTTCTGTCGCTGCGCTCGGTTTTGATGTGTATGGGAACTATAAAACATTAAGGGAAATGAAGGAAAATTGTAAGGATGTTGTACAGTATTGGAAATTGTGTGTAAATATGATCATCTGTGTTTATTTTTTATAGACCTGTATGTTGTAAGATTATAGTTTAACCGGTGTGATTTAGTTTTTTTTTGTATTTTTCATACAGGCTTTGGATGGGTTTTGTATTTTTTGCACAATTTCAAATTAAAGTATACTTTTAAAATATTAGTTTGTTTATTTTTATGAGGTTTAAAGATTGGAATGCAGGTATTCAATTATCTACAATGGTGCACTGTGCAATGCGCTGTACACAAATAGACAGGGAATAATCCAAAGACATCCCTTGGAAAACATTCCGTTAACATGGATTCCAATAGGCTGGTAATACAGTCAATACAGTATTGGTGGTGTAGCTTGGGAGGTCACATTACCTGATTCAAGCAAGATCCATTTAGATCACATGACAACACGCATTGAATTAGTCATGTGACTAGAGCGTCACGCTGAAAGCTACCGTGTGAATGAAATGGAGATCCAGGCCACCCAGGATCCCTCCATTGTCTTTGGAATAGCTCTCCTGACCACAGACACGATCTGAACCTTCCTTGCTCTGCTCCTGGTGGCTACAGACATGCAGGAATGGGGTGAAACAGTTCAAGTCCTTTTTCTTCAAGATCTACAGTCAAGGCATGCAGAGTCCCAGAAATAACAGTGAGCTGGCCAAACAGCACGTTCAACGCAGTGAGGTCATGAACTACTGCAGCATTTCGGACTCTGTTCCACTAGTTCTTGTTTGTGGTTTTCATTTCTAGAATGATTCCATATTTGAATAAAAATAAGTACAAGCATGCAAAATGATTTTTTTTTTCTAAATTGTGAGGGTGAGACACCTTCAAGAGACTTAACATGGTTGTTGGTGTGCGACCCTGTAAACAAAACGAAACATTAGATCAGGTGAAAACAAGAGAGGGCAAGACTTGAAGCAGCTGTAAGTCACTCATCATATCTTCCTGGGTGCTGTTATGGAAGGCAGATGCAGAGCGCTGGACAGGCAGGTGTGCTCAGGACAGAGCACCTCTGGCTGGATAGAGCCGGCCTGCACCGCCTCCCGCTGATGGACTGTGGCGATTGGTCATCGCCATGACAGTTCAACTTCCAGTCAAAATGGAGATAAAGAGGGGCACCCGTCCAAGCGCTGACAGATGAAATGCTGCTGGCTGGGTCCCGTCCACTGGGCTGCACTGCTCCCCTTTGATGTTAATGGCAGCACACATCTCATTAGTTAACTGTCACATGTTCACCCTTTTCCTGGTCTCCAGAAGACATCCTGTGTGTGTGTGTGTGTGTGTGTGTGTGTGTGTGTGTGTGTGTGTGTGTGTGTGTGTGTGTGTGTGTGTGTGTGTGTGTGTGTTTACGAGTGGGCTTACTCTGGAGTTATAGCTAACGTTTATCTCCGGCCATACCCGGTGATTAAAACGGAGCTGCTTCTCCAAATGTGGGAAGAGAGGCAGCAGGCGAGGTGAAGGGAAGCCAAGCAGGCCGTCCAGACCTGTAAATCAGCCTCTAGCTCCCCTCAACCAACCGCAGGCCCTTCAGAGGAGAACCTGCTGCCTCAGCGCCTACCGGGGGCAGGAACACGGCTTTGTCCACCAGCTGCTGTCTTCAAGGAGCCTGGACCAGAGCCAGGTCTCCTTCTGATGCTCCTTTGATCTGCACACTGACATCCCCCCCCCCACCACCACCACAACCTGCCCCGCCCCGCGCGAGAAACTGAAAGAAAGAAAAGAAAGAAAGTGAGAAAAGAGTGTGTGTGTGTGTGTGTGAGAGAGACAGGCTTGCATGTGCATCTGTGCGTCTGTGCATGTGAGTGAGAGGCAGATAATGGGGGCTGTGTGTGAGTTTGTCTGCGTGAAAGAGAGAGAGAGAGAGAGAGAGAGAGAGAGGGAGAGAAAAAGAGTGGACGTGCATGTGTTGAAGGAGGATGTTGAATCCAATCTGGCTGGGTTTCCTGGGCAGTGAGTCTGCGCTCTTCACACGTTGGCAGTGAGGGGAATGGTTCTGGGCTGGAGGGTTCAGTGAGTGCACTGGGACTGCGGGCCAGTGTCTTTTGACCAGCCCAAGCAAATGATTCTGGCATTGTGACATTTGGAGCTTCGCCTTTGGAGGAAGTCACACAACAAGATCATTTCACAAACTCCCTTTATTAACAGTTCAACACATGATAGAAGTCAAAAACATCGTCAAAGAGTTGCGAAAAAACTGATTTGATGGATGTGTTTAATGGAATCTGTATGCAATGATTTACATCATCTCCTTAATCCAACTCGCTGGTCAGGTCAAAGCATGTTTACTGTCAGCTGTTCATGAACACGCTGCCATCTGAACCCCGATTGATCTAGGGGCCTTTTTGTACAGGCCGAGAAATGCCGTTCCCGATTGCTTTTGAATTACGATTACGACTACAATTCCAGATCCGAGTAGTATTCCAAAACCGACAACATAACATTGGAAACTTTTAATGACCAATATCACAGTCTTTACACATCAGTAGCTATGACTTGTATCCCTGTCCAGGATTGGAACAAATTACACAGACCAATTGCTTCAAAACAATCTCCAAACTGTCTGTTTTCGCCATAAATTGACCAACTGCTTCAAAACAATTCCAAACCGTCTCTCTACCACAGCCGAAAAACAACATGATTCTCACAGCATTCCACGGGCAGCTGATCTCTAGGTATCTCTTTGCATTTAGTGTGTCCCCAGAGAAGAAGTGAGGACACCCAGTAGTGTGGCTTACGAGACCAGACGATGTGAGAGAGAAACTGTATATTTTGTGTTGATCGAACTGTGCTGTGCTGCTTAGGACAGGCACAGAGTGGGGAACAACGTTAATGTGGTATCACATAACACTACCCATCAGAGACCAATATGTTCCTCCCAGAACAGAAACCAAGAGAAGAATCAAGTTTCCAACCAGGATGAAATTCTTGGTACACCGTGTGATTGATGGGAGATTACGCGGTCTGGAGAGAGATTTGGAGTAAATCTGATGGGTCTGTCTGACGTGCAACTGGCATGGATCTGGATTTAGGAGGGCAGAGGCTCTCACTCCGGCGGGTGGAATGTGGAAAACGTTGCCGATACCGCCCGGAGCTTGTCTGGTCCGTGCTGCTCTCCACCACTGTGGGGTGCTGTTGCAGGAAACCCCAGGCAACCGGTCAAGGTTAAAAAACACCGTGCTTCCTAACAGGAGCTTGTCAGGCTTGGCCAAATGCTCCTCAGCGTCATCTCAGTGCCAACGAGTTCGAGACCTTATCAAGTTCAAAAAGGAAATGTGCAATTGGAAGAAGATGAGGATCAGGAAAGGAAGCGGAGGGCTTTGTGGGCGCGGTGGTGTGAGTGGTGGATGTAGAGGACGGCTAATGCCTCACTGAGCTACGCAGCGGCCTTTTGCCTTTTGGGGCTGTGCTGCTGAAGAGTGGACTGGCCAGGGCTTTTCTAAAGGAGAGAGCCTTTGACAGACCACTGCAGTGGGCCTCGGCTGTCACTGGAGATCTGCCTCGGGGTCTTTGTCTCGGTCTCAACGCACGCGGTCACACTCACCCTGCTGGCCTCTCTCCACCCAGGTCCATGGACGTGTCTGTTTGCATGGGAGTGTGTCAACTTGCCCTCTGGGAATGCGATCACGCTTACTTTCCCCAAAGGCCAGAGTGTGTGGCAGACATCCTTTAAGTACAGCATCAGCCTACAGTGAACGAGATTCCACTGCACTTCCATTGGCCAGAGCCATTGGCATGCTTTGAATCATCGTTATACTGCACTGTACATACTCCATCTGCGAGGTCCAAGGTCACCTCAGCCTGCCATGGCTAGCTAGCTGCAGTACTGTTTTCTATAAGAAAAGGGGAAGTGCATTTAAGTTTATTCTTGCACACTTCCGTTAAGGATCCTCTATATGTGAAGAAGGTGGAGAGCGATGCAATCTCTGCAATGCTACAAAGTTACACAGTAATACATTTCAACCGCAATCCCTGCCTCCAAATGACCACCAATTGGATAAGCCTTTGATGGTCCTCTCAGCCGTTTGTCCTTTGATTTGGTCGTTTCCATTGTTTCTCCGCAGAGATAAAAGCTCTGGCACTAGGTTACTGGTGAGGACCCCTATGGAGACTGTCTGAATGCTAGTTCAGATCAAAGGCACCCAGCGCTCACTAAACAAAGACTGCCTGTCAGAACGTTTATGGGCAATCTGTGGTGATGCACTCAGCTCGACTGGAACTCAGTACCAGCAGCGTTGCCCTGGCTCTTTGAGTGCCATAGCAGGGAGTGATGCAAGCGCTGCTCATGGTCTCACCACATAGAAAGCCATGCAAGACAGTGGGCTTGTCCTCTCTAACCCAGTGACGCACTTCCATGCTGGGAAGAGTGTGCTGAGCACTCACCGTCCAGTGATCAAACATCACAGCCTCTGGATGTATATTGTGTCCAGTGGGCAAGCAAACTCGGCTGCCCACCTAGGAACGCTCGCTTAGGAATGAGGCCCATAAATCTACATTGTTTTTGAAAACATAGCTGCCCGCGCGCTGACAGTCGCACGTGTGCTCAGAGTAATGGATGTGTGAAAAGCCAGTAAGTACACCAGCAGCATCTCGCGGGGCTAACCCCAAGTCTGTTGTTCTACTAAGGTGGCGGGGAATCCTGTCAGCGGCAGATTTCTGGTTGGAGAACGGGAGGGCACAGGCGAGGTTCACGGAAACCACTGACATTGTCTACAAGGGGCCAGGTGCTGATCCGCAGACAGTCTCAGAGCCATGCGTGACGGATGGCAGGGGGCTCATTGTGGCCACATGTCTCCAAGGTTTTGTGGGAAGGCTAGTCCTAAAGGGTGAGCCCCTCTCTGAGGGATCGGCTTAGTCACCCCATTTCTCGTCCCCTGTTATCCAAAAGAACTCCCATCCCTGGCCTATTTAGCTAATGACAGGGCCTCTGCATTACGGTTACATAATCCCTCACCGGGTGCCTCTTTGCAGAGATCAAAACAAGGAGCGCATTCATCCATGCAGTGTTATTCTTCAACATCACAAACAGAAGCCGGCACACTCGATCAGGGCCCTGCGATACTCGGCTGCCGCTGTGTGTACATTCTCTCCTGGTTATATTGCTTCACCGTTTGCACATATAAAGCCCGTCTGCTGCAGTGGACTTTGGATGTTTTGAGAGGAGCTGGGAGAGTGGAGTGGAAAGTAGGACTGAGGTAAACAAGGATTTAGGGCGATGTTATTTTGTGTTTAAACAGCGCTGTCCTCAGAAGACTGGAGCTGGACCGGCGCCAGAGGCGGAGATGCAGTAGCAGCTGCTATGGTTAAGTTTGCTGCAGTTGTTTTGACTGTGAGAGCTGGAGAGGTCAGACAAACATGACCCTGGATACCCAGGGATCCCTGTGGTTCCTCAAGCTTCATTGATGTTCATTATGCATAAATATATCTATACTTACATATATGAATATGTCCAAATGTACAGTACTTAGTATATGGTATATTTGAACACTAGACATTGGGTTAATATTAAAATTTTCCCAAGATACCTATATATTTAGACCTAAAATGTGTACTACACTATTCAGGCCTGGCTGTCTCTGGCTTCAAACTGAAAGTCCTACTGGCTTTTGGTGAAATAGAAAAAATGTTTAATTGTCTTTAAAGCTTTCATTTTTCAAAACGACTCCTTTACGATTATCTAAAATGATTAAATATACATTGTTTATTGAGAAGCTGATACTTTTACAGTTTATGTATCTATTATTTATATATAAAGTATGCAGTATGTAATACAGTATTTATATACATGTATAGATGTTCAGACAGGTGACAAATTGAAGGAAAAACCTGAATGAATGAGTGGAGAAATTGGACAATTAACCATTAACATCCAATCATGTTCTGTGGCATGTACAGAAATGCTGAGCGGGCCCAGTGGATTCTGATTTTGTATCAAGATGGCAAGAAGAAAAGATCTAAGTGACTTTGAAAACAGGTTCATTGTTGGCGCGAGGATGTCAGGAGATTCAGTCACAAAGACTGCTCAACTGGCTAGTGTTTTTAAAATCAGAAACAACAGTGCTCCATCAATTTACCAGAACTGGCTAGTGTTTTAAAATCAGAAACAACAGTGCTCCATCAATTTACCAGAATGTCCTGTAGATGAAGAGATAGTAAGCATCCAACATACTGTATGACGGTATTAGTGTTGAAGAGATTTGCCTCCACCTGAGGTGTGTGGAAATATTTGTCTGATTTTCCTAGAAATCCTATTTCCAGTGATTACACGTGGACTTGTTTTCCCCGTAACATTATATAACAGGATCACTATCTATTTTTCCGCTGTGAGTCGGGCCTTTCAGAGGTGAGGCCAATGCGGGTATAATCTGTAGAGCTTTGCGGAGGACCGCTCATAAATCACCCTCCATTTATCAGCCTCCGTCCCAAGAGCAGTAAAGACAAACCACCTTCAGATGAAGATCTTCAGAAGCTGGCCTTTCAGCAGGTATGGCAATGTCTTACCCCAACCCCTCTGGCCTCCCCTCAGGGAGAAAACATCTCCCCCACCCTGTAGTCGCCACCCTCAACCTCAACCTCAACCTTAACCGCCACATCAACCTCCGTCACTGCCACCTAATGAAACCTACTGTACACAAACCCCACAGATGGGAGACATCCATCACGTAAAACGAGGACGGGGTGACAGCCGGCCTTGGGATGCACCCCATTTCAGATGATTATCCCTTGGAAGGAATAAACGGGGGATTTGGTTGCTCTTAAATGGGATCGTTAAAAGAGCGAGCGGTTTTCCACTCCAGATATGGCGAGTAGAGTAAGGTGAGGTGTACCATGAGAGCCCCTCCACACTGTCTGCTGCTGGGCCCATGCCATGTTGTCCACCTTAACCTCTGTGGTGGAGACGTCAGAGACTGTGGGGACGTCCATTCAGACCACCATGCTGTGGGGCTCTGCTGCAGACACATGAGGCACAAAACAACAAGGTAACCCTCACGCCAATTTAGGGGCACACTATCCAACTGCCGTATGACAGAAGCTACATTTGACCAATTATAGCTGTGTCCATATTTATTTCCCTATGTAAAGATCAGGATCTAAACTAAGTCTAATCCTAAAATGCTGTGTGCTTCCCTCTGGGTAACACCAAGCAGAGATGATTTAGAGTCTGTGTGTTGTAACTTCCTGCAGCTGTGGCATGAATCATGTCTCTGATCTGGTCAGGGGCCTTTCTAGCTATTGTGTACAGCCACTTCCACATAATAATTAGCCAACAAAAATGTCATAAAGTGTTTCAACACCTATTTATCTCTCACCCTGTGAGCCAAAAGTTGCATCAGCGTGCTGAGAAAAAACATTGTTCTGGATCATATATGGAGTCAGAACTAGTGGTGTTTTACGTAATCCTTCCCCAGCTGTGTCACTATAGTTCCTGGACATTGTTGTCTCATTATCATGGGCTTTCATGGGAAGCCGGTCTTTTCAGATGGGTTACGTGGACTGATGGTAATCCCCTTTAGATTGGCAGTAACGAGGGCACTTTTCCCATGTTACTCAGCGAGGGCTGGCCGTGCTGCCTGCGTAGTGTTGGTGCTCGTGCCAACATAAATGTCACTGAGTCTGGGCACAGCGGGCCCTGTGGTATTCTAGTTGACTCTGTGATGGATAGGTTATAATGGGCCCTGAAAGTCCCTTGCACCAGGGCCTAGGCTGGCAGGGACCTGTCCCGGTCAGGGGCAGAGGCTCTGGGAAAGGTTGGGTTCCCAGACAGAGAGGGACAGGGTGGGTGTAAGGCAGGTTTTTCAGGCTTGTTGGAGCTCTTGTCTCATAGTGCTCCTTGGTCCACTCTCTGGGGTGAAGCACCTTATTTGTTTCCACAACGGTGCCATGTTAAAGAAGCCCCAAGTCTGCTCTTGTTCTAATAATGTCACTTTCTTATCAACACAGACACACATGCACACACACGCACACACACGTACACACACACACACACACACACACACACACACGCACGCACACACACGCACATACACGTACACACACACACACACACACGCACGCACACGCACAAGCACACACACACACACACACACACACACACACACACACACACACACACACACACACACACACACACACACACACACACATGTGTATTGCATTTTAAAACATTTTGGCAGCGCTGTCATGTATAATTATAATGTAGACAACTTTTTCTTTGCCTAAGAATGTTGCTCTAACTGGTGTTTATGTCACAGTATGAATCTAGTGTGAAAGGTGCTGTTTCTTTTGAAACATACATCTCGTATGTTATGGTTTCAAATGCAAACCCACGATTCCTCTGTTTTCTGCCTTCAGACTGTCATTTATAGACACTAATTATGACAGTGGGTGGATGCCTTTATTTGTCTTACATGTACAGATGTATTTGTCTAGCATGTACATAGCTGTACAAATCAGGGCAGACCGCCAGAGTCTGTGGGGGAGCTCCAGATACCCTTGTCTCACTTAACCATAAACGATGCCTGTGGTCTGTGGTTAGTCTTTGACGTCTGATCAGGGCATCGGTTGTCTCCCTGGAGCGAGAGGCCAGTGTTGATTCACTCCACATTTCCTGGGGAGCATGGAGGAGAAGCATCCCAGCTGGCCTGTGACGCAGGACAACAGAGCAGGGACCAACGTCTGCAGCTCCGTCCAAGACTAGGGGGAGGCTTCCTGTAACCCATAACTCCCAGGCTTGACTGGCTGGACGGGTGACTGGATGAGGGACTGACTAACTAAATGAATGGCTGCCTGACTGCCTGGAATGAATAAACGTTATTTTGCTCCTCTGTTCTCTTCATTCTCTCACCCCGCCTGGTCTTTTCCCCCTCCTCATCCACCTCCTCTGTTGTCATATTCATTTCCATTGCTTCTCTTCCTCCCGGTCTTGGTCTGCAGAGCCGGGCCTGATTTATCCCTCTTACCTCCCTCTCACCTTTCCTTTCTCCAAAGTGATAAACCTTTCGGAGGAAAACATCATAACTTCCCTCTGGCATTGGCAGCTCCGGTACAGTGGATCTAGTCCTGGGGACTTGGAGATTCTGTGCACTACAGAGTGTTTGTGTCTCCCACCTTCTCCCACCCTCAACTTACGAGTCTCCATAGAGATCCTTTCCTGGCAGCAAACAAACCAGGATGGCTGTGTTCCCCGCAGAAGGATGTCCCAGAGCACTGCTCTCCCAGGTTGAGTGGTTAATTGAGACATAACCTTTTCCTCTGCTGCATTCTGAAGATAAAGCTGATTTCACAAATTCTTTCATGCATCTTATAAACAAACTGTTCTAGTTAGATTTGCCAGAATCCGCCTGACAGATCACTTTGACTAATACGTACATAGTGGAGAACCTGCAGCGTTTGAAAAAGAGGTGACCTGGCCGCTGCTTCAACTTCAAGTGGCCTACATTGATTAAATATTATATGACGGCACAAACTAAATAAAATCTTACTATGTTCAAAAGCAAATCCGGTAAAAAAATGTCAAGGTCTTTGCTGTAACCTCAGTAATAACACCACAGGATATGTCCTTTGGTGCCCTGGTCTCCCCGGTGAGTGACTAGAGGCTAAATAGGACCACGCATCGTGCATTGGCAGCAGTAGGTGTTGAAAGATGGTGGGCCGTGGCTAGGATAAACCTGGTCTCTCTGTGCTAGCTGTCTCTGGGTCAGGCGGAGGGCTGAGGACAGGGTTGTTGTTCTTACCTGAGCCTGAGGTGACACTCCAAGACACAGGGTAATATTTATTTCCAACATAGTCAAGTGTGGTGGGTTGAGGGATACGGCCAACGGCTGGTTATTTAGAGCTTAAAACGTCTCACTACATTTATTCTAGCATATCTGATCCTTTCAACATACAAATTGGATTCTGGGATGCCTTCAGCTGGGTTTTTTGATGGTATTGGATGACATGCGGCTCAGAACTCACCCTCACCGAGAACGAATAACAACTGATTCATAAAATCCATTCAAAGCCGCCTCACCGACTGGAAAGAGCCACGATTACGAACCCAGTTGGATTTGGCGCCTGCTCCCCAGCTGTAATTGTTAAAGAGAACACACCATTCCATTTAAAAAAACAAACACCAAATCAAGCATATTAGATATTAACCCCCATGGCCAGTGACCACATCAGCCTGCCTGTTAAACCCAAATGTAATTCCAATGTTTCATTGATATGGGATTGTGCGCACAAGAAAACCTAACTGAATAAATTGTACAGCAGTCCCGATACAGTTCAACCGGCTTCTCCCTGAGAACAGTACCTTCCCAGGTGTGCTTTCCTGTCATGGAAAAACCCCATGTGCTGTGACAGGCTTGCAGAGATGACCAGAGCTAGGCCAAGGGAGGGAGTCCCTCTGGAGGGTCTCTGTGTGATCAGGTGCACCGAGTGCCCCATCATCACCACACCTCTGTGGGCCCTGTCAACATCCTGTCGTCCCCTTCTCCAGCCCACAGCCACTATCACACGACCTCCAGGCCCTGTCAACAGCTGGGGGTTTGTGTGTGTTTGTGTTGTGAGTTTCTGCACACGAATGCATGGTGTTATTAGAGGTTTATTCCAGTGCAACAAATGAGTACGAAAATCGTATTTTTTACAAGTTACGCATTACAAGCCACGTTTCAAAAAAGAAAAACGTTATGAAATAACAGGTGCCTTGTATCCACCATTGATTGATCTTAGATGGGGAAGGTAATTATACTAGTTTTCCATCGTCTTTGGAATGCCCTTCTGTAAAACTCCTCAGCCGGGCTAAATCAGTGCTATGGATGTGTTAGTGAGGAAGTGGTTGAGCACACAACCCTGCCCTGTCCGATCAAACACGGTGCCACCCCTCCCATCCGGCCCGACCCATTTCCACCTCTTTGAGTCCACTTCCACAGCTTACGTAGCCAGTCTGTCACACACACCCTGATGAACTGAACCGGTGGCTCAAAGGGTGCCCTCAGTGGAGATGTGCGGCCACATAAAAGGGGTCTCCCTCAAATAACCGCTTGGAACAAGCGCAAACAGCCAAAGGAACCGCGTCTTTTGCCCCCTCTCGTCCGTCCCTTTGAAGACTATGAAAGGCCGGCTGCCTAATCCCCGTCTCTGGCTGCCAGTGGGAGCCTCCGACTCTGTCCCCACTGGCATGATGAACAGTGACCTCTGATAGGGCTCATATCCAACGGCTGTGTTTCACGCTAGACCAGATCCCCTTCATCCTGTGGCTAACCACAAAAGCCTCTTTATTGCACGGCCCCACTAATACCCTCAAAGGCCTTTGTTTAATTGCAGTTTGAGTTTTAATAAAAAGTTTGGCAGCAAACTGGGAAAACGAAAGCCCCTTTTCATCTAATCGAGAAACAAAAAAAGCTTCTTATTTTTTATAGAAGATGATCAGTCACAGAGACATCCGCTGTTCTTGTCCACTGTAAATTCCACAACTCCAAAATAACTGATGATTCCAAATTTCTTATTCATATTAAAACAATGAATGAAAATGTATTTTCAAAGACAGCAGATAATTTAACCAGCCAACATTTTCCGTTTTGTGTTGTCATGCCAATTGCTGTAGCTTTTTACCAAATTCACACCTTCATATTTCATTTCAGGGTGAGAAGTTCAGCCATTCGTGAGGGACTCGGAGTAGAGCCTCTGCTTCTTTGCGTAGAAAGGAGCCAGTTGAGGTGGTTCGGGCATCTAGTAAGGATGCCACCTGGCCGCCTCCCTAGGGAGGTGTTCCAGGCACGTCCAGCTGGGCGGAGGCCGCGGGGCAGACCTAGGACCAGGTGGAGGGATTATATCTCAACACTGGCCTGGGAACGCCTTGGAATCCCCCAGTCAGAGCTGGTTAATGTGGCCCGGGAAAGGGAAGTTTGGGATGCCCTGCTGGAACTGCTACCTGCGCGACCCGACCCCGGACAAAGCGGATGAAGATGATGATGATGATGATATTTCATTTCTGTGTAAAACTCAAGAGCTGTATTGCATTTCTCACTAAAGCCTCCACGATTGAACTTCAGGCCATAGCGAGAGAGGCCCTCAGTGCAGTTATATTTGAATATATTTATTATATATATTATATTTAGGTCCTGTCATAAAGTCATAACACAGAGGAGCCTGCTGTCAGTGACTACCTGAGAGGGCGGGGAATACATCTGGACGGCTGACTGCCCCGGCCTGCCTCTCTCTCTCTCTCTCTCTCTCTCTCTCTCTCCTTCTCTCGCTCAACAGCAGTGTTTAATGGCATCACAAACTAAAGAAACTGTGTTGTGCTCTTTTGGAATTTTTCTTTTTGCGAAACAACACATTCTCATGATAACGAAGGTAAAAAACATCCTGCCAAACCAGAAATGCACACCGATGCCAATTACTGTTCAGTGACGCCATACTGTTGCAACGACCTTCTGGAAATCAAAGAGACAATCAGAAGCACATACTGACCAACCACGTCATCAGGCCCTCTTTGCTCTGTTTGTGACCAACACACACTCTGAGGGCCAGGGCAAACTCTCGGCAACGGTCAAATGCCATCATGGAAAACCCCTGATTGCGAGCGATGGTAGTCAGCAGCACTGTAGTTAATAGAATTCAACAGCAGGGGATACAGCCCGTCAACAGTGTTTAAAGTCCTGTGTCTGCCCTGACCGAGTGCCAGTGTGGAGCGGTGACAGCAGCCAATTCCTTTGATTCCATTGTGGGTTCTGGGGCTTTTCGCTCTCCCAACTGCCAATTGCCGACCCACCCTTCTCTCTCCTTTCCCCTCTGCACCCTCTTCTCCCTGTCTCTCCCTCGCTTCCCCGGCCTGCCCGTCACTCTTCTCCCTGTCTCTCCCTCGCTTCCCCGGCCTGCCCGTCACGCTTTTCCTTGTCTCCCACTCTGTCTGCATGGCTGCCACAGGATTATAGCCCTCCCCTCCCACGGACTCTGCAGCGTTTGCTGCTGCCATCGTGGGCAGCAATGGATTTGCCCAGCCCATACCCTGATTAGAAAATTAGACCCATCATAAAATTGCTCTTTCATTTAGCTCTGGGCCACATTTTCTTTCAAAGGCGTCTCATGGCTTTGGGTGTAATTTCTGGGCTATTTCTATGAATGTTTTTGTTATTTTTGGTGCATAAGATGTTTGAATAACTGACAACAGTTCTGGGACCACAAACGAAGAGCGTCTGGGGAGGCTGGACACGGGGACGAGGTTGGCGTAGGATTTTAATTGCTTCTGAGACACTGATGACATCGTCGACGGTTGAGATCCCTCGACCTCAGTGACGTCCTGTTTTTTCCGCTGTTTCTTGCACAGGCACCCTGCCGCCCAACCGGTCGGCACATCACCACTCTGTCGTGGGGGAAAACGATGATCCAGCATACATCTGCTTAAGGAAAGTGCCTGTAAAGTCATGAAGAAGGCCAAGTGCTAAGTGCCTGGCAGGCCCTGGTTCCAGGCTCTTCTATCCGGCAGCTGGTTGGGGATTCTTGGGGGGACCATTGACAAGGGGAATGCTGCTGGCCGGCAGCCCCTGAAAGAACCGCGCCAAGCAACATCCGTCCCGGAGCTGATCCCCACGCTCTCCAACACGCTCCATCCACGTTGCACAGAGCCTCCCCCACAGTGGCACCTGAACGGCCGGGGAGGACAGCTCAACCTTTCTGTTCAGTTTTCACGACTCCGCCTCTGCTGCATGTCAATGGTTTGGAGATTATATTCTCGGCTAACTGGCTGTCTGCTCCGACTCGGTCCCCGTTAGGCAGCCGCTGGCTCTGCCTCTCCTCACACATGGGGTACAGAGGCTATGGACTGGGGTGTGACTGTTCACTTAAGAACTGATCAGTGTGTGGGCGGGAGAGGGGGGATCGATAGACATCAGGCAGAGAGGACCCCTGGGAGAGGATGGAGGTTGCACAGCAGTGATGTCTCTTTGCTGAAAATGAACCTCGGCAGCAACAATGAAACCTGAGAGTGAGAGGAGGCCTGGTAAGCGCTCTCTGGCGGGCCCACTGGTAAGCGCTCTCTGGCGGGCACACTGCTGTTGTCTGAGTGTGTCTACACAGACACGGGAGGATGCTCTTTGTTCTATTCAAAGTGACTAACTGACTGGAGCATTTTCACTGCTCAGTGAACCCTCTCTGTGGAATTTAGCCGCTCTGGCAAATAAGATGATAAGGTAGAGAATAATTCCTTATCCATGTGTACAGATGCATATTTTCCACATGATAATTTCTTGTTTTTTATGTGTGTGTGTGTGTGTGTGTGTGTGTGTGTGTGTGTGTGTGTGTGTGTGTGTGTGTTTGGGAGCAACAACAAGGCACTCTCAAGCTTTGCCGTTGTTTCAATCAATCCCGTTACTGGCAGAAATCCTTCATTTCTTCTGTCCTCCCCCGCTAAGGATGAAGCCAGATCAGGCAAATCTCTTCACCTAAGCCCCAGACCCACTCAGAGCCAAGCGAGGAGCAACAGGGGCCCCGATGGGCTGGCAGAGCTGTGGGGCTAGAGTGACTCAGCGACTGTGGGTCAGCGCGGGTTACACTGGCGCTCAGAGTCCCTGTTTGTGTTGCTGGAACCTCCAAAGTTGGACGTTAAGCTCCAATATCTTTCCATTCAGGACGGGTTTGAAGACAGGGCTGACGAGGTGTGGAAAAGCCCAGCTGGAGGAAGCGTGAGTGGGGGAGCCAGCTGGGAGGGAAGCCCGGCTCTGACAGAGGTCTCCTAGCAGCATGAAAAAAACACTTGACTCACCCGTCAAGGTGCCCTGTTTAGCCATAAAGCAAACGATGGCCCTTGCTTTGAATGAGAGCCGCCGCGTTTTCTGTTGAAAACACAGAACACTGCCCGTTTTGCTGTGAAACTTCATCCATCGTTATTCGTTCAACCCTATAGGTCACTGACGCCGGCTAGTGCTTGTTTAGGAAATTGGAGTTAAAAAGACAGATTGGTGTCAGGCCCATTTTTTTATGAATCTGATTGTAATCGGCCTTCAAAAGGGGTCTCTATACCTAACCTCAGTGGTCTTAAATGACCTCTACTACGTAGGTACCTTCCCTGTCTCAGCAATGTAAACTTCCTCAAATATTCCACCTGCTCAGACCAAACAGCCTTTAGTTTGATTGCATACCCTATGACAGTACACTGCATTGTAATTAGGAACAGAGATGACTTTAAATAGCCTGTGCCATTATGTTGCGTGATGGTCCACTCTGATGGGGATTCCCCCGGTAGGAAGGGGCACAGTGGGCTATTCACAGTTGCCCATGGAAAGAGTATGTCAACCATTCAACTCAATAGAAGTAATTCCTGCTCCTAAGTGTATGTGCGTGCTATAGGCAATGTGAGAGGGCGCAGTCTTTTGAACAAAGGGGTTACCCATACTCTGTTTAGATTATAACCCCTGCTGTGGATACGGTTGCCATGCCCCCCCAGGAATAAAAAAGGGGATTCCGTGCCCTGATATTGGTGTTGGTTCAGGCGAGGGGTTTGAAAATAAACACGGGCAGTTGGCTAGGCTGCAGGTCTTTCATTAAGGAGCCCCCCCACCAGGTCTGATGAGTCACAGGAACCCCTAAGAACCATTCTGTCGGGTTTCCAACTGGACCACCGCATTCATAAACTATAGCCCTGGCCTTTCCACTGGACATATGACCCTGGGAAATGGTGATGGAGGGAGCGACGGAGAGAAGGTCAACGTCTGAAGCCCAGTCCACCGGCAACAGAAGACACATACTGAGTACTGGGAACCTGTGAGCCTCTGGCCGGGAGTAGGTCAATGGCCATAATATAGAAAGGCTGCTGTTGTGAAAGTGACACCTAACAGGCAACTCACTTAAGAAATAAAACAGAACTTGCCAGTAGTGGTGAGGAAAGGCGTCCATGAATAATCCTAAACTGGTTTGCATTGATTTGGGAAGTTCAAAGTAGGCTTTGAGAGCCCTCTGCTGACGTAGAATAGGTATTACAGGGTCTTAACGATGGGATCAGTTCCAATAAGAACGGAGGGCAAATCAGTGTTTCAAGCATGCCATAGTTACCATCAAAAGGTCAGAATCAAAGGAATTTTCTTTACTTACAGCGCTGTTTATTTGGTCATCGCTACATACAACTGGGATAGTCACCCACACATACAAAAAAAGAAACTAAAGCTAAAACAATGAGCGGAACGATATATCGCCAAGGTCTACAATAAGTTCACAGAGAGTAAATGCGATACTGTAGGCAAATCTACCAATAAAGATTAGAAACAAAAGGTTTTGCAGTTATTGCTTTGATTGAGTGAATAATTTACATCCACAGCCATTGTGAGTGAATGATTCACTTGGGCAGCGTAGTGTTAACGCGTGATGAGCTAACGCTGTGGGGAAACGAAGGGAGATAATGGGTCGGCTGGTGTTGTCCAGGTCAAAGTCCGTCCGGGGTAACAATCGTCCACGGCCTCTCCTCCATCTCTCTCAACACAGAGGCTCCAGGCACCAAGGCCACGGTGTTGTGTGGCTAACCTTCTGCTTGCACGTGTGTGGCGTGTGTGTGGCGTGTGTGAAGGTATGTGTTCGCCACTTTCTCCGGGGGTGTGTGTGTGTGTGTGTGCAATATAGTCCGTGGCCATGGTGTTTGCGTAACCCCACATTATTCATGGTCTCTCCGGGTCAGTATCTGCTGCTGCGTGGTCTGTTCCTCAGAGGCAGGTGTGGACAGGAGCCATGGGCATGCCTTGGGCAGACGCGGCGTCCTCCCTGTGTTCATACACCTCTGTGCCGGTGTGTGTGGTCACCGTGGGAACCACGTGGAGAGCTGTGGGAGACAGACAGGCACACATCAAGACGGGCTCTCTACAAAATCTATGGCCTCCATGATGCCCCCGGATTATCATTGTGTAGTATCATTGAGTCATCTGAAAGCGACACAAAGCACTGATCAAACGACAGTAGAGAGTAACTTACGTCTTCTTTTGAGATTAGTGTCGAGAGACAAACAACGAGGTGATAATAATAGAAGTTAATTCTGATTGTCAAAAGTCAACAAATAGCTGTAAGGACTGAGCTCATCTCGACCAGTGCTGGCCTGATGGGGGTACAGGGTCCTCTGACGCGAGGCTGAGACAGGGGGCCTGAGACTGGGGAACCTGTCTAGGCTCTGTGGACCCCTGTTGGGCAAGCCTGAGAGGGTGATTATGGAGCACACTGGACGTTGTTCAGGTGTGTGACAGGGCCATTACTCAGTGGCTCCATGCTGCGTGGGGTGGGAGCAGCCCAGCCGTGGAAGCCAAGTCTGGGCCAGAGGCAACCAACCAGTGCCTGCGGTCACACACCTACACACTCTCCCCACCACTAACAGGTGTGTATATAGAAGCATGTCTACTCTGGGAGTGTCGAGGACCGTCATGCAAAGCGACTGGGACGCGTGCTACCCCCTCGGAGGGGCAGAGCACCAAGGAAATCAGACGTGTACTCACATGAGGGGACAGGGAGTATGACGGAGGTAAAGTGGCTGGGCAACCCGACATGGCCCACCAGCAGGTCTTCGTTCAAGGTGCCTTGAGGCTGGGGATAGACCAGCTCAGCTGGAGCAGTGCCTGGGGGACAAGGCACATTCAAGACATGACTGCTGTAACACTCTTTCTACTGTCACACACAGAAACACGCACGCACGCACGCACGCACACACACACACTCCAAGAACGACAACCCGACAACTACCAGGTCAGTTGTCCGGACCAATAAACAACATATCTGTTGGAGTGGTTCTTCTCACCGGTGCCAGAGGGGAGAGGGCCCTGACCCCCTGCGGCGCCCCCCTCTCCCAACAACATCTCCAGCAGCAGGCTGTCCACCCTGGCCTCCCCCAGGAGTCGTGCCAGGTGGAGGGTCTCCACCATCTGCCAGGCCACGCTCTGCAGGGGGGGCAGCATCAGCAGCAGCTCCCCGAAGCGGCCCCGCTGCTCACAGGCCGACTCGTCCAGCAGCACCTGGGCCTGGAAGCGCAGGCGCCGCACCGTCTGAGGGCTCCCCAGCCCCGGGCAGTCTGGGAGGACAGAGGGGAGACAACACCGGTGGTTTAGCGCACACCGACAACTACTAGTGGAAGAGTTTAGGAATTCTGGAGTGCAGTGTGGCATGTTTATGGTGCGTTTTGCGAGGCAGACATTATGGCGGAGAAGCAGAGTTATCAGTAATTACTCTTGATAACTTCAGGCAGAGGGCTTATCAACCAGGTCAATTATTACCGTGGACAAAGACAATAATCTATCTGTAGACAAAGGGAGTGAGACTGGATTATCATTGAAGCAGCCTTGACCCACCCCTCGTTACACTGTGACCCCCTGGAACCAAGGGACGAGACAAACCCCTGAAACCAAGGGACAGGAACCAAAACAAGCATTTAACAGGTTCTGGTTGTGGGTACATCATAATTACTGTTGTAGTAAGAGAGTATCGCAAACCCCTTACTACAATCTGTCTACTAGTATGTAACAACATAATAAACTGTAACTTTGGCTGCTTGTAAGGATTCCATCTAGTCAGGATGCAAGTGCAGAGGTATTTATTTACTACGTTGTAAATTCAGCAGGCAAACTCAGGGTCAGCAGGTGAAGTCAAAAAACTGTAAATGAAAAAAAATATATACAATAGAGTATATCTGGCGGCATAGTCGGTCAAAGTAATGGGGTAGAGGAGCAAACCACGCTACCTGATGGGGGGGGGGGGGGGTGAACACAGAGGGAATCGTCAAAAAGGAGATAACAGGAAACAGGTGGGAATATTTAGTATGGACATATCAATGGACTGGAGTGGTGGGTGTGACACAACAGAGAGACCGCAGTAAACTGTAGTAAAGGCTGCAGAGAGGGGAACATACTCTGTAACCGAGCACAGCTGTGCCTGAGCACACGTGTGTGTTTATTGTGGTGCGTAGCTGTCTGGGTCTCGGTCAGAGCTGACCACAGCTGCTGTGTGAGTTTGGCCAAAGTGTCCAGTCTGGCTCTGCTGTTTGAACCTGGCGGCTTGGTCAACAGGCTGTGAAGTCCAGAGGGCAGCTCCCTCACGCTGTTAGTCCTAGCCAGACTAGATCAGGACCAGCACTTTTCTCCACCCTAATGTGGATTGTTTTCTCCAAAACACGGTGAAACCAGACCGCTCCGTCTAGCCGGTGGCAGAATGGAAAGAATCTCCGAGCAGAGAATGACTGTGAAGCTGAACCCTTCCTGGCGGGGGTTTTGTTCAAAACAAGAAAGGAGATCAGTGGGAAAGCTACTGTGAAGGAAAAAGACGGAATACCAGTTACTGCCTGTTTTAGACTGAATGATTGACTGAGCGGGCCGACTGACCAGGGGCAAAGAAGACGACGCTTTTGAGGCAGGCAAACTCGATGTCGGTGATGTCCAGCTCTCGGAGCGGTCTGACCAGCTCCTCCAGGATACGGCCGGCCACCCTGGACACCTCCACCTCTGGTCCGCTCACAGGGATCACAAAGTCGTTGCCTAGGGACACACAGAGTGTCACAGTGACAGGGACACGCAGAGTGGACGCTCAAGGACACAAGCATCACAGTCACAATTACAATACGTTAAAGCAAAAAACGCATATGATTTGAATTGGATCTATCGAACAATATCTTGTATTTCATTCTTTATAATTCATCACAGTTAGTTGGACCAGTTTTACCGTTATGTTTCATACCTAGAAGGATAATGTCATTGTAGGGCAGAGAGCGTCTAGCCACACCTAGGATGAGATGCTCTGCTGAGTGGGCTCGTAACAGGGCTACCTGCACACAGACACAACACACTGCCATCGTAAACTCAGCACATGGTAAATATTCCAGTAACTGCCAGTGAAACAAACAAAGAGGCAGATGGGATTATTTAAACTATCTGCTAAAACAAACACTAGTCTATGGCCAGGAAGCACCAGTACAGACTCATTTCTCACCCTGTCATCTACCGGGAGGCTGCAGAACTCAGGGATGCGCTTCGCCCACTCCACCAGCAGGAGGAGCTGCTGCTTCATGGACTCGCAGACATCCCCCACGCAGGCTATCTTCTTGGTGTTGATGTCGCAGCTCAGAGGTGAGGTCAGGGCAGGGAACTGAAACTGGCACACCATAATGAGAGGTTCACTAGTGGGCTTAGGTGTCACTGCTATGTGGGAATGAACTGTGGGGAAAGAGGAGGAGTAGGGGGGGGGCCTGAGGGTGCTGAGGAGGGTGTCGGAGAACCAGGTGATGGATTGGGGGGGGGGGTTGGTGTGCCGAGAGTGGGGTTGAGCAGGTGTGAGCTGGCTGGTGTGGAGGGGAGAGCGAGCACGGGCAGGTAGGATGCACGGGGGAGGAGAGGTGACACAAGAGAGCCAAAGAAGCTCATTGTGAAGGTGTGAGATGTGAGATAATGTGGAACAATTACTGCTCAATGGCTGTTGTGTTTTTTTTAAAGCTACAGTACTGGATGGTGGTCAGAGTGCTGCAACACACCGCTAACATACCCTGTAGACATCGCAGGCAAACTAGAGGCCAATGGACAACAGCCGTTCTGTGGTCCATTTGTCAATCATCCAATTAATTTTGCCACGTTCCCTTCGCAAGCAAAAAAAAGAATATATCTGGTTGTTATTATGCATTTGAAGCCAATTGAACGCTGGCACACAATCCCAGACCAGGCGCTGCAATTAAATAGACTGTGATCAGATGGAGTCTCTGGGCAATTTGGCAATTTCTACAGAGTAACTGAATCCAGCCTGCAGCTACAATCTCCAGAGGGAACTGTAATGGCTGCTCGTCTTAAGTGCAGCCTGTATCCTCCTTTCCATCTCTGGCCCTTTATCAGCGGTGTTTCTCAGAAACAGATAAGGGCTCTCTAGCCGGGGCCCGTGTGGGAAATGGAAGCCTATGTGGATGAAGCACTTTGCGGGGAGGGAGCGAGCGAGCGAGCCAGCCAGTGAATGGGCAGAGAGGTCTCTTTGATGTGATGGCGTGCTAGTACCTGATGCAGGCTGGCCTCTGCCTGGAGCAGCACGCTGATGGACAGAGTGCCCGTCCCCGGTCCCCCCTCGGCTCGACGGCTGCTGATGCGGTCCCGCTCGTTCTGAACAGCTGCCAGGGAAAAGAGCGGGGGAGGAGATCGTCAGGGATGTCCCTGCACTTTCGGGCTTCCTTGCCTTGCTCGGAACGAAAGACGCTAGAGTGGAGAGGCAATTCTGAAAGGCCCAGACCTGTACTTTTCCCTCTCCTATTCACTGTTAATTGTCTAGGCCAATCTAATTTTTTTTTTTTAATGCTTGTGAATTCAGAGCGAGGTAAAACCCTATCAAAAATCAAACCCCTCAATATCTATTTGATACAACACAAGCCATTAGTCTCAATTACACAAGGGCAGGTGTTTTGTGGGCAAGTTTGGCTGCGGGTCCGCCAGAGGAGACGGTGACACTGCGACCCCTGGCTGACTGTCATTAAAATGGGAGCGGTGTGGGTGACCTCCGCCTGACTCCAGTCTGGCCCCACAAAGTCAGACGACAGGCCCCGGCCACACGGCAATCAGTCATCAGAGCTGTCCTCTCAGCAGCCAATCAGGAGCCTATTAATCAAACTGGAACAGGAGGGGAGAGGGAGAGAGGCTCCCTCTCTCCGCTTCACGGGCCTGGCCCCGTGTGATGATGTCACGCGCGAGTCCTCCATGGAACATCAGTTAAGTGACAGATTGGAAGTGGCTCTGGACATTCAGACAGAGAGGGTGGGGGGGGGGGGGGGGGGGGAGGAAAGGGACAGCTAAAATGGACGCTCTGAACCAATGCTGGAGTGTTGACAATTGAGCACAGAAAACACATGCCTACGATACAAAACTCTCATCTGACGTTCGATGTCTCACCATAGATTTTCACTGAAGCAAAACATATTTCGAAGCCCCTCTCTTCTCTGCTTCAGGGGGCTGCACTGCTTTAGGGTCTCTCTTGCATAACATTCCCCTGGACGGGAAGCCGAGAGAAGTATGTCTCTCTTGAAAACTAGCCAAGTAAATATTTGCCCATACTCAGCCATGTTAATTATTCATGTGAGGGGGCCATTCATGGCTCCTCTAATCCCCGCTCTCTCTGCTGGTTATCTGTGGCAGCCAATGGAAGATAAGACCCGCAGTACAGGCAAACACTCCTTCACTATTGCTTAATGTTGATCTAGTTGCTTTCCCCCCATGGCGGTACATAGGCTACCCTGTCTCTACCTCCTGAGCCCCCCCCCGGACCGAACCAGACAAGTTAAGCAACACGAGCAAATAGTGTGTTTTGAACTTGCATAGATATATGTGATATATGGTCATGGCCTTGTTAGGCAGCATGATACATAGAGATATACTGTTAAGAAAATTCATTATGGGAAACCTTGGTGGATACATGATGTGTCATTTTTCATCATGTGGTGCGCAACAAAAAAATATATTTGGCTGTCTGATTGAAGAACAAAAAAAAGCAACAAAAAAAAAGAAAATTTGGTTCTCACCTTCCTTTTTCATGCCGGCTCGGAAGCACTTGCGTAGTCTGCAGTAACGACATTGGTTCCTCTTATCTTTGTCCACTACGCACTGCCTGTTGAACCTAATGCAAACGTACAAAATAAAATAAAATCAAAAATAGCGTCAACACATGCCTAATCCAAATGACTGTCAGACTAGTGGTAGTTATTGGGTGACAGGACACAGCAACACATACGCCACCATGCCCTAGGCTCTGGTCAGATTAGATTGTGTGTTGGACATGTATGAGGGCCAACACGTGTACAGACATGATCCAGACCCTCACACGCTAAAGGAACACCTTTTCATTGTAACCTGTGAAAGATCAACACTGCTCAATCTACTTCTCACAGGGCAGAGTGAAAGCCGACTTTGGCCTGTTTCTCGCCCAGTGACACTGAGTCCTCTGTCACCATATTTGGGTTATTGCCTCCCTGCCTGGACAGGTCCCCCAGCAGCTCTCTGTCTATTCTTAGGCAAAGACTTTTCCATAATACATCTCACTTGACAATAGGTGAGAACCTTACCGCCACAAAGTCATCTACCACCTTGAACAAGCTCCTCACAAACCCCCCCCCCCCCAAGATCATTGGCTTCTGCAATTTCTCAGAATCACTTTGATAAAGTTGCAAGCCAAGTTCATTCCTATCTATTCGGGTTTCTTAGTCCAGAGAATCCAACACGCACACGATATGATTGTGGAATGTGGATGTTTTTCTCTGATGTCTCTCACCTGCAGGTGTAGGCGTGGTTCTTGCGGACACTCCTTCTGAAGAAGCCTTTGCAGCCGTCACAGCTGGACGCTCCGTAGTGCTTGCCGGTAGCCCTGTCTGCACATATGGAACACAGGCTGACACTCCCGTTGGTCAGCGGCAGCAGTGGACTGGGCTCTGGCACCATGGACTCTGTCAGTAAAAAAGGAGAGGACTCACTCATAGACTGACTCAGACTGTGGCCGTCTCACATCGTGTGGTTGGCGTGCTGGGACGCCTCGACTTGTGACAGTCTGGCGATAGGCGTGCGGGATGGCAGTACATTTGTCATCACCTGGGGCACACATTAGACAGCTTCGAGATGGAGACAATGGAGATATGGTCTTGTAGGGACACGGTGTTACTTTCAAGACAGGGGTCCTTTTTTTTTGTGTAGCTGTTGATGAATAAATAAACATCTCGGAGGCCGTGCTAACAAGCCCCAGAAGCGTCGCAGGCCAATCACTCAGCAGGGAGAGAGAGAGAGTGCCAGCCCAAAGTAACAGCAGATAAGCTGTCTAACAGAGACAGTCATTAATCATAGCCATCATCAGCTCTGGCGATTAATGAAACCCCCTTCCACCTCTGTAAAGGGAAATAACCTTGCGCAAACAAAGGCACGGAGACTATGCTCAAACAGCAGCGCGCCCACTGTGAGGTGAGGCATGGCGGGACCGACATAATCAGACTTCTATTTCACAAGACTGGCAAGCGCAGTGGAAGAGGTGGCAGCAATAAAGGGCAGGGGTTACGGGGGAGAGCTATCACGGCTCTCCGTGTGGCTGCTAGGATCATAGGCCTCCGAGGAGCACTGCTGCTTATTACTGGGAGGAAGAGGAAACTCCCCATTTAATTAAAGCAGTTACAGGTCAGTGGCAAGCCAAAGTCTACAGCCGTTCCCGGGCTATTTTACACCCCGAGTTTGGTTTTAATTCAATCTCCCACTGTGTTGCTCTAAATTGCGTCCTGTCAGTATTCGATGGCGGCAGGATTGTCTCTCCTAAAACCACTGACCGTCAAATCTGTTCTGTGTGTGGAAGTGTTCCTGAGTCTGCACGGACAATGCCCCCGGGTTGTAATGTATGTAAATTGCACACTTAGTGTTGGGAGACGGAGCAGCCGGGGATTACAATTTAACATGGAGAATGCTTTCTGTGGTCAAAGATCAGTTAGATTGAATTAAGAGATTATAATACATGTGCCGTGCAGCTATCTGCCTTTGAAGAGCAGTCTGCAGCCCCTTCAAAGTGGCAAAAAAGCCCCCGATTCAGCAGAACACAGTCCAAATGATAATGATAAGTGAAAATTAGATTAGGAACAAAAGCAGACGAGCAGAATCTTTTGAGCAGGTCTTGTTCCCTATTCGGGGAATAATGACCACTGCTGTTAAAGCTTTTTGTGGACGGGGAGCTGATGTCAGTGCACTAGAACATTCCGGAGGTCATTAGAGCTGCAGTACCTCCAGCAAAGTACTTCACAGACCCCGAGTTGACTTCAGCTTCAGTTTATCAGCTGTAGGTTGTTATACACAAAATTAAAATTAAACCTAAATGGTATTTGTAGACACTAGACAACCAAACCTATGCTTTTGACCCTATGGAAGCACCCCTCAGATGGAAACCGACCAAGCTATGTTAGGGGTCTGCAAGCAGTGTGGCGTGTGTGCAGGACTGGGTCGTCCTACCTGGCATGCCTGTGTCCACAGGGAACACCCTCAGGTCGTCAAACTCCAGCATGGTGTAGGAGGGGTCAAGGGTGACGCTGTAGTCAGATGAGTCCAGGTCCAGCACGCTCCCAGACAGTTTCATTGCTCTGGTTTGTGGGTCAGCAGGGTCCAACGGTCTGGGTCCGTAAAGTTCTGAGACTAGTCATGAAATTCCCACGCCTTGTTCTTTCTTTTCAGCTCATTGACATCCTTCAGTCGTTTGCTTCCTTCTGGTTGTTCAGTTCAGGTTCATCAATGTACTCTCTGTTTCCCATATATGTCCTCGTTGTCCCAGGCCTCCTCTTGACTTTACAATTCTTTTGGTTTGTTCTTTTCCCCTTCCCATCATACCTATAACATCACCATAGCTGGAGATCGAAGGTGCGTCTAGGGTGGGCCAGTTCCTGTTCTCTGAATCAGAGTGAAAGAAGTTTCAAATTATCCTAATGGAAAATGAGCAGCAGCCAGAGACACATAGAAAGACATTTGTCCCACTGTCTGTTTGCTTGTCTCTTATCAGAGTAGAGCACAATAAAGGGGAGGGTTCAGCGAGGTAAACATGACTCACTCAAAAGAACAAAAACAGCTTATACACTCATACATCAGCGAAGTGGAGGCATATTCTTATCAATTATTCATCACAAGGCTACCAGGAAAAAAACATGAATTATATGGCAAGGCCAAAGGTTGTCGCCGATCATTGCAGTGTAACATCATTGTCACTAGAGCAAAAGTTTAATGTGAACCACACTTCACCACTGGGGGCAGAATATGACTGTGGATTCAGAATAGGCTACTGCAATCGTTTCTGCACATACAGGGAAAACTGTTCCATAGTGGGGAGGGGAATCAGTTCTTGGTTCACCTTTGGCCTGAAAGGGGGGCTGCCATCAGCTGTATGGTGGTATTGATCAGAGGTACAGTGATAACACGTTTGCAAATAAAACTAAAGCTATTCTGTACCCTTTTGATATGATAACAATAAGAGAAAAAGATAAGACAACGTCCCTGTCTGCTTAAATGTCAGATATAACCGTATCAAAGGACAATATGCGAAATTCCCCTTATAAGCAGAGTTTTCAAACAAGCAGTTGGGTGTTCTTCGGAAGTGCTTTATCCAACATTGGCCAGTGATCTCATAATGTCATTAATGTTCAGGGTACAAAATAGGAGAGACCAGGCTGACGTCACAACAACTAAAATATTTTTAAATATAATATTATATTAGCTCCAACATCGGGAAACAGGTACAAACAAATTATGATTTGGGTATGTGACGAGCTATTCATTTCTATATTTTGTTTTTATATGGTTTTTATATCTATAAGATTTGATGTCTGGGCTCATGAAGGAAAAAGAAATTTCTGTGTTGAAACCTATAACAAAGTTATAAGAAATGGATATTCCCTGCAATACTCACAGTACAAACCCAAGTATCCAAATTCGCTTAGTAGTTAACTCTTTCTTATGACAGCTATGAGGCACATAAAGTCTCTATATTAACCTGCCATAGACACAATGCACTTCTAGAAAGGCTTTTTCTGTCAATTATATTTTAAAAGTAGCTGGATTAAAAAAGTATTCTGAACCTTCAATGCATTGGTCATTGGGCATTTAAGACCAGGCTTCTTTTTTTAAAGAATGAAAGACAGAGAGAAAGGTGAACGTGGCCATATGATTTGTACAAATTATAACAAATTATATGTCAGACCACATATGAGCTTTTCCAGCAGCAATATCCATCATGCTTTGGTGTAATGGGATTTCCTGGGTGAGCAGCACTGCCTCCTTGAATGTCACGCTAGGCCGCAGGTCAGACCTCCCCTGGCAGTGGCTCTCACGCAAAGGCTCTCTTTAGGTGATTGATAGCTTATAAAGAGCTGTCAGTCAGACCAGCTAGAACTGCTGAATGGACTTTGCCCAGGAAGATTACATCAGGTTAGGATTAAACATTGCCCTTAAATGTGGATTGTTAAGACTGTGTATACTGAGGGATATCAATACATTTTTCCTAAGTAAAGATGTTGCAAACAGATGTGGCCCTTTGTACTATGGGGCCACTAAATACCGCAGAAGGTTTAGAACATATCTGTATTCTTTTTGCATTTGAGCAACTAGAAATTAATTACCACTTTTTGTTAATTGTAGAAGTAAAAATTTTATTAGTTTATTGGTTTTCAGCTTTTTTACACCTTGTAGTAACGTTAGCAAAGCAATGGCACAGATGAAGGGTAGCTTTCAAAGTTCAAGCTAAATTGCTGGTTCTTTCTTTGACCAGCAGGGAGAGACAGTGTACTGCAAATCTGGGTCCATTTAACTCAAGTTGATTTCTTTGATGAGCACACAGGACGACAATAAACCTGACAAAGAGCACTGTCTTCATAAAGAGCTCAGTGACATTACATACGCTCGCCATATTTTGAGCAACTTGAATTGCCAAGCTTTTAAGTTAAAAGCATTACTTGTCATTGTCAAAATGTCTGGACTTACTCTACAGGTGTGTTGGATGCGGTTAGGGGCAGCCTGTCTATTCAGAGTGAGCTCTGATAGATGGGGACTGAGCTGCAGTATTTCAGGCTCGGGCCCTTGTGATTTGGAAGGCTAAAGTGTGGAGTGCAGCAGAATGGGCCTCGGTCACAAATCAGCACAGTCGCACTTTTAGCTGTAGTGCAGGTCAGACTATTAACTAAACATAAATAAATAATGGACCCGGCACTTTTAGCACTGCATTTCTAATTTCCTTGTCAGGGTGAGTCAAATGAAATTAACTCTGGATCTGAATCATTGGCATGGACAGTTCTCTCTGATATAAAATGCCCACACATACAGTACGTGCAAAGGCATAGCAGAGGGAATATGAGTGTGTGGAGACTGAGGGAGCACCCTGGCTAACCCACTGGGTGAGATATCCTTGAGTAGAGTTTAAATCAATGAGATGCCTACAGCTGACCAGACTCCAATTCAAACCAGACCAGAGGCTCACTTTGACCTGTAGAAGAGTGCTGCTAGAGATACAGCTGGATCTAGACTAGGACAAAGGGACAAATCCCAGGGCACACTGGAGGCAATATTCAAATGATGTATGTTCCGTTCATATGATAAGAAATGTTCATCGGATTGAAACATTTAAGGACTGGTTGTGGCTATGTACAAAGGCAGTCCAGAAAATGAAAACCAAACCTCTGTGAGCAGAAATTTGAAGCTACACATAGGAGGTGGGAGCAGGTGCAGGTGGAGACTCTAGAATTCATGAGCGCTGTGAGACTGCCAAGTTGCTTATTACAGAAGAATAATACATCCGCTCTCCGTCCAGTTCATTTCCCCCGCCCTGTCATTCGGGTCTCATTGTGTGTCTGTCACTGGCAGTGCAACCTCTGTTCTTAAAGGCTCACTCTGACCATCTCTTACTTTAATTCATTATTTTTAGAATCATTGAATTACCCTGTTTCTAAGACATATATTCTAGCAGGGCAGTTTTTGCTCTATATTTGTACATCTTCAATAATAAAAGATCACAGTGAAACTGACTGCACAGATAAGATCCCAACACCTTGACCCAAATATCACTCCAATACATGCAAAACAGCCCCCAGAGTCCATTATGCTTCCTATTGAAAAAGAAACAAAAGTATCGTGTTTGTAGTTGTTATTCCAAAAAGGGGGGTAAAAATAAAAAACTGCAAAAATTGGTTAAAAAAGCTGGGCAGACATATGATTTAGTGGGGCAATAAAGAATGGAAAGGTGGCCATTCATCATAGAGGCTAGCTCACCGGGAGAGGGCCTGTCACAGAGACCGCCAAGTCCAGGGGGCGGTTCCGATAGAGCCCCCATAACCCTCCAAAACTTGTTTGGCCCAATGGCTTTTCCAGCTGGCCACCTATGGACAGTGGGTATGTGGATAGTGCTGGGTCCTCAGCTTTGTCTGTCCATCACTATTTTGAGAACTGAGAAAAGAGAGGACAATGTGCATTACAGGTTAACATATTTACAGCAATCACTGCGGCCTTAAGGAACCTAGCATGCTCAAGGGCACATTTTTTGTAGTTTTAATTTAGTTGCATCGAAACCCATATACAGCCTAATTTTACGTCCTCCAATGGAACTTATAATATCAAATAGGCCACTTAAGCAAATATATTTTTTTTTTCTCCTTCATCATGACATTATTTTTGACATTACTAAGAACGCTCGCCATGTCATAGTTTAGCAATTTGGCCTGATTGTGTTTATTTGTTACATCTGTTTTTAATTTTTTGTTTTTGTCTACGTCGTTATCGCCACCTGTTTTGTCTTGTTTTCTATTTGTTGATTTGTTCAGTTACTTACATATATAATTCCAGTCTTTAAATATTTTCTTTGACTGGCCATTGTTTTGTTTGTTTGACTTGTATGTTTATTAAATATGGAACATGCTACATAACCACATATGTCTCTGCCATTGGGTCCGTCTTTTATCCCCCCCACTCGTGACACATCATAGCTACCCTTTCTTGAACTCAACAAGTTTAGCTTCCAACATACTTTTAACAATTTCCGACATGGTGAAAGTAACCGTTTTGTAAGCACTTTGAATCCACTTTATGAAAACGAGCATCTACACAGTGTCCTCTACTTCCCCGGTAAACCATGTCAGGTGAATATATGCCTAAGCGTGTCTTCAGCGAGACGAGCCATTTCAACAGCTAAATTAAGGTAATATATTCAACAACTAAATAATAAATGCAGATAGTTCATAGTTAATTAATATCTATACCATACACATAGTGTCAAAACGGTTGCATGTTACGTGACAAGTTTACTGTACTGTACAAGTTCACCGATTTAAGTATGTGGACGTTGCCTGACCTTGGCTAACATACGCACTAAATTCAAAAGTGAAAATGGTTAGCCTTTTTTTTGTGTGTGAAAGTTCTGCATTACCTTGAGATGTACAAGGTAAAGTAGACTGAAAAACTCATTGTTTCCTCTATGCTCCTACCCAGCACGCACTCAAATTGACTGTGTCTGTTTCTGTTATGATAATTACAGCCATATGTGATATCTTTTAAAGTCGCAGGGTCATGGTGTCACAGACATGCTAAAATAGGTCTACAAGTGCTGTTCATTAAGTCTTATGAAGTTAGGATCCCCATACAGGAGGACGGAACAGACTGCGGCCAACACAAGGTCATGAACGTTTCCAGCAGAGATCCCCCTCCACTTTCCTCTAAGTCGGAAGTGGTAAAATATGTCTTGCTGTGGTATTCTTGAGATGCTTTCATATACCACTCGGCCTGTTTTAACCATTTATTTTGTTATGCCCACAGGAAGCCTAACATCCTCAGTGTTGGGGATCTGTGTTTCATCTTCATTATGATAATAACTTTTATTTGAGCGCCTCTCATCTCAGCCATGTTGATCATGGGGGATAAATGTGGTTTGAATGCTATACAGGCGGGCACCCTTTCCTGTAAAAATGTGCAACACCTTTGTCAGGGCTGAGTGTGTCTGCAATGGCTTCAGAAAACACATGCACACTTCTCTGAAGAATGATAAACTCCCTTTAACCAAGGTCCTCTGTGAACTGGCTTTTTAATTAAAACCACTCGTTCCCAAACTTGTACCTAATGTTTCCCATTAGTCATGTTTGAGGGATTACAGACAGTCCCAATGAAAGTCACGGATTAAATGGAAAACACAGATGTGCGAACAATGCGGCTTGTTTTATTTCCATCACAGCTGTTTAGCAATTATAAAAAAATCAACCAGAGTTGACAAGGTTCCCTAATTCGTTCCACAATTAAATAGGACTTTGAAGTTTGTCTTGGGGGTTTTCCAGATCTTTTAGAAAGAGTAGTAGTAAAATAATTCACAGTGTCGAGGGAAAGATTAGTTTCTGTATTTGTTCAGCCCATGCTATCTGCATAGACTATTGAAACCTTGGATAATTATGATGATTTACCATTTTCATACTTTTGGAGTTTTGCATTCACCCAGAGGTGTATCTTCAGCCTTAAAAGAGGTTGACATTTACTTCCCTGATACCCACACATGTGACCGCTGATTATTAAACAATGTAAGTAGAAACAGAGTGTACAAGAAATGTCACCTCCTATGAAAAGGTGCCGTGATCACACCGTAAAAGCTACACTCGGCTAAACGCTGCTGTTCGGATTGCCTTCTGTGCAACTGGGACATTTCACTGTTTGAACTGGATGTGAGTCAACAAGCCGAGGCTCTTTAAAGAGAGAGAGGTGCTATGCAACAATTTAATTGCTTCATCTGTGGCAAATCACTTTAATATGGACATGCATCTGGCCTTTCAGACTTGGGTGCTGTGGCTTGTTGTTGGAGTGCATTGGGAATGGTTATCATGACCTTTGACCCCACGGTTATTATACCTGTCTTGAGTGCTTCCCTGATTCTTCCTGAAATGTCTCAAGACGGCGGAGAGGGCAGGCTGGGTTGCCTCAACCCCCCACTCTCATTATCTGGTGCCCTCATCGGGAGCATTGCATGCGGACATGCTGAACTTGGCAGAGGATCAGTGAATTTAAGAGGCATGCCTGCACATTAATTAGGTGGCCCATGTACGTAAGGGTACGCTAAGGTACATGCATGTATGTCTTTAATTATGTAGCCGGTGTTTGACCTTTCCAGGGATACTTCTTTTTTAAAGTAGTTTAGTTTAGTCCTGCTGAGATTCATAAAATACACATAAAGTGATGCATCAGCAGTGTGATTCAGCGTTTAAGATGCAGGGACGGTTATTATTCCACATAAGCAGGAAGGAAAAACACTCCTCAGGTGCTTGCCTTTTGACAAGCCAGAGTGGGAGAGGTGAGGGATGGGACAGTAATTCATTTTTAGACTGCACCCAGAACCAGACGATAGGAAAAAGCAATGATCAGTAATGGGCTGGTTGCAGGCCTAGTCTGATTATTAAAAACCGTTACCGATAGCACCTACTGAAAAAAGTACACATCGCCGACATTAGTAATCAACTCCCTCCCCCGACAGCTCGTACTGTTTGTTTATTGAAATCACCCTTTCCTGCTCCCCTCCATTTCTAGGAAGAAGATTGTGGATAAGAAGACACAAGAGAAGAAATTATTCTGATTCTGCAAGTGGTTTGGAACAAGGTATGAAGGCAATTATTTTAGCTTTTAAAATTTGTGCCATATTTATGGGGCATTACTTGTTGCAAGGGGGCTGTTTAATGTTATTTGCAGAAAGCGCACATTGTTCGCATCAAGCGTATGTAAGGCTAAGTCATTTGAGCCATGGCCTGGCGGCTAGAGGGACGATCTGCACGGAGCAAACGGGGGTCAGCTCCTGGACCAGCTACACACAATTTTCCAAACTGACAACTTTACTGACTGCAGCTTATACTGAATGCTTTTGCATTAAATCGCCTGAAGCAGACCCCCCCCCCCCCCCCCCCCCGCCCAAACACCCCCCCCCGCGCCCCCCACCCCCCCCACCACCACCGCCCCCCCCCCCCCCCCCCCCCCCCCCACCCCCCTTGCTCTCACCAACATACACCTAAAATAACTAGTATGAGGTAATAACCCAATCCATCCATGGTATTTAGAGGTGAGACAGTAAACCTCTCTCATCCACTTAACACTGCCAAGTCCATGATTGCAGAAGAAGCTGCATGGATTTGGTCAACTACAGCAACAATGTATTTTTTGCCAATTATATTGAACAGCTTGAGAATATCAGTAGTTTCTTCTTTGAACATGTTTAAGTCTATGTGATGTGCTCTGAATGTTGAAGGCTGGTTTTAAAGTACCGTAGCCTCATGTGGTCGACGGTATAGCCCATCCATTAGCGGTTTGTTGTATGGTTTCCTAGGCCAAGCCCATTAGTGTTGCGAAGCTGCTGAGCTGAGGGCCAGTCAGTAAGAGGTGCAACCTCCTGTGGTACTCAGGCCAGGTTGAGGAATGAGCCACAGATTTTTTATTTTCTTTACGAAATTATATCATGCTATGAGGTCTCACAAAAGCTGTGTGGATGTTTGGCCAGAAAGATTGGGGTCCTCCCCAGCCCTGACTCCTGTGCAAAAGTGTAACCGCCGACTCTCGGAGGACCCACTTACAACTAAGACGTGGTGCGCTTTTATCCTGGCTGGCCAAATGTGAAATAAATAAAAAGAATGGAAAATGGCTGCTCTCAGGGCTCTACCCGTGGTCCCTGGCTCTTTGTTAAAACCATATCTCTGCTGCTCCATTGCCCCCAGCTACATTAAATCCCATTAAATTCACCTTCATTAAAGCAGCTCTCTCTGCTCCTCGCAGCAGCCCTATTGCGAGGCCTCTCAAGGACAGAGCGGTAATGAGGGTGGACTGGATTTAACCTTGAATAGTACCGGTTTTCATTTTCAAATCAATAACTTATGGTTAAAAACCGCCACTAGATCCAGGCTATAATTTTCAGGCATTAATTGCATGGATTAGGTTTCTCCTGCACTGGAAAGGTATTTAACTTTAAGTTGCAGTGTACGCATTGCATTTAGCTTTACATTTTTTTCCTCCTTTCTCATGACAGGAATGACAACTTGCACATTTTCTGTATCAGTAAATCTGTTGGTGCATGTGTACAGTTTACTTTGCAGGCGGTATAGTTTTGGGAGATTGGATTTCAAAGACTCATTACCCTATGTGCAAACAATTAAGCTCTTGATGCCATTTGCTAAAGTGAAACCAAACAGCGGGCAGCTTTGGCTCCAATTTCTCTGGACTTCTAAGTGTGCTGTATGTGTGCGATTGCAGCCCAGTGTCGTCATTCATTCTTCGGAGGCGGAGATATCAGAAACCTCCATCACTGCCATTTGATTTAGGCTCAACCAGTAACCTGCTGTCAGGTGAAGTGGGAAATTGTAAATTATGAATGAAAAAGAGTAACTTGAGGATGATGGAAAGACAGCGGGCGTAAAATAAAGAATACGTGAGCTCACCCTCTCTCTTCTCGGGGCTGTGGAACACATATATCACTTTCCATAGTGGGGGTAGCTGCTGCCCTGGTGTTCCTATGGAAATGCATTAATTTGTCCTGCGGTGATAATTTCAGCCCGACATGTTAATAATGTGAAATATTGGATGTGGTCCTGCGATGGGGAGGGTGGTGATCACGGCAGCTTAATTTTTTAATCAAATCCCCTCTTCAATGAGGCTTTATTAAATTACACAGCTCACACTGTGGGAGTAGGATACAGACAGAGATGGCACAGCGCAAAAAGAGCTTTGTGGGATAATTAAATAAAATTAATAAAAGCCCTCTGCCGACGTAGAGTGAGGAGAATGGGAAGGAGGGTAACCCAGCGGCCATTTTTATATGCTCCGCTCCGGTTTCGTTCTTTCTCATTTATATCCTGGGGAATGGGCCATGTGGAGGGAGGGAAGGAGTAGAAGAGAGAATATCTCGATGCCCTTAGTCTGTAGACTGAAACACAATGGTTGTTTCTATAATTGGTTTCCATGTACAGCCACACAATACACACAATATTAACACAATATTAACGCCAAACCCCAGGATGGACAGACCAGGCAAGTTGTAGAATATTACCTCTCCAGTGAGGGCACGTGTCCCAGTCTCCAACAAGACTTGGTGTAGTTACTATCCTGAGTTTACCGTAGACACAAGGATAAAGTATGCATGTCTTAACCTCCTGCATGGTTACTACGACTGTCATACCACTTCAATATATTCTCCTTCATAAAAAAATGTGTTAGTTGTTTTTACTGGAAAGGCAGGTACCTTACAGTTACGAAGTGGAGATCCTTGCTTTACAGGGCTCTAGCACTGTATATGAAAAGCAGCTAAACTAGCTTATTTGAGAAGTTACTTATTGTCATTGTGGGTACATTTCTGGTTATGTTGGATGTCTTTAGGAATCGATGAGTTAGTTGGTCAATGTCTTTTGAAGACAATAAATGTTTTGTTCATTTGCTTCTCAAAAAAAGGTTAAAGCCTGTTGCCCATCACATCTTTCTACTTTAATTCCTAACCAGCTGAAACATGTCTGTGTTTTGACCCTTTCTCTAATCTCCTTCCCTTCTAGTCTTTTATAACTTTGGAATTCAGCCATGTGCTTTTAACTTCACTTTCAGAGATGAAACTGATAGGTATGTATTAAAGACGTTGCAGGAACAAGGAGCAGATCTCAGAAGCCCTGTGGTTTTAGGGTTTAGGCCTCCGACGCTCCTATCCTGAGTGGGAATGTGCACCATGGAAACCCGCTCTGTTTGAAGCCCTCTGCGTTGCCGTGACCGTGAACATGTCCAATGGAGGGGCCCTCTGTTTGAGGCAGCGCGGCCTCTGTGTCTCCGTCTAAGGGGCCTGTGGGGGTGAAGCTCTGGTCGGGGACTCTAGCGGCTTTGAGGTGCTTGTGATATCTCATTAGGACAGCTTAGTGGTCCCCATCCCAACACCAGGGCCATTTAACGGTTACCCCGCTGATCTCAACTGACAGCCAAAAAGACTGGAGGCCTTCTGGGTTTGTGTGGACTCCACCATCTGCTCCCCGAAACACGACCTCAGCCAGGCTCAGGGACAGAAGGTCTGATGGAGAAACAATTACATAGTCCGTAAAACCAACGTTATCTTTGAACGCAGTGTTTGTGTGATAGTTGGGGGGTGAGCGACCTGTGGAATCCAGCCAGTCAAATGAGTGTTGGTGTGTCAGGGCTCTCTGGTGGCTGGTTTGATGAGGGAGGAGATTTGAGTGGGGTCTTGTTTGAATTAGTTTACGGGCGGCAGAATGAAAGCACCCTGCTGAGATGTGAAATAGCCGGCCTGAAGACCCTTTCATACTATATCTTCCTAAAAGGCATATTTATATCTTCCAGACTAGTAATTAATCACTCTTTTTTTATAGTAGTGATGTTTTGGGAAAAGGATGAAAAGAATATAGGCTGGTAAAGTATAGTATTTATTTCTAGACTTTTTCATAGATTTATTTTCCCAGCCAAAATCCACATAGCATGACTTCAATTAAATCATTTATTCAATTTTTTCACCCTAAGCCAAGAACTGCAGGATTTCCTATTTTCTTCCATTTGATGAGAGGGCTGTCTTGTCTGCATCCTTAGTTTTGTGAGACACTGCAGACTTATTCAGTAAACTTTGAGAAACAAAAAACTGGATTTTGCCTGTCACAAACTTTCTATCTGGTGCCTTAAGATGCAGACATAGTGCAAAGAAGTAGGTCCTGCATAAAATCTGTTGCTTAGCTTACTGTGGAGTGTGTTGCTGCATACATATTAGAAAAAAAAAATATGGCATATTTCTTCACTGGTCATCGGTATTGGTTATAAAAGTTGTGCCTTAGCATGGATCCACCATCTCATCTACACTACACAGACATTGCTTACAACTCAAGTTCTGCAGTTTTTTCTTTGCTCTTTTGATCTACAAGCGGCTTTTCAAACAATAAGTGGAGACAGGGTTTTTTTCTATCAGTTTTGGTAATGAAGTTGAGGGATGCCGGTTGGAGAGATGTAGACACATTTACAATCTTGTTTGATGAACATTTTGGTCATGGTCAGTAGCTGCTTTGCACAGTACTGTTGGAGAGCTCTTTGATCTCTGATGGTACCAATCCTGATGGCTCCCAGTGGACCGTACATCATGTGAATGTTAGAGGAAATGACATCAGCTGGACAGTTGAACCTGTTTGAACTAAATGTCATTTTAATCCACCGCACATTCATTAGCGGTAGCTGTGCTTTGATAACATTATAGTATATTACAAAATGTTTATAATTAGTTTTTGTGAAGATCAGTTGTTTGGCTGCTGTATTTACATGCGTTGAAAGAAAAACCTACAGACCAAAATGGCCTGTTCTATTACTTAAGGCCTAGCCTGGATCAGAGGATTTAAATTTTTTTATTTATACAGAGTTGACTGTTGTAAGTAAGACTACTTTTAGATGATTAGCTTATTGCTTTAGAAGTATTTTTGAAAATGTTTTAGTTTTTAAGTTCAAACTTACTGTTAGTTCTACAGATGTCTTGGGTGTAGGGAAACCAATCCTCAAACCATCCCCCTCATTCCAGAGAATCAAAGCATGGTCTCTCAACACAAAGGGTCATAAAACCTTAACTCTATTCCAGCAATTCCAACTGCTACTTTAAGGATTTATGAATTGGGATTAAGAAACTGTCGCAAAGGAACAATCAATTAAATTATTGGACATTGACAATGAGAAGAAATTGTAACATCAATCGTTTGTATTTTGTAATAATTATATATTTTGTATTGTTTTACTAAGCTAACTAACATAATTAGCCTAGTCATGTTTGGTATCCAAATGTCCACCATGATATTTTGTAAACTTTGCAAACGTTTATATAGAACATATTCTTAGCATACAGGTATAAATAGAAAAAAAATGATTTGAGCTAATCAAGCTGAAAAACCTTATCTCATACAGTGAGATAATTTACACCTCTAGTCCCTGACCAGTGGCCAATCAGGTGACCTCAGCCACCTTTTGGACACCCCTTCTCAGACTAGCTTAAATAGATTTTCGAACCAGGAAACGTGGCTTTTTAAGATCCGCACGTAACCTGGGAAGGCCGCCCTGCGTTACACGGGTTGATAAAAATTGCACCCAACCTTATTCTTTGACCACGTGTCTGCAAGCAACTCTTTGGACAAAGGATTTTAGGCCTTTTCCTCACTACAAGGCCGGAAAACCTTGCACACTTTCAAACTGAACCAGCGCATGATTAACACGTCAAAGAAGACCAAAAAACCCACGTTGCTTTTCCATGTTTATTCAAACAAGGAACTAACTTTCAGAACTTTACCAAAGGAACCACGGACTTCTCAAATTGCAAGCTAATAAGACCAATCCTTGTGCCACAGCTCCGCCTTTCTTCTCACAGTAACGTAACCCATGCTTCATACGTTGAGCGTTGGATGCTAAAGCTTAGACAATTTCTGATGTGTTATGCTTACCATAATTTATCAATATTTCAACTGTTATGCTGTGTATGTTTAGCTACTAACCACTTTAGTTTATTAATGTCATCATTTAGTCATTCTTTGTAGTACTGTAATTTTCATGTGTTTTAGACTAGTAAATAAATAGAATTGCTTTGCAACCAATCCCAGCTGTGTCATATCTTCGTTTCCATACAATCATTTATTCTCGTAACTTAGAACGTCACTACTTCAGAATTGAGATTAAAACTTCAACTAGGCCTACTTATTAAATTAATGCCAAATCAGACCTGGTTTCCCATCGAGCCATGCAATAAGCTTAAATCTTTGGGTGGTGCCCCCTTTAATTATTTAATATCAAATTGATCGATTATAATATAAATTTATGAATTAATTGATAATCTACAAAATTGATAAAGAGTAGTTTACACATAAGTAGTGAACCAGAAACCCTACATGGGTCAGGATGATACCCGACTAAAAACACCAACCATTCACTCCTCCATGTTGCAGCCTCTTTGATGAGCCTCAAGGCATCTTGCTGTTTTGCTACTGTACACTGGTTTCCTCTCACTTAACTTGTTCCACCACCCTGACTGTGACAGCAATCAAAAGATCAGTGGGGAAGGTCAAAGATCAAATAACTTACTTAGGCCACCTGTCCCTCCACATAAAGAAATCTGTTTAATGTCAGTCAAAATGCCCATAGCCCTACTTCAAAGGCAACACACTGATTCATATTATAGCACCTACTGAGCTTCTACCCACCACAAAGCCTTGAGTTTGGCATTCACTCAGCCTGTCCGTCTGCCAGCCAGCGCTCTGAAGTTTGAGGCTTCCACTCAGTATGACGCGGCTCTTTGGAACTAAGCGGCGGATGCTTTTATGTCCGTCTGTCTATCAAACTTTCTGTTCTGATTTCTCCCCCACTGGCACTGTCATTTAATTATATTATACTAGAGAAATAAGCGCAGTTCAGAATGCCAATTTGTGTCCCAGAGAGTGTAAAATTTGCTGTTACACTTGCTGCCAAACAGAGCAGGTGAGAGCAGACAAGGTCCTGAGGCAGGGAGCCGCCGACTTCCCTTTAATAGTTCCTTTTCCTCTCTCCCTCTCCTTCTCCCCATTCGGAGCTGAGACTCCAACGTGACAGGATAAACACATTACTGAAGTACCTGCAATCACAGAGCAACACAGAGGGGGTCTCAGTTTGCAAGTAGATAGGGGCTCTTGAGCCAATTTGAATATACATACAGCAGGTTTATGTAGCATCCAAGGGATGTTGTTGGCAGACAGTGAGATTGTGTGTAGATTGACTGACGGTGTTCTGACCGTATGCTAACTCACTCCCTCGTTAAACTGCTTTCAGTCTGAGCTCAGTTTCAAGCACTCTTGGTGGAAGAGAGCATAATGCATTGCTAGGACAGAAAAACGATAGAAGCAAAGTATTTACCTTTCAAAATGGTTGCCAAGTAAGGACACGTGCCAGGAAAAATGATAATTGTCATGAAAAATAAACTCGGAATATCATTATTACAGCCGGCCGTGTTGCTTCCAATAACAATCAGACTTTTTATTTAGTCTGTTACAAATCTATAATTTACATTGAAAATAGGACCCAGTGTTTGAAGATCGAGGCCAAAGAAAGTATCGAGGAAGTGAACAGCTGTGGGTAATTAGAGCGGGCCCAGGGATGGTTGGGGATTCAAAGTAAACATGGACGCTTTCCACGGTCAACAACATTTACAAATGTAGAAGAAGGAAGCTTCTGAATTTGTGAAGAATGTGCACTGGGAATGGAAAGCGTAGGAGCATGAAGCCAGCAGATGGCGAAAATTAAATCCATGCGGCATGTGGCTAGCAGGACTGTGGGCTTATTCTTCTGATAGTGGACACTGGAGTTCTCGCTGGGCCAGACGGCGGCGGTTCCGGGTTAATACTTTCAGGTACACATCCAGATACGCATTACTACCATTGATTTTGGGAAGAAATTTCCTTCAGGGGAAATCGACTGGTTTATTTTTAGCGCAGAACTTTTCCCGTTTGCTGTCCTTAATGCATTTTAAACCCTTGCTTTTCTCAGAAATGTCCAGGAGCTAGAAGTCTGCCTTTTTTTAAAGGTCATGTATCTTGTCATCAGAGGTGATGTGATTGAAACAATTGGCCATTCAGGGGTTTCAAAACTGGTGCATGAAACCAAACTCTTTTAGGCTTGGGGCCCTGGGGAGCTCAAACTCTTTCAGGCATGCCCCTGAAATATTCTAGCCCTTGACTGGCGGGCTGCACTACTTTAAATTGCTGAAATGTCCTGCGTTCAGGATGATTGGCAGGAAGAACTTGTTCTCCTGTGGCCTTCGTGTTGGAACCCCAGCTGGTCCCTGATAACTTTCTAATTCCCCAGAACTCCAGTACATGGGTGATTTTTTTTTCTCTCTGCCCTGTGAGGTCTAATGGACCACGTAACAGTCTTTAAGAGGTGAGCCTAGAGGAATGTATCATGCGGCAGATACATTTATTACTGAGCCGAGCTGTTCTTCCATAATTAATAGCATTGTAATATTTCATAGTAAAACCCATTCTTTTCTCCAACTATGCAGACATAAGGTGAATCCTTAACAGAAAAAATACGAACTAAAGAATCTCATCTCTGACAACGAGGAAATGTATCTATTGAGTGTATTGGAGTCACTTCATCTTTTTATATTTGCCCGATCATTAAAAACCATACAGGCATAAACACAGATTGAAAAGTAAAGTTAATAGGCCACATGTGCTCTACACATTACATGATATATTTTAGCCTATCCTGAGCAGTAATCAGCATTCTCGACACTACCGTTGTCCCCTTTAGATTGACCTAGACAGCACCGAAGGCATGTGAAGTGCACCAGTGCCATATAGGAAAACAGAATGGCTGGAGTTTTCCCAGTGGAATGTGTGGTGTTCAGTCTGCCTCCCTTCATGGCAACCCTAATCCAAATATTAGCACATTGGCTGGACAGTCTGTTTGAGGAGGTTACTTTTAACAGTCTCCCTTGAAGCACCCATTTTCCTGTGATTCTTTCCCTTTTTACAAATATATCTACTGTATGTGGCTGCCAGACCTGGTCTGTCTTTCTCTCTCTTACGTTGGCTGTCTTTAAAGATGGTATAATAATAGCATAAATAAAAACTTGTCATACGTTATGAACACTGGTCTGTGCAGGAATTCAATTTGACTAGTAAAATGCTGGGTGAGACTAGGGCTGGACAAGAGTGTAGGTTTTGTTTTTCAAAGACCGGCACAACTTCAGAGGAAAGAGGTTTAACATTTTTTTTGTTTAACCCGCGGCTTAAAGAAGCAAAACACTGCCTTTTGTTGGCATAGTGTGCACTTTGTTAGGGAAAGAAACGCCCGCCATACGTTGCCAATTCATTTCACTTTGAATATTTCAAAATGTCACTAATGTGCACAGGTTGTTCTTCACAGCCACACTTGAGCCTCTTGGCCTGAATTCTTTATGACATGTTCAAAGAACCCACTGGAGAAAAAATCTACGTATGAAAGCTCAACTGTATGGACTCCATTTTCTGTACATACTTATGGCTAACGAAAAAAGATTTGAACAACCTGAAATCCTTAAATGCTAAAAGGTTTTTGACCTGTATGGTTCCAATGTTGGGCTGTGACAGAATGGACTGAATAGTGTAATTCCTACTACATCTGATCCAACTCTCTACCCTCAGCCTTCTTTCAGCCACTGAACTGATACATGGATGAACGGTGGTTCTATAATTAACATTCTTGCATGCATATTGTATTAGCTGCTTCTATTGTTTGAGTGACACTGCTGGCTGTTGCTCAGAGGGCAGGAGGAAGTGTGTCCTAAGTCAGGGTTGCCCTCCCCGGCTCACCTCTCACTCCTTGGCCCTCTGACCGGGTGTGCCTGTGCACTCACCACTCTCATCCAAAGTTAGGGGGTTTTATGACTTAATGGCTGCTGTCGGATCCCATCAGGACCTGAGATGAACGTTGCCAGCTGTTCTCTTCCTTGCCCCTCTCTCTTTCTTTCTCTCTGTCTCTCGCTCTCTCTCTTTCGCTCTCTCTCTCTCTACTTCTTTCTCTCCCCACCTCTTTTTGTTCTTCCTCTCTCTCATGATGATAACGTGCTGCTTGGGTAGTGGCCTCATGGTGGTGGTGGAGATCCTTCCCTGGTCACTATGTGTGCACCAGCTAACAGCACGTGATTACAGCACCAGTGATGGAGGCGTGCAATGCATTACGGAGCCCACTGGAAGTGGCTTGAATACTGTGCGGTGTGTCCTTCATTGTTGGGTTACATTGTTGGTGTTTAGTGGAGAGGGGCTGTGATGTGCTGGATAAGGAGCTAGACATTCATCCCAGGCGTTCCCCCTGTGGATACTTTACATGCTGCTCTGCTGCAGACGCCGATAGGGAGATGTACATAATGTGTCTCATTCCAGATTCTGTGTTAAGTATGGGGGGGGGGGGGGGGGGTCTGGGGGGGAATGGTCAAAATCTCCATTTAAAGGAGTGCAATTTCTCGTGGCCAGGATCTGAGGATGTGCCCCTGAGAGGGAGCCCTCCTGCTCCCTGGAGGTGGGCTGGGTCATTAGTTTTAGTTTTTTGAAGTGTTTGCCCTTTTGATGTTTCCAGCACTCTCTTTAGGCTTCCAGGCCCCAAGGATATTTAATATCGCTCCTGCAAATTTCCAGTTAGGAATAATTTGAGCTGAGCATCTGTCAAAGGAGCGACCGTTTAAATACATTCGTCGCGGTTAAAGAGGCAGAAAATGAGGCCAGATTAGCCGGAGCACCTTTTTTCCGAGGGCTGGGTCTGGTCTGTCCTGACAGGGGCACAGGGCCCCACCGAAACGCTCCTCCAGCTTACTCATTAACAGCATCCAATGCAAGCAGCATCAGAGGGACTGCGAGCCTGCCCTCCCTGCCTGACCTCCACCAGGGCCAGAGCTGCCTTCTGCTGCCCGCTGCGCGTCCTGGTGCTGCTGCATGGAGGGGATTGTCTCCGGGTCTTGGCTCCTTGATCATTTATTTACAGCTATTTTGGGAGAGGGAAAGAGGGCCGGGGGTGACTAGACTAGACTCGCCTGTTTCTCAGGCGCCGTGATAGCGGGGGACTGCTGTATCCCATGTTTCTCCACTACAAAGTCCTCCCTTGCGTTCCACTGGGACGTGCACACAGGGACCTTTACCAGGATACACAATCTCTGCTGTGTTTCTATCCTGGGTGAGCCATGACAGAGCATGCATTAGGCATCTGTCAGTGCTCATTGGGACTGACGGGCCCTGTTCATTTGGCTTTGGTTTTCTTTAGCAGGCTAAAACAAAAGCTTGACCACACTCGACAGCAGTATAAGTTGGTCTGCAGGTGAGATGGGTGCTCATCTTTCGTTGATTTGGTTGTTGTTATGGGTCTGTCAATATAAGGATCTTGATCACACAGTCCAGCCATCTCCTCTGCAGCCAGTGACTGAACCAGTTTTAATGGAACAGTGTAAAGGAAGCCATGCATCACCACACTGGAAACGTGTCTTAACTGGTGGGTCAGTGAGATAGTTGGATCTGATTCAGAGTCTTTCTTTTGCCAAAGTGACAGCTACGCATAAGGATTCCTTTACACTAATGAACGTCGTGGAATAGCCGGCCTGCTTTTATTCAGAATGTGGGAGACATGTCAGAGGAGAGGTGGGGGCCTAACACTCTATTCTCCGCTGACTCCTCACAGTGACTCCTCTCCCACTCATCCACTGTGCCAGGGCTGTGGTGTCTGCACATGAAGACAGGTTGCGTGAGCAGAGTGCCCCAGACACCATCTTTGGGGGGAAATAAACAGAACATTTGTTCCAGGTCGTCCTGAAAGCGAATAAAACAGAAGAGCAGAGAGGCATGTGAAGTGCACAAAGCAAGAGGTTAGGGGAAGTCCACTGCGGGAGGGGAGCTGGGGAATATTAGCGGGCAGGGACTCGTATTAAAGCCACAGTTTGCGCAACCCTCCCCTCTTCCCTTTTGCGCTCTCTCTCTCTCTCTCTCTCTCTGTCTCTCTCTCTCTCTCTCTCTCTATTTTTTCTCGTTCTCTTCTGCTTTTCCCATGTGCTGTAAATTAACTTTACCCCAGAACCCACAAACTCCCCCTTTTTCTCCCCCGACAACCTTCTCTCTTCATTTTTACCAAGGCGCTGAAATATGTTTTAAGGCGAGTTTCTGAAGCATTTCAAATGATGTCTTGGTCATTCTGTGAAGAATAGAAACATTGAACATGACTTGCTTCTTTGAAAGGTTTGGCAAAAAGTGACTTAATCATTCAAAGCCGTAATTTCTCTCTTCCCATATGGTTGCCCTTATTTCTGTGTTCTAGTTTGTACAGCCATCAAATAGAGACCCACACAATTAACCCTAAGCAAGCTTTAAAAAAGAAAAAGAAATTGACCCGATCTTCAATGTTAATTGTCTATAATGGTTAATTATCTTCTAAATAGGTATGACATCTATGGTGTGGTGAAATCACTGGAGAATTGTTAGCCTTACGTCTCTATTCCATTTAGTTTTACATTGCCAGCTTGCACATTATCTGTCTATCCTTTCATCAACATGTAGATCCTTTTTTTAAGTGCTGTTATGTCCTCTTTTGGAGAGTTTGTTTTCCATGGACAGATTGTATTCTCTGCTGCTGGTTGAGTATTTTGTTGTTGTCTTGGTTGTTTGTGAGTTGTTAGTTGCGAACCCCTTAGCGACTGAGGGGTAGTTTCGGCCAACAAGCACTCGGGGTCACATTTAGCTAATTGCGCAGCAGGAGAGAGTGGGCGGAGTGTTTGATGTCTGAGAGGCTGTGTCACCATTACACACTGTGAAGTTGGACTGGGTGTTAAGTAACCAGGAAATGGGCTGTACGAAATCGGTGTAAAGTTGTAACTTTCCCGGGGCCACTCCCGGTGCTGCGGGGGGAGACGGCGGCGAAGGAGAGTTTGCTGTAAGTGTGGAGCTGCTGTGGAATGGGCTGTCAGGGTTCATTAGGCCGGCCTGTCTCCATCTCAGGGGGGGCTCGGCCACTGGTTTAAAACCAATTTCCATTACCTGGCTTCGTTTTTATTAACTTCCGTGCCATTACCACCCTCTCTCATCGTTTGACTGTTGCTCTGTCCCACTGTCTCCCACCTCTAAGTGCTCCGATGGGGTGGAGGTGGTGAAGTCCCAGTTATCATCTCCTCTGAGACCTCCACCCCCCCCCACCCCTTCAGAAGAGCCCAGCCTCTGGGAAACCTGCCCTGACCCCATGCACTCCGACACCAAGGACAGGAGGAGACACCAATCAGACTTCACTTTCCTCCCCGTGGATCTAATGGAAGGCAGGACTTTTAAGAACACAGGAAGGAAGAGGGAAGACGCCGAGAATGGGTCAGACAGTCTGCCCAGGTTTTCTGAAATCCTCCAGCAGCTGACATGCCGCTCATAAACGCTGCTTTGGGAGGGAGGACTGTGTGAGAACCAGGGGGAGTGCATGGTGGCTCTGAAACCTATCCCCACCGTGACCCCAGCCTTCAACGACTGTCTAAATCAGCGGGGAACCCCCGTGGATGAAAAAGATCTCTTTCACAGCGCCAACAGAGGGGAAACTCTTCCTCTTTGACTGCCACGGGGGAATACTGGGAGATGGAGGAGGAGGAAGAGGAGGGGGGTGAAAGGCCAGGTGTGTGCCACCAAATTTAATTAGAAAGACTGGTTGCTTTGTCCTCGATAAAGTTGCTCCGGGCGTTCTTTAATTGCCCCCTCCCCCGAACTCCTGCAGCACAGGCCCCCCTACCCTCATTTCTCAGAAGTTCATTAGTTTTTTTCACGAGGTGTCAAAATGTTGAGGGGACGTCTATGGTGTACTCTCTATCTCACTCCATCTCGTTAACTCTCAGACTAATCTTGCTCCTGCTTGCACACACACACACACACACACACACACACACACACACACACACACACACACACACACACACACACACACACACACACACACACACACACACACATCTCTTCCCAATGGCTCCCTTGCCAAATCTGACTCCCCGCATATCAAATGTGGGGGTAGAGATTTCCCTGGCTGACGTGAAGCTAAAACCTGTTGGGAGAGGCCAGAGAGATACAGTAGACTGGAGATGAGAAAGCAGGGAAAGACAGTAGGCTGAGCAATCCAGCAAAGGTTCCCACAGTGTGCCAGGAGCTCTGGCATATCAACGTCGGATTCAGAAGATGTTGTCACAGTGTTTAACTCCCAGTTGAAAGAACAGGAAGCCTGCAGAGTTACCCCGCCTATTGGCAACAGGTGTATAGCAGACGTTGTGCCGCGTCTCATCAAAGCGTGGGTCGGAGGTGTTTACCTCTGTGGGCCAGGGCCGAACCTTCCAGAGGATCTGCTCTGATGGGAACCTGGTTTGCTTCTCTCTCAGGACATCAGACCGCGGCCAGCCAGCCGATGTTTACGATTTCAGAGAAAGATTAGCAACTGTTCAGGGCCCATCACATGGACGTGTTCTTGAAAGAGAACCTGGAGAGGGGCCCTGACACCCAGACTGTGGCTGTCTTGTTCAGAGGTGTGGTGCTCAATGCCGTGGGCTTTGCTACAGCAGAAAGCAACAAGCCAGATCAAATGAAAGTCAGAGTACCTGGATCACTCAAGTACTGGTAGTTCATTAGTCGACAGGTTTGAATAAGCCAGTTAATATTAGAGATTTGGAGATCAATCATGAATTGATTAAACATTTAATGAAATCCAGGAGGGGGATTTGATTGTTTTGATAAATCGTGGTGTATGTAATAAGCAATTAACTTCTTAAGTTCTTGCGACTTATATCATGGTGTTGCCAAATAAGTTAATAAAAGAAGAATTGCTTTTGAAAAGGAAGTAAATTGCTTTTTTTCATAAAAGGCTTTTATCCATCTCCATCCTTGAGCTTTATCAGCGTCGTTTAGCCTAGCTACCAGCATTCAAAAAGAGAACACTGAGATTAGCCCTGGCAATAATACTGCCCATCTCTCATTAAAACCCTAATCGTGCGTAAAATGAGATTGATGGAAATGTATTTAAAAGGTCAAGGAAAGGGAATTTTCTAGTCTGACATAGGATTTAATGGACAGGATTTTAATTTAGCCGCTTCTCACAACACCAGAAGGATGACAATACCCCCAGGCAAATTATAGCCTCTACCTCTTCTCTCCTCTCCTCTCCGCTCCTCTCCCGTGATGGAACCAATATTGTTTTTACATAGCTTAGTACAGTGCAAGTGCAATTATGGTCCAGTCCAGAAGTGATTAGGTCTGATGAAATGTATTAGTGTGTGTTTGTCAATGTGCTTTTAGAACCATCTCTAAAGAGCAGAGGCATGAGATGTTCCTGCACACAGCCCCTCGATGAAAGGCAAGGTCAGTAGCCCCCACTTCCCTCTTTGCCACTTGGTACACAATCACGTGCTTGGGAATGGCTGGATCTTGCACAGGGGAAGCACTCTGTTGGTAGGATTACCTCAGCATTTGCCCACAGTCTCCTCGCGTATTATCCTTCTTTCTCAACAGGCCACTCTAAGGCCGGGTGTTTTAAAGCTCAACTCCATTCCATTCCCAGCTTTTAGGTTGGATCTAAAGTATTTATTTTCATTAATCGTAAAATATCACACTGAGCTCAACTTCTCCAATATGGAATAACAGGATTAGGTGTGTTAGTGGGTGAAATTAAGGGCACAGAAGCCAAAAACTATGCCATTACTGTACCGCACCTTTCCCTACCGTTTCCTAGTGCTCTTGGCTGTTATGTTGTATGCATATTTCAGCTTATCCTCAACACAATTCTGAATTTATTCTGTCACAGTCAGTATTTAGACGCATGAATAAGATGGAACGTTTATTTTTTATTTATGCTTTGCCGCTTTCCTACCTTGAATGCATTGCAAATGTCTTATTGCATGAAGGTAGATAATGTCAGGTAGCGGCAGTGTAAGAATGTATGCAGAAATTGTATGTCGCCTATAAAATCTTCATCTGTGTGTATCTGCACAGTTTGATCAAATTAGACAGCGTTGTTTCTTTTATGTGTTGCGGTTTTTTAATGTGTGTACTGTATATGTTTCAACAAAAACAGTGTATTTAAATGTGTGTGGATGTGTTGGAGTTTTTGTTACTGAATTGTGGCCAGTATTTTTTTCAATAAATATTTTCTCGATCGACTTTCTGTGGTCCGGGGTCTCCCCCCGCATAGTTCTCCAAGGTGTGGAGGTGGCACCTGCTGTTTTAAAGGTTCATTTCAAACTTACACCAGAGGCTCACGGCTAAAGAACCCTGCCTTTGATTGATTGTTGAGACCATTGATCTAATTTTAAAGCCTTTGAATTTCTCCTCTGTGTCCTCACATTTTTCTGCGAGGAGTTGAATGAACCTAATTTCCCTGCACCTCATGCCGGGCCGGGCGCTCTGAGGTGAAGAAAACAAAGTGAATAAATAAATAAAGAAACCCGAGAAACAGGCCGTTCACAGCGGCGCGGGGATTTTTATAGACTGGATCAATTAAATTTGTCTTATTTGGAACGGTGGGGTACCGTAACTCGATAAGAGGTAATGTGGTTGAGAATGCCTCTCGCTGTGCGGCTATTAGGCAGGAGAACGTTACCCTGGGAGCATTAACATGCAAGGATTACAGAGACACAAGTCTGGTCGGAACCAATTAGAATCAGGAGCCTTCTAGGCAACGGAGACGCGGGCCTTCTCACAGCGAGAGGCCTGGGCCACCGTGTCCCGCTGAGGGGGTCAGAGAATGAGGGCAGCGATGGGCTGGGAGTGATACTGCCTACTGCTACTGGTATGGAGGAGAGAGGGCCTGGCCTTTGCCTCAGCATGGGAGTAGGCAGCACAGCTCCCCCTTCTCTTCACTTTTTGCCTTCATATGTTTTAATGGTTGGTTAGGGAAACATTGCTGCTAGCTTTCTCTGAAGTCCCGCTGATCCTTTTTGAAAAGCTGCCCCGCTCGATGTTGGTGTGTAGTTCAGCATAAACACCACAGTACTCAAAGCATGCTATTTTACCACATACGGTAATTTAACACTTTTTTAAAATCTTTTCCTACAAGGTTCCTTTGAACATAAAAATAAAGCAGCAATTTAATTTGATCAGTTTACTCATGTGAGATCTTCCGTTTGTTTGAAATAATTGGCAAGTATTTTTTATTAATTTATTTATTTCAAATTATGCAGATTTATTTCAATAATGTTCCTTCCCTGAACCTTAGGTCAGAGGAGGACAAAGAATCATGTCTGGTTTCCTTCCACTGCACCACAAATGGAAAAGGTAACTGTAGATACTGTAACTCTGTATGGGAAAGCTTTGACATGCGTGTGTGTGTGTGTGTGCTTGAGCTTGAGTGTGTGTGTCTGCACGTCTATCAGTGGACTCAGACAGTGTCAGTTGCTATGTCTGAGAAGGACTGAGACGGCGAGTGCCTGAGGACATAGTAACACGGTCCCTAGTGCCACCAGCCCCCCTTGACACAATTACCCGCTCATGGCTAATTGGCGTTTGAGGCTTCCCTGCTTGATCGAGCATGGCCACATTGGCATGAAGTGGCAGGCCAGCGCTCGCCAAGCTGTGACTTAGCTGGTGCCACGCTTTGTTACTCCGTCCTTCAGCTCCGAGCCGCTTACATAATCTGCTCATGTAAATTTGCTCTGGCTAATTAACATTTGTCATTCCCTCGTCTAATCTGATCGGACATGCGACGCTCCCGCTCCCCGGTGCCTCTGTCTTCGTGTGGCGTGTGCTTGTGCACTGTGTTCTCGTGGGCCTCGTCCGCGGCAAGTGTGGCTGTGTACTCTGCCGGTTGGGTGCACCCGTCCCCTGATCAGCGCTCGTTTAGCTCCCCACGGGATCGTGGGTAAAGGGGGTGTTGGGGAGGAAACTAACTTTCCGCATCCGAAGCGAAATTAAACAAATGAAGTTTGTCTGAGTTGCGTGCGGGGGGCGTGGCCAGGCGGTGGCTCACGGACACTAATCCAGCTGACAGGCCCTGGCTCTGGAGACGAGCCTCCTCCATATCGGAGGTGACCGCGCCGCAGACAAACAATCATACTTTCAATTAGAGTCCCTTTTCCTGCGTGCGCCTCTCAGCCGTGACAGCAGCACAGAGGCCTCCGTCTCTCAGCGAGCCTCCTCTTAATGTCCCTGTCGCACAGAGACCGTCTCTGGGTGCCGCCACAGTCGTCATCAGACCAGCCCCACTCCCATCGTGGCTAATAGATGACAAGCATCCAGAATATTGATCGGTTAACCTTCAAAAGCGCCGTCATCGGCGCCGGAGCGCAGAATTATCAGCGGCTAATGAAGGTGGGGAGGAGGATGCTGGGTAAACGGGGCGGGGGCAAGGGGAGGGGGACGAGCATGAAGATTCAGGGAATTAGAGAACAGTGGATCTACTCCCTTCACTGTCCTGTTTTACTCCTCGATCGACTGCTGTGAGCAGGCAGTATTTCCACCTGGAGTGGCAGCTCTGTTGTCGGCATCCACCCGGTGGAAGCATAGAGGGGATAAGAACATTAGCTCCATGGCTGGGACTGGGAACTGGGGCTGGCTTGAGCTAGGCTGCTGTGTACCTAGCCAGGCACCCGCTCACTCACGCTGTGAGGACATCAGATCAGACTAGTCGTTTGTGACGATGTCGAGGTCAGCAAGCATCTCGCTTGCATTGCAGACCCCCCCAGCCCCCAGCCCCCAGCCCCCACCCATCCAGACCCTACTCGCTCCCTTCCTCTGCCGCACTGCAGGGCAATCAGGGCAGTGACACTTCATGAGAGGGGACGACAGCGGGATATATGCACAAGGCTGGGGCAGAAGAGTATCTCATCCGCCTGCTTAGTTAGAGAAATGCACACACAAGCAAGGGAGGAGAACAGGAATTAAGTTTGAGTGCGTCCAATTTACCTTAATTGCATGCGTTCATTTGCATCCGATTACTCATACTGACAGGCTCTTGAATTAGAGTTGAGTGTTATGCCTCGGCTACGTTAAACATTACCGAGAAATGTCATGACTTTTTTAATTTGATGTCTTGCCAAACTCCCCTGCAACAACAACCCCCCCTCCTTCACTTCACAACCTCATTGAATACTTTGCACTCCTGTTTTACCTATGAAATGTTTTTCACTGCCATGTCATTGTTAGACTGGTGTGTATTGTGGTTTATTGTTTTGAGTATTTAACTTGAAAAGAATCGTAGCAGCCGAGACGATACGTCTGTGTATATCTTTATGTGTGTGTGCTTTCTGGCCCTCACAAAGGAAGCAGAAGGGGAACAGTCTGATTCAGCAGTGGAAATCAGTGCCGCTTTTAAAAGGCCAGCTCTTGTCTGTTGACCCTCTGTGCTTCAGCTGCTTGTGTGTGTGTGTGTGTGTGTGTGTGTGTGTGGGGGGGGGGGGGGGGGGGGTCGAGGGGGGGTTGGAGGGCTCACTTTGCTCAGTGCTCAGCAGCAACAGTTCAGGATTTGTGTTGGGACAGCAGGCCCAACGTGGGAGAGTGAGCCTGAAATTAGAGGCAGGAGTCTTAAAATATTGATGGCCCCTCTCTGTGTCCATCGCTAGGCCATTAATTATTCATCCTACCTTGAAGGTAGCATGCGAGATGGCCCCCTTTTCATTCAGGCCCCTGCCTGCCTGCCTGCCCACTGCCCACATTCGCTCCCCTCTCCCGTGAGTTGAGATTCCACGCGGCTCTGCTGACATTTTGCTCGGCTTCAGCTTTGGTAATTCACACTCAGGCTCTTCTCTATTTGATTTCCTATCCTCTGAATAAGTCAGCAGCCACCCTAGGTGTATATATGGCCGGGGCCTACTTCTCAAATAGGTATGTCTATGCATTCATACAGTGAGTTTGACTGGGCAATGGACTGGGTGTTTGATGTGTTGCATTGCGTGAGAGAGGCTGTAAAGGTCGTCTCTGTCCAAACATGTCTACAGTGTATGAACCTAATCCATAACTAGACTCAGGCGTATTGAAATTGCACGTCGATTGATTGTTATTGATGTTGACGAACACCTGGATTTTAAGTGTTTTTGTAGTTTCCTGCTTTCCAGCTACTTGCCTGCTTTATTGCAGCATCGACTCAGATGGCATTCTTTCGTTCTGTACTTTTTTTCTATGTACCAAGTGAAATAATGGTAATGCAATATCTCTGTTTTACTGACAATTCAAAACATATGATATTGTTCTTAATGCCTTGCAGCTCTCACGGATCTGTTCATATTTCACAGGGGCGTACATTTTCAGAGGCTGCTTTGAAGGAGCTCTAGATCCCACTGCCGGACTTTGAGCCGTAATAAACAGGAATCCCCCCGGGGAGGGGGTTAGGGCTTATGGATGCGGGT